>CM036621.1:58265263-58888120 GCA_020746105.1 Trogon surrucura | reverse complement strand
GCAAATTCTTGTTTTATGAAAGAGTTAACGTTCTAATGCATGAGTTTAATACTATGTGTTTACCAAGCTACAGTAAACTATCTGTGCATTCTTAGGTCATTACAAATATAAGATAAAATGCATTTGTTTCAACTCTTTCATTAAGGTATGAGCTAACACATTCTATCTTGTATTTGCCATAGGTTAAAAACACATTCAACATCAGTCACTGTGGTTCGGCCAACACAGAGCTGCTTGTTATGGCGAATAAATTCTGTTGAAAGTTTCATCCCTCTGCCAATAAAGCCAACTCAGTTCAGAAAAATACAGTTGCCCAAATCAAAAGTTTACAGAGCCAAAGAATATTTTAGGGAAAAAAAGTATTATCTGGGGCTGCTTAAAATGTTATTTTAAAAGACAATTCTGCTTCGGTGAAACGTATCTAAAATTTAAATGTGTCTCAGTTAAGGAACATCTACATTTTTTTGCTTGAAATGGACAACTGGACCCAAAAGTTTAATACGTTGTTTTTAATCAGCGGAAGTTCAGAACCTGTCTACATTAGGACTACACAACATCCCTGGCATAAGGAGAAAGCAAGCTGCAGTATTAACAAGTGAAACATAGTATGTCTGTTAACCCCTACATAACTGCACAACAAACTAGAATTTTGCATAGAAGTTTGTGTGAAATGGTTAATTTTCCTCCTGCCTTCAGCTCGGGTGCTAAAGGTTCTACCAAATCATCAAGAAGGGGAAGAAAGACGAACTGGGGCCAGCCAGCCTCAACTTGATCTTTCGGAAGGCAGTGGAGCAAATAACCTTGAGAATAACCTTGAAATAACGAAAAGAAAGAAGAAATACAATCTTCAAATAACCTTTGGCGGGGGGGACACAGACATGGTGATGAGCGTAGACTTAGGAAGGGGAAACAATGCTTAATTAACTAACCCGACAACCTTCTACGATAAGATGACTGGCTTGTAGGGGGAGTTAGGCAGGAGATATAATTTATGGCTACTTTAGTCAGGCTTTTGACTCTGTCCCCCATAACATAATTAAAAAAATAATTTTTTTCCCTTCTCTTACTGTAAGGGTGATAAAACACTGGAATAGGCTGCCCATGGAGGTTTTGGAGTCTCCATCCTTGGAGATATTCAAAATCCAATGGACACAGTTCTGAGCAACCTACTCTTGTTGACCATGTTTTGAGCAAGGGAGGTTCGATCCTGATCTCTCTCCAGAGATTCTCACCAGTCTCAACTGTTCTATGAAATCTTAGATTTCTTACTAATATTTAAATATCAGAAAACTTTTCAGTTTATGCTGTCTTTAAATATGGAAATGTTTTAAAACATGCATTTTCTTACTTTCTCTAAAACTGGAAAGAGAAATAATCAATATAAAAACCTTAAAGCACCTATAAAAGAGCTTCGAACTTCATTCTGAGCCAGCACGAGGAAGACATAATTGGAATGAGAAAATAAATAAACAAATATTTTAAAAGGTAAACTTGTGGACAGCAGCAGGGGAAACATATTGTTAGGCACTACATTCTCCCTGAAACTTCTCCATTTTGGAAAAATAGAAAACAGAGAGAAGCAAGACAATCCCAATCAAATTCTTCTATTGCAGCTGAACACATTCTGGTGCATCTGTTCATGTCGAGGAACTTAGCATCAGGAAGCTGTATTATCATCCACAAAGGAGAAAATGGATGTCAGAATGACTTTGAGCTTCCTCAAAACCACCACACAGGCCAGAGAACTAAGAAGTATGTATAACTCTGACATATTTTTGCCTAGTAAAAAACATGATATTTAAAATACCCTCATATTTCTCTATCCTATCAGCACCAGCCCTATTTCCACCTAAACTGTGGTTAAGCTGGTTGCATCTCAGACAGTTAATGTTCTGAGGCATAAGAATCTGGAATTCCAGATTTTCATTAAGTTCTGTGAAGCATAAATACTCAATTCTAAAGCTCAAGACACAACAAAACACTCCAAACTTAATTTGTAAAAGACACAAAAAAATGCTTTTGTCTACAGTTGAGAAACGATACTCATCTTCCCCACATTGCTAATTATTTATCTCTTCAAATGTTTTCCACATAGTGTTGGTAAGCAACAACACAAATAAACCATTCCCCCGTCTTTTAGTTTGGTTGCTTGTTTTGGGGGGGTTGGTTTGTTTTGTTTTTTAAAAGACTAAAGGATCAGTGCAGCCTGCAGCAAACTAGATGCAACTACATACCACAACTGGGGCAGTCACCTCTGACAGCTCCCGTTCTTTGGTGGCTGTGAGAGCCAACAGTTTTCTCAGCCAACCTGCCACCTTTCTCAATTCACCCACCTTCCAGTCCTCCCGCCCCACACTCCCGTCAGTCTGCATCCTCACCTATCCCAGTCACCCTCACCTATCACCCAGCACAACCAGAAGAATGGCCCCGTGGGAGCACAATAGTTAAGAGAGTGTCTTTAGCTCTGCATTGCAATGAAGGAAGGGAACAAGAACAACTGGTTATCGTCTCAACTTTGTAGCTTCTTAAAACAGTCATCTGATCATGCAAGAACCATACAGTTGGCCATCAAGACTTTGTTGGACCTAAATTCTAGAATCTGCTTCCTCTTTTGTTTTCTCCCCTATGCAGAGCTCTGCCATCTTCTGCTTTGCTTATCCTTTTCACCTAATGCTAAAAATCTTTGCAGATGTTTAAACTGGAATGAAACTTGAGTACTTATAACTAAATGCAAAGGAAACCTAAACATGAAAGTTTAAAGTAGAATTATTAGTCAATAACAAACAGTGAAAAAGCAAGATCCAAACTAAAACTTCTCAGACTTTAAAATCCCAAGAGAGAAAAAGACCTCCAGAGAGGTCAAAACATATGAGCTGTCATTCTAGGTCAGGCAGTAGCATGTACGATCCCAGCAGGGCTTTCACACACACCAGCAGGCAGCGATACTCGAGGGGAAGTGTCCACAGAAAGTGTTTGAACCAAGCACGGATGCAGTAGTACAGCAACCGAGGAAAAGGTTCTCAAATAAGCAAATTCAAGGCCATCTCTATTAAAACCAAACATCAGCAGGCAAAACACAAAATACTGGTGTTGGGCGATCGTAGGCTGAATAAATCAGTGTCAAAGCCTAATCTGAAAGACTGCAATCTCCATCAACTCACAAAGACGAGATCAGCAGTAATGCCTGCTAATATTTTGTATTCCGAATGTAAATGTAGCGCTAACCAGTAGCCTAGGCTGAGCTGAGAACCTTGTGGACTAGAGATACCCTGGCCAGGATGGAAAGGAGTAGAGGGTTCAGTTTAGTTCTGTCAACCGTTTTCTTAATTTGCTTTCCATACCAAGCAGTAGCCACTTTCATTAGACTCTATTTCCACACTGATCCTTTCAGTGGCATAAAAGTGGCGTTCACTCAAATAGCAGCCTTGGATTCAGACACCAACATGGAATCATAGAGTAATTTCAGTTGGAAAGGACCCCTGAAGGTCATCTGGTCCAACCCCTGGGCTCAGAGCAGGGCCAACTAGATCACAGCAAGCACAATCACATTTGCTCCAGCTCTTCCCCAAATCCCAGACAGGCAATATTCCCTGCATTCCTACGGGAGTTTTGTTTTTGCTGTTGCTTTTAAATCACGCTGCTGGTCTCTCGGGGAGCAGCTGCAGCATACCATTTCTGCCAGGAGAGCAGTGTGCAATAACTGGCTAGCCTAGTACACTGGCTCCAGCCCTGCCAGCTCCTACCAAGCGAATGTCAATAAATAACAAAATAACCCCCAAAACATAGCACCGCCATTCTTATGCATGCAAGCTCTTCAGATGCTTCTAAAAGGCAATGCCTAGTTTAACTTCTGCTGTCCATTTATACAGCTTGAGAGTTCAACCAGATGTTCAGCAGTCAGAACTGCAACCCAGGTATATAGAAGGTATCGGCAAAGGGCTGCCTCACCATCGCTACATTAGGCACCATCACCCATACACCGATACCAAATGGATTAGGCTGTGCTCCTGGGAAAGGGATGAGCATCACAAATCCCAGGAAAACGTATCTGTGTCCAACACGTACGGATTTCATTTGCCGTACGGGTTATGAGGTACCTACAATTTAAGCCTTTTTAGCTCCTCCCTCCTTCTTCCACCTGCCCATAAGATACACCCAGGGAATGAGAAAAAAAAAATAAATCTTCATTGCACTAAATCCCTTTCAGCATTCTGTTTTTCCCAATGAATTTATTTCAGGGACTTTAGTGCCTCCTCTTTCTTTATTAAGGTCATCTTAATTAACCTCAGTGGCTAGTTCAGCTGCTGTAGGTATCTCCTTCAATTTATATTTAGTTTCCACCCAAAACATTCTGAATCATTCAAGAGCTATGTTGTAGGAGTGTAAAAATTACCAGAATGCTATAACCAAACTCACAGCATACATATCTGTCACAGCAGATATGTAGGAGGGGCCTAGCTGCATGTATGAAAAGTAGTGAGTTCATATTCATATTTAATTTTAACTAAGATTTTGGCTTCTCCTGAATTGCTTCCGTCTTGCCCTGAAAAGCCCCTCATACATAAACATAACAACAAAGTAATCTAACGGGATTTAAAAAGTGCTATTTCAAAACCACTATGCCCGTTTTGAAATATCACGAACCTCCTGTCCTGTACCAGCATTCTAGTACCCTGTCAGACCTAACACTGCTTATGCCAGGCAATCAACCCATCCTCAAGATACACAACTCCTGCTTTAAAATAAGAACAACCTTAAGGCAGAACTAGGAAAGCAAGCTATCATTTCAGCATCATTCATTTTTCACTATGTGTGTTTATGCAAGAGACAGATCGAACAGCCTGCTTTTCAGCACTGTATGCATCTGGTAATATAATCAAGAAGTATAAAGGTTTTTAACAACATCTACAAAGATTTTTTTAAAACGTACTGCTTAAGAAAATGAACAGGTTCAGAAGAAAGGACACTTGAAAGGTGGTCAGAATTTTACTATATTTCGAGCTCTGTCATTAGCCTACAACCTGCTGCTTGACCCGAGACAACTATTTTGCATCAGTTTCCCCTTTATGTAAAGCTGAACCGTACAGATGAAAAGCGTTTTAAAGTCTAGCACTTGGAAAACTCTAACATTTTTACATTTGTTAAAGGCTCGACAAAGCCACTTTGCCCACCAGTACAATGCTTTGCAGTTTTTCTTGCTATTTGTAGACTCCTAAAACATACAAGGCTGTTGTCCAGCAAGGTTAAAAAAACAGACTTACTTTAAAAGCAAAAAAAAAAAAAAAAAAAAAAAAGTTTTTTGCTTGTTTTAAAACTTTTTTGTAAGAAAAATAAAATAAAAATTTAGAGGCAAGGCAATATATGTGACTTCCCGAGGACCACTGCCAAAAAAACTACTTCATCCTGTCATTTTAAAAGATATTTTGGACCTCTCTTTTAATATACTGGTATTTTTAGGTATCGGCTATTTAGAAATGCACCGTATCTTTTCAACTTCACATCAACAACAGAGTCTAGCTAGACCAATTAAGGAACATGCGAGTTTCCAGTAGGCTTTTATTATGGAGATCATTAAACTAGCTTCAACGCGAATACACTTCTAGTCTGCGAGACCCATCCGATCGCACAAGGTCCCAAGGTCACCGAGGCTCCTTTCAGAGCCGATGGTGCATGAGAGATAAGGGCAGAAATTCGGTTTGCGAAGGCGCTGCACGATAACCGCACCTAGAAAAAACCGCGTCGATACAGGAAGCAGCTTCCCACCGCCGCGTTCGCTTCTAAACAGCCATTTTACTTGTAACGACATCCTTCCCTGCAGCCAGCCTTCATTTTGTGCTCCCGCCCGGCTGCGCGGCTCCCGGCTGGCAGCCGAGCGGCGGGCACCGGGCCGCGTTCAGGTGGAGGTGAGGTGCCTCCCGGCCTCGCCGGGTGCCGAGCGAGCCGCTACGGTGCCAGGGCCGGGGGAGGGAGGTTTTTTCCCGCCTCCCCCCGCTTTTGAAAGTAAATGAAGGCGCCGCTCCCAATGGCGGGGGAGGGGGGAGCCAGGCTCCCTCCTCCTCCCGGGAGCCCGGCTCCTCCTGGAGAGGCAGGGGAGCCCGGGGACCCCTCTCCTGGCAGGTCGGCCCTGCTATCGTCCCTCCCCCCGGGCGGGCAGTGCCGTGTGTCCCGTCCCTCCCCCCGGGCGGGCGGGCTGGCTGGCTGTGCTGTCTCTCCCCCCCGGCAGGCCGTGCGAGAGCGGCGGGGCGGGCACTCACCGCTCCGGCAGAGTGAGAGGCGGCGGCGGCGGCGGCGGCCTCATCCTCCTCCGGCGACGGCGGGCCGATCTTGCTGCAGGTGGCCGCCAGCAGAGCGAGCGGTGACGGCTGAGCGTCCTACCCACAATGGGCGGGTTCAGGGAGAGAAAGTGGGTGGCGGTTAGTGCGGGACAGCGACCGGGCTCTTCGCAGACGCGCACACAGGAAGCGGCGGCGGCGGCACCGGCTCCCGCACCCGCTCACAACGTGTCACCCGGGGGAGGGGGGGAAGGGGCCCGGCGGGGCCTGCGCTTACCTGGGAGGCGGCCGCCCCGGCGGAGGCCGAGGCGGCGCCGTTGCCGTGCTGGAGATACTCGCTGTGGCTGCTGCTGTCCACGTCCAAGGCAGCCATTTCCTCTTGTTTCACGGGCTTCTCGGGAGCTGCGGGCACAGCGGGGAGGGGGAGGGGAGAGTCACTGACGGGAGCGATCACCCCCCTCCCTCCCTCCCTCTCCCTCCCTCCCCCCCCTAACCCCAGCGCTCCCCCCGCCCTCCCGCACGGAGCCCTCCTCCTCCTCCTCCTCCTCCTCCCCGTGCTGCTGCCCCTGCCCCTCTTCTCCCTCCTCCCCCTGCTCCTCCTGCTGCTGCTCTCAGTGCCGCTCTCGCCTCGCTCGCACACGGACGCTCCGGGGCCGAAGCGGGGAAGCGCAGGGGCCGGAGCAGGAGCAGGGAGCCCCGCGGGGCGGCTCGGTCGGTGCGTACGTACCGGTCATGGTGTGAGTGCGAGCGGCCGGCTGGCTGGCTGGGCGGGAGGCAGGCAGGCGGGCTGGCTGGCTCGCACACAGGCCCTGCTGGCTGGGGCTAGGCGGCTGCCGCCGGGGACATGCTTATTGTGCTCACGGGCTGAAGCGGCGGCGGCGGCCCGAGCCTACTCCGGGGTTTTTTTTCCTATTTTGATTGACGGTGCGGGAAAGCCGAAAGGTGGGGCTTGCAGCGGGAGAGGGGGCCCGGCCGACACCGCCGCCCGCCCGCCCGCCTGCCAGCCCGGAACTCCCGCCTACGCCCGCGCGCGCGCGCTCATTGGCTGCGTCTCACCGCCGTCGACGCTCGCACTGGCTGCCCGGCCTGCCAGTCACCCGACAGGGGCGGGGGGGGGCGCCCCATGCCGAGGCGGCTTCCTGTTTGCCAGGGCTTGTGCGAGGAACAATGAGCGGGACCCGCTGAGAGCCCGCGGCCTGCTCCGGGCCGGGCCCGCGCGGCCCCCGCGCCGCGGGGTGGCGGCACCGACGGCGCGCTTCCCCGCCGCCTAGCCGGGTCGGCGGGGACCGGCCGCCCTCCCGCGCCGCAGGGGTGGGCGCTGAGGCACAGAAGCGCGGCGGCGGCGACGCTCTTCGCCCCCGTGTCCCGTGCCTTTCCATTCCCCCCCCCCGCGTCCGCGTCTCCGTCCCCCCCGCCGCGCAGGCGGCGCGTTGCGCGTTTGCCCGGGAGGCGCCGGGGCTGGAGCCGCGCTCGTTTGAAATCTCCCCGGCGGGGAGTGTCACTCAGGGCTGGCGGCGGCCGAGGCTCCGTGACGGCGGCCGAGCTGTGCTCTGCCAGTAGACAGCCTCGCTGCCGCCGCGCTTTGTCCCCGCCGGCGCTAAGATGTCGGCGCGCCGGCCCCAGGGGAGCCGGCCCGCCCGGGGTAGGCCCTGCCTGGCAGCCGGGGGCCGGAGTCCGCGCGGCGGGTCGCCTCCTCCTGCGGGACGGGGGGATCCGTGGCGGGGCCGGCCCGTGGCAGCCGCACCTCGGTGGCCGAAGCCGCGGGCCGTTGCGTAAGCGTCCTGGCCGACCCGGGCGCGCTGAATCGAAAAAGCGCCTTCGCCACTAGTGTGACATAAAGCCCGTCGAGGGTCGCGGCCGCGAGTGAAGTTTGATGGCGACACGTCCCTCCGACGGGAGTGCTGACGGGGCGCCGCGCGCCGCTGGGGGCGCGGGAGCCGAGCGTTCCCGCCCGCGCGCTCTGGCGCGGTCAGCGTGCGGGGAGCGGGTCAGGGCCCCCGGCGGCCGCTCGCGGCTCCGGCCCGCGCATTACGCAACGCGAAGGGAAACCGGGAGCCCTCGGGTTGCTAAAGTAAGGCAGGAAAGGTGTTTAAAGCGTTATGTAAGTACTCGATGATACAAGAACGGTGACTGGTGGGGCCTGTTTCTCTCTTACACGATGCAGCTTGTGACGGGCCCCTGTCGAGGGGAGCGACTCCAGCCGGGCCTTCCCGGGCATCCCAGCGCCCGGCAGGGCCGCGCGTAGCCTGGGCCGTTTGACACTTGGCTCATCAGCTGCCCTCGCGGATGAAGTTTACGTAGTTACTGTTCCTGTGGTGTTCCACAGAGTCCGGGCATGAGGCTGAAAAGCACTGGACTGATGAAGAACTTAAACCTGCTCTCCTGTTACAATAGTCAGTATCGTTACCCAGGAGGTGCCGTGAGCGTAGTCTCACGTGTCCGTAGCTGTGCTGACCGCTTGAAGTCACAGGCTACCCGGGTAAACTCATGGAGAAGTTAGTGAGTAGGAAACAGAGAAATACCGCCAGGATTGTCAGCAGTCTCTCTGGGCAGAGAGTAAACGGTGCTTGTTAATGAGTCCGGCACTATGACCTTGCAGTAACTGCCCAGGCTCAGCCTAGAAACTGTTAACAGAGCAGGAAAAAAACGCACTGGGAAAACTTGAATTTAATATCAGGAAGTTACGATGGAAGACTGCAGTATTTTCCCTGTCAGCGAGAGGTTGCGCTTACTGTGTGATGTGTAGTCCTATTTTAAGCCCATTTACTTCTGCTGGTATGTGGAGAGTTCCTCCAGGTGATTTTTAATAGCGAGTTGTAAATGAATCCGAAAGCTGTGTGTCACAATTCATTTTTTTCCAGGGTAGTAAAAAACAAACAATCCCTGCTTCTGTTTTTAAAATGTCTGTATTTGTTTACATAGTCTCTTGTGATTCCACTTTAGAATCAGTTGTTGGCAAGTTAAATAACCTAGCCATAAAGGAGAGGAAGCTTTTTTGGCAATTCATATTTTTTATTTTAAAAACGGAACACTCTGAGAAGCCAAAGTTGTAACTAGGAATAGAAGTCACATTTATTTTGACATAATAATGTCAGAAATATTTTTTACCAGTAAAAGCTAAAATACACAACCTTTAAAATTGAGCCGGTGTATATACAGAAGCAAATCTTAGGATAAAATGAAAATGTAATATGACATGATCTACAAGACTACTGTAGTATCTTAAAAAAAAAAAAAGTCTTCTACAGCTAGCATAAAATCTGCAATTTGTTTTGCAGTATCAGAAGTTGTTAGTGAAATGTATGGTAGCCTGTCATCCTGTAACTAGAACTATTGCAGATGGCTTTGGACTTCTGATAACCTAGGAAGTGGTTCATTTAAAGATTGTGTAAGAGAAATAATTCCTTTTGATACGCTGCGAAGGTGGGGTGGCTCTTGCTGATTAGTGGGATATTGCCAAACATTATCAATGGCGTTTTGCTATAGGAAGATTATGTTCTCTAGGACTTTAAATATAAAAGTTGGTCTTCTACAGCTGGATGCTGCAAGCTCTGTGACTTCAGCGAGGTGGTGTCAGTAGAGTAGACCTGGTTGCAGGCTTGGGACATAGCTGCAATGCTTTAGGATAGAAAGATTTGAAATATCAATAATGGGATTAGGTTTATATATTCAACGTTTTTTCAGTGCAATAAAACTCAGATGTACACTAGTTGAAGACCAACTTACTGTAGTCGAGTACCATTAATTAAGGGGGGAGTGTGATGGTAATAAATTCAGATTAAAAAGAAGCAAAACATAATAGGATAGACTATTAAGATCATTACAAGAAAGTTGCAAAATACATATGCTATTATGAAAAAGGTGTGAAGAAGGGACTCTGAAATGTTAAATAGAAACTGATATGTAATAAAAATATAGTGTGTTTATTTACCACTTCCCAGTGGAGATTAAGAACACATGAGAAGCAAAAAAAAAAGCAACAACAAAGAAAAAAGAAATGAGAAAATACATTATTTTTTGTTTATCAAAATACTAGTGTAAAGACATTTACTAGTAAAATCCTGGATGTGTTGAGGAGGTATCCGTACTGGATGGAAGTTCTGCTAAGTCGTGGTCGTCCTGCTGAGTTCTTGCTGTGCCGATAATCCCCACAGAGTGAGCTCCGTGCCCAGTTAGAGGAGCCATGGTTTCCTCTTTCTTGAGATTACCCACCAGATTTACTCTATAGGTATGTGATCTGAATAAACTAACCGTGACCAGTTAATTACTAAAGAGCCTTGCCTCTTTAGGCCCTTGCCTCCTGCTCCAAGGCTGCCTGTGGTAAACTGCAGGTCCTGGGATGAGTTCTCAATCCATTTACTGACAATGGTGTGTTTTAATCTGAGCTATGGAGATACAGAGGAAGCCACGCTGGTCTGCACTTATTGAAAATACCTCCACCAGCTACAGAAACGCAGCAGTGAGGCACAGCCTTTGCGGTTAAGTAGCAGCAGAGGAAGTGATGCCGACCTGGAAGGTTTTGAAAGATCAAATGAAATGCAAGTTGGGAAGAACATTAAAGCTTAACATCTAACCCTGCAGTTTGGTTGTAAGCTCGATGCTGCATTTGGCCACTGTAACTTGTGTCTCATGGGTTTATGTCTCGGAGCTCAAATCTCTGCGAGGATATCAGTTTAGCGGAAATGCAGAAGACAGTGCACCACCTAACACAAATTCCAACCGGTACAGTGCCTGCTACACTTGGAAATCACTTTTCTGTCTGTATATTCCTTTGAAAGTTCTGAGTTACAATATATTATTTCTGCCTTTAGTAGTCCCTTCGATCGGTGACCCTGCAGTTATTTAAGGCAGCATATTATTTAAGGGTCGTTGGTATGTGGTCCAGTTCAGTTTTCTCATCCGTGTAACTCCGTTCCTCTGCAAAGTCGTGGTTTTGCCATGCTGAGGCCTAGAATGCAGCTAGACTGGATGGGCAGGAAGGCATTTGTCTGTGTTCTGTACCGCTGGGAAAACTCAGACTCAGGTTGCTTTAGTTTGAAAGGCTGGGTTTAAAATGACATTGAAGAATCGCTAGGTATTCGATTCAACAAGCTACCTTAAAATGCAGCTGTCACTGAAGGAACAACAAGCAGAATTGTCTGTAAACCTCGTGCCTAAAAAAGTAACTAGGACACAAAACCCAACAATTCTGAGGAGGTATCCTTTTGAATTTGAGGTACCTTCTTTAGTCATGTTTTTAACATTTCGTTAGACTGGTGGGCCATATGTTTTGGTTTCTAAGTGCCAAACATTTACTTGGTACTACAGAAACCAAAATAATTACAAGGTTCTTAATCAGACCTATTAAACTTGCTGGAATTCAACTTCATTCTGTATTTCAGCCTTCCTTTCCAAATTGTTTAAGTCTTAGCAAACAGGAAAAAGAATCTAGCTACTAGTCCTAGACATGTTGCTTTTAATTTCTGTGTCAGGTATGGCCCCATTTGCTTAAGAATATTGAGAGAGGGCCACAGGGCCACAGGCAGGACTGACAGGAGGCTGACTTGTGAGGTTTCTTGAGTCAGCACGTACTAGTTGGAGACAGCTGCGTGACATGAGTTCACCCCTTTAGAAATGAACAGAGAAACGAGTCCTTGCCTGGCGTAAAATCAGCAAGGAAGCAGCAGTGATCAGAGAAAGGTGTTGGCTGGCATCGTGTTGTCATCCCCCAGAAAGCAGCACCTTGTCCTGAGATGAGTGGCTGTGAGAGGACAAATTTTGCAAGGCGTGGGGAGCTGGCTGGAGCAGTAGGTGTGGTTTGACCAGAAGCAGCTGAGCCAACCTAATAACTCGTTGACCTCACTGTAATTTAATCAACTTGCATAACTGACAGAAAACAAACCCTGCAAAAATATTGCTCCCCACATTGCAAACTAAATGGAGACAAGCTAGACACAGTGTGTGAGAGCGGACAAGGAGAGGTAAGACTCCCTTCAGCAGCAGCGAGTAGATTAATTCAGGGTGTCGAGCTTGCTAGACTGCACAAGAACTTGCTTTTGGCTATGTCTGTGTAAAGTGCCTGTCAGTAGCCTCGGAGTTCTAGCCTCTAGAGGAGAATAAACAGCACTTCAGAGCATCTGAAATATCAAGGCGTTTGTATAGTCCACTGCAGGAGTCTGATGGTATCCAAGCATAACCATGTGAAAGACAAATAATATTAAATAAAAGTGAAATCTAACTTTTGAAGAGCAATTTTTCTGCTTTAAATAGGAAAACAATTCTAAAAATACTAGTTTCTGCCTGAAACAACTCCCATTAAAGAGAAGTCAAAGAGAAATCTGTGGTACCTGGATCCAGCTGTTAGCAGGGGAGACGTTTGATTCCAGCGATCTGCTCACACCCCATGGAAGCTGGGATAAGGAAAGGCCTAGTGAAATAATGGACAGTGCAGCGTTCACAGCAGGAACACACCAGCTCCAGATGCTTTCTGGACTTGACTGGAGGGCTGAGACACACCACCTAGCAACAGTAAGAGGAAGAACCTGTGAATAAGCAGCCTAACAGCCCAGTCTGCACACCAGTCTAAAGGCCGCGTCTCTTCACCACCACAGGTGACAGATCTTCAAAGTATGGGGCCAGCAGAAAGTCTGTCTAAGCTCTGCATGTGCCAGTGTCAGAGAACATTGTTTCTAGCCTAGTCATTGTACTTACAATTCTTTTTTTCTGAGCCATTAGGACAAAATAATACATGTTCCCTTTTAGTCTGAAATTCTTCCTCGTTTGTTATAGCTGCAACTCTCCTTGGGCGATACGTTTTTGTGTATTTTGCAAATTGTCAGATTGCATGGGGACATCTAGTATTTGACTGGTAAACAGGCTCTGTCCTTAATACATGTTAGAGAAAACTAACTTTTTTCTCTCTTGCGTTGAGCTACGTGACTAAGACAGGAGAAGAATTTCAGTGTACCTGCACAAGGATTTTGTTCCTCCTTAATCATGTCTTGTTTTCAGTTGTATATACAAATTAATAAAGAGTATATTAGTTATATCTTCTCTGTAAAATTTGGGTTGTTTTTATTCAGTTGGTGGCTTATTCCATCTCCAGTAAGAACTGTTTTCATTAACAAAATTTGTTTCTTACAAAGAGAAGACATTCATCTAATCTCTCCCCTTTGGAGAGAGGTGACAGCAAAAAGGAGATAGGTACATAGCTGAGAAGTTGCCCTTTAGCAGGTAAATCACCGCAGACAGCTCTTTTATTTCACTTTGCTTAAATAAGAAATAGCGCTTTTTTCCAGGCTTCCTAGAAGTTACTGCCTTTGGGCCCCGTCATTATCCTGTCTGTATGTTTGATTTCCTACCCTTCAAGGTCATCACAACAGATAAAATTTAATTATAGAAATAATTGGAAAAAAAAATCATAGATCCTTTAGGTAAGGTTAGAAAAATTGTTCAGAAGAAGAAGTCCGTAACCATGACTTGCAGAATCAGTAGTATGGCATCTAAGGATGCTTTTCAGTACCCTGTCACAAAATTGAATGGAAATAAGTAAATAGATACATGGATTAATTCACCTGAAAGGAAAAAAAGTGCCTTGTTATGTATTTCCTGCCTAGTGTAGTGCTGTCTTTCTCCCAATTTGGCATTTTACTTTTAATAGTACTGATAGAAAAGTAGGGCATTGTGGAAATGAAAGAGACTGGCAAATTATATACATGCACGTATGTTTACTGAAAAATTGAAAACTTAATAGCAGGAGTTACGTATTCTGAAAAGAAATATTTTTAGAGGGATGAAGTGACTTATTTTTAGGAATCTCAGACTGAGTTCCCGTTCCCAGAGCAGGAGCAAGCAGGACTCTGTGTCTCTCTCTCCGAGAAGGAAGTCTGAGGCTACAATCCAAACCACATCCCCTGTGCTCTCTGCCAAGTCTCAAATTCCAGCAGCCTAAAGGCCTCAGGGTCAAGGTGGTCTCGACAGCAAGGGATCAAGTCAATGTCCCTGTAAGGGGATTCATAAACCTGGATGATGGGTCTTCGAAACTTACATGCCTTTAGGTGAGGGAGGTTTCCTGTTTCTTGAAAAAAACATAAATCCAACCACAGGATCTTTGAAAGAGGAGTTGTGGGCAGCGACTTCCAGAAGAGGCTGGGGGCCGTGTGTGGTGAGAGAGCTTTCCCAGGGAGGTGTCTGATACAGGAACGACCCAGCCTCGCAGTGGTGGTCAGCATTTTGTTTTGGCTGGCACTAGGGGACTGCAGCCCATGCCAGCTCTAGGCTGGCTGGCTTGGAAGCCCCCAGCGTGCCTGATTCCCCCTGGTTCCCTTGTGAGGAACCCCGGTTGTTGAGCAGAACTCTGTCATGCCCACGGTGGTGTTTAAAGCCTCTGTGGTTTCTCCTGCAAGCATCATTTCATTAAAATAGACAGAAGCACTAAGAGCAACAGAACAAATTAGGTTTGTGCCTTCCTACTTACTAGTTTTGCAACAGGAGGTGGAAAGTTCTAGGGTTCATTTCAGGTTTTTCTCTTTTTTTTATGTTACAGAGAAGTCAAAATTTTAAAATTCAGACAAGACTGTGGTAATAGACACACTCACCTTACCCTCCTGCAATACCACAGACAAGTGGAATTGCATCACAAATACCAATAAAGAGTGAGATTTGAAATTCCAGTTCTGGCTGCAGAAAAAAATCTGTTTTCAGGGGAAAAAAAATAATTAAGATTTATCTAAGAAATGCCTCACTAGAAGAATCACCCATCAGCCTAAGTCTGAAACAGACACATTTAAGGCTTGGAAATGACAACACATTGATGGTGCTGACATAAAACACCAACAGACATTTTTTAACTGCTGATTAACCTCTGACTTCTATAGACATCTTTAAAAAAATGCACATTTTCATCACCTTTTTTTTGCAGCTCTCTAGCAATCACATAGTTCACGCTACTTCTCAGACCATACTGTAGATCATTCTTGGTCCTTTTGACCTGTTTTCGTTTCAGAATCACTGCACAGCCCTCCCAATCTAATGACACTTGCAAACGTCTGCACTTGCTGCAGGTGTCCTTCCTATTTCTAAAAATTAATTAACGAAAGTTAATTATTTTTTAATGTATTGTTTCTCTCTCTCATGTCAATTAATATGTGGATTATTGAAGTGGATCATTGCTATTAGTTTGTTTTCACGAAGTTGGAAAACTCAGAAACTCCACCATGCTCTTAATTGCTTGCAAATGAAGGGGAAAATACCTTCCTTTCCATGGCAAAACTCCAAAAGATGTAATGGAGACAGGATCTCTCGGCAAGCCTACGTTCCCTATGCGTTCCTCCAACCTCAGCAGGACCACTCAGGCTCTGGAGGCAAAGCATGCGTGCCGTGCATCAGCACGAGTATACAGTTCCAGGACAAGGATCCCACTACATCTTTTAATTTACAATAGTAGTGCCAGATTTTTCAGCAACATGTGTTATGTTTAAGCTGAGTGGTAATTGAATATTCTGTCCACTGCATAGGGAAAAAAAGAAAAAATAGTTCATCCTTTCCTCTCCCAAAGAAAAAGCATTACAATACTTTTTTTTTTTCTAGCCTGGATTCCTACAGAATTTAAAAGGGTTTTGAGATCATTATCTCTTCGTATGTATAATAAATCTCTGTGTGTGTGTGCGCATGTGTGCACACATACGTGCATGTACATACTTGCACATTGCACAAGAGAAAGAGAAGGAACAAGAACAAACAGTAACCAATTTTAACCACATCTGAAAGAGCAATAAAAGACTAAAAATGTTACATTCCTATACATTTCATAAAAACAGGCTGCTAAGTGAAAGAAGAGAGACCCACTGCAGCTTGAATTAAACCCTTATTAAACACCAAGAAAGCTGCAAAGATGAAAGATGGTATGAATACCCACCCACAGGAAAAGCTGCGGCCGGAGCTTCCAGGTATGTAGACCTAGGAGAATCCAAACAAGAGATCACACAAGGGAGACCAACTCCATCAGATCTATACCTCACAGGACTACTCGTTTGTGCAGGATTTCTAATCCATCACTGTCCAGTTCAAAAGATGACGTGCTCAATTTTTGCCCTTTGACTTCGGGGGAGAGGTGCTTTTTTTTTTCTTTTTACTTTTTTCATTCAAATTTCTCAAACCTGAGCAACTGAATCCCAAGATGAAAGGAAGGACCAGAACTTGCTCTTAAAGACGCCATGGGGTATCCTCACCAGACTCTCCACATGCGGCACATTAAACGGAGAGAAAACAGCGTCGTCAGGTTCTTAGACACTGGAGACTGGAGAAAAATTTCATGCCCTAGCAGCCTGGACTTTGGTCTTAAGTTACCAAGAGCCAGCGCTGTTAAAAAGCCTTTCATCCCACTTTCTAACCTGTCACGTCACTGACGTCCAAGGGTCTAACCGTTCTCAGAAGTCTGATGACGGACACAAAGTCTATCAACTTTCCTGATTTTTCCATAATGCAGGTGTGGTATCCATGCAGAAGATGCAGCTGGAGGAAAGAGTAAGTTGGGCTTCTTGGTGATGTTGTCCTGTTGCTGGTGCAGTGCAAAGTCCACAGCGCTGCTGATCTGCTGGAGGCTCATGTGCCAGCGCCACACGCCTTGGGCATCTCACTTGGATGCCAAAGGAAATTTGAAAGAGAGAGAGGGTCCAAACCAGATGCTGCATAACGTACCTTATTGGTACACACCGTCTTGAGACACACACTGTAGTGCTCGTCTCCATCACATTTCCTCCCTGTTGATAGCTGGGGTGCCTTTGACAAGGTTTGTTTACTTCACCCCAGGGTTGCATGTTCATCACCTGTCAGTCACATCCAGCGACATACTTACTCACAGTCTCCTCCAGATCGCTGCCTGCCTTTTTATGTCCTGGCCTCGGTAACTGATCTTTCATCTGTACCTCTGTTCTGCACTGCACGCTTCAGACCCTCCTTTGCTAGGCACGTTCACGTCTCTAAAAATATAATCCTGGAAATTTTTATTCTTCATGTTGTGTAGCAAGGAGTCTTGGCTCTCGAGCTCAGTAATCTTGCTCGTAGATGCTGAGGCAATCAATGCACCTAGGCTGCCTTGGATGCCTGCAGCCATGTCTAGCAGTGCTCTGATTCACAGTCCTTCATACCCCACACAAAGGAAGGGGAGATAATGAAAGAATTCAGCAGCCAAATCCTGCTATTCCCCTCTTCTTCCCAAAAAGGTTAACTCCAAGAAAAACAGAGGTGCCCATTCTTGTCACAGGGTGACAAAGGGGTGTGTGTGGCATTATTATTCTTGCTGCTACACATGTGAGGTGAGCCTGAGATATTTTTAATGAACTTACTTTTTTTTTTTTTTAATCTTTTGTTGCTAAGAGAATAATAATGACCTGGCACAGTAATAAGAACCTCCAAGGCTTGGAGCAATAAAATCAAGTTACAATATTCTAAACTAGCTACATTTTGCAGTTTTATGGGAAAATAAATACTTATTCTCTTTAGCATGTTATTGCTGTCAGTCCTTGTTTTTCCCTACGTGATTCTAAAATAAGTTAGACAAGTAGCCTTTTTGTGCTCTGTCATTCATTACTTATGAATATATAGAGGAAGTTAGAACAGCATGTTTGTCAAATAAGTAAATATTTAACATATTAACTTTAACAGTCTAAGGGAACAGTGTCATAAAACCTTAGAAATTTGGCAGTACTCTATCTCTTTTTACGTGACACTCAAGTTAGTTATTTGAGCCAATTTACTTCCTCGATGAATGGTAATTCTTGTAGTAGGACAATTCAACATAAACATCTGCAATAAAACAGTTCAGTTACATGTATGAGTTAATTTTGGGCCAGAGGGAGAAAGCTGCCTTATTCTTATTTACTATTCCTTGTGGACTTAAGGCTCTACACAGCAGGACTCTGCATGGACTAGAAGTAAAACTCAGAATTTCTGGGATCCAGACCTTCACAGTTCTGTAATCCACAATAATGCTCCTAGTTGGAAGTGCTTAGTCAGAAAACATTTCCATACTCCCATGATTTTCAGGCAATGAAGGAGGAAGGCTGGGAAGCAGGTTTCTAAACGTCACTGGGGAAAAAAAATTTAAAATTAGGAGGTTCCAAATGATCTGTGGAAGTTTTTTATCTGCCTCTGATCTTTCCATGGGGAGAAGAAACTTGCTGGTCAAAGTCAGCATAAAGCCCCCCATTTGGCTTCAGTAAAAAGTGTGAGTTAGGTATTACTTTTGTCAAATACAAATCAATAGGAATTAAAGTATGTTAATGATTTCCCAAGGGGGCAGAGAGGCAGCCGCTCGTGCATCAAAAATGAGTGGCAGCCAACACAGCCGTGAGCTAATGCTCCTTGCTCTTATTTCCTCAGTGGTTCGTCCGCTGTTTGTCTGCAAGCGATACGCGGGTCATCGGGACGATGATTATAAGGAGAGAAGAGACTTCACAGGGAACGTAACCTGCTGTACTCTGAGTGAAAAGGCCTCAACCTGCCCAGTATCTTGGGGTTAATTCAACTCCCTGTTCCAGACTGTTTGGGGTGTATTAACAGAATCTGAGAGCTCCCAACTAGTGACTATGCAAAGGATTTTCACTGCTGCATCTAATCTACAAAGACAAATATTTTCATGTTTACACTATGAGAAACAATACATCCTTATCTCCCAGTATATAAAATATTTACTCTTTGATGGATACCAACACTGTTCAACTCCAAAACTTTGAAATCCTGGCTTGTTGCTTATCTAATTAGCGGTGTCCATTAGAGAGGGGAATCAGAGAACTCCCTTCGATACTGCTCTACCTTCCCCCATCTGAGGACTCAATTCATCAAGAACGTTCTCCTCATAAAATCTCTGTTGATCGTGGAAGAGATTCTCCCTGTTTCACAGACATAAGTGAGATGTGCAGGAGTATCAAGAGTCTTACCAGAGGTCACACATGGAGTCTCATGGCAGAACCAAGAAATAGACTTCTATTTTTTAAATCCTGATCCATCCTTCCTTTCACTCTCTTTTCACCTCAAAGAAGAAAAACAGGGTAACATTCTTTGTTGCCATGCCTTGAGTAAGAACCTAATTATTTGACTACTGCTCCATTCTGTTCTTTGGAAAATATTTTTTTTCCTGTTGTAGATTTTCCACATACGCATGCCTTCACAATTGGCAAATTGCTGCCACGCAGTGTCAGTTAACGTCCCTGGGAAGCAGCAGACCAGTTATGGATGCAGCTCCCAAGCAGGACCAGCCCAGGTTCTGCCTCTACCACGCATCTGCAGTTATGCAGAAGGAAAACGATTCACAGCATTAATGGTGGAAGTGGCTCTGAATTCAGCAGCAACTCAGTGTCCTGGGTGTGTCAGCATCTGAGCAGGGAATCCTGCAAAGCCCACACAGATCCTACAGCCACCCTGCCCAGGATCTCCATGTTGGACCATTTCAGAGATGCTTGTGTGTTGGAAGCATATCATTACAGCCCCTGGGAGTTACGGCCAGCTTGAGCTTTTCAGCCTGGATGTTAATAGAAGCCATTCCAACACTTTTTTGATTAGTCCTATTGCCAAGCTGTTGGCTGGAGATTAGTTATATCTGGTTTTCCACTTTTTTTTTATTTTTAAAGGATGTGCTATACTTGAAAAAAATCCAGAACCAATTTTTCCAAGTCCACCTGTGCAGTATTAGTAACTGTTTCCTTGTGGGACAGTGCTCCTCTCTCAATCAACTCTGTACGGTTTTCAAGCCTTACCACCCGCCCATCTAAGTTGTTAATTCTCTCTGACATTTCCCTGTACCTTTCTTCCAGAGAAGAAAGGGGCCATTGAAGAATATCGTGCAGAGTCTCAAGCAGTTCCCGAATTGATCCCTCAAGGCTCAGGCTGGTGAGAGGGCAGCACGGCTCAGAGGCAGAGCCCGGCAGAATTTGCAGAGGAACCTTTGAGCCAGCAGCATGCTGCTTGAAAAGCCTTTCTCCTTCAGACATGTTCGTGCCTCGAATCATTACCAAATATAGAATGTATTCTTTAAACGATACTACTTTCCCCACATGAGGTATCTAAAACTGCTGGAAAAAGCAAAGCTGAAAAATACAATGATAGCCTTTGCCATATATGAGACGTGATTAAATCAAAATGCCCCCACAGCCTGACCCGGTGGCCATACAAACCTTCACTTTACTCGCCCAGGTGGGCATACGAGATACAACCAGGCTGCTCAGGGGCACAGAGGTATTCCCACATAGCCAAGGGCTGGGCTCCTCGCACGCCGCCCGCGATGTGACAGACAAGGCTGGCACACCTGCAGTCAAGCAACCCATTTGCCTGTAGGACAGGGCATTTAGCAGCAACATTGTTAATAACAGGCAGGTATTAAAAGTAATTAAAAAGTCATGACATTCCCTTGCCCAGGTGTGCTGTGGGTCTTACAGCTGCTGCTCTCGACATATCTGGCCATCACAGTAACGGTGCTTTCTTTTGCCACGTAGCAAATAGCATTACCAGCTCCCCTCCCGCCAGAGCTCCAGACCCCAGCACCAAGTGCACCCTCAGCCGCTCGCCTTTCTGTCCTGCTGCTCTCCAGCTGCTCTCTCAACACCGAGCGTCACAGGGCGGTGGGTATGGCAGAGGCATGTGCCTCAGGTGTTTGCCCTCACCCAAGAAGCCCAGAAAGAGCCTGGAGTGGTGCATTTATTTTTACATTTGAAGTGAAATCATGATATTAAAAAAAAAAAACCAAACCATTTTTGTGGTTTGTATGACATAACCTTCCATTGGAAAGGTAGTTCCTGGCAAAATGTTAAGAATGAGCAGGAGAAGGATAAAGTCTTTCCTCCTGCTACTTTTTAACCCTCTTCTTGCTGTCTAATTTTCCTGTTTCCACCCCAGGAAGCAGGCTCGCATTTTGGTGGCAATCCTTGATCTAAAAAACATTCTAGTCTGTGTCACACAAAGAGGAAAAAATTGTTTCTGATTTAGTGCTTATACTGGGTAGTTGGTTTTGTCCCTAAAACTATCAAAAAAGGAGGGGTAATTCTCCTTCTCTTTGTTTCTTTTTCACTGTTACCCAGTCTCTGGTCTACTTTCCCTGTGGCTGATCACATCTCCGTGGTTTCCTCACGTATCCTGTGGGATTACTCACTCCATCCATCACCTGTGCATTTTCCACAGGCATTTGCTTCCACGCTAAAGTCCCAGCTGAGCTCTGTTGTGCAGCACAAACTGTGTATTGGGTGCCCGAAGCTGTGGTCACCTACCTTGTGTGCCAGCCCTGCTTAGACTCCTCTTGTTCCAGGTGTGTCCTTGACATCCTCCCCTACTCTTCATGTATGGCTACAGCTTCTCCTTCTAGTCGTGCACAGTCTCCTCCAGGAGGGGGGCCCGGTGTTTTGGGCTTATCCAGGCTTCACTGTGGAGGCCCAAATCCTTCAGAGCTGGTGGTCTCAGCTGGACTCCTTTGCTCCTTCCCACCAGTCTGCCCTGAGTCCAGTCAAGGCACAACATTCACCAGGAAACAGCAGCCCTTGAGCAAATACCCTCAGCTGTTGCAACACAAGATGTGAAAAACAAGATCACAAATACTGCTGCGATAAGATGTTCTGTATTTTGAGGTACATGTGCACGAATGTTCAGAGGGCCCAGCTCATCAGCTCTCTGACTTGCAGAAAACACTTGCCTTGGTGTTTCTTTCCCTCATATGTAAAGACAAATCATATATAAGCCACTGTTCAACCCAAAACCGAGGGCTACACAAACACTAGTTCATCTGCTGTGTAATGTTTAACTATGGAATGAATTGAGCCTCAAGAAAATGGCAGCCGTCTGCTGGGAGTCACATACTTAGATGAGAGTCATAGTAACAAGATGCAACACGTATAGCAGAAAGCTCCTGCTCTGAGTTGTGTGCGTCTGATGCAAAATAGCGCTTAAATGCTGCTTGGTTGCATGAAGGGAAAAAAATAGAGGGGAGGAGGGAAAGCAGACTGTCACCGCTCCTCGGGTCAGAGCCCTGACAGTCTGCCCGCTCTGCTGCTCTGCCTGAGCACCTGAACATCATCACGCTTGCACTTCTGAGGCGCGAATACAAATACATCCCTCAGATACTAGCCAGCTGATCGCTTCTGCCTTGCAACATTTGCATACTGGATTTGGTATCCTTTTATTATAAGGGTGATAAGTACGGTCCGGACATTGAGGAAGCAGGAAGGCCCAGCTTTCTTCCACACTGACACTGCATTCTTAGAAGGTAAATCTAGTTAAGGCAAGTCTTACCCCCCTGCAGGAACTGAAAAAAACCCACCCATATACTCCTAGTTTACATCTTTGATCCACCAGCTTTACACAAGGAGCACAGCATGTCTCCCATGGAATTTTGCTGAGTGCTGCCAGCAAGACCGCAGGAGGTGCAGCGTGCATCTCTTATAGCTGCACGACAACAGCTGGGGGGGCCAAGAAAATCAGAGGCAGAAGGGACACCAAAACTATTTTCTGACTCAGCACAAAAAACAACAGCAGGAAAAAGGAATCTTTAAAATCCTCTCAATATGTTTTAGTATAAAACATTGAAAGTTAGACACATGCGATTGATACAAGCTGCTCCCAAATAAACAATAACTTTGCAATTAGATATTAGAATACTACACCCTATTAAAAAAAAAACAAATATTGACAGTCTTCCATTCTAACCTAGGGGCATGCCAAAATGCAAAAAATAATTCTGGTAACAAGATCACTGGCAGACAAAATGGTCTTGCAACATTTCCCAAGCTGTGAATAGCAGAAATGCATTGGGACCCTGCTTGTTCACATACACCATTTGAGCATCAAATACCACGTTTAAATATCAGGTCTCACCGTAGGAGAGATGCTCTACAGCTCCTGCTGGCCGTCCAGCAGCAGGCATCTCCCAGCTTGGTCTCAAAGAACTTAAAAAAAACCCAAATGAAACAATATATCACCACACTATCTAGACTCTTATTAATGACCTGTTTCTGGCTGCTGTAAGTTGGAGGTCTCTGAACATGAATTGAAATTAGTCTCCTCAACTACCGTGGTGCAAAGAAACCCTGCTTAAAGGTCAGAAAGCGTTCAATGCTGAAGACAGTGCTAACAGATGAGCAGAAGATATAACCAATCTATCAATTTGACTGCAGACAGACAAGCCTGGGGTTCTAGGGGAAGCCTACACAGGTCTTTCCTTTTCAAAGGAAGGCAAAAGTCCAAGTATCTCTTAAAGTGAACTGTGTCACCTGGTGTTGCTTTCTTAACTGCCGTACTGGATTAACCTGTAGTGACTGCAAAAGAAAGTGTCCCATTCTGTTCAAGCCCAGTCGAGCAGGCAGTGGTAGGGCTGCCAGAGTCACATCCAGCTGGCCTTGCAGGGAAGGGCACCGCAGCGAGGCTGTGCCGCCACCGGCATCTCAGTCAGCCCGACCAACAGTGGGTCATCCTGTGACGTCTTATGGTTTCTTATACCTCGCCCCAAAGCTCTTGCTTCATTTTCCTGACCTACAATATCTTCCTTCTCTTCCCGTCATCCCTAGCTATGCCTGGTATTTGTAGAAGTTTTACTTCTCTTTTCTTCAGCTTTGCTTATTCTGTTTTCTTGTTATTCTCAGTATTTCCACCCAAAGCTGCACAATTTGTCCTCTCCTTTCAACGTGCACATTTGTAACAAGTGACACAGCTGTGTGAGCTCTGTACTTGTCCCTGTGCAAGGAAGAAGAGGGGCATTGAGTAGAAGCAAGAAAATGAAATAGGGAGAGCGGGTGACTTTTTTGCAGCTACTGTGCTGCTTCTGAGCAAGGCTAGTCCTCCCACGTGAACCTAGAGCCACCAACTTGCTTCATACCAAAAGCAACGCCTTTAGCAACCCAAACGTCACAAGCCTTTGCCTCCTCCTGCCTGACACTGGGATAGTGGAAGGCATGTGGGAAAGAACTCACCCATTAAAATAACACCTTCATCTTTCCTGGACCTGCTGAAACACCAAGAAGCTGCAGCGCTTCCAGCAGTTCAGCACAGAAAATACGTGGCTCCCTGTGATAAATCACCTTTGTGCCCAGCTCTTCTTTTTCTGAAGACCAATGAGTCCTGGTAGCCTCAGCTTTGCACCCAGTCCAAAAGGCAGTTCCAGCTGGCTCAGGGAAAGCTCCTGTGTATGGTCCCAGTTCCTCCACCCTGCTGGTGTGGGGAAGCAGATTGCTGCCTTTGGCCAGTGGCCTCCATGTGCTCCTCAAAAACCCTAGGGAGATGCATGGAGCTCTTGCATACACCTACCTTGATATGATTATGGGGTCGTGGACTTCAAGGGAAAAACAGACCAGTTCCTCCCCTCTACCTATTTTGTCAAAGTAGTCTTAGAAAATCCTTTTAATAACAGCAAGCAATTTTTAAGTGGCTGGTGTCTTTCAAATTCTGAGCAATATCACATATTCAAGAGAGTCACAGCAAGGTTTTTGTCTTGAAAAAGCTTAATTTCCTGAAGCACATATCAAAATCCCACCTTATGAATCCCTTCTGTGCAACAGACCTCTCCTTGTTAAAATTCTGCAGAAGCATATTTCCTCCCCACTCCCTCAGGTACCATTCTCTCTATGTACACTACAATAACAACTGTGCCTTTACTAAGATTGAACACAATAACCAGGTCTTTGTAGGGGATAATTAACAGCCAGCAGTGAATCTTAGCATTTATTCAATGGGGTATGAATGAGTTATGAAAATTCTTTTTTGCTGGAGAGGTAATGGGATATTGTTACGTTTGCATATGCTTTGCCACTTGCATGATAGCATATTTATGGCGTTCATTGTTTAAAGTCAGAAATACCTACACAGATATTATGCATTTGTATTCAGGCAGTTATGCCTCAACATGTTTGCCTCTTTCTGTTATTAACGAAATCCCCACTCCATCTGCATCTAATCCAAATTCCTCATGTCCATTCTGAGCAGGATGAGTAGACCTGAGCCTCTCCAGCTGTTCCTAGAGATGCAAAGGTTCATTTCTGGAACTGAATTTCCACAGTCTTACACAAACTATCTAGATTAGTGCACTCACACGAGATACTTCACAAAGTACTTGGAGGTAAATAAAATGACATTACACAGTTCTGAAATACGTGGAGCCCCTAAATTTGTGTGCTTTTCCTTTCATGATAGAAAACTGTCACATTGTTCTTTACAATTGAATAGGTAGCTTTGTGTGAAAAGGAGCAACTCCCATTTGCAGCAATGTATATACATCTACAGAGCATACTCGTGTATGTATATGAATTACATATAAAAATACAGAACCATCTCTCAACTCTAAGACTAAAAGCCAACTGTAGCATAATTTAAATGAGAACATGGTCTTTTTAAAAGTAGAGGTAGTGATGACCATTGGTAAAAAAAAAAAAAAGGCAAAAGCAAGCAAAAATACCTAGCTGTATTAAAAAAATAATAAATAAACCAAAGTTTTATTGGGACTATTCCCAAAGCCCTCAGTTTCAGTTCTCGTTCAAGCTACCAGGAGGTGACTAAGAGGGAACTAGCGCTGAGGAAATGCACACTTTGGCTGCTGACTCAGAAAACACCTTTTCCCCACTCTTTTGCAGCACAAGAAACATTGAGGTTCCAGAAGCTACGCAAAAAGTGCCCAACTCTTACCTGGCTGCGCATTGCAGGTACACTCCTGCATCACCAGGCACGTATTGGGACGTGACAGCTTCTGTGCAACAGCCAGGTCAGGATGCGGTGAGCTTCGTCGCTGCTGTTACTTGGATTTGCATTGCTAAATATGCACAAAAACTGCCTGAAAAGGAGTCTTTCGATCTGACCTTGGGCCTGTGAAACATCTGGAAACGCAACGATGCGATTGCTGGTATGCCAGCGAGTGTGCCCGACAGCCCGGGCTCGTGTAGGAGTCTAGGCTGTAAATGGGCCACGACAGTGAGTTTCCCACTGCCGGTCAGGGTTTGCTGAAGCTGATGACACACAACCTAAAAACCCCCTTTCAGTCCGGAGAGTCGTTCACACTGAAGGTGTGTTTCCAAAGCCGCGATCTTAAGAGAGAATGGGGAATAAAAACATTGCAGCTCTCAGCTGCAGCACAGCAGCCCTCAAAGCTGACCTCCAAAGGCAGCCCATGAGCCTCTGACCTCCCTTGTTCTTTTATCATATTTTAAAGGAGTCTTGAAATTTTTTTTGGCTTTGAAAACTAGAGGAGATAGATGAGAGATTCTGCACGATGGTTTGTTTGTGTGTTTGTTTTCCTTTTGGATTGTGGGTCCTGTCTCTCCCAGAATGGGTTCATGCTAACTAGGTGTGAGAGACTGATAAACTGATGTCTCCAACACTCTGGGCCTTTTCAGAACCCAAACTGATCATTGTCCCCTGCCTGGCACTTGCCCATGTTTGCCTGGAGCTGACTCAGTGCCTTTCTGAGCCGTCTGCCCCATCAGTGCCCTGGTGGGAGCGTGAGGGCAGGTGGGGCTTGGAACTACAGTTGCAAAAACAAAGAGGTCCATACTGGCAGATGGAGGGGAAACCCCCTCAGACGCTTCCACCATCCTCCAGACCCATTCTCAGTTATTTTCCTCAAGGGGTGAACAGCTGGCAGGGCAGGGACATGCCTCTATAAAAGGTGAAAGTCCCATGAGTTAGGTGGGCGCTCACCCACCACTGGAGGATTGCGATGTCTGTTATTGTCATGAGATCCAAGGACAGTGATCTCTCCCTCTCTCTTTCCTTCTCTCTCTCTCTTTTCCTAATACAAATAAGTTATCTGTGGTAAGGCCTGTTTACACAAGTATTTCTCTGTGGTGAGGCACATTGATATGAGCACTAAGTGGGCAACTGAGGTCCATCACTGTCAGCTAAAGATTCATTGTTGTAAATAAATAAACGTGGTGTTGGGATCTCTGGTGTCAACTCACCTTAATCCTGTCCTGGGAATGGGTGAGTCTGAGTCATTGTCCTGAAAGCTCGGGACAGGACACTGGGCAACTAATGAAACAATAATATTGCCTGAGACAAGGGAGTAGAAATCTAGAGGGGAAAATGCATTTTATATTTTTGTTTTTAACCTGCAATGCTCAGCAATCCTTCTTCCTAGTTAACGTTTACTGGAGCTCAGTCCTATCGACTGTCATTTTGGAGAAACAAGTTTTTGTAAAACATCAAAGATCTTCACTCCTCCCAGCAAAGCCTCTGTACTAAACACACAGCTGCCAGCCCACAGAATGACATTTCAGGGAAGACCACTATTTAGTACTGTCTGCATTTTAGGTGTTAAACAAAGCAAGAAAAAGGGATTTGTCTTTTAAGTATCTGTTCACTGTCTTTGTAACTGTCATGCAAAAAAAAACCAATAAAAAGAAAAGAACTGCTCTGTAAATCACCTGTGGACAGTAGACACCATGAGTTGGATATAGTTAATTTGCAAGGAATTCTTTTATGCATCATAAATCATGCGCTCTATAGTCCTTAGGTAACATATCTGGCACCATGATGTAAATGAACATGTAACATTTTGAACAACTGGACAGAAGGCTGCTCAACAAGTACTGCACTTGAAATTATTAATTGCAAAGATGAGTTAAAAATGAGCCTGCTTCTGCACAGATGAAAAAAAAAAGGTCTGTGTGGGAGGGTTTTTTGACATTAAATTAGGTTCAGCCAATTATGATGGGCATACACATAATGAAGTTGTAACTACGGGGAAGTGAGGCCTCACTTTTGCCCCAGGTGGTGCCTGAGACACTTTGGGGATGCCTCCCAGGCTGGCAGGAGGATCGCTCCCACCCAGCCCCACAGCCACAGCCCCACTTCCCACCCGGGTTCCACAGCGCTCCCGCACCCTTCCTGGCTCCGGCAGCCTCATCACTGCAACAAATGCAAACACAGATTACTACACTAAACACGTCAGGCTAAGTCAATAGTTTAATAACCACTATTAAGACTTTTCCAAATCCATTTAACAACTGTAAATTATTCCAAAATAAAATAGCCTCAGCCAATCAGCTGTGTGGCCACTGACCCACAACGATGTGCTTATTTCTCAATTAAGCAAATCTCCACACCCTAGTTGGCTTTAGCTGCTTTTTGTGGGTTTGTACGTCATAAATCCCCATTCTTTGCCTGAGAGCCTCAGCTGTCCGTGACACCAGCTTGGCCCTCGCTGGCGGAGATGCTGGTCCCCTCCCTCCGCGTCCCACAGCGACGGGCGCTGCTCCGCCGCCTCTGCCCTGCCGTGTGCGGGACCAGCCTGAAGAGCCGCGTTCGGGTGTGCGAGAAGGGTCACTCACCGGCCGGTGCCGTTCCCGGGACCGAGCCCTCTGGGAGGGACACCTGAACCCGAGCGGCGGCAACGCTGCCGGCACCGGCGGGGAGGTGCCGGGGCGGGGGAGCGCGACGAGGCAGCCCCGGTAATGAGCCCCCGGCACCGCTCCCTCGTTTAAAGCCGGAGAGTTCAGAGTAGCCAATCAGCCCGTCGCAGGGAGAGCCCGTCAGGCACAGCAGGAATAATTGGAGGGAGCTCCTAATTAATTTGATAATAACCCTATCCTGTGCTAACCCACTCCACATGCAAAAAAAAAAAAAAAAAAAAAAAAAAAAAAAAAAAGGCGGTTAAAAAGAGCCAATTAGGTGTGGAAGGGAAAGGAAGAGTGTGATGGGAATTCGGAGAACTTGGCAGCCTGGCGGCAGGCAGGTGTGCCGAGCCCTCACACCTCTGTAGCCTCCAGGAACAAGCCATCTCCTGTAGCTTCTGTAGTCTCCCACGGAACAAGCTGGCTTTCTTCTTGGTACTCTCCATCATCAACCAGCCATAGATGGGATCACAATACATTTCATGGCTACTCTAAATTTTTTCCCTGGTCAGTTTGGCAAGATGTGAGACCCTCATCCTCCTCAAACACACTGAGGTCTGTGGGATCTGCACGCCTGCAAGCCACGGGGCGAGGTAGAGCCAGTGAAGAAGGGCCTCAGCTCTGCCAGAAGAGGGGCTGTGTGGCCAAGCTGGGCACCGAGTGTCTTAACCCTTCCACAGATGTGGTGTTTTCTTATTTTTCTTGCCACTCACCCAATCTATGGGGAGGTTTGGGGCAACGAAGGCAGAGTATCCCTTCCTGAGAGATACTGCCCAACTCACAGCACCAAGGGGGTTCTGCCAGTACAGTCAGTATGAAGAGGGAACCCGCAAAGCCCACAGGTGCCCTGGAGCTGCCCCTCGCTCCTCACAGCACTCATCATGAGCTGCTGCTAGTGCACAAATCAGATTTAGGATTTAATTTCTAAATACTGACGTTGGCTGCCATCAGCATTTAAGACAGTATTTTCTTCTCTTTTTTTAGGTTTTTTTCCCCTTCTTCTATTAGTCACTGTCAAGCTGTTTTGTATTTTCACTCTTGAATTTTTTCAACATTCTCAGTGTTCTGTATTACAGCCTAATCCTAGGGCCAAAACTGGCAAATAATTCAATCCATTTTTCAGAAAACAGGCAACTCAGATCTAATGATATGTTGTTAAAGTTTTACCAGGTATCTTGTACTCACCACTTTTAAAGCTCCCATAAAGCATCCAGCTATAATGAGCTCCAGCTTGCTTTCTGGGCAAATATGAAAGAGAGTTTTTTAACTAATATTTGTGAACATGGACAAAAGTCCATGCTCTGTGAATGCTATTGTAATCGCTGGAACAGACAGGTGGTGTTTTACTTATTTCCTGATTTGAGCCTTGCAAAGCAGTGGGCACATGCAGGAATTTGTGTATTCCAGTAGTGGAGAGGTTCACAAAGCCAACAAGGAGAGGAGCTGCAAAGAACAGAAAGGCAGTGGCTGCTGGCTTCTGTCTGGGCAAAAGCAGGGAAAGTGGGACCCAAGTCCAACCACGGGTCTTACAGCAGTTCCACGTTCACAGAGCACGGGGGGATTTCCAGCCACTCAGTCACCAGCACTTGCTTTCCGGTGCAGGATGAAGACCCTTGGGATGAAGTGGGTGCCCCAAAGACACTGGTGCCCCACATGCCAGACTTACCATCTCTTGAGGACATCAGCCAGGGGATAAATGGACCTGAGGGTAATGGCCGGAGATTCTCACCTAGGTGGGGATGCCTGGAGAGCTGGTGAGCCACACCCAGGACATTGGCAGACTCATATATCCTCAGCTGGGCTGAAATCAGATTTAACAAAATCTCAGAGGAAGCCCCTGCCCCAGAAGAACCTCCCAGGCCCCGAGATGAGGGTAAGCAGAGGGAGCCTGAAGTCATAGCGTGGGCAGGGATGGGGAACAGGATTTTAGTACCTGTGCAGTGAAGCCAAGCAGGATTTCCCTCCTCACCTGGAAAAGCCTCTAACATTAGAGCCAAATCTTGGGTTTAAAACAAAGCCAAAAAAGAAAAACCTCCCCCGACATTCATAAACCTCTTTAAAAAACTTCAATTTAAAACAAAACACAAACGTGGCACCTTGCCACAGGACTGCACAGCTTTTAACTGACCCCATATGTAAAGTCAGCCTGAGTGAGCTGTTAAATACTTGAATCCAGCCCTCCGCCCCCGGGAGGTACCTTCTTCTGTGAACTCTGGAGCCAAAGCTCTGCAATAGCAAGCTTTAAATCTGGAAACTTTAACTACCCTCCCATCTCGTTAGAGAATAAAAGCATTTGTCGGGGCACAAGGAACAGTAAACGAAATGCCCAAGTTAGGCATAAGGCAGGCTGCATGTGTCACTCAGTCTATGCTCACTCACCTGTATGCTCAGCTTTGCTGCGTGATCGTGCATCTCTCCACCTCAGGTAAAACCAGGTCAAGTTTGGGCTGCCCACAAACTACCTACTCCTTTATCCTGCAAAGCACCCACATTTGGAAAGCTTTGTTGACTATTAGCAGTAACACTTGGCCACTGGCAGAGTCTGTCTTTTAATTAGACAACAATACAACCGAGGCTCTCCTTCATACCACGTGCAACAGAGGCGGTGTTGGTTGTATAAAGCATCCCTGCCACCACTCCTCCTTCTCTTATTAATCTTAAAATGCACTGCAGTAGAGCAGATTCACCCCCAGTATAAATAAGAAATAAAACACACAATCTCCCTAAGGCAAAGAGACCGAAACTGAAGCATAGGACATACCGCGTTCAAGAAACCCAACACACGCAACTTTGATGTATTTGATGCAGGAAATGACGTGGTTTCTGTAGCTACATTGCTATGAAATTTTAAGTGAAAGATTGCTTCCAGCAGAACACTGATTAAATCTGAAGAGATTTAAGAAAAAGTAAGATTTCAAGGCCCAATTAATTTTCTGATTAAGAAGTCAAGATGGATGAGGAACTGGGACCAGCAACTGAGATACAAGTCTTTGTCCTTGATTATGCTTCTGTTTATTAATGAAGTTTTAAAAAACAAAATACAGGAGAATAAAAAGCTGACCTTTGATGTATATGGTATGCCATAAACTAGAACCAGTCCTTCAGACTTCTGCTTGTCAGCTTTGTATTTACTAAACAGAAGTTGCCTATGAAGATAATTTAACATGATTGCAGGTCTCTCTACAACTGAAAGTCTCTCTTAAAAGTAGCCTATATGCATTGTCCCTTCTTCCTTTATGGTGTTAAAAGAAATAAAAATGTGTAGAAGGTTTGAGAGCAAATGTTTCCTGCTTGTCTCTTTTTCTTAGCATCGCAAAGTCATAAAAAATCTTGTCCTTCCTTTTTTTTTGCTAGAGAAATTTGTAGATTATCTGGGCTTCTCCACAAGGGGAGAGGGGCTTCCTTGCTCTTGTGGAAAAGTAGGAGAAAAGTTCCTCACCAAAAGAGCTTTTCTTATAAATGTATTAGTAATGATCACAAAAATGAAAACAGGGTGCTGAACGAGGATATCTTGCACTCAGCAAAATCAAGCCTGTATCAGCTGTTCTCGAGACAGGCACAGAGCCTCACAGAACAGATGTGCCATTTCAGTGTTGAAAAACATACAACTGATAACCCAAACCCTTTCCAAGATCTTCTTTACACACTAATAATCAAGCAGCACAGTATTTTCAAGGAATAATGACCAGAAACAATTTGTGCAGAACTATTTTCCTAGCAAAACCTAAACCTATGACATAAAATTTGACTAAAAAGAGGAGAAACAGCCAAACTTTCCCCTTTGGCAGGGAATCTGAGAGACTCTACCATCCCCAAATCAGCCACATACAAATGCTAGAACAAAAGGTTGCCTAAAAAGGTGAGGGGAAAAAAATCACCTAGGACTAAAGTCGACTATACTGAGATTCCAATGTACTGCAGGCAGTGAAAATTGTCTAACCCCCTGAAGTTTGCAATCCTTGTCTAAAGTACTGTGTACTCCATAAGTAAAACCTCCTGCCCCAGAAATCCAAGGAAGGGTGAAAGAACTCACTTGAAGGTTTGCCTCTTTGAAAAAGACCTGAGAAAAGGAAAAAAAAGGTCCATTTCAGGGCTCACAGAATAAGTGTATTTAGATACTCCTCCTTAAGAAAGGACCCAGATGCAAGCAAGGTTTGTGCCATAGTTTAAATCCAGGTTCCCAGGAAAACTTGCTTACAGAAAGATCAGAAGATCTGAGGATCATTACTGCAGAGGATTCAGAGAAATTATCTCCTAATACACAGTTGAAGACAGAACTAGTCTTGGTCTCTCTTTGGCTTGAACCTCTACTGAAATTTAATGCTGACAAATCAAAAAGGGATATATCCAGAATCCGTAACCCTGATAAAAATGGGAAATCTGTATCATCTTAATCAAAGGATATGCCACCCTGAGCTGGATCTGTGTCTTGTCCCTTGGCCTCATATGACTCCTGTGTGCTGGAGGTTAAGGGTTTGTTAAAGAATATCGGTTTTGATTAAGTGTCACATATGGTGTAAAACATGCTCTTTATCATCGGAAGTGAAGGTTGGGGGCCAGACAGTGCCTTTTAGTGAGCTTCTAATATAAATTAGGTGTCTTAGGTAATGGGTGGTTTTCAGACAGGATTGATCTTTCTATGGTCCAGTGAAAGTAGGTGTGTTTGGAGAGATGTCACAAAAGCAGCTTCCTGGCACCTATACTAATGGGCTGGTTACCCTTTTTGGAGTAGGACTTGAAAAATGTAGCACAGGAATCCCCCCTCCCCCTTCCTAACTTTTTCATTTTCTTGATGTAATGGGCAAAGGTCTGTATATCCTTTACTCCTTTGGTATTTCAGTCCTTGAATTTGCAGTATCACTCAGTGAATCTTAAGCCACTCAGCCTTTCAGTCACTTACAGCTCCCTAAACTTGCATGGACTTAAAAGATGAAGCGGTTGTGAGTAGACTAGGTTACTTACCATTTTTATCAATGCACAACCTTTAGAGAAAAAAGTATCAAGTACACCATCACCACCACAACCAAATGATTTCTATTCCCCATTAAGCCTTCCTTGGAAACTTTGATTGCACAGAGACCTAGGAAGAACTGTAGAGATGTTAAACGCTAAGTTCCCCTGCCTCAAAAATAAGAACAAACATGCATTTCTATAGACATCAAAACACGTCTGTATTTTCCTCTTTACGAAGCAGAAATTCTCTCAGCTTTGTGCACAGAGTGGCATGATCAAAAGCACAAACCGAGCACAGAGAGCCAGAAGCTCTAATGCAGAGTCTAACCATGGACCTCAGGTAAAGAGGGTATATACAAAATAAACCTTTCCTTTGTAGTTCATTGACATGTTGTAGTTAAAACTTTTCTGAAAAGTTTCCATGGATTTATGAAGAAGTGAAAGCACAAATGCACAGTTGGGTTTGCAGGCTCAGAAACCCAGCCAGTGAACAAAATTCATAAATGTTTAGATATGCAAGAGCATGTCACAACTGTTTTAATATTTCACTGCCTTTCACACACACACACTCATCATTTAAGGACTGGTAAATATCAAATTTGTTAAAAATTTAGGTCATTAAGATACATAAGCTTATTCAAATTCTGACCCAGAAAAGCTTCCTTGGTCCCAAATTTAACTAAGCAGGATAACCAAGATTTAGAGAGTTTCAGAGCCAAGAGAGCAGCAGCAGGAGCACAGCAGCACTTTCTGGCTTGCCCTGCCGTCCTGTTTTCCACAGACACCATCAGTGGCCCAAAAGCCCCCGCGTGGTGTCATGAGGAGCACAAGACAGGACTCAGCGACTGGCTGTTAGTTTTCTCCATGCCACAGCAAAATAAACTGCAAAGACAAAAAATGGAGATATAACACTGCTGCAACAAAAGCATTGTAGACATATTGGTGACTCTCCACCTTACTCCACATATGGAGATTTGGCAATGATAAGTGCTAGAAGGGTGACATTGAACAGAAGTCACCTGAAGGATCAATTGTACATTTATTATTCTCGGTTTTTTTGTTTGTGGTGATGGCAATACAAATTTAAAAAAAAAAGTTGTGAAAGTTGCCCTTTTATCCTGCAGATTGCCCTGAGAAGTGACAAAGGGGAGGTCTGTTCTGGGAATAAGCATGGAGAGAAGGGGGGAATTTAACACCCATTGCCACAGGGAGTTCGGGCTGCCTTGCTGGTTGTCCTGATTAAGTGTACAATAGCATGTCCTGCTTGAAAGGCAGGTGATGGATGTGAGAAAACATTGCTGCAGGATATGCAAGCGGCAAACAAAGGCCTTTGGAAGCGCAGGTCTACTATCAGAGCCATCTACTTAAAGGGGTTACATCGAAACCAAGAGAAAATGGTTTCTCTCCTTCCTTACTCTTTAATGCCAAAACAGCCCCAAAAATAAATTTTAAGTGCACTTTGATACCTCAGGTCCCTTCTATGTACCCCTCTGAAGGAGGTCTCCTACAGACCTTACCAGCGCAAAATTTCTCTGTACGGAAGTGACCCTTCAAGGGTTTGACAATTTTCCATGTGTGAGTGGAGGAGGCAAAAAAACCCAAAAACCAAAACACCTTGACCTTTAAAGAACGGGCTTGTCAAATTCAAGGGACAATTTTCACGACATGGAGTTATTAAATTGCTTGGTGCTCTCCTTAAGCGCAAGGTCCCCGATTACTATCCTGCACCCACTTTGGTTTCATTAATTTCTAATTCCCATTTGTCTTTCTTCATTAGGCAGGAGAAGAGCAGGTTCCACGTGCTGCAGCATGGGTCCACCTCTACCCCAGAGACAAACCAGAGGCCGTCCGGGCTGCCCAGCCCGCTCCCCGGGCATCGAGCCCGAGGTGTTGGTGCACACATGAAGTCTTCTTGAGCTGCGTCTCCAGCATCTCCGCTCCCTCCGGGATGCTCGGTGCCACCCGTGCGGCCGGGCTTTGCCTGAGGCTCCTGCGGCAGCTCCTGACAGATGAGCTCAACAGCCTGTGCCGCAACCAGGTGACTGAGCATTAGCTGGCCTGGGAGTGCAGGCGCTAAGTAAATCTCATTCCTAATCCAAATCGCTTTTGATAAGAACAAAAGCTGTGTGCAAATGAATATTTCCATCTTATTTCAAATTCTAGGTTTCAACTGCAACATTAATGCTATTTTACAGTGTAATTTACTTGTAATAATATGTCATTATTGCCATTTTAGAGTTTTCTCTTAAAGTATTAAAGAAAATGTTTTAAAAGGCACAAATAGCTACAGCACAAACCTCCATTCAGCCTAAGAATCTGCGGTCTCCCTTCAGAATGGCACATAACTGAAAACAATGGCATTCCCAATGGGCAAAACATTCCAGTCATTAATGCATTTTTATTTTGGAATAAAAGAGCACACTTGCAGCTTTTTTTTGTAAATAGTAAATACAAATTAAACACTTCTCCTCCGTTCCCAGAATGGCATTTGCCAGCGAAACCAGGGCTGACCTCCAACACTTTCCAAGTGTCTCAAACCAACACCCTGGGTTTAGGCACAAACCTCCCCAAGGCAAAGGGTTTCCTGCAACACAGCACGTAAAAGGTGGCCTGAGATAGAAGAAGTGTCCTTACCTGGTGCCAAGCTCCTGAGCGCCAGGTGACCGAACCACTGGATTGGCAGGAACCACAAAAAAGCTTGGCAAGCCTTCAAAAGCCAGGCTGTGTGCAAAGGGATGGAGTTGTCACAAGAAGGCAGTGTCACTTAACGGAGAAGACGTATGTCATACATGTAATTTTACACCAGCCATATTTCTAGCTCTCCTTTATATCCTTGAATGAAAACTGAAGCACCATTACTCCTCTTGATGAGTGAAAGGACTCATCCCAGGGACGAGCAGGGATGTCCTTGCTCTGTGAAAGGCCCCACAAACATTAAGGGCAGGATCCCACTGTTATTTATCCAAAATATAAATACGTTATTAGTTGGACTTAAATAGCAGCCATTCCTTTTTAGGAACTTAAAAAACCTACATATGCCTTGCATAGACTTCCAGCACCTTTCCATTTAAGAGGTGTCCTCACAGCACTGTCTCACCCCCCTACGTGCTCCCAGTCCATGGGAGGAGATTGGGACACTTTTTCTCAAGGGAAACATCCTTCCTGAGCTCTGTGTGGGATGTGCAGTGACATCTGAGCAGTGACCTGCCACTCCGGCACGAGCCCAGGCTCCAGGCAGCCCTGAAGGCACCAGCCCCGTAACCTACCGGGGGACCATGGGCTGGGCATGGCCTGAGGCCCAATGAGCAAAGGAGACATCATGGTTTGGCTGCCAGTCAGGAAGAAAAAACATCTTTGTATAAAAAATTTTTCACCCTAATGTGAGTAGTGAAGAGGGGGTTCAAAAATAATTTTTAATTTTGGTTAGTCTTTCTCCCTTGCTTATTTCATAGTGTACTTGTTTGCACAGCCAGATGATTGCAACCATTTGGCTCATCATGGTGGAGCCCACAGTCAAGGGATGAAAAATGTCTGTGCCAGAAGGTCTAAAGGCTGTCCTAGACCTCCCTGTCCTTCTCCAGGAGGATTCCCACTGTTCTTCCCCTGTCACGGCACTCTGCAGACAGACAGACAGACAGGGTGAAGGCTACTTGGGACTCAAGTGGTTAGAAAGGTTGTAGGTTACACAGAGTTGTCTCCTGAAGGCTGGGAGTTTGTACCAGCAGCGACTGTCGTTGAACAGCCACGAGATTCATCCTGCATTTCCAAAAAAAAAATGTTTCTCAGTGTGATCTCTATCTGAATTTGCCAGAAAAATATTTAATGGCTGGCAAAACATTAGTAAATAAAGGCAGATCAAAATTATGTTGTTACAATAACAGATTACATTACTATTCTCTGTCCTTAGGAAAACCCTGATTAGACCACGATCCTCCTGGGGTCTTATGAATAAGTCAGGAAGGGGCTCTAATGACCCTGTGTGAAAGCGTGTGAACTGCGGCGCAGCCAGCGAGGTGCCAGGTGCCTCTCAGAAACAGGCACTAGCCTGGATGACTAACAGCAGTTATCACAGGGGGGTTGTTGATTTTCTTTAATTATTTGAGCCAGGTATTTTGCTAGTATAAAATAGTACTGCTCTACTGAAGCCAAGAAAGAGCTGCCAATTTATTTCAGTAAAAACTGACCCTTAGTCTATTTTTAATCCCTTCGTTCATCATTATCTTATTGAAAAATGGTACCTCAGTCAGAATATTCCCCACCACAGGGACAAGCAACAGATTTTTTCCTGTGAATCAGTGTATGGGAAACTCCAATAGCTGAAGTACTCTTCCACTTTTGCAAGTGCACCTACCATTGATTGCTGATCTTAGATCTTGACTTGCATGATTACTGAACTAAGAGAAAATTACTTTTTGCTCAGAGTGGCGGGACAGCTCTGAATTCATGAATGACTCACCCTCAGGCACTGGTGTTTAATTTATGAGCTATTTATCTCCTCGCACACACCCCAGCACAAACAATTATACTTAGTAATTTGTTGATCTTATCATGGCTGTTTGATGTTACTATTGCTACCTCTAATAATGCTGTGCTTTGAAACTTAAACAGGATTTATAACCAAATTTGGATACTTCGTACATATTCAGATCTCAGGAGAGTTTAACTCTTTGGCAACTAAAAGGTTTTGCATGCAGAAAGCAAATGTCATGTCTTTTGATGACAAATTTGGTAAGGTGGCCCTTCAGCAGCATCAGAGCCTCTGGTAAGGGCTAGTTCTGTCCTTGCAAGGCACAGGTGAGTTTTCCTGGCAGAAGGTGAGGGGAGTGGGTCCCTGGCTGGGACCAAGGCACTTGCCTCCATCCTGGCCACAGTTAAACCTTCACCCCAAAGTTCACAGGTCGAGCCGCAGTGCCCTCCCTCCAAGCCCATCCTGCTGCTCCACCTTGCTCCTGGGAACCTTTTTACGCGGGCAACAGACTTCCTCATTACTGAGCAAGGAGTTTATGAACCTTTATATCCTTACATGTTTACCATAAATTAAACTTTATGACCCCCTTTGCACAATCTAACTCTGTCCTCTTTGTCATCAGGAGTAGGTACCAACCCTGGGGCCGCACACAGAATCACAGCATGTTATGGGCTGGAAGGGACCTCAGAAGATCACCTAGTCCAACCCGCCTGCCAGAGCAGGATCACCTACAGTAGGTCTCACAGGAACACGTCCAGTCAGGTTTTGAAAGTCTCCAGAGAAGGAGACTCCACAACCTCCTTGGGCAGCCTGTGCCAGTGCTCTGTTACCCCTACAGTGAAGAAGTTTTTCCTAATGCTTTTGTGGAACCTCTTATGCTCCAGCTTGCACCCGTTGCCCCTTGTCCTATCCTTAGACATCACTGAAAAGAGCCTGGCCCCATCCTCCTGACACTCACCTTTTACATATTTATAAATACTAATGAGGTCACCCCTCAGCCTCTCCTCCAAGCTAAAGAGACGGAGCTCCTTCAGCCTTTCCTCATAAGGGAGATGTTCCACTCCCTCCATCATCTGGAGCTGCACTGGACTCTCTCCAGCAGCTCCCTGTCCTTCTTGAACTGAGGGGTCCAGAACTGGACACAATATTCCAGATGTGCCTCACCAGGGCAGAGTAGAGGGGCAGGAAGACCTCTCTCAACCTACGAGCCACCCCCCTTTCTAACACACCCCAGGATGCCATTGGCCCCCTTGGCCACGAGGGCACATTGCTGGCTCATAGTCATCCTGCTGTCCACCAGGACCCCCAGGTCCCTTTCCCCTGCGCTGCTCTCCAACAGGTCAGTCCCCAACCTGTACTGGTACTTGAGGTTGTTCTTTCCCAGGTGCAAGACTCTACACTTGCCCTTGTGGAATTTCATAAGATTTCTCCCAGCCCTCTACCTTAGGCTGTACTTGAGGTGCGGCAGATTCTCTCTGCATCTGTGGCCATGAGGACGTGAAGGTACCCACAAATGGGTTTCCCAGACCTCCCTCACAGGCTTTCCCTCATCCTCACATACTGCTGTGACCACTGGGCTCACCAAAGTACAGCAAGGGAATCTGGTATAAGGGGTACAAGCAGCAGAGAGATTAAGTCCTGCACTTTCAAGACCAGGCTTAAATTAACTGTAACTTCAGAGCTGGAGGTGCTGCTGGGGGTGAGGCGGGGGATCACTGCTAGCGGCTGCGGGAATCGGCAGCCAGCGCAGTCCACACCCAGCTCCATCTGAGCCAGAGGGACCAGGTCACTGGGGATATAAACATTGCCAACAGAGAGTGGTATTTCTTCCACCCCTACCCTCACTGAAATAGCCCTGGGTGTGTTATTTATCCGAGTTTGGACATACCTCCATGTATAATCTCAGCAGTCCCCCACGTTGTGCAGAGCTCCTGGCCAGCCAAAGACCTTCCCCTCCCAAGCAGCGTCGCAGCCGTGAAGAGCAGGAAAACCCGTGTGTCTGTTCAGCCAGCCTGGCTCTGCCAGCCCCCTTACTCTGGAGACTTGGGTGAAGACATACTGTTAACTTCCACATCACACGTGCTCTTGCAACAGCCACAGATTGTGTTTCTGCATGGTTTATAAAGTTCTTCTGTGCTGAGCACATACATTGTGTATGTAGGAAATAAAACGCTACGGGCATTCTGTAGCTGCGCAGCGCCATAATGAGCTCTGATGAGCCGGCACCCACCAAATCATCGGTTTATGACATCGAGCACACGTGTAACTTATTTCACAATATGCAACACACTGCCATATGTGTCTCTTCCCATGGATATGGAATGGGCACTACCTGTAGATAGAAGCCAAGAAATAACTGCTTCAAAGACAGCCTTGAAAGGCGGAATTTTCTTTAAAACTTTCAAAGCCCAACTAGCATGCCGCTATTTCAATCCACTGGAATACTGTGATGAATACCACGACTTTGATTTTTTATTTTTTTTCAAAGCCTTCAGTGCTTTTCCTGGTTTAACTGAAGTGAAACGATGGATTAGCATAATCAAACATACGGATTTAGTATGGGGGGGTGTAAAAATTAAAACCAAGTGATTATTCATTTTAAACAATTCCCAACTTCCAATGATTTCCTCTCCTCCATCCTTCTGTGAGCTGAGTTCACAAGTAGAGAGAAATGTTAAAATTCAGCTTTTTTAAAACTGAAAACCTTGCCACACACATTGCTCTTTCAAAATGCACTTTTACAGTCCTACCCTACTCCTGGTAGAAGAAATGCTCAGTGTTTAAACCACCCGACGGAAGGGGGCACACCGCATCGCTGCCGGCTGCTGCAATGAGCACCAACAGAGCTCTGCAAGGATGTCTGAACAAGGCGGGCAGGTGCCTCTTACCCTGGTTTTTGACAGCGGCCAACAGATGTCTGACAGACACAAAGTATACAGACCACCTTTTCTCCCAGCATCTAGCAATGTGTGATACAAAAGGTGATACTTTTGGGGTTTAACATTTTTTTCCCAAAAAACATGCCCCTTTTTCTTCCCCCATGGCTTTGTCCAGGCATTTTTGAATCATTGCCAAACTTCAGCGTCCACAACATCTTGTGACAAGAAGTGCACAGCTGAAACCACGTAAAATTTCAGTCTGTCACCCACGCTACCTTGAGCACTGAACTTATGAAGACATGGAAATCCTTCCACTCCTCTGTGGAATATTCTGACCTCAAAGATGCTCAAATGGCAGCAGGGAGATGTCCAGATACATCTTGGTAGCTCTTAACCTATCAAAACGTTTAATTCAATTTTCAAATAGATAAACACACCTGAGTTTCAGGCAGTGAGGTGGCTATTTCTAGTTCATCACTGACCACTGAAGACACACACTATTTGTTTTACTGCAGGTAACATACTATGGAAACAGTATTATGTTGTATTTGATATACTAATCTACTCAGGAAGTCCAAGCCTCTGCTACCTTTGTGCTGTTCTGGTAAATGCCAGTTAGGACAGAAAACTATATCCTAAACGAGAGGTATCTGGGTGCAAATAGTCTTCAAAAGGTTGAATCTGTTCTTTGTGCTTCTTAATGGTCTGAGATACCATGTATTGGGGTGCCCAAGCACATCACCTAGATATTGCTGTTGCTGCTGCCAATAAAAGACAGTTGTAAGTGGGCAGCAAACCCTTAATTCAAAATCAAATCCCCTGATTGTGCCTCTTAAACATATACACACACACACACTCCCTGCCTCGCTCTGCACTGCACAGGAGTCTCGCCAACAGGCAAACTGGTTATCCCTTGGGAATCTTACAGCAAACTGGTTCTATTGAGACTGAAGTGAAAACTGCCCTCTTCACAGCAGCCCCTCAAACACACGCCCTGGGGACATTGGGTCCTCGGTGCCAAGCACTTCACTCTCCAGATCTCCTTTTGCAGAGTCACCCCACATGCCTGTGCAGGCACAGCTGCTCTGCCCGACAGCTCCACAGCACCTTCAGGCACTCCCTTTCGGTCAGTTTGGAGACAGGTGGCAGCGATTTCCCTGTCACACTTGCATTTGTTTTATCTCAGAAACGTGCCAGCAACACCGTGGCTATTGGACACTAAGGAATGCAAGTTAAGAGGAAGGTTTAGTACTCCTCCTCTGCAAAATTTCCTACTTTTGAGGATTTTGGAAGAGCCGTGCCTACAACGTTTTCTCACCTTTCTCCAGCTGGAGAAACAAAATGTCTCTACTCCCCATCCTCCTCCCCAGGGAGTACAGGTCACTGACAGCAAAGAGCAAGCAGGCACAGTTCACTTTTTTCCTTAAATAGCAAATGTGACAAGACGGATCCACTGCACCTGGAGTCACCTGTACAGGCTGAAATGCATAAATAGTATGTGCCTGGCTTAAGTTAAAGCAATTCTATCTAAAACAGAGTGCTCAAAACTTGCTACGTACATCTACAAGTTCTTAGGAGTTGTACATCTTAACTGCATAGACCCAGGAGAAACACTGGCTGCACACATTTAATGTGGCAGCTGCCATAAGTCACCAGTGATAAGAGTAACAGAGTTTATCAGATTATTCTTTCTTTTAATAAAACTTGGTTTTATTCTGGAATAATTGATTAGCTTCGGTAGTTAAAAGAACATTAGTTAGAACAGCTGAAGAGGTAAACTATTTGGGCAAGTGAATAAGCCGAAGCAGAAAATGCTACAGAATATGTATTTTTAAAGATATGGCAAATATTTTAAGCTCATTTTCTATTCTCAGAATATTGTAATAATTTCAAAACCCCCACTGTCTATCAAGAATAAATTAGTTCATTTAAAAATTATTTTTATTTTTAGAACAGGGAGGAATCATGAAGTACACACATTCAAATCTAAACAAATATGGCTTATTGAACGTAACCAAGAGATGCAGAAATACAAAGCAATCCATGAATTGTGCTGCCCTTTCTAACAACTCCTTTACTTACATGTCATAATTAGGGAGCATGGGAATATTTTGGAAACCAGAACGAATTTCAGACAGGACAAGAGAACGTTTCAGTGGGTATCAGTGCAGTAAAGAAGTTACTTCTCTTTCACCAACACATATACTCCACTCCTCACTCACCTTTCATTGCGTCTAAAACCCAGCATGAGCCCTTCTCTGTTACTAGCACCTTGCTGACTTCCAAGAGAAACAGGTAGGCTCCATTTCCTTTTTGGATCGAAGTTTTAACACAAGATTTGGCAGTCCTAATCTTTTCTCCATTATGTAACATCAAAATAATGCCAAGGACAAATACTAGCCACACCAGGGAGACAACACAAAAGAGAATTTAAAGGGTTCCAAAACATCTGAAGTCCTAATTTCCCAGCTCCACAGTACTCTCCTGCCATGAAGAAAGGAGATGCTCTTTAAAAACAAAATCAACAACTACGTACTGAAGTCACCTGCCCTCCCCCTTTCTCCTCGGTGCAGTTAAAGGCATGATGCCAACTTTCCAACAATGAGCCTCGTGGCTCTGCCTGATCCACGTCTTACTCTTTCACAAATGAGCGACGAGGCTCAAAGGCGGCATCTCGGGGGAAGCCTCGCAGCACAGCGTGACCAGCGCTCCCAACGTCCTCGACACGGAGGGGAGCTTACCACCGATAAGCTGCCTTTTCAAAGTTTATAGCAAGCAAATTTATCACAGCGACGCAAGACATCCGTCACACCAATGAGCCGCAAGCTAACATCAGCATCTACCCCAGCCCTGACCCCAGCGAACCTGCAGCTGAAGCCACGGGCACTTTCACAAAAAGTCAGGCTCTTCTAAATACATTAAGCACACCACAAGTGTGGTTAGTGGCCGGCCCAGCCCTAACCTGCGACAACAAGTAAGGACGATTCTACAGCTGGCGTATAAAGTACAAACTTGGTTTTGTTTTTGCCAACAACTTACTCTTCCATGTTACCCAAAAAGGCTGTCTCATGCTCAGGGTTGAGGGGGTGACCTTATTTCAGCAGAATGACACACCTATCCAGCACAGCGTGACCACCACCACACCACCTGTGTGTGTCACCCTTCGCTGGCCTGAAAACTAGACCCGAGAGGACAACACACCACATCAGGCACTGCTGCTTCAGCCTCCACAATCTAATAATTTCAAGGTGAGAACGAAATACTTTTTCAAAATGATTTGAACAAAAAAGCTTCAGTCTCAGAGATAACGTGATTTTTCTACACATATTTCCTCTCTCCAATAAAAATAATTTATGCTGCATCGTTCTTATTATCCTTACTATCATCTTTCAGTGAATGTCCAGCTACAAATTCATTAACTTTTTTGAGACAAATCATTGGCATCCTAATCTTCTGATTCCCATGAAAGACTCACTTTCGAGATACAATTGCAGCTGCCCCACACTGCCAGTTACTGTACCATACACGTCTTAAAATTCTGTAATCAGCATCCACCAGGTGCCGTATCGCATTCAGCACACCACAGTCAGTCAATACAGACATCCCCAAACACACCAAGGCTGGTTTTGTCAAATGTTTTATTGAGTGTAGACATCTGGAGTACTGTAAAACATGCATTATCTGTAGATTCAAAAAGGAGCAAGCCACATTGTCCTCACTGTCAAACGTGTCAGGCTTGGCATACATGATGGAGATTAATGAAGTATCATGAGAGTAATATGGTTCCTGAAAAGCTTCTACAATTTGGAGTAGGGTCTTAATCGTTTGAAATGCAAAGCTGTTCACATTTAGTGAACTTGCGGTGTTTGCTGGAGGTGCCATATTTTAATTCAAAACAAACAAGAATAATTTCACTGGGGGGAGGGGAGGTTCCCTAGGTAGAAACTGTATGCTTTTTGTTTCCAGATATTCCATTCTAAATAAAAATTCATATGCTTTTTGAAGCAGTACAGTTTATTTCTGAGCAAAGAACAACATCTGATATTCATTTCTTCTTGGGTTGTTGAGGTGTATTAAATTTAAAGAAGATAATATCTCCATCCTCCACTATGTAATTTCTGCCTTGTTGTCTGTATTTTCCAGCAGCCTGTAAATAGAACAGACAAAAGGAAAATGGGTTATTTCATTAGACATTTTGCAGCATTTTCAAATTGTAATTATTTAAACGCATTTTGGTAAAGAAAGAGTACTACTTCAGCTTCAGAGTTTGACAGCCACAAAGCTCTTCACTTAGAGATAATTTGGTTTTACATACATACAAAATACATATAAAATTAATTTAACTGCCACTGAATCGGCGGTGCTTAAATGCCACCTGCACTACATAGCGGTAAATTTGTAAATCCTGGCAAGTCTCAAGATAAAGGACACTAAAACAACTCTTTTTTTTTTTTTCCTTTTTCTTTCCCGCCTCCACAGCTTTAGGGCTTTTTCTTCCTCTAAAAAACCTGCAGATGGCAAACCCTGTCAGCAGGAACCTAAAACAGTATTCCTGGAAAGGTGATCGGCAACAGTTTGCATCGTGGCTGTGTGGCTGTTAAACTGGAGCACGAACCACTCCTGAGCGGCTGGACAAGCGAGTACTGTCAAAGCTAAAGACGCTACTGAGCGCTCTGCAAAAGTCACCACTGTACACGCCTCGTGCTTTGTGCAGGGCTCTCTTGTCTGCTCGTGCCCAGACAATGAAGGAGCGAGACGCACAAAAACACAGGCTCAGTTTTTCTGTTGGAATTTTCCTTTAGAATAAATTTGCTTCAGAAGGACAGATATAAGAGCAGATAGGTCGTGAAACCAGAGTACAGGAGAAAGCATACACACCAAAGACTTGAAAAGGAAATTCGTTATGAAAATGCTGTAGTCAAGGAGAGCAGGAAGTAGGCAAAGAATCTATTAAATACCAGTACTCTCAGCATTAGAATTTATTATTGTATTTTTCTATCTTGATCTCATCGTAATTAAATGCCGTATTACCGAGGCTACAGAGAAGCTGTGGCATTAGGACTGACAGACTGGGCGGGAGGTGGTCTGCAGAAGCATTTATCTTGAAAAGTGATCTACAATATGGAAAAGTTGAGAGCTTCCGCTTTAGTTCAATAACCATTCCTGTTTTGAAGTTTTCTCTTGCAGGAGAAAGTGCTTCCATGCAAGACCTCACTGTGCCATTATTCTCAATGACACTATCACAGTGGTGGCACGCTAAGATCCCATTACAGGAAAGCTGTTAACTAATGACCTTAGTTGCAGCAGAACAGATCAGATTAATGGGACACAGTTAACTCAGGCACCTTTCTTTCACAAAACCCGCTCCGTAAAGCGACGTATTTCCCCACGTTGCTGTCTAGGAATTTAGAAGCTTGCTAACCTTGTTGCTGCCATTCCGTATTTAAATGTGGCCACCAGTGATGTTAGCTTACAGAAAATCACAGACAGAACAGCCTCGACGATAAAGATGTAGTGCAACAGTAGCTGACCTTATCCCACATGACACTAACAATAAATAATAAATACTACTTTGCACATGTTTTTATATTTCCCCCCAATGCCCGGAAATCTGTTTAGACTACAAAAGGCTTACTTTCAAGTAGACTTAGTAGTTCTTTCCTTTGAAGATCCTAATAATGCTCAAAGTCAAGAGTAATTAGACTAATTGATGGCATAAACACTAATAAAACAGCGCTGTAAAAACCATCAGCAAGCGTAAGCTGCAGGCACAGGTATAGAGACATTTTACAGTCGAATACATTTATTACTTACAAATATTTGTACAAAAACCTGACCTCCACAAAGTAACAACGCGGATTATGGTTTTAGCATGCTATTGCATGCTGTCAAAGTGGCATAGGCTTCTTTAATTAAATACATTTTGACACACCGATGCAAGTTTATGTATTTTTGTTACCAGTTTACAGTTAATTAAAAGTGACAGTGTTCCTTTAAATTCTCTGGAGACCATTTAATCCATTTCCATTGCTATCAGAAACACTGGTTGAAAAAATCAATACCCATTTGTGAATCTTGAGTATGTATTAAACAAGACACGTCTAACCAGTTCATTTGCACTTGAAAGCAGCCATCTGTAGAAGCCAGCTTTGCCTAAGCAGATATGATTGCTAATAATGTGATATCCCTGTAGACTACAAAGCCCACACAGAGCTATTCAGTGTAGAGTTCACAGCACTGGCATTAAATTAGTTATGCTGTACTGGTGTTAGACACACACAAAATCAAACTTAAAAATCGATCAACTTGATAACACACAAAGCAAGCAACTCCCCATTACCACTGTTATTTCGGTTGACTCCTAAACGCACCCAAATTTAATTTTGAAATTTGCCAGCAATATAAAAGTGATTAGTATTGTGTATGGCACGAAACGTTGTATTAAATGCAAATTAGAAAAGACTGAACTAATAGAACACATTTTTCCAGGAGCAAGGGTTTTTTCCTAACCTTGATTTGAAACTAAGTAACGAATGCAAATATGCTCGCTTTACAGACACCTTGTAACAGTAAAATTTCGATCACTGAGCAGAATTTGAACATGGAAGCTTGATGTTTAGAATGTCACATTGTGAAAAGCAAATAAAAATGTATAGGCAAAATACTTACAGATAATTTAATAGCTATTAACTGATGCAGCTTCTCAGGAAAAACACTCAGATTTGAGCATCAAAAACTGTTGCTGGCAGAATTTGAACCTTGGTTACGCAAAGTGGTTTCTGACTGCAGAATATTAGATTTATTTATAGCTGTGGTTTCACTTTACAATTACAACTCTACTTCCCTTTTCATAAGGCAGTTCACATGCTGCAACGAACCAATTATACTGGGATTTTTCCCCCTCACTTCCTGGGTTTCAAACAAACCTATTAAAGTCCCGCTGCTCAGTATGATCTTCCTTAGTGATACCACTGAGAATAAGCTGAATTTGAAATCATAGTTTTGCATACCTTTCAAGCTATGAAACAGCAAACAATAAAGCTGAACCTTTTAAATTCTTTAACACATTATAGCGTGCAGGAACTTTCAAATATTGAGACTGATTTTATCAGACTCACATGCTTTGTAAACGCAATTTTATAAAACACAAATCTCAACAAATCATCAAAAATGCTGAACGAGAAATCAACTATGAACGAAACAAAGGGAAGTTTCTCTGCTTAAAGAAGGTGGAAATGCTGCAATTATCCACACAGAGAACAGCAGCTTTTCTTATGACATTTTTTTTGCCATGTACAAGTTGCTTTCATATTTAATAACTTCAAATCAGATATAATTTGTCAGCTGCAAGAAGGGCACAACTTTGGGCACCCAATCAGTCTCTGCCCTCTAGTGTTGAGAAAGCAGATGAAGCTCTTGCTGAATACAAGTGTCACCACAAAGAAGTGCGAGCTCAAGAAAAAAGTTTCTCATTAAGTATTTTCACTGTCTATTCAGTAGATAGTAGCTAGGAAGCTTCATCTATTGCAACACACGTTCATGGACTACACACAACTATTACTGGCATCCTGAACAATCCAAGTAAGGCACAGCATTTTTTAAGAAGACATCAAAGGGCGATTGAAATAAATACTGAAATGGCATATTTTATTACTCTAATTATAGCTATCAGAGCCTAGGAATGGAATCCACTAATGCTGTAAAAAAAAAAAAATAAAGGTACTTTTTTATACTATAATATTTTCTTAACCATTTGCATTTGACATCTGAAATGCCCTCCCTGCAAACTCAACACAAGATGAGACATTATTAGAAGAAACAGATTTTCTGTGTTCCTTGCAATTCCTTTTAGAGGTAGTTCAAAAATGTGTTATCTCAAAAATTTGGTATTTCAAAAACCAAGTTAATTTTAACTTCTGAGCACTAACTTAAAAAAAAAAATTAGCATAGCATTTGGCCTTAGTGCTGATATTTAATCAGTGAGCTGTCATACCCTGGATACTGAAATAGTTGCATTCCTGCTCAGTAAGCCCGTGCATTTGAACCCCTTCTTAAGTAAAAGGTGAAAATAGGCTTTGGTCTATTGCTAGAGGTGGCTGTTAGGATTTGTTTAGCCTCAAGACCTTCTTCCCAGTGAAAAATAGACTTGAAATGAAAAAATGGCACATGTGGCGGACGGGAGAAGAAAAAGATGGGGAGCTCACCTTGACAGCAGCTTCTGAACCTCCTTCTTTAAAATCTTCATATTTCATTACTTCAGCCATAATGAATCCCTTTTCAAAATCTGTGTGAATCTTGCCTGCAGCCTGAGGAGCCTTCGTCCCTTTCTGTCAGACGAAAGACCAGGAGAAAATTAATTGCATTTAAGAAGATTGATTGCAGCAAAGAGGCTTCTCCTTTTTGACACGCTTTCAGGATCTGCTGAAACTTTGGTTGATATCAGTTAAAATGTCACACACAGAGCTGGGTAATTCTCCATAGTGGGACATACGGATAGATGCCTTCGCCACAGATAAACCAACCGATATTAACGAAGGGCAGCTTTGTTTTTCCTAATAGAAATCAACAGCACTATTGATTTTAGAAGCTATGATTGTGTTTTGCTGCGAGAGTCACTTCGATCCTTAGCTCTCCACGCAGAAGTGAGGAAAATAAAGATTTTTAGGTAACTTTAAAATCTGAATTATTCACGACTTTTACTTACGTCCAAGTAATTTCAATTAAATGATAACATTCACCGGCAAACCACATTTGTAATCAAAAATGATTTATGGATCTGAAGCCCTTACTTACCAGCTTATTTTTATTTCAGAATAATTTTACTAAGTCTAATGTAGAGCAAAATGAGTATTCTTGCCAAAACGTCAACAACTGAATCACTAAAAAAACCCCGAAAACATCACAGCCAAGTATTATAAGATAATTTAAGTTTATGCAATAGAGGAGAATGCAATATAACCGCATGCTTAAAATTACAAGGACATACATTCTGTGCACACACAACCATGGAAAGAAATTTGAGAAATAATGGTGACCTAAAGGCTGCTTAATAAAGCATGTTAAAGTGCTAAGGAGTCTGACACTGTAAAGCACAGTTTTTACAATAAAAGATATATTGGGTTAATATGGCTACTCACTGATGCTTACCTGACTAAATATCTTCGCACATTAAATCAAAGCTACTTACAATCAGTCTTAAGATAAAACAGCTTTCAAATTTTTTAATAAGGAGCAAGCATTTCTCTGACTGAAAACAGCGGAGTTTCAGAATGTGCTTTTAAGAACTATGGCAAGAATCAGAGCAACAGAACTTGTGCTTTTATATTATTTTGGTAGCTATTCCAGGGACTTTGGCTAGCAGCTATCTCTAAAAGGAGATGGGATGAAAAGGTGAAAAAAATAAAGCTGCTTTTAGGAAAAAAGTTTAGTATGCTGAAATATATACACAAAGATTTGCAGCAGTATTAAAAAAAGAGAGGTTTACTAGAAGTCATGTTGATTAATGAAAACAAATTAATTCCACTGAATGAAATTAAACACAGCACTGAAATTCACCACACAGCACTAAACACACTGATGCAAAAAATAAAATCGCAGTGACAGATTTGGACCTCCAAAAGTTGACATTTTTGTAATTTTTAAGCTAAAATTTTAAAATATTTTTCAATCCTAATCTTTATATTATAGCATATTTGCATTCAAAGGCAAACCACTAGAGCTCAACTCTTCTCAGTCCTCTGGGAATAAATTAGTCGATCTCTATGGCTATAATCGCTCTACATCAATATTTAAAATATGTAATATAATTTTAGGCATTACGTAAGTTCCTGGATAAACATATAAAACTACCAAAATAAACTAGGTCTAAATATTAAAGCCAGTAAAAGACCTGAGTTACTGCACACTGATTTTAGGTTTCTGAGCCCAACTGTGTATCCATGAGGAATATAATGATGTTATATTGCTTTTATTGCTGAAAATGTAATCCGAGCAAAGCAAAGGAGGAATGAACCATCCGCAACCCAAACAAACTTAGTGAATACAAAATGAAAAGCAACATCAATTTCACTGCAGACAAACCCAGTCACACAGATTAAGCAAGCACAATACTGGTACGTCTTATCTCTGACCACAGGAGGAGGGTAGACAGATCCTACAGGATGAAGAAATTCAGACTATGTAATAGGCAGAATCAATTGTTACCTGCCTCAATCAATGCAGCTCCACTTTCACTGTTCAGCAGCTCACAAATAATTAAAGTTATCCTGGACAAAAACCTCATCTGTAATGACTAGCTAACCGCCACCATGACAAACTTCAAAGTCAGTGATATCAATCTGAATTCAATAGTGTGGAACTGGATAGAGCTGATGAATAAGTATGAATCTTACCCTGATGGTCCATGCACGCACTTCGTCTGGGCCTGCAGTGAAAAAGTATTCTAGTTGGAGTGCTGCATATCCAGCCTTAATGATCTTTGCTAAAGCACTGAAAAAAAAAAAAAGAATCCGATTCATTCAACGTATACAACACGTAGAACAGCTAAATGCCCCAACTAATCCATTTCCATGGAAAGACATCACGTATTTTGAAGACACCGGGTCTACTTTTAAACACAGCAATAAGCGCAGTGGCCTTTTTCTTTGAATTCTCTTCAGAAGAACTACTATTTTTACTGCAGAATCATAAGGACAGTATTTTGATTTGTTTATTCGGCTGGCTACAGAAATTCGGGATACATTTAAACGGCCCTATCAGGGAGCGCTTTTGGTCTCACACAGTTCTCAGGACTCCAGGTCACGAAAGCATAATTGTTCAACTGAAATTCAATATCGAAACAATTTATTACAGTTCTGCAGAGAAACTATGGCAAAATTTTCTCCACCGTCCCTACTCCCCATGGATGACGAAACAGTTTTGGTGATCATTCCTTCTCAAAAATATACATAACTAATACCTATGTTATAATTAAAACACTGTACAGAGATGACAGATGACAGTTAAAAACTTAATTTAAAATAAATCTTTTCACTCTGTCTCATGGTAAAGAAAGGAGAAGATTCTCTCTTTATAATGGTAATTACTCTGTCATTTATTATTCTATCAGCGCAAGCAATTAAATTACTGCAAGGAAATAGTTGATAATAAAGTGTAGGGAAAATGAATGCTAATTAACCTTTGTGTCATGTTCTCTTCCAGATACTTCTGTTTCTCCTCGGCACTCATATCTTGCAACTTGAGTTCCAAGGCCCCACTAAAAGGAATGACCAAAGCACCCGGGTCGTGCTTGTCCACCCACTCTTTAATTTTTATCAACCTGTAGACAACAAAGGGCACAACATTATCTTGTAGTGCATGCATGGCTGTACCACATTCATTATTATCAAGTAGCACATACATATTCATAAGAATTGCACGGTTTTATGATGCCATCTTTTTGTGTATTGCTTTCCAAGGTCAAGGCATTAACAGGCAGCAATTGCTTCAGGTGTACTCCATTAACATTTCACTGTTTCTTGGTTTTTGTTTGGCATTTAATCTATCAGAAATAGGCATAATTTGAGACAATAACTAGATTTTTGGTAGAGGTTAAATACTTGCAATTGAAAATGCCAACTTTGCAGATCTGTAGGTGCACATTTTGCTGAGACTTCCAAGAGTGATATTTATCAAATGTGGTAAAACTGGGGGGTCTTCAGATTTACCTCTGACTTTTTTTCTTTTCCTTTTCTTTTTTTTTTTTTTTTTAGAAAAAAAGCATCTCAAAGGCTAGAGCAGCTTACATTAGCAGACAGAAAAGAAAACAACACTCCATAAACTCCTAGACAGCAAGCAGCCCTATTTTTTCTGGCTCCTGATTATTCACTAGCTATGGCATACGCCACAAAGGGCCGTGTTTCTACCAGTTTCTCTTGCTTTCTACTATCTTCCCAGGATAAAGCTTCCAGGTACTACACTACCATTATTTTTAAATGAGGAATCAAATTCCTCTTCAGTTTCAATAACTGGCAGCATCAGCAATAGTTTGCTGTACAGCTAATGTCATTTTTTAGTTGAATGAAACCACAAATTTTTAGCTACACATTGATGGTGTTAGGTTTTGTATGCTCAATATCCTGTTAAAAGGAAGAAAATCATTACAACAATAGCTTATGTTTTAACAATCTTTAAACGTGGGCATCACATTCATGACTACAAGTACTATTTATTTTAAATTTGAAACATTCATAAATCACCTGCAAGGAGTCCAATGTTATTTACAGGGCACTCTTTCTGCACAGGTGTGAACAGTAAGAATGACAACTCCGCACGCCCAGTAAGAAAACGCAAGCAGCACAGAAATATGCCCTGTCCACTAAGAACCAAAATACAGTACTTTGGGTGCCGTAGGCATTTCAGACCTGAAGCACCCATCATCCAAGCGCAGAGTTTTACACTTGCTGAGTTCTTTTTCTTAGTCCTGCTAATCTCCAAGACTTAGTCTAAGGTTTTAACTGCTATTATACTAAAGTGCTTTGAAAGTATGGTCTGCAAACCTTTAAATAATCAATGCAAATGTCACTTCAGGAAAAAAAAAAAGAGAACTGAACCACAAGTTCATCAACACACATTTGTCAAAGAAAATAGCAGGGGATCAGAGCTATTATGAGATTAAGTGCATGGCCCACTGAGTAGGGTTTTAGATGGGACAAAGAATATAGAAGTTCACTCAACAGTTTTCACACATTTGTTATATAAAGCTGGTCTTCTATCATTTACTTATGTAAATACCCCATCAGTGGTTTTCAACCCTCATTATACTAATCTTTTTTTTCCTCTAGTTATCCAATGAAAATATAGCCTGGTATCCAGGACTTATATTGAACCACTACTGCCTTCAGAAACATCTGAACTGAAAATCACAATTAAGGTGCATTTCTGAATGTGACACGTGACATCTAACAGTACTTCTAAAACTGACAGCTGTAGTTTACTAATCTATTTTGACTAACCAACTAGATATCAAACTTTAGAGCTTATAAATAGTGATACTTTACAGAAAACGCATCTAGAAATGGAACTATTATTCCTAAGTGTACTTCAACATCTGTGCATACATCCCTTTTTTTTTTCCATTTAAGTAAGTATCTGACATTGGTCTCCAAACTAATTAAATAATGCACCAAGTAAAAGAGAGAATGTAACATGCAAACTTGAAAAAGTGGAATGAACATGAAAGGAATGTTAAAAATCAGACTCAAATTCTGTTTAGTAAATATGGTCATCGTAACTAATAAACTAAGAACTATTGTGGAAGAACAAGATAAGAAATAATTACTTTGGCTAAAACACCAATTCAGAATAATAATAGTCTTAGACTGTCATTTCCACAGCTTTTCTATTGAGTCCTTAGAGGGATTATTTGCATTCCTCAGGTATTCTATTGTACAATTCAGATGAATAAAGACTTACAAATCATTCCTCTACCGCCAGTGTGAGACTTTGATCCAGTGAATACACCATTGTACCTTAACTATAATTGGCAAAAAACCTGACAGTGTAGAGCATCACAAGCTTAATAACAAAGGAGAATATCTCAAAGTGTTGACAGATGATCTTCATAATGCAGGAGCAGAGCTGGTACATTTTAGCAATAAATGAGCACTGAGGTCTAAAGGTCTCTGAAGTGACTGACATCAGACCTGCTACAGCCTCACTGAAAGAATAAGGTACTGCACCCCACTCCGTACAGACAGTCAGGTTCTCTCCCTGAGTCTGCCACTTTTGTGACTTTCAATGTCACAGGAATTACTAGAAAGTACCAAGGAATTCCCCTAACGGTGATCAAAATGAAGAAAACAAAACCAAACAAAAAAGGAAATACTCATAAATACTGATATATTTCTAAACAAAATTTTCCCCAAAGCAAAAATGATTGACTAATATGAGTAAAGTAATAATGCAAGTCCATTTTCCGCTTAGGGATAACCAAGTGTGCTAAAATAAAATTCTCTTAACAAATGGTAACAATTAATGTCAAAGTCCATTTTATTTGAGCACATAATTTTTCCATGGAAACACCGTATGTCTGTTAAAGGACAGTATTAGTACACTCATTTGGGTCTTTGTTAAGATAAGCAAATCTTGGAGCATCTCTCCATTATTTCATGCTATACTTGATAACGAATGACAAAAGGTACTGGATTTTAGGTTGAGAGAAAAGACTATTTAAGAAAATCTCAATTAAAAAAAATACAACAAACAAAACATAACAAAATGAGAAGTACAAAAACCCAAACGCACCAACAGTAGAACTGGCAGAACCAACGACCACGACAAACAGCTAAAACTACTTTAAGAAACAGTAAGAGCTCAAAATGAAAACCCTTCTCGACAAAGTGAAAACTACATGGAAACAGTGTACACACTAAAGGTAATTTCAAATATTCTCTTTCTGAATTAGTTTTCTAAAAATGCTGTTATTAGTGGAGTTAAAACTAAATTCTGATTACAAAACATAAAGAAGAAAGGCTTATTCTAGTTCTACACAGTAATAACAGTGAGGGGTCTCTTGGAGCATTTCTGAACATCCAAGAGCCTTCCCCTTTGAGGGGCCTGGTTCTTCCCTCCCAGTGGCTCTACTTGCCACAAACGGACAAATGTCCTTTCTAGGAAAAAAAAAAAAAAGACCCAAGAGACAGTAACACAACCACTCATTCTGTGATGGCAAAAAGAAAATCTTAAATAAAACTTTAACTGAAAAGTCGATCAAGATGACAACTGTGTAGATACCTGACACAAGAACAAAACCAGATCTGAACAACTTGCAAGTGACGGCGACACTCAAAATTCCGACCACGGAAAACAGCCAAGAGGAATTAAGACGCTCGCTTCCACCCACCACTGTTCCAGTTGGCTGTTAAGCAGATAAGGAAGGACAAAAGCATGTCAGCATATTTACTGCTAACTTAGAAAAGACCAACGTGTTTTCTCGACACTACCACATTCCAAAATTCCACGAAGGCATCATTTAAGAGGGTTCCAGTTTTTCAACTCAGCATTAGCCTGACAATCTTTGTAAACAAAAAAAGCCAGTGACTTCAAGTGCAGAAGATCAGGACAAGTTAACTCCTGATACTAAATTGGAATGTGGAACAGACCATGGAGGCAGGTTTAAAACTGAGGGCACTCACCGACAAGGCAAAGAGCACCAGAAAGGGGAGCTGTGCAGAAGGGAGTGCCTTCCCCTTAAAATGGCGATGGTTCCTGAGGCAGAAGAAACTCAAACTGGCAGATAACCAAAATGAAGAGGCACAAAAGTTGCAGAACGTACATTAACTACAAATCAATACTTGACAGTTTCACACGGAAGATCCAGCTGGGAACAGAGACAGAGTTCAGGTGGAAATCACAAGTAGTGATGGAAGAGAAAAGCTGCAGAGAGTATTTAAGCTCAGTGGACACCTGCAAGACAAAGTGATCTGAAAAACTGACCCTGGAAAGAAAGGTGGTTAGTGAAAGCCAGGCTTTGTGCAAGCATGACCAAAAAAACCTCATGGAAGAGAACTAATTGTTCCGTTCAACACCTGAACTACGAATAGAAATCAGCAGAAGCAGAAAAACATGCAGGGAAGAAGAAAATACCAGGCAGCACCACAAGAAGGAAAGAAACAAATTTAAATAATGAAATAAGACCAAACTAAGTCATCAAAATATAAAAAAGGCTGGAAAAAAAGTCTACAGATAGGAGTGAGAACAAGAGGACCTAGCAATTCCAACAGGCTCTTCCTGTTGGCAGTTTCGAGCACCTCCATTTGTTAAGTGCTTTGTTCCCCACTCTTGAAAACTTTTCCCTCTGTGTGGCTTAAGACACCTTTATTTTAATTCAAATGCATTAGTTTAACTGAACCTATTCACTATGGATGGAGAACACACACTCGCTATTTCTTTACAGCAGCATTTTACATACTTAAAAATTGAGGTCTTTTTTATTTTGGGATTTCTTTGTAAGCCACATATTATTTCTAATTTTGAACCTTTTTCTGGACTCTCTCCAACTGGCCTAGAAGTTCCTGGAAGCAGACAGTACCTAACACATTTCTCAGAGCTCTCAATAATAATGTTTCATAAGCATGAAAAATAGTGAGAGGATTACCTCACACATTTTTTCAGGCGATCCTCTTGTTTATAAAGCCCAGTATAGCATTTGCTTTTTGTGTGACAGCACTGTAACATTACCTCATGCTCGGTTTATAGCTTACTGTATGACCCTGCATGACTAGCTATTCTTAAGACTATATTTGCGTAGCTGATTATTCCTGCATAAAATCTTTCTCAGAAGTTGCACCGTAGCTTTTTTTTTTCCTAATGATTTCTTCTATTTCTTGAGATGCTCCTAAATTGTAATTTTGCTCTATACATTCCTGGACATCTCCTAGCTTGGGGTCATCTACAGATGTAACAAGAACGTTCATCATCCAGCTCATTAATGGAAATACGTAACAGTATTCAACCAGAAGCTGCTTCTGCAGAGCTCATAATGAGATATTCTTCCATTTGGAAAGTGAACCGCTGATAACTATGCTTTGTGTATTATCTTCCAACCAGTCTTGCATGCTCAACTTCCAGTAGTTTCCATGTAGTCAATACTTCCTAGCTTGTTTATGAGAATGTTGCAAAGCACTGAAACCTTTACAGGCTTAATAAAAATCCCAATATGTAGTCAAGTGTATTTTTTCACTATATGCAAGACCACTACATTTGTGACAAACAAAAGAGTCATCTGCCAATTTAGACTTGCAATAAATAGCCAGTATGAATTTATGAAGACAATTAGGTTGTTCCTAGGTGATTAAAACCAGATTAATTGGTCCAACGTTCTTCTTGAAATTAGAAATTCACTGACTTAGAAATGCCTTGTTTCTTCCTTCCTCTTTGTGGTTTTTTTTTGTCTTTTGAAGCCTCACCCATTAACCACAAGACCTCTAAAATGATAAATCAGCCAACAATTACTTTTTTGCCAGGACCTAAACCTTTCTACTATGACAACTATCAACTACCACAAGGTTTACTTGATTTGGTGGGAAGGGAGGGGAAGATTTGATCTACCTAAGCACCAGTACTGCGTGACACAGCTCACGGGTGTTTTCCTTCCCTTCTGTTCTGTTGGCACGCAGACTCCACAAATATCAGGTCCCACTGTTTTCAGCACTGTATGTGTATGTAGAGGAACCTGTATAGGTATTCTTACATAAATAAGAAGCATTCACAACCTTAGTAAGCTTTCATTACAAATTTAGAGAATCAACAAATAATGGAATGATCACAGTGATGAAACCAATGTATGTAATAGTTTTGTATCATAAAAAAGGTCAGTGGCAGAAGTTCAGAATGGGGAACAGAAAGCACAGATAGTACTCTGCTGTACAGGTTAACATGCTGTAACTATTATTGCTACCTGCCTTCTTTAGCAGATCTCTTTCCTCTTGCACTACATAAAGGAAGACTAAATAGGAAAACACTAAAAAGGTACTTTCTTATGCAGAAGACAAATCTACATAAGTTTTGGGAGTACCTGTTGCTGACCTAGGCAACCTCGTTTCAAATTATCAGCGATATTGTGGAAGGAAGGGCTGGCCACTTGGGTGGAGTACAGGGCAGCTGTCAGGGAGTGCAGGGAGGCAATCAGAAAAGCTAAGGCCTCCTTGGAGTTAAAACTTGCAAGGGAGGTCAAAGACAACAGAAAGGGCTTCTTCAAATACATTGCTGACAAAACTAACACTAGAGGCAATGTAGGCCCTCTGTTGAATGAGGTGGGTGCCCTGGAGACAGAGGACAGAAAGAAGGCAGAGTTGCTGAATGCCTTCTTTGCCTCTGTCTACACTGTTGGAGACTGTCCTCAGGAGCCTCAGTCCCCTGAGGCCCCAGAGGAAGTCATGACAAAGGAGGAGTCTGCCCTGATTGATGAGGAGTGGGTTAAGGATCAGTTTGAACACTTGGACATTCATAAATCCATGGGCCCTGATGGGATGCACCCACGGGTGCCGAGGGAGCTGGCGGGAATCATTGCTAGGCCACTCTCCATCATCTTTGGTAAGTCATGGGTAACAGGTGAGGTGCCTGAAGACTGGAGGAAAGCGAATGTCACTCCAGTCTATAAGAAGGGCAGGAAGGATGACCCGAGTAACTACAGACCGGTCAGCCTCACCTCCATCCCTGGAAAGGTGATGGAACATCTTATCCTTGACACTGTCTCTAGGCATATCAAGGATAAGAAGGTTATTAGGAGCAGTCAGCATGGCTTTGCCAAGGGGAAGTCATGTTTGACCAACCTGATAGCCTTTTATGAAGACATAACCAGGTGGATGGATGGTGGCCATGCAGTGGACGTGGTCTACCTGGACATCAGCAAGGCCTTTGACACCGTCTCCCACAGCATCCTCATAGGTAAACTGAGGAAGTGTGGTCTGGATGACCAAGTAGTGAGGTGGGTCGAGAACTGGTTGAAGGGAAGAAGCCAGAGGGTTATGGTCAATGGGGCTGAGTCTGGCTGGATGCCTGTGTCTAGTGGGGTCTCTCAGGGGTCAGTGCTTGGGCCGGTGCTGTTTAATATATTCATCAATGATCTGGATGAGGGATTAGAGAATGTTGTCAGCAAGTTTGCTGATGATACGAAATTGGGAGGAGTGGTTGACACACCAGAAGGTTGTGCAGCCATTCAGAGAGACCTGGACAGGCTGGAGGGCTGGGCGGGGAGAAATCTTATGAAGTTTAATAAGGGCAAGTGTAGAGTTTTGCACTTGGGAAAAAATAACCCCATGCGCCAATATAGGTTGGGGACTGCCCTGCTGGAGAGCAGTGCAGGGGAAAGGGACCTGGGGGTTCTAGTGGACAGCAGGATGACCATGAGCCAGCAATGTGCCCTCGTGGCCAAGAAGGCCAATGGTATCCTGGGGTGTATTAGAAGGGGAGTAGCAAGTAGGTCAAGAGAGGTCCTCCTGCCCCTCTACTCTGCCCTGGTGAGGCCACATCTGGAATATTGTGTCCAGTTCTGGGCCCCTCAGTTCAAGAAGGACAGGGAGCTGCTTGAGAGAGTCCAGCGTAGAGCCACAAAGATGGTGAAGGGAGTGGAGCATCTCCCTTATGAGGAAAGGCTGAAGGAGCTGGGTCTCTTTAGCTTGGAGAAGAGGAGGCTGAGGGGTGACCTCATTAATGTTTATAAATATGTCAAGGGGGAATGTCAGGAGGATGGAGCCAGACTCTTTTCAGCGGCGTCCACTGACAAGACAAGGGGCAATGGGTGGAAGCTGGAACACAGGAGGTTCCATAAAAATATGAGGAAAAACTTTTTTACTGTGAGGGTGACCGAGCACTGGAACAGGCTGCCCAGGGAGGTTGTGGAATCTCCTTCTCTTGAGACATTCAAAACCTGCCTGGACGCGTTCCTGTGCGCTCTACTGTAGGTGGTCCTGCTCTGGCAGGGGGGTTGGACTAGATGATCTTTAAGGTCCCTTCCAACCTTTAACATTCTGTGATTCTGTGATATTTACTGCGTTCCCAGACTGCCAGGAAGAACACAGCAATCGTCAGATTTCAAAAGGCCCTTTCCCATGCCCCACCCACAAATACTTCTAGTAACACATCAGCACAAAAGCACTTCCTCCACATGCTGGGCTGCTCCCTGGCTCCCTCTCTCAGTCCCTTGCGACAGGAGGTTCAGGAATTCAGACCTTCATTTATCCTGTGTATCGGTAATGCTTTGAGTTCCTCCATACATTCCTAGAGTCCTTATCCCCTCCAATGTTTAGTCACTGCATCCAGATGAGACCAACGTGGAACAGGGAGAACGTCTCTCACATGTTAAATGTCCCTCACACCCCCAGCACTGATTGACTTGAGTCTTTGAAACACGCAGTGGAACAGTGCTTTAAATTCTTTATAACAACATTTTTGGGGACTTGTGACACATCCCACGACTCATTAATTTTACAACAGAATAGGCATATCAAGTATTTTGTTCTACCAGATCTAGTTTTCACACTTTTTAACTGATACCGTACCAAGAAAAGAAGCTTCTGATCAACACTGTCATTTGCCATTTATTATAGATGGGTTTATAACTTTCCTTAACATCCTCCTTTGAAACATAAGTAATCCCGGGCTCTCTGCCTTATGTGTGTCAAAGCAAGTTTTTCCAGGGCCTTGATCTCTGTCATGGCTATTGTCTTAAACCTCCTATAATTCTGCAAAGTCATTTGTTAGATGGCATGACCTAACTATTGCACCCAACTATTTTTGTTCATGTTGCAACCCAGATTGTAAAAAAACATTTTCATGATCTGGACACAAGCTTCTCATCCCATTCCTCATCCATCCAGATGTTACAGTTGCTTTTCTGCTCCCAGCTGTGCATGGAGCACGGACCCAACCAGCATTCCCTGCAAGCATACTCCAGCTGTTTGCCAACAAAAATAATCTGGCAAAAAGTAGTTTTGGGAGAGAGAATTTATTTCTTTCACAGCCTGCCCCCTCACCCTTTTCCTTTTAAGCTGGAGCAATTTACTTCCTCATGTTTCCTTACAACTGGTTGTACCAATACAACTGAAAGTTGGTGCAGGACTGTTAAGGACAGGAGTGCCATAAGCAAGCCTACCAGCCAAAAAAGTGCAATGCCACGAAGCCAAGTTCAGTCGGGAATTTTGATGTTTATCATTGCAGAATGCTCTTATAAGGTACGACTTCTGAGTACAATTTTAGAAGATCACTTAAAAACCGATTCTTCAAGGCAGAAAACAGTATTAGTCAACAGGGGAAAAAAATAAATGAAGGCAATATTCTGGAAATTCATATGAAAGCACTTCATGCCCTCAAGTTATAATTCTGTTAACAAACTGTCTAACATAATATGGTAGTAGTGTACAGTTCTTAGTTTATCTGGTCTAGAAAGCTACCTGGAGATACTTGCTGTTTGATGGTATGTTAAACACACATAAGGACGTAGTAATTTATAATTATACTACTGACCACTTCTTGAATGTATTTCATATAAAGATTTGGCTTAATTAACGCGAACCTTTTTTAGTTGTTTTGGGTTTGCGAGAACTGGGAAAGAAATACTAAGAGAGAACAGAGTATTACCTGTGAATCGAGTACAGACGGTAGTTAATGGAAAGTACTTCTATAACTAGGAGAAATAAGGCATGCATAAAAGGAAAACCAACCTATGACCTATGACAAAGTTTAAATTAAAAAATATCAAAATTGTAGAAAGACAAAGAGGTAAAACAATCCAGAATTACTTTTTCTGCTAATCTATACAAAAAATCCCAGTAAGAAAAGATTTTTCAGTACCTTAATGCAGCAAATTCCATCTAACAAAAAGTCAGTTAAGGTAACCCTATTTTAAACATTTCTAAGATCCATCATTCATGAAGAGTAAAGATCTTAAAATCCATTTTTCAAACATTCACCTCTGAGATCATATTTTCAATACTTCAATAATATCTCTTTATTGAAATTACGGTCCCCATATGGTGATCAAAACCAATTATGACTTAAGCAGTAACGGAAACGGTACTACACTGCTGCTGCTGCAGCACCTGCTGGTACGTGAAAGGCTTACACTCTCTAGTTCTCCCTGGTCTGCCAAATCAAAACATTAATTCCGTCTAACTTTTAAAAAAAGAAGAAGGAAATAATAAAAAAGGCACTGCTGTTGTTGTCAGCAAGCATCAAGCACAGTCAACACTGTACTACTGATGCAACTGCATCGACTGTGCCCGTGACATTTCATAGTCACAGGCACAACAGGTTCCACCAGCAGCACATACACTTCGGACAGAAAAGATGCCTTTGAAAAGTCACACCTTGTCGTTCTTTCTGCTATAATTTACAAAATGTTAAAATGCAAAGTTTTGAAAGGTTACCTTGAAAACTAGAAAAAATAATTTAACAAATGCTCATTCATAAATTATAGCAGAAGGAGCAAATTTCAGTGAGAAAACATGCAAAATTACAGTGACTGAGATACTACTACAAATCAGTAGAAAGAATCCCTATTCCATAGTCAGGTTCACATTATGACATGATAATCTTAACTTTTGTCTCTTGACCTGGCTTCTTATGTCACAAGAAAAACTGTGTTCTTAAGGGTCCTGTGCAAAAAGAGTAAGGCAATTCATATCAACACGATTACAGCAAAGTCTCAGATATGTAATCCTATTAAAAAATTATAAGCCATGCATATATAGCATATTTTATCAAAAAAAGTGATGCCTTAACAGGAGAAACTTTACATGAAATGCATGACGAACACCACCATTTTAAATTTAGTCTTTGATTCCTCTATGTGCTGTGTGTACACAGGCAAATACAAAGCCATATTCCCAAATAAAAAATATGATCACAGAATCACAGAATTATTTTTTTTAATTTGTATTCTCAAATAAAAAATATGATTTACATAAAATTCCGGTTTAATGAAATAAATACATACTAACAACACTGGAAATAAGACACTGTAAAGAGTAATTTGGAATATATTCCACTAGGGCTAATTAAAAATCCTGCAATGAGAAACTCAAATGCAGACTACAACATGTATTAGTTTTGCTTTTGCTAATGTCACACAAAAGCTTAATGAAACCTAAACAAATTGGGTTAGAATACTGCCCCCCTGCCCCATCTCTTAATGAAATATCCTTTCCTGCTCACACATGTTAGAGGGAGATGCCTTCCTCACTTCTGCAGAATTAGTCCGTGTGACCTTAATTGCAGAGCCTCTCCAGAGCACAGAATTCACATGAATGCCTTCTTCCTCCCTCCACCAGCTGTTAAAAACTATGTGCTAAAATTGCCAGAGTCAAATATTACCACAATAAGATCACCTGATTTAAAATAATAAACTCTGCTTACTCCTCCACCTCCTCGGACCATTACCAAGCACGAACATTTTGTGATCACACAAAAGTACAAGCAACATTTGAAGAAACAATTTAAATGAGAGTAGTAATAAGAATTGTAGAAGCTGGCAATACTTGATTAAGTTGGGGGGGGGATTGTTTATGAATAAAAGATCAAACTTGTTATTAGACTGGAACATGCTACTCGATAAATCAGAAATTAACTTTGATATTTATCCAGAGAAAGAACATCATCTAAGATGTCGGTATAACAATTAAGTTATTTAGTTGAATGGTTAATATTCAAACTATAGCAACTCAAAGAACACAAGATTTAATTTCAGACACCTAATTTAGATACCTAATCTCACTCTGCTCCTTATATATAGTTAATGAAGCAGGAGGCTCTTCTGAAGGCAACTCAGAGCACTTAAATTAGGGCTCCTGCTTGCTCTTTCTTAACGCATCTCCCCCTTTTCACAGGCTGCTTCAGAAACTAACCCTGACCTTAAGCGCCTACGATGCTTTCATAAAATCATGTGGTGTGCCTCAGTCTTAGGTCCTGCTGAGCTACACTTCTCCAAAAAAATTGTCTAATAAATACAACAGCACATACTGTACTGTCATATGAACATGTCCATGTCCAAGAAAAACACTGAATGAGTTAAGGATGTTCATGATGTGCAGAGATTCCTCGTACGAAATGCACTTCCCTAATCTGAAAAGCTGTCACAAGAAAGTTCAGGTCTCCAAACACCATCTGTTTTACCTGTCTAAACTATGGTGAAATGAAAAAAAATTAACAATATCTGCATCACCTACTAAAACATGCTTGTCCTAGGGGAACACTACCTTTGATTTTTTTCAGAAGCAGGAATAAGTATCTGGATGAGTGGCTGAAATTACACTCCATTTACCTGACAGACTGTAAAAGATCTGTTAGATTTTTATGGCTGCAAATGGAATGACAAAGTAAATTTCTGTCAGAAATAAATACTCTTATTCTGTGGGTGGGTGGGTACAAAACACTTTTATTTGCAAACACAAAACTAAGATTTGATTTATTATAAAACTACTAGTTTACCTATCCTCATTTTCTTATCAATTATGGAATTAGGATGCATTCAACACCCCCAGCAATTTTAACAACAAAGAACTGTTTGATGGAGAACTTTCACCTTGAAGTTACAGTGGCCTGTGGTAAGTTTTACCCTTACAAACATGAGCACTAACAACACTAGAATAAAAAAAAAAAAATCCCTAAAATGCAAGCTACTTTAATTTTTGTGACTTGGTCCAGAAAATGCTTTTCAACAGAAAATCAGAACATAAGACCAAAACCATACTAATTCGTGTTCAGTCTCTTCTCAGTAAAGAAAAGGCTCCATGTGTGGTGGCATACGTGATAGTTGTCAACATAAATGAAAATGTTCATGAATAAAAAACAGGCTGTATAAAGAGCTAATTATAATATTACTATCAATTGCTAGCTTGTGCTTGCAAATCTTTCATATCATATAAATGCATTGTTTTTGACATTCCTCTGTAGCTAAATATCACATCATTTCACTTTTTAAAAGTAGTTCAAATATGCATGGGATTTACTATAAGGAATGTAGTCTGCTCTGCAGTTACACTGAAAAAGAAGAAAACCACAACACTGACATAAATGGGCACTGTCATTGAAATTTAGAACATTAACCAGCTCCTATTTCAAAAGCGTCAAAGGATTTAAGTTTGGAAAAGGCCTGCTCAACTGGCAAGAGCCCAAGTAAGTAATATATTGTTAAAAGCAGATCTAGCCCAAAGAAAAACACTAAAAAAAAAATCATAGTGGGCAGTTATTCTGGGACATTTTTCCACCGAAGAGTAACTTCGTCAACAAATAAAATGCTATTTTAGACTTAGTGTGGCTGAGCCACACTAAGTGATACCATCAAAGAAGGAATGATCACAGAAAATAACCTTGGTAAGCACAAGTAATTTGGCTTAAAGGATAAAATAAAGCATGTCCTGATAAAATTTATTCTATCATTGATATGACATATGATTTTCTATGCAGGAGAAATACATGTATAAAGTATTGGATAGTGTGCTAAAAAAGAGAGGGAAGTGGATTTGTATAGAACGTGTACGGAGGAATGCACTGAATCTGTTAACAGAGGAAACTGGTGTTGAAGGAAATCATTAATCAAGTTTCACCAGGATCAAACTTAGGGCTGATCTCCTCTAAACACATTAACGACCTTGACACAAACATGGGTTGCACGCAAAGTTTACATTCAGTACAAGTTCAGGAGACATTTCCTCAAGGAAAGCCATCATTGGCATCATCAGTTGGAAGTGACATAGGCAGGGGATCACAACGAGTTAGTTCTCTTCGGAGCAACTCGAAGCCACCAAGACAATGCAACAGGGAAAAGCGTAATAATCTACAGATCCTACTGGAAACACTTCCCTTCGTCTGACAGGACGCTTTACTTTGGCACGTATGGTATTTGTGAGAGCACGTGGAGTACTATGTGCAGCTGTGGTCAGCTAAATTCAGAACAGGTTTAAGATTATCAGAGGAACTGGAGCCTCATGTAAATGACAGAGGAAGAGAGAAAATTGACAATGCCTACTTTAAATAAGTACTGGAGTAAACACCAGTTAGATAAAATACTATTCAATCCACAGGACAAAGTTGCCAGAGCCACCAAAAAAATAAGCCGGCCATGGAAAAAAGTAGGCTGGAAATCAGGAGAATGTTTTCAGCCCAAGGCAGCAGCAAGGTTCTGTGAACAGCCTCCCAGTACTAAGTGCAAAACAATCAGCTACTGTTAAAAATACCACCTTAATTAATTTATGAAAGTCATTATACTGTGTAACTACCAACAATAACTGGTTCTGTACTGAATGCAGAGGAGGGATTACAGCAATTTAGGGATTACCATGCAGTTACAAGGAAGCACTACACTTTGTGAATTCAGAAGTACAAAAAGGTTATGCAGAAATGCAAACAGGGGACAGAGAGGTCTGCACTGCACACAAAGCAAGTTCCTACAGGTGTTGTAAAAACCAATGCCTCCCTGGGGCAAAGGCATGAAGAACTCAACCTGGCTGGAGCTAGCCAGCTGACCAGCAGCAGTCGGCTGGCAGACTGAACATCCTACAAAAAGTCCTCCCAAGCCACAGAACACAGTGCTACCTGCTGTGCCATGGCACTGCTTTTTGAAGAATGAGTATACGTTAGGAATCACTGTTGTCAGGAAACAAGACTCAAACTCCTAAGAAACGAGACTTCAGAACTCAACCTCTTGGAAAACTAAACTTCATGAGTTCTGCTCTTCCAGAATAAAATATAACGAGTCAAAAGTAGTCCATAATGCCATTTATAGTTACCAGTACCACTCATGAAGAGAGCACAGGCAAGGCAAAAGAGGTGGCTGCAGTACTTGTATCACAGCTTGGCAATAAGTAATTTCAAAACGTGAGCAAGGCACACATTCTTACATTAAGGAGAACATTGGACTTCATTATTCTAACTGGTCAAATGTAGAAAACTAAGAACATGGTTATTTAAAAATGTGTGAAATTTTAAATTAAATTCTTATGTGACATCACAAACAGAAATCTAAGAGACAGAAGTGAAATCCTGTTCTCCATCACCAAATTTCCAGGCATGTAAAATACTTTTAACATAAAGCCATCCTCTGCCATCCTCTAGTTCTACATCAGTATCAAGTTCTGCTCCAGATGAAGGGAATCCCATCACCAGAATTCTCCTATCCTACCCAACGCTACTGCACCCTCAGGACAAGGCTGGCTGCAAAGCAAAGGAAGCCATTTGGGACACCCATGAGTAGACAACCCTGTTCTAAAACACATCGGCAACCTTCATTCTAACCTTTTCTGACTTCAAAGTGTTCTCCATTACAACATTAAGACACTTGATACAGTGGTACAAAATCTCCAACTTCTAAAAAAGCAACCAACAAGCACGTTACATTTGAAACTGAATATACTCATTACATATCCACTACAGAAAGCTGTCTTTGAGCTAATGGACCTAGAGTCAGCATTCACCTCTCAACAGCCTAGGAGCTGGGAAGAAGAAAGGTGTTCTGCTCTAAGATGTCACATATACTTGCTAAGAGCAGAGAAACAAAAAGACATAGTACCTCTGAACTTCATGCCATGCTTTGTAAGGAGAAAAATCCAGTGAATACAGTCACTTCTGGTGCTTTTTCCTGGAATAAGGCCACCTTGCCATCCCACGTGACAGTTCCTCACATTCTGTTGCTCACTGTTTTCTTTTCCCAGTATCATTCTCCGGTCTTCAAAGTTTTCCATCCTGGTCCAACAGCTCTTTAGCAAGATGCTTCCAAATGCCCCCAAAACTTACACCTCTTCATTCAATTTGCACCTCTCTCTTACTTTAGCCTTTGGTCACTCCCACACTCCAACTTCCTTTTATCTCATTTGCAGGGTTAACAGGTCTGGTCCTGGCCAGGGACTTTTGATCCTTGACATACAGAGGTACCTTTGGTTCAGAGGCACTTCCAAACTCCTGCTAGGTCTGCTCAATTCTTCAGTTTAGTAATAGCTATTTCAAAGACAAATTTCTTAGCCACTGCGTATTGTAATACTAAGCACTACATTAAATATTTACCACTGCACTTTCTTCCGTTTTGGTTAAAAAAATAAAATAAACATTGAAATTTTAAAATCTGTTCTACACAAATCCAATGCATTTTCACAATTTTTCCTACTAAAAAGAGGACAAAGTAATTATGTAATAGGCTGCAATAAACTAGACTCAGGAACAAAATCCCAATTTATAAAACAAAAACCAACCCCCAAAAACAAACAAACGACCCCATCCCACTGTATAGTTACTTGAACACCAGAGACACGGAAACAAAAAATGTTTTCTATCTTAGATACACACAGTAATACTTGTTTTACAGAAACATTCAATACACGCCCTTCAGTAGAGTCTAGAAAAGCACAGAACACAGTTGTACTTCCAGTGCCTCCACTTATCACATGAAACCTTCTCTTTACGCAGGTAAATGACCAGAGGCGGGAACCTAAGTAGAGCTGACTGGAATACAATGAAGCTAACAAACGCTGCATCATTCCTAGAAAGAGAAATTTCTCTCAAGAAAAGATAGAGTTCATAGTTTCTCTAGCACGTTCATGTAGTTACTGTATGCTGTACTTTTGGTACATACCTGTGAAGCATGCAACAAGACACGTCAACAGTGCAGAAGACTTGATATGACTTAATATTCTAGTCATAGCTGCACATGTCCTCATTTTGCTATTTAGCACAAAAAACCTCACATCTATATGTTACATATCAATCAGAAAGAGGATACATTTGTTAATGTTTTAATGAAAATAATACAAAGTGCGGAACTTCACAGCGAGGAGATGCCTAAACCAGAAGTATTTGCCCAGCAGTCATAAAATAGTAGGTAATAATCCTTTGCAGAGAAAGCACGGTGAATTTGTGCAAAACTTGCACGCTGCAATTTTGAGAAAAGGACCACACTACCAATGCATTCCATTCATTCAGGAACAGCCTAGATTCAGTACCAACCCAGATTCAGAATAGCTGAAGGTACTGCTCAATGCAATGATTCATAGTTTCCCTAATAGAAAGATTCAGCAGTTTTCAGCCGAGACCTTTATTCCCTCTCTGAATAAATGATGCCTGAAATTTTTATTCTTGTTCTAATGGAATTTCAATGGCCTTCACTGCAAATCTACTGGAAATTTTCGCATATTAAGTGGAAAAAATTAAATGATGTTAACCACATTTTAATGTGATTAAGGCTGACAGGGTCATTATTTCTGCTAATCACTCAGTTTAAAAAGCTCAAACAAAACTTTGTAACAGCCAGCGTTTTTTCTGGTTTTCCGTATGTCTGCTGTAGTTGAGAATTAAAGCCACTAGAGAATATGAAACACAGTATATATCATAAAAAGGATATATCAAGTGTTTCCTGCAATTTGTACATGGATTCCATTACAATTAATCCCAAGATTAAAAAAAGAAGAGAGGGAGATCAATCTTACAATACGTGTACCCCTTTACTTCTTTTGTCTTCCTCAATCAAAAGACAAAATAGAACAAGGGGACATATATCGCTTTTCCTGTAGGTCCTATTTCCTACTGAAAAAGAGAAAACATTTCTGCATGTCTTCATCGCAAACCACCAAATGGTATGTGTCATCAATGAAAATAATTTCTTAATAAGTGTCTGCTGGGCTCTGCAATACAGAGCTCTGCTTCTTACCATTTAGGTCGGCATAAGCTGGAAAATGGGCGTAAAAAAAATGGAACAGAGGGAAGTGGTGATGATGAAGAGCAAAGAGCATTCAGCTTTCACAGAGTCCTGTAGTTTCTTCTCCTGGAGGATCCAGGATAGAACAGAAAATTAAGACGACTGCTGCTACGGCCACGGGTGCAGCTTGAGAGCCAGAGCCTTACAGCCAGCCCTGTCTGCTCTCGCTCAAAGGTCGGCCACCGCCCGCAGCTCTGAACCCCCACGGAGCATCTCCCCGAGACCAACCACAAAACACATTAAGCCTTGAGGGTGATAAAAGAGGGTGGAATGACTTAATTTAAAACACAGACATAAGTTTGTCTCATTCGCTGTACCCAAGGACAGGAGATGTTTGTGGGATTTACTTTGTTTCTTTCTGAGTGGGAGGAGCCTATTTTGAGGTTTTGTTTGGCTTGGATTTTAGGCTTTTTGCAGGATTAGCATTTTCTGTAAAGAAGACCACTGTAATGCTTATTGCCCGCTTAATACTAGCGCTACCCTTTGTGCATCCTAATTTCTGGAGGACATGCACCTCTCATGCCATGTTATCTCTCTCCTCACAAGCTCAAAACTCACCGATGATTTAAAAAAAAAAAGGTAAGAAAAAAAGCATTTCAGCATCCAAATTAATTTTTCTACGTAAGTAACTGTTCATACATAAGTTACTTTAGAAGAGAATGAAACTGCAGACAGACTGATTCACACTGATCATTCCCACCTGGTTTAATAGATACATTTCAGCTTTACTGAATCACCGAAAAAAAAAAATGTATTAAAGCAGCTTCTTGAACTATAAAAACATTTTTAAAAAGAGTAAACAGGAGCATTACCTTCTTAATCTTGTATTTCAACAGCCAGCAGCCTTTTTTTCCTAACGAAAATTTGCTTCCTTCCTGAATACTTTTCATGACAAGGAAAAAAAAAGTCCAATAACATTAGATCATTGACTATCAAGGAACAAACTACGTTAACATCGTATTACAGCTGTAGTTTGTGATGTTCTCAAAAAGAAACATTACGGGTATTGTCGGACTTTGTAGTTTTAGTGTGAAGCCATGCACTAGTGTATCAACTAACAACCTCACTGAATTCTTGTGCTCATCTAAGAAGGGACCCTGCTGAATGTCCTAATGCATCTTATTGTGAATCTTCAGCAAATAAAACTTCATGTATGAGCTCATGATGTGCTTTGCTGCTGGAAAGTCACAGGCTCTGTGGGAAGCTTTTTATCTTCCCAGCAGTCAGTTCTCTGAGAACATCAGTGCAGCTACTGTAGTTACCTGTAGATTACTTGTATTTTCTCACATCTGTGTCCAGCAATCTAAACCATGATGATAAAGGGTCATTAGGTTTTGAGTGAGGAAGGGGATGGACTAGACAATTTGCTCTGATAAGCTCCTTGTTGTGAGCACCGGTTTAGAATGTGAAATGCAGGGTTATGCACATTCTCAACTCAAAAACCAGTGCTCTCAGAGCACCAATTAAAAATCACAGCCCATCTTGAACTGCACTGACACACCTTCCCCAAAGTTTTTGCAATTAATAATACTGCAATGAAATAATTCTTTCATGGTAAGAAGGACATCAACTGTCTATTAGCCACAAAAGAATTCAGGTACAATTACTAAGATAACTGCTGTTTGGAGCACAGCAAAGCAATTTCCCACAGTGGGACTTACAGTTCAATTTACCAGTTGGGCAAACATTTTGTGCTCTGTAGTGGTCTACAGAGTTAACAGTTACCTGTAACACTTGAGCAGGGTTATACTTGAAGAAAACTTTCCTCAACATAAACAGGTGTTTCAGCTTTATCTGTTCCCATGAATACACACTTTCCCCCTAACTCTGTTCTAAAAACTATTTTATGCTTTTCAACTAACATTAAATGCAAATTTATGAAAGAGCCAATCGCTCTATTTTCTCATTTCAAGTTACTCACAATGAGTAACTTCTAAGTTATAGGCTACTTGGAAGACAGATGAGAATAAGCACAATGTCACCTCTAAAATTCTGTTAGTCCTCAGGTTACTTGATGAGGTAGTAACAGGCTATTTTTCTTTACGAGGTATTCCTAATTAGAAAAATAATTTTAAAAGACCATGACTTAGACAATACTGTCATAGATGGATAGATAAGTACCCAAAAATGGAAGAAGGCTGTGTTCATCATACGCAGCAAAAGCAGATTATACTATGAATACAGTATACCGTGAGAATGTTCCACTGATGTGGTACGTGATAGAGCTGTAAGAATAATTTAAAATATTTATAGTGAATTTGTGTGAAACTCCAGAGAGTATCATGGTATTATGTCAGGTAATAGACAAATAAATGGAAAGACAAAGGAACCACCGAGTAGTTCTTGGTCAACATACAAGTCATCACAAGAAATTCAGAGACTTAAATGAGTATGAAGAATGTAACTACTACAAGTCCCTCCCCTCAAAATTAAAGATTAAAATAACTACTGTTCAAGCACTAACTCATCAGCTTAGATAGTTCCAAAGGGTTTTTTCTCCATTGCCCTTGCAGAGTTGATGACATCCTCCTATGCTGCTTTTGAGCCTTCATTTCAAGTCAGTGAAGAAAACCAGAAGACTGATATTTTACACAAAAAAAAAGTAGGAACAATGCTCATAATAGATTCTCCACCAAGATTCAAAGTCAGCATTTGAAAGAGCTTTTTCATTTTATCAGGTACTTCTACTTTATACAGATATAACTCCTGACTTCTGCAAGAGGACTAGCTACATACAGCACACTTGTATTTTTTTTTATTTAATACATGACCTTTAACGAAAATACAACATTTTGAGAACTAACATTAACAGTCTGCATCATCAGAGAAAATGAATCCTTAATAATTATTCATACACCAAGTAACTGTAAACCCAAATCATTTCAGAAGACCTGAATGTGTCAAGAACTTTGACAATTATGACTGGAGCCAGGAAACTGTAGCACTGCAGAATTTCTTATGAATTTTTCTAGTTACTTTTTATAAATGCTGTCCTAGATGACAGCTTAATGTGTACCACATGCAATATTTATTCTTCTTCAGTGTCAGACTGTCTAGCCATCCAAGGGAATACAAAGAATGTCACTTATTAGGATAAAAGCACAAGGAAGGTAATCAAGGACATATGTAACATCAGCCAATCATGCCCTATTTCAACATCCTTTTCCATTCATAACAGTTCAACAATTATTTGCTTACTGATAACTTGCTTTCAGGCTGTTTGTGTTCCCCATAATGGTGGTTTGCATTTATTTTGCTCTTTAGAATTGGACACTTGCTGTGCCATGCATGTTTGTCAAAACTTTGTATCTTCTGTCAGAAAAAGCTTTAGCATATCAAATAATTCCTGTTTGTCAGAAATTACTAATAGAACAATCTAGTTACCTTCTCCGTCAACAGGGTACTAACATAACTAGAAATCAGAAACAAAAGGCTATCACGCAACGACACGGTACTGCATCACAGGCAGCTAAAACCACGCTTCCGCTTAATATACTTTGAGCATATAGCTGTACCTTTATGGCAAACCCAATATAGAAATTAGATTTTGACTAGAATGGAAAAATATTTCAGAAATACACTGTCTTAAACTTGTTTTTTAAGCTTCAATAACGGAACTCCTTACTAGTCTTCCATGCCTCTTCACTGTACTTTTATTTATTTTACCAATGGCATACTTGCAGATTTCTTATCTGCCGATTCCAATCCATCTGATGGATTGAGTTATGAAAAGGCATTAATTCGCAAAGACAAGTAAAGATAGGCAGATAGAGGGAGCCAAAGACAAACATTTACCTTCCATAAAGTTATTTTAAATAATAATTTTTAAAAAATCTTATGGGATCACGCATGCACATGCATGCATACTTCATTAATCTGAGTATCCTGGGACATAAAGATTTTATTAAATAAAAACAAGTATGGATTTAATGAGCCTCTGAAATACAACTTAAGCTGGAAGAACCATCACATGTTTTAGATCGACAACGTTGTGCAGGTTTTCAGTGTATTAGGTGTAACATTTTCTTTCGGGTTTTTTTTTTAATAAAAAACGTTTGTTTGGATTTAAACACATTTTCACTTCAGACGCATAATACTGTGTCAACGCATGAGAACAAGAGTGAGACGTGATACACAGTAAATCCGATTCCTGCATTTTCATTGTTCAACTCAATGATGTACAAAACTAACACGTGCACTGAACTCTTTCAGATATTTATCTTCTAAGTATCTCTTCAAGCTTTAGAAACTATTGTCAGAACGCAGCAAATACCAGACATTATTTTATTTAACTTAAAAATAATTAAGGTCAAGCATTGGTAATAAAGGATAGTAAGATATCCATACCAAATGGCTTATTTGAGTGTTCTTCCATTAGACATCTATAACTCACAAGCTTTTCTCTCCAACTTCAACATGAAGCAGCATCTATCCCTGGTTTCAAAACGAGGATACATAGTTCTTTCAATTGTAAAGCTAGTGACCATCAACATCTGAACACTAGTTATTAGTATTCGTCATTAGAAGAAACTCAAGTCATGAAAGTAAAGAACTCTGCCAAAACTTCAGAAGACAAGCGATCTTTCCTGGGAAAAACAAGCAGTTAAATGAAAACATATTTCCATATACTCAATAAATAAAATTGAGCTGTAAATAACCATAAAATTTAAAGGAAAACTATTAAAAAAGCATCAGATTTTCAAAATAATAATTGATGATTGTTTCTCAATCTGTGAGACAAAGAATCTACTTCAGAGCAAAATTAAACTTGAAAAATGGGTGCCAAATCCACAGCAGCCCGTACCTCCCATTGTATAAAGAATCATCCTCCTTAAACTTTTTTTTTTATTTACAGTAAATGATTTTTGATTGGCTGATGTTTCCATTTAGCCCTTATTTGTAGAAAGCCCAACAATAGTTCATAAAATATTCCCCCAGAGAATGGAGATGCTGCAGACCATTCAGGAACAAAAATTTTAAAATAAGTATTGTTCCCAGATCCCAGAAGTATCTCAAATATCAACTGCAGTGAGATAAAGAAAGGTAGGTGAAATAAAATCAACTTCAACTATGAGAACTTAAAGAGACTAACAGAGTTTTGTGGTATATAATAGCAAGAAATTTTTCCAGACAGTATTCCCTCAGATAAAATTCAATAAGCACAATTTTAGTGGCTACATATATGTATTTCTCTGCAAACCAGATACATCAATATCAAGTAACAGATTATGAAAGGAAAGTTACTTACTAATTTGGTCATTGTTTAAGAAACACTCTTACAGTGACACTGACTGCAATGCCCAACCCGTCTTTCCCCATACAGATGTTTTTGCAAAAGCAATGTAAGGAATTCTTGTGTCTCTAGGAGACCATACTCTCAGAGGTGTTTTGGATTCAAAAAAACAAACAACCCTTAAAAAAATGAAAGTCCACCTGCCAGTTAGTACAGCTGTTGATGTGCCTACCTCTCAAAACGCACTGGTCACAAGCAGCAAAGAGGTATCAGAGAAGGTTGCTCCCATGGCACCAGGTGGGACCACAGCCGCTCACCTCTCTACAGCCACTCAACAGCCTTCCTTTGTCTTCCAAATTGTCAATTGGACACACACAAAAATAACTGGTGTTTTTTAAACGCCATGTCAGAGATAGTAATAAAGATACAACAAATACCAAAAGGTGACGACACATACCCATAACATCTATTTTCCCCATGATTTGAAAGAGTAATTTATTTGCTTTATGGACTATGCACAAATTCTGTCTCCGTGTTGTCGAGCTGACAAAGACAGGCTTACAATACTCACTCATTCTGAAAGGCATTGGGCTTAATAAATTAATAGTAATAATAATTAACTTTATATACAATAACTTAGGAATAAAGGGTTACTAGGAAGAATAATAACCTCTTGCACAACTCTCTACTAGCTGATTCGTAAAGCAAAAAATGGAAATAAAACCACCTTTATTTTTAAAAAAAATTTAAATCCTACATTTAACACCTGCTTATTAACAGGACAAATTCAAGTTACTCTTTGGACTTGTAAACCAAACCATGGCATATGCAGAACAGTCTCTATCCCTCTTTCTTTGTCAAAATTCTGCTGAGGTTCAAATATGCAGAAAAAGGTAACTTGATTCAGCTACAGCATATTAACAGATGGCATTTTCACTGCAAAGAGAGAAGTGTAACTGGACCTTTGTAATCTGCGTCACAAAGGAGATATATGTAAATCAACAATAAACAGAAAAACGCAATAGAACAGAACTCATCTTCTCCAAGTGGATTTAGACACTCATTTTCAATCAAAGAATATTCTTTATCCTTGGGAAATTTGAACAGACTATTTCATCTTATTTGCTTCCCTTTCTCTCATCAATATTACATCCAATTTTTTTCTGTGGAAGTTCCTTTCTTCTATTTACACACTGAAAAAGCAAAGTTGTGTAATTAATTGATTTGAAATCTAGTGCCACACATTGTTCCCTAGTACCATGTATCTGAAGTAGCATGTGTTTATAAAGGTGACAAGAAGTCCCAATTCCAATAACAATTAGGAAGAAATTAAGTTTCTGAAGTGTTCAGACAGCATATGCAAATAAAGATGCCTCTTCTAACCCTGCACAGGTTTGGAAAACCTTGTAAGTATCTAAGTTTTTGCTTGTTCAAAGCTATCATCTCTCGCTAGAGATTTGCCTATGAAAATCCAGGTGTTTAAATAAAATATCACACAAATGACTTGATTCTCTGAACTGTCATGGCAGATTAAAAGAAATATCTTTAGCAGGTGGCAATTTGTAAGACTATAAAACTGGTGGAGTGTCTGACCTCAAAGCAGTGGTTGTTCAATGTTAAAAATGCACCTACAGTATCCCGTAAAAACAGCTCAACTTATGTTGATGACAGCCAAAAAAAAAACAACAAATAAAACCACCAAGAAGAGAATCTAGAGAGAGAAGAAGAAAAGGAGCAAAAGACGGGAAGTAAGGCCGAGCTGTTCAGAAGGAGGTTTGGTATGACATGCAGCTCGTAAGACAAGAATTGTACAGACCGTGATGAAGTTCAGAAATTAGTTACAGCTGCTTTAACTCAGTGTAGCCTTACTAATACGAGGTGTTAATACACAGTTCTTTGGGGTGACTCTGAGAGCATCATCAGCTTCATGCACACAGATGCTCTCAGAGAATACAAAAGGCTTGTGGGGGTACAGCTGGGTTGGGTGGGGTGCTGGGCTGGGCTGTCGCGTATCACTCACAGCATTGCAGAAACTGCTCCTCGTTACCCTGGTCACCCTCCTCGCTACAGTCTGCAGCCTTTGAGGAGCTGTACGAATAGCTCGAAGCCACCTTTATCTGCACAGGACAGGCCTGCTCAAAAACCAGGAGGTTCTCCTCCACCCCACACTCCCTTCCTTTTCACTATTTTCAGACTCAATACATCCTAAGCAAATTACTGAGGTTTTATTTTCTGACTTTGCAACCTACGCTGTAACAATTTGTAAGTGCCATGTTTTAACCAGCTGGACAGAAATTTTTGAAAACAGCTTCACCGTAGAGCAGTGCCCATTTTTAAACATCCCAGAAACATTCTATTTGAAATCTTTTACTATCCTAATGCTTAGGAGCCAAGGCTTTAGGTTTGGCACAGTGCAAACTCTGTCAGAGATAAATCATCGCACTTATGTGAATGTTCATCCAAATCAGAAAAGTGTGTCCTCAGCAGGAAAACTGCTCAAATTTAACACTAAAGGGGGGTCAGTGATACACTTTCTTTTTGTAATCCATAGCACCTGCATGCAAGTGAAGCTAGAATTTTCCTGGATGGTGTTTTTGTGTCTGGGATGAGGTTACACACCAGAGCTGAGAGCAGGAACCCTTCTCCCTCATGCTTGGGGACAGGTCTCTTAACACCTGCTGTTACAAAATCAATGTGCATTCACATTCCAACAGACTGGGGACTCCAGAGGTGGAGACAAAGGACAGGAAAGCAAAGCAGGATGTCTGGTTAAAGAAACCATCCAGACCAAAGGCCTGAAACTAAGCCAGGAAGTATGGGAGAGGCAATCTGGCAAAGACACACAGTGAACACTTCAGCTAGGAAAAGGGTGGGGAAAAAGTGTGGGATAGACAGAATAACTGAATAAAAAGTCACTGTAAGATAGAAGACTACGAGAAGTCAACTGGTAATGTCAGGCAGAGCTGCTGGAAAGAAAAGAGCCGTTAGGCTGATGGATGATAAATTAATTTGTATTCATTAACTAATCTGTATAAGACATACTAAAGAGTAACTGTTTATTAAGCAAACAGCATGCACTATCCCCTGCTACAGCAGGTAAGTGTTCTATGGAAAACTTCTGCCGCCCTCAAGCTCAAACAGCTTGAGCTGTAAGTGACTCTCTATCAGGGAGTAGAGATGCTTAAATTCTGGATCTTGTTAACTGAGAGTATCTGACATTCAGAACTTGCGTGCATAGAACTCCATTTATGCAGTATAATATAAATTATCTTTTAATATTTTACAAACTTTTCAGTTGTAAGATAGGGAAAAGAAGTGCAACATACTTTAAAAACATATTTAATTTTCCAAATCTGCCAGCATAGAATACAGCCTTAAAAATCATTAAGCAGCTATGTCAAGAAAACATCCAATACTACGCTGGCATTGCAACTTAGGATTTAAAGAATTCTACACCAAATACATTCTCAAAAATATTTGTAAGAATAAATTCTAATCTGCCTAAACATCCATGATGATATAGCATATTTAAACATACATTTCCTGTAATTCAAAAAATAAATGTAGAAGGTAGTGAAAACTGCATTCTGTCCTCACTTGGGCATCTAGTAACATGACTAACATGCTGGTATTTGCTCTAAGTGATGTAATTCTGTTTTTCTCTGCACTGCAGATGTTCAATAACAGCAGCAGCCCTCCTTTGAAAAGAGGTACAACTTTTAGGTATTTGGTACAAATGGAAATTCTTTTCGGTTTTAGCAAAATTTGCATCTACTTCATCTGTTTCAGGCAAGATGTGAGAAGAGCTGGAACCTGGACAGTGAAAGGAGATTGTGTTTCTGTGGGACTGGTTGTAAAAGAGATGGAGCTGGCCTGCAGCTGTTCTTTCCCTTACTTCCTGAGAACTTATTTACTACGATTCTTAAATGCCCATATCCTTACACTGTTTGTTAAAACATGTTTTGCTTCAAGGTATGTCACATTAATATTATCATTTCCATTAATCTTTGTTTCTTTCGGTTTTTAAAATGTCTTTGAAAGGTCTCAAACCATAACACAGGTATAATGCTAAGGAAGAACTTTCACTCCATTTTTTTTTGCATAGGGATCACTTATTTGTTGCTAACCAATTTAAGAAGATTTTGTACAAAAATAGTATCTGCAGGACTTCCGTAAAATCAGACATTATTTAAGGGTGGAAGGGGAGGTTTGGGAGCAAAGGGTTTTTTTGCTGTTGAGTTTCTTTAAAGTTTTCTTTTCTTGGTTTTAACAGGCATACCGAAACCTTCTGCATAGCGTTTCTTCTGTCACCATCCTCTTGCTCTTCCAGCACATGACATTGCCTTGCTCTTTTGCTAAGGCAGTGAACACACAATTATTAGATCTATTCTACCAATGGGTACGTACCCAAAGAAAAACAACCAAAACCAATCAAGTCCCCACTTACCACCAGATAAAAACTTTCTTTCCTAACTGGTTTGAAAGTGAAAGACTGAGTGAAGCAGATTAATTCATACTCAAGTCTATTAAGTCTTCCTTGTACTTTAACCTTGATATTTCTTTCTTCATGGCAGACTCCCTGCCCCCCCCTCCCTTTCTCTAAATATTTGGAACATCTGAAACAATATGGAAAAGATGAATAGAAAAGGATTATTCACTCTCATACTACAAGATCTAAGGAGCATCAAATGAAATTATGATGTGGTAGATCCAAAACAAGCATAAGGAAGTACTTCTCCACATAGCACATAGTTAAACTGTGGAAGTCCCTGCTGCAGGATATTGGGATGCCAAAAGTATACTCGGGTTCAAAAGGTCAATGGCTAAATTCATAGAATAAAAATCAGTCCAAAATTATTAACCCAAAGTATATCATACCTGGCTTAGTCAGTTCTACAACAACAGATTGCAAGAAACTGGACGTAGGAACTCTGTCTGCTTCATCTGTTCCTATAATCTTCCCCGGACATCTGTTAGAGGCCTGTCAGAAACACGATACCAGAAAAGACAGACCTTTCAACTGACCTAATTATGCCCTTTCTAGCTTAAGAACATAAAAATGCTCTAAAATTCAGTGGCGAAAAGGTCATTTATTATGACATATTTGCCACCTTTCTCAGTACACAGGAGCAAGATACTTCAAGAGAGGCATCCTACCCAGCACCCAACTTGTTTTTGTTAACAGAATGCCTACCACAACATTTTGAGAAACAGTCCCTTGAACATAAATGTTGACACACATTTGGACACTCAACAAGTTCAAATTGCGTTCAAGAAAACAATGTTTAAAAATCTGTACCAAGTCTCAGATGACTTTGTTACGATGCTACAGGTATTTGAAAATCTTTAGCACCATAATTTTTTTTAATTATCGTCGATGTATAAGATGAAAAAATTCACTTCTTTACACCTAAGAAGTTGAATGAAAAGATCACCCTGTGTAGCTTTGACACATACCATGTTCCTGGCACTCACCGCAAAGAAAAGGTCCAAAATACTGAACCAAACAGTATGCTAAGCATAGTCCACTACATCTGCTCATTAATCAGCTCAATATATTTAATAATTGGAATCCATATTATGACCCGCTAAAAGCGCCCTCCTTAGCAAGACTAAAATGTAAACCTTTAACTAGGTGACGGGCTGATAAATCTCATGTCCTGGATTTACAAGACATCCTGTGACTCAGAAAGCAGTTTTAACTGAAAATGAATAGGCTTATGCAGAACTTTCATGGCAAAACTCAAAAACACATATAACATGTTAAGGTATTAGATCCACATAAAAGCATTAGGAATTATTAAGAGAAGGGCTTAAGTATTCATTTAGCGCACAACAATATGTAGCTAGAATGGCTTCAGTGGATTCCCCCCTACAACATGATGACTACTGTCATCTGATCACAACACAAGTGCGACGAACACAGCTGCCATGTCAGCTTCTCTTCAGGGGCCAGGTCTTAATCATAAATCAACTGAATGACTAATTCAACATTGTTAAAACCAGCAAGTAGCTGCTTGGAGCCATTCCAGTTTTCACATCTTCCGAAAGGTCAATACACCTACTCAAACACACAATAGTCCTATCTTCAACAGTGTTTCCTTCTTTTCTTGGATTGAAAAATAGCATGTTAGCACTTAAATGTAAGTGTGTTTTAACTAACAATTAAAATACTCATTAATTCTGAAAGAGTGACCCAGTAAAACAAAGACGATTTCAGCTTTCCTTTCTACTCACAATCAAAAACCCTCTCCCCTCCTTCACCATTTGAAACACTTTTATAATTGTAAAAGTCTTTTGAAAACACTTTACTGCTGAGCGTTCCCTGCATTAACCTTACTTTTGTTATAGTAATACTATGAATTAAGCACAGAAACCAACTTTTTAAAGTCAACTAACTACTCTAAATGTGGCTTGCATTTCAAATATCAACCTCTACTCCTCAAAATAATAACAAAAATCACAAACTAAGTGGCATCTAACAGCAAAATATATTCTAATCATTTACATCTGCTTGCACCACACAAATGACAGAAGTCTACCGTTAGCATCCTTCATAGAAAACAGTTACTCTGCTCTTAAATATCAAAGCTACGTTGCATAAACAGAGGATTTAAAGCTGTGGCAGAGTGGTTGAATGAAAGAAAATGGCAATCTTTCTGGTTCTAGTAGATGCCTTTCCCTATCACACAATGTTTCCCACTCATAAATACATGACAAATACTTCCTCAATCATTTTTTACGAGCAGGGATGCACAGGGGGTAGTCAATGGCTAGCTTGAGGGAAAATAGGAACAGCAGGAGGCAGAAACTGTACTGAAAATGGCTATGTGGTAAATTCTCCTCTGGAACATCACTCAGCTACCCAGGCTTTGATCTTTCAGCTACAATTACACTCACATCCAAGAGATCTGGGTATACTTTTTAAAAACTAAATCATTAGTTATAATAGAAACAGTTAAACCATTTCATTATATGACTTCTCAACTCAAACATCTGAATTTTTACAAATTAAAAATTGCAATTTATGCAAAGATTTGCTTGCAATTGGGTTTAACTATGTCATCGTCACAAGTAGTCTCAGAAAAAAACATGGGGTGACTGGCGACAGCTAAATCACAGACTGGCGTCTCCTAAGTAGTCTGTCTACCATTAAGGTCTGGGAAATGGTATTTACTGTACAATTAGAGCCAGTGAGCTCTACCTGTAATCATCCAAATACAGGTGTGAGGATGCTTTTTTGGAAAGAGAAACCAACTCATCCATTTTCACACAAACTTCCATGTCTGCACTGCTGTAGTGAACCTCAGGGAACCTCAACATTTCTACTTCGGAAAAAATATCACCTGACAGTAACAGAGCAAATACTACGATCCTGATTTTAAAGACTTCCTTGGGTAGAATCGCTTTTAATGTTTGTCATAAACAAAAGCATTCACAGAAGGAACAAGTTAATTTTAAGTTATAAAATTTGGCCAAATATCAAAAGCTTACGGTATCACATTGGTTATCAGGTTTATTCCGAAGTCTGTGTTTTGGGCTCGGAGGGTCTGCTATGAAATAGGTTAGATTTTGTTCTTTAATACTAACACAAAATGTCTTGGAGTATCAAAAGGACAGTTTTAGTTGCAGTAATTTCACAGAATTTATTCTAATGATTTATTGGAGTTAACCATCTGACATTAATTATTGTTTTGGCTTCCAGTCTATGAATGTTTATTTTTCAGTTTAAAGCCTTCTCACTCTTTGATATCATATGGAAATGAGAATTTTTAATGGAAAATTGAAACCATGTGCATCTAAGTACTTAATGAAGTACAGGGAGAAACAGAGGGTGTACTTTAGGGGAATTCAGATATTCCGCTTTAGATACTTTTGATTTGTCTGGATGAGTTACATGCATATATCTGTTTACAAACATACATTGATACATCTTCAAAGTATCTCATAAATACAGCATTTAAAGATCTGAATACTAAGAGAAGGTTAGTTGTTTGGTTGGGTTTTTTTAAACTAAATATGCTCAAGTGGAATTTTCTTTATCATATACTACTTAATCTGTTCCCTCCTCCACAAACTAAATATTTATCCCATCTAGAGCTCCCAGTGACAGGCTAAATACTGTACTTCTCAACAGCTGATTCCCACCATATGTCTACCACGTTAGGACTGGATCTTCATCCAGTTCACTGAATGCCTGATAGATTGATTTCGTAGCCATCTTGTACTTAAGTCATAATATTGATGTCAGGAGTATCTGACTAAAAACTGCATCGCTCACGGCATTAAAGCCCATCAAAACAGGCCTGTAAACCGTAAGCCAAGTGCAGGCAGTGGCAAGGAAGGCAGGCATGTAACTGCAAACAGAAAAGTACTGTTAAAATGTGCAATTTTGCTACAGTTCAAAAGATTTCCGTGCAACTCACAAAGCTTCAGCCTTCTGACATTCAATTCATTTCTTGGGGATAAAAAAGATATTGTTCACACAATCAGCATTATTTACCACGATAAAACCATGTTTATTTAATCTGTACTTCAAAAATGAAATCTGTTTTCTTCACAGTTAATGGATTCATGTAAAAACGTAAGAAAGGAAAGTATATTCTTTTCTATTCTGCACTTCCATTCAGGGTTTCGCCATATGCATTGTACTCAAGCAGGATGTCAATGGGAGCATAACAAGTAACAAAAGCACAAGATTATGTTTTATTCCTATTTTATTTAATATCCTTGGTGATCTTAATGCAGAAGGAATTATCCACCATTGAAAAATGTGAAACAAAACCGTAAATTTAGATATTTAACCTGAACACACTCACCACTTGTTTTTCTTTCTAATGTAGTCTTTTTCAGAGAGGTTAACCAAGTAGATCATTGGTTTTGAAGTAAAAAACAAATGCTTGTTCAAAACATCAATCTAGAAGTGAAAAAATACGAGGAAATTTTTAAAAACAAGTTATACCAAAACTTCAGTCAATTTTATGACCGTTTCTTCTCATAGCATATCTGAGAAGGCAACAGAATTAAAGTGTAATAATACATAGATCACTGATAAACACAGAACCAGCCAATAAATTTAACATTCAACACACTATGAGTATGACACCAAAAAAACCCCAAACAAACAAACAAAAAAACTCCACATCACTTAAGACAAGACAGTAACAGGTAGCAAAATTAGAAGCCAACTTATGGGATAATACTTATAGCCTACCTCTTTGTCATTCCAATCATGATAGAAGCGGACAGCTTTCTTTTCATCTATTACCCATGTTTTGATTTTGCACATTACATCCTACGTGAGATCAAGAAAAAAATAAAGTCAAAAACTCAGCTGGATGTCAGTCCATTCTCTTTCATAAACAAAGCGTGTATATATTACAAGTCAAAATGTACGCACAAATTAAAAATTATATAACACCTTTTAAAACCAAATTTTTACTCTCCCAGAAAGATAGAAATTGCTGCTTTAAAAGTCACTAAAGAGCAGTATCAATCATTAAAGTGATACAAATCCCGTAATTAGGAAGTTAAATACACAATACTCAAGTATCATCTCTCACCACCACGAAAATTAGCAGAGCTCATAAAATACATGCAAAAATCAGTACATTTTAGATTGCTTTTCAAACTCAGTAAGACGCGACATTTCAGCATCCAGCGGGAGAGACCACGTAAAACATAAACATGCCATTAAGAAAAGGGAACGGGTGGGAAAAACCACAGCAAATATCTTTTTCTTTTTTTAAATTGTGAGCAAAAGAAATCGAGCCTATTATTGATGATCCACCCTTCTAGAAATTAATTCAAATGGCCAAAGTCCTTTTTATTCCGCATTAATTTTTCACCAACACCTTCTCCCTCCCCCCCAAAATGAAACCTGCCAAAGCCTCCATTACACAATGGCAAGAGCCTTGCACTGGTGACCTCCAACCAGCTGCATTCACTTTCAGAACATCTCTCTCGGCAGGAAATCTAAAGGCCTTTTAGTTAGCAAGCTAGTGTGCATTCAGAAGGAGTAACTGCAGGAAGAGCCCAATGTGCTTTGTTTCTCTGGCCTTTCTTCACAGAAAGATTAATCATCTGTGAAATGGAAACGGCAAACAGCAAGTGACACAAACTGAACCCTTCAAGCCTTTCCTCATCAGTTTTGTGGTCGTGAATCCGAAAGCTGCGTGTGGCACGGTTCTCCTTACAGGCAGGTGTTAATAAAAGGCTCTCGGGTCTGAAAGGTCAAACTCAGCTCTTCTAGGAGTAGTACATTTTAGAGTCGCCTATTTTTTGTTGTAGATAATTTATGATCATGCTTTAAATAATGCATTTTTTAGGTTGTAATTGACGCGACTGAGAATCAAGATCTTCAAAATACAGGGAAACATTCCCTAAACCGCTGAGCACACCGCATCTTTTGCGCTTAACGCTATGCAGTTGAAATACATTTACAAACAACCACAAATAACATCAGTATTTACTACAGTCTTTTCTAGTCGTGCAGTTGCTTTAGTAAAAAAGAAAAAAGAAAAAGCTCTTCTAAATCTTCAGATCCTGATTTGAAACCCTCCAGGAACACGACTCCCCACAGATTTTAACAAGGAAGGGGCAAGCTAAAACTTTTAATGAAATCTAACACGTTCTGCCTAAGAATAATCACTTTTACTCTCTTATAACTGAATTTCACTCATAAATGTTTAAAAGTGGCTAATATAACAGCATTTCCTACAAGGAGAAGATCAAAGTGCTATATTACAAATGCATTATGATTAAAAAAGCACTGTGCAGCTTTGCTATTAACTGTTCTTTAAACCCTAAAAGGCTTCCCATAGATCTCACTTGGCACTGCATATACAACCTTTGACAAGTAATGTAGACCATTTTTATTCATTGCCTAAAATTGTAGGCAATTATGCGCGTCACACTGGCCACCTGCAAATTCTGAATGCCTGCTCCAGTTGTCAGAGCAAAAAACTAATGTCGGAGGGGATTAATCTAGGGGGAGAGAGTCCTCTTTAATGGCTCCAGCAGGTGAAATGGCCCAGCTGGTTACTATGATGAGTGGCCAGAACAGCTTATGTAGAGACATGCAACAAGATTACACACAAAGAAGAAAACAGTGGTACCATCTTATCTTTAACCCTATGTGCTTTTTATTTTTTAATTAAACAGCATAAACAAGATAACGGAAGCGATTCTACCAATAGGTACTTTTCATTTCAAATCTTCATCCTCGGCTTTTGTCTAAATAAATATACAAGAATCAACAGAATCTCCGAGATTCCTGTTCAGCAGTGAAGGAATTCTGGTTACACACTACTTCGGGTTTGAAACTAATTGCGCGCACACCTACCACGTGGCTTTCGGCATTATGGTTCCCCCCCATGACAGCAACGCGTTACCTCATTGGAGTAGATAAAAAATTGACAGAGAGCACATTCTAGTACAATTTATCAATGCCAATCACTTAGGCTTAAAGCAGCGATGAAATGCTTTTTAATGACACCATAAAGGCAGCTGGGTAATGTGGAACCTCCAGAAAATCTGAAGCATCGACACAGGAAATTAAGTTTGCTCTTCCTAAAGCCTACCGAAGCACACAGTTGCCAATCAGAACTCCTCTTCCACATCTACCTGCTACCTACGGCGACACATCTAAACACACTTTGGCCTAGGCCTAATTTTTCAGGGTTCTCATTTAGTTACCTGACTTGATGCTGTTACCTGACTCTGCAGCTGTAAAGGAGTAATTACGTGGTTAACTTTTGCAGGGAAAGCTGACCAACAACTGACTATGCAGGGAGAATTGACAGCTGTATACTTGCACTTTTATTTTGGTTTTACAGGGAGAGTGGCAAAGAATTGGAAAACTTTAAATCCAAAGATGGAAACTTACAAGCAAATACAGCATTTTATGTCTGAAGCTGGTGAGACAGTAAGACACAAAAAATTTGAAATAGTTACTCCAAGTCAAATTTTCCCTGACAGACTGTCTGGGCAGTTGCACCAAGAAGAATGTAAGGTGGACAGTACAGAAACAAAAACACATGACAGAATGACTCAGATTTCCCTGTATCAGTGGTGAGGTCTCATTTAAATGAGATCTAATATGATCCCTTTACAAGAAATCAAAGCAACTATGTCCATATATTTCTTTTTCACTCAGCTGCCCCAGTACTCTAAACGAACACACAAAAAGCAAAAGACCCATATTCACATTATAGCTCATGTACCACCATTTTTAGTTTTGTTAATTGCTTATGCTTAGGCCTGGCAAAATAGTTTGAACTGACCTTTTTATCTTCACTATCACTGTAATAGTCATTTAAACACATGTAATCACTACTCTAGTTAACTCTGAGATGCTTAATAACAGAATACAGAGCAATGATCCACTTTGTTTCATTAGATCTGGCATCCCCAGTCGCATGCTTGGAGGTCAGCCTATCACCAGTAGAACCATCCACTTCTTGTTTGCTGAGAGGGAGGGGTACTCCTGCTCTGGTTTTCAGCTAGCAATGTTACAGCAAGCACTATTTAAAAAAGCTGCCAAAACCCCCTCCAAAATTCAGCTTCCTGAATATCAAATACCACTGTTTTAAACATCAGTTTATTTCTGAGTATATCCATGGCAATGCATTTAGCATGTGTGAATACTTAGTATATGTAGCCATATGCAATACAGTGGCTTTAATTTATGTCCTGCTCTCATTTTCCAAAGGCAGCAAGTAGTTAAGCCACAGATGCTAAGCAGGACTTTAACACTAAGTCCCAACAGTATCAAATACTACAAAGAAATACATTTAAATTGCATTTAGGAGATTTATCAAGACATGCTCATGAGACACTACTGCTAGAAAAATGTGCATACATTAATAAACTCTCTGGATGGATGATAGTAATAATGTGCGCCAATGCCAAATTCTTCTTACAGCATGAGGGACTAAACTGAAGCTTGGAAAACTCACTTTGCCTACTTGGCATCAGAGAATTGCGAGGTTTTTGTTGTAAGTTAGCAGGGCATGTAATTAACTTCCGCAAATTTAATAAAGAAGTAAGCAGTTGCGAGGATTATCACTTCACACTTCAAAGTGCAAGTGAATTCTCCATGATCCTGCAGGCGGTGCAGAAGTCTCCGCTACTACAGAGAGCAACTGCAAGTACAGTAGGTTTTTCTCCCCACCAAGGGAAATGTCTCTGGTAAGTCCGGAGCACTTCTCAGCACCTTATTACTCATTCCCTCCAAAACTTCCAAGATGTAATAACTGACCAGCTCCCTATTCAGTTTAATAAACTGTTAAACACTTTTTATCAAAATGTTTCAATTGTGCAAAATTCTATCTTTTTCACTGCTCTGCTCCTCAGAGGAGCTGTAAGGAATACCTAAAACGTTACCTGTAGCTCTTAGTTAGCTCCTCTCATTCCATACATAAGTTCAACAGTGTAGCAGTCTAGCAGTGTAGCAGTCTAGCAGTCACGAAGGTATAATTAATATAGTGTACAATTAATGTATTTAGACTTCCTTAACGTATTTAGATTTCTGTGGCTCAGTCTCGTAAGGCATTTCATTTAAAAAAGCCTGCATATACTAAATGGAATCAACACCGCCTAGTGAATAGGTCTCAAAATGTAACTGCAAAGAGAAAATCCCATGAGTGTGTTTCTGGTGGCACTCAAAACATTATTTGCATTTCACTAGTTATCGTATGTCATCAACTGCCTAAAAAAGAGCACGTTGGTGACACAGATTCTGAAAATAGTAAACTGCCAACAACACAAAATGTGTGTAGTGACCAGAACTGCTAGACAGGTTTAGTGGAAGCACCAATGTTTTTCAGTACAATAAATTCAAGTCCATACAGTTGCCGGGTGGGGGACAAGGGAGGGTGGCTACAGTAATTACCAGGCAGAGGACCTACCCTTGTGAAAGTGACTGAGAAGACTTGAGGGCTGCAAGCAAACTGTACCGTAACTAAAAGATTAGTACAGTCCTTGGGTATATAAATAGGCTAACGCCCAATGTGAATAGTTCTATACTTATCTCTGTTGAAATACTGAAAAACTGAAGAAAAAATAAGAGTTTTTGGAAACATGCTTACACACGAAGACACAGTGTGCTTAAATCTTATGGTTTTATTCTTATTGCATTTCATACATATATATATATAATTAATAAAAAACCTCACATAGCATGTGGTTTTTCACACAAGCGTACACAAATCATCAGAGAATCATAGAATGGCCTGGGCTGGAAGGGACCTTAGAGATCATTTTAATCCAACCTCCCTGTCGTGGGCAGGGACGCCACCTCTCCACTAGGTCAGGCAACACGTGAGAACCGAACGGGAATCGAACCCGCGACCTTTGGTGTTTCAAGCACCACGCTCAACCCACTGAGCTAAACCGGCCCTCTAAATCAAATGGCTGAAAGTTGAAGCTTGACAAATACAGACTAAAGCTATGTCTTATTTCTAAACAGCAAAGATAATTAATCACTGGCACAGCTTATGCAAGCTACAGTAACTTATCTCTAGTTCAGAAATATTTAAATAAAGGTTAATTTTCCCCCTCTAAGAGATACATTCTATTTTAACCACAATTGTGAGAATTAAACTGGGATATGCAAGAGATCAAACTAAGCAATAATTATTACTTCATCTGCCCTTCAAAATAGCTATGATAGATTTTCAGATAAAGAACTATGCTATTTGAGGTAAAGAGTACTCCTAACTAGTTACACTGGGCTGCACCAAAACCAATTGATTGTGCACACATCAATTTCCTTGTTAACGCAAGGTGTATGGTGTGCTCCATGCCCACAGTCCTTCCACTCATGGCTTTCCTTGGAAATCTTTTTCAGTTGTATTTAGCACAACCTCAGGTCTCTGCTTTTCCTGGAGGTTTTCTGGTGATTTAAGAGAGTGAGGCTGAACTGATATGTAAGAATTATTGTAAAAACAATGTTCAGAAATAGTGGTATTTCTAAAGGACAACGAAGACAAATTCTGCAGTTTAAAGAAGAAAAACAAAAAGGCTAGATCATGTTTTTCAACTGTGTTAAGTGCTGAAATAAGCTGTAGATGCTGGGTGCAAGAAAGAACAAGTCAGGTACAGCATCAGCTGGAGTGACAATGAGCTCTCTGTGGTACAAAACAATGTCTAATCTCTTACAATTCCCTTGCTCACAGACTTTAATAAAAATACAATGGGAGAAGTAATGGATTTAGGACAAGTGTATTATTCTTTCTTTTATTCACTACCTTCTAACAGAGCCAGTACAAGCTGTACATGATATAAGACTTACTCAGAGCTAGATGCCAATAATGTTTACAGACCATAGCAAGTACTTCCACCCAAAACATCCTACGAGTATTCCAGGCAACGTAATTGATGTCAATAATCCCCACATTCTCCTGTGTGGGTCATCCGTGGGGCATTATACATAAAATGATAGAGTCACTTGTAGCTTCTCAAAGAAAAAAGCAGGCAAGAATACAGAAAGCAGTCTGTCTGCAAGTGCTTATTTCTAGCAGTTTAGAAATTCAGAACAGGAAAATTACACTGAAAAGTAAAATGAAACATCTTCCATACAGTTCCACTCAACTTTTCTTACTGCATTAGTCTACACACACTTATTTCCAAATAAATCCATCTGTGAATGACTTTTTTCTAGGTGTGAATTAGGCCACCTGAAAAAGGTGTCTTTTTCAGACTACAACTACTCATATATGGAGTTACTTTGGCATATGTCTATAGTATTTAAAAACTACACCATGGCTTGGATCTAGACATTTACAAAAGTAATTACTTCAAGTCACTGGTCAAATCTACACAGGAAAGCTCAGCCTTGACAGTATTCAAGCATTGATTTCTCTTTGTCTGCTGATAATATCAAAAGAAATCCACATGTGTATTTACACATTATGTACTTTTACGTTGGGCTTTACTACCGATTAATTCACAAACATCTGCCATGAATATTTTCCTGTTACATTCAAAGTGTTCTCCAGAATGAACTTTAATTTCCTCTAAATACCACATTAAGCACAGTAAATGGTCCACTAAAGATTTTAGGCATAATTATATGCATTAAGAATATAAATATTTTCTTGATTCCCTATGATTTAACATTTAAGTTACTAATTATAAAAACCATTGGTGGAAAGTACGTCAACAGTGTATACATACGCTGCTCCTTTCCTTCCATCTCCAGTGGAACAAACTGGCCTCTCAAACTCTCCTCACAAAAAGAAGCCAAAGAAACTGGAAAAAATACGAATAATAATAATAACAAAAAAATCATTGCTGTATTCATCTTCAATATGGAACGAAAAAAAGGTGAAAATTCCCAACTGAAATCATCAGTCAGAGGAAATAAGAGTTCATCCATCCGTGAGAACTCTGGCAAGTGCTTGCAGCACGAGGTCAGCGAATTCTGCTCAGTGCCATCCCATTCATCAGAATATTGCAGGAAGAAAAGATTTTTCACCCTGTTTTCACCTAGTATATATTAGTAATGAAAAAAAATTGCATCTACCAGCTGTCTTCTCTTTGTGAAGTATCTCCCATGCCATATTGGCAATTTTAAATAAAAAAAAATTTAAAAAAATCTTTCAAACACTATTATCAGGACAGGACCAAGACATGAAATGGAAAGGAAGAGGAAAGAAGGGATTACATCTACTTAAAACATAATTAAGAAGATATTGCTTTACTCTTCATAGTACATATATGCCAACAGGTACTTATACTTTATATCTATGGTCATTATATCAATTATTAGTTCATTGTCCACCGCTGTAACAAAACAAAGCTTGATGCCTTTCTTGTACAATAAATATGCACTAGATGGTTCCGGTGCCATTACATTAAAACGAGTCTCTAACCGTTCTTTTCATAATTACAATTACTTTTGCTCTTACAAAATGTGTTTAATTTGAAAAACTAATCTTACTTTAAAACTGACAGACTTTGACAATGGAATTTAGATATCTCACAGGACTTGTAAAAGCACCCATTTCAGCTGAAAACTAGAAGTTTAAATGCAGTGAACATTGATCTTGGCCTACTGTAAAAGCCACCTATCAAGTGAAAATCGGAAGCTCAAACACTGTGGGCCTTGACATTGACCTTCAGATTTTGTCTTCACATCACTACGATCAATGATCTGTGTGAAGTCCACTACAGATAATATTCTTGTGGTCAGATACATAAATCAAAATATCCTTATCACTAAGAATTATTCTGTGCTGGAATTCAAGATTCCGTGCACTAACACAGGGCTGAAGGAAGAGCTGTCTGCTGCAGAGGCTCCATCTCTCAAGTCCAGAGTTGAATCACACGGGAAAGGTAATGGAAGAGTCATCTGCAATAATGTTCACTTAACTATATTATATTGTATTAACTGGAAGACTTCTGCCTCCAGGACTGAAAACCCATACATTAAAAATATTTTTAAAAAACAAGTTTTAAAATTTGTTCATATTTGAACTGTACTTTGAGATCTCCTGCTACCCAAAATGACAGATGAATAATAAGCTAATAATGAAGTTTAACTCAGTGTCTTTCTCATGGCTCTGCATATACCAGTGCCAGACAGATTAAAAAAAAATAAAATCAGAATTACTCTGATTGCTTTCTGAAATTATATTCTCATTGTTTTAATAAATATAAAGAACAGGAGTATTTTTGTTTGGTTAAAGTAAAAAGTATTTAAAGGTATACTGAGTCTTCGTAAAAGCAGGCAGTCACTTCTAAGGCAGCAGTGAGAACACTTACAAAACAGACAAAAACGTATTGTGCAAAGGAAGTTACTCCAAGCCTGTGTCAATGCCACATGTTGCTGATCTTGGGCCATACTGTGTCACTGAGTTTTTAAGCAGAACTTGAAAATTATTTCATTGATGGGTCCTTAACAGCAGTTCACTATTTTATTTCTGCTGACAGGGGACTGAGAAATCAATCCTCTGAGAAACAGGGCGAACAGTTAACATTGTACTCAACTGCGAAGCCAGGTCACTGCACAAAGGTGAACTTACCAAGTGTATGCAGTGTGGGCTGGCGTGATGCAAAAATTGTAACTACCAAGCTAGAACACGGGTGAGAGAAGGTGGGCAATCAAATACAAATCTCAGATTTAACAACTGTTGACTGACACAGACTGACAATTGTCTTTTTTTCCCCTCCTAAACCTTTTGGAGATTTCAGACTATCAAGTTACACTTGTAGCGGCTTACTGATAAGAGAATCCTCTAAAGCAGACAATTCATATATGTGAAATAAGAAGAATGACTTCTACTTCCCATACAGGTTCCAAGAAACACACTATGAAATCCCTTTTGACATCAACTAAGTTTACACAGGTCACATGGAGATTATCACTTCTCCGCAATCAGTAACTTTTCCTTAGCTTTTGTATTAAGGTTATTTGTTATATTCAGCAAACTACTGAAGGAAACCCACACTTGACTAAGATCAATATTATTTCTTTTCTTTCCTCACCTTCTACTTCTTTCCCTAACCTTGTAAAGCGTTCTTCCTCAATAGATCCCGAAGTGCTCTCAGAAAAAGTGGGAAGAAATGAAAACTGAAATTCAAGTACTAGATGGTTTGGTTCCGCAGGCGAAAGCAAGCCAGTGAAAGGTCTGAAAGCGACACAGGTAAGAAAGCTTGCAATATCTTTATCTCAAACCGCAGAACTTTCACAACTCTCAAAAAATTATTAAGTGTCTTTACCTTAAATTAATCCCGAAAGGATGGGAAAAGGAAAACAGTGAGACTAAAAATTTAACATTACGTCTTAAAAACAAAATAAAACCAACCTAAAAACACCATTTTTGGCCTTATAAGTTTCTAGTTTTCCTGAAGGGGAAAATGACTGGGAACACTCAGAGCACAGACAACAGCTGTTTGCTGCACACCTCTGCCATGTATTAGTGGCAAATAACTTTAAAAGGCGAATCCTGGTAAGTCTTCCGCAGCCTCTCCCTCCAGTCCCGTTCCCCCCCCCTCCCATTCTCAAAGACATCCTGTTCTAAAAAAACACATTAATTCCAGTCTATAAAGTCTCTTAATGACTTTTCTGCCCTGGAAGGAGGAAGCTTTGAACAGTAGCTACAAGCCACGTGGAAACATTACAAATTGCCCAGGACAGGGAGCTCACTCTCTGCCCAAAAAGCAAACTGCAAAATGTAACAAAGTTGGGAAGTGCAGAATGATCAAACGGCTGAACTACACTCCTTCTGTTTGGCACTGCTTAAAAAGGTATAATTTTAACTGTTTTTTCACCAATCCTGCACAGTTTCTCTCCTAGACTGGCAAGACATATACCATACAGTTAAGTCACACAGGACACTATAAAAATGCAATCACAGGCCTCCTCCACATCACAAAACATTAAGGAAAAGAGGCAACGGTAAACTGTACCGCTGTCCCTCAGAGCCCAGTGAGCTGAACGCTTGACCAAGCCCATCAGTGCCTGGGAAAGTCCAAGAATTGCTGTTACAAACTCACAGCTACACAAGTCTATCGGTAGAAGCTGTGTAACTAGGCCAAAGATTGGTTTACCAGGAAAAGAAAAGTAACCAGGCAGAGCTTTCACAGGCCTTTACATTAAAAAAAAAAAAAAAAAAAGTCCCTTTTACCAAGATCTACTGTCTACCTTTCCATTCAAGCATACAAGCCACAAAGGAAGACAAGCAAGAAGCTCCAAGATCAGCAGGACTCACAGATGTGGTGCCCCACAGCACTTCCCTGAAGTGATTCCCTAGGGACTGTAGTTCCTACAAGCAGCCTTTCTTTCAAGAGGAACATTAATTTGTGCCTCCCCACTTTGTTCAGCCACCCCTTTCCATGAAACAAAAGAATTTAATGCCTTTGAAACATCTGCTGTTGTTGACAAACTCAGCTGAGACTGCTCAAGTGTAACAGCTGCTCCTGCAAACAGAACTGTTGGAGCAACACGCCTTCAAGAACCTGGTGTTTTCTGTGCATGTGTTTGTAGAGAAAGGATAAGAAAATGAAGGAATGATGGAAGTGTAAGTTACAAACACAAGATGACAGCGTCATTTTGGTGGGGTGAACTACAGATGAAGTAGTAGGAGGCTGAAGGAAGCGGCAAAGAGAAGGATGAGAAACTGAAGTTGAACAGATTAATAATGCAGAGTTTAAAGTTTCCTTTAATTAATTTAAATTGCATTTAGAGATTTTTTTTAATTTACTGTCTCCCTTGATTTGAAAATAATCTGACATTTTGTTTTCAAACACATACCAACTTCTGTAGTTAACACATGAGTAAGAGCAGCTCTGTCATACAACAGCAACCGTGCATACCACCCACTACAGTTACACGATGACTATTAAGAATTCTATTTAAACCACACTTCAGTTTTGACTCTTCTTTGCAATGACAAAAGTGCTGACGACTTCTTTAGCACAGGAAAAAAAATACAGTGTGATAGGATACCCACAAAGCATCCACTCAAAAACACAAGACAAAACAAAAGACAAGAATGTCTCCACTGCGAGGAGCCAAGCAAAGCTGTTTCCAGCCACACAAGCAAATAAGCAAGAAGAGCTCAAGAATGGGGCACACAACAGCATCACAACCCTCCTCATTTTCATCACCTCATACAAATGTTAAGACTTAAGTCTTAGGCTGAACTTTGAATTCACTATGGACAAGATTTTTTGCTTGTTCCTTTCTTTAAGATGAATTAAAAGGTGAAGGACTGTGGGGACAAGCTGCACTGCTCCTCTAGGCAGGTGCAACCTCTTGCAAAAGAAAAATCACTGCCCATATGTACCCACGCCTGGACTGACACATTGGGAAAGCCATCAAATGAAGCATACCTGGTTCTCAGTCTCTCTGGGCTTACCTGAAAGCCTGCAAATTATTCAACAACAGCTATTTTTTCTGACTTAGACCAATCAGGGAATAAAACACTTTTCAAACCAGATAAAGACTAGATAAAGACCAGATAAAGCCTAGGAGTCACCACTAGAAGTTACCAAGTAAGTGCTTTTTAACACTGCATCATGAAGATGAAGATTCTGGAAAGGGGCTCCTATTCACTGCCAAGCACTAGATAGGGCCAGCAGATTTCATTGCTTTTCAATGCTAATAAACTAAAACACCAGTACTGACAGGACAATGTTTTTCTTATAAGTTATCTAAAAAGACATGGGAGAAAACAATATTTTTAGTACTTCATTATTAAGCATAAAATATAAGTGTTTCCACGCTGACACACTATTATATTAATTAATGTGTTTTATATACCTCCTGAAATATTTATAGATTAATGAAATTAAAAAAAATAATAACTAGACTACTGCCAAAATGTAGCAGACTCAGAAGTCAAGTGGTGGTAAAATAACTATTCACAAAAATATACTTTGAAGTTGATAATTATTACACATTTCTAATTTACAAATAAGCACCACTACTACTCTGTGATAACTGAGCTCATTTAAGCAACTTTCCACAACAATATTCTAAAATTAATTTCAATTACCAGTCCATATCTAACATGCATTAAAAGACAAAGTGCAACCATACCAAGAAAATATATTCACTTGGTGGCTATAGGAATACTAGTATCAACATCAGACTACAACTTAACAGCAAGAATAATTCAGAAGTGACTGCTGGACTTCAAATTACAACTAAACGCTGACATAAGTTTGACAAAGGCATTGGCAATTCTCATGTACAGCTGTGTCAGCAAGAAAGTAATAGTTAAATGTAAAAAATTACAATTAGTTTTACCAGTGGAATCTTACACTGTCAGCACAGCAAATAATTAAGTCAAATAATTTTCCAACTTGTAATTACTTTAAAATACACAAAAATAGTAGCAGCATTTTATATCACGTGTGGGAGATCAATAACAAAACTCAACAACACAAAATTTCAATTCAATACAGAAAATACTTGATGACCTATTTTTATAGGTCTACTTATACTTACATATTCAGGTTTTAATTTCTTGTCTCCTCCTCTTACAGCTACTTTTTCAAGTTTGTCTATACTCTGCATGATCAGCTCCTCATCTTTAAGTCTAAGTTCCTCATGTATTATTTCAATGTCACGAACAGGATCTACACTTCCTTCAACATGAGTGATATCATCATCTTCAAATGCTCCTAAAACAAAAGAACATTTGTATTAAGCTAAAAAAGAAATATCTATTCATAACATGCTACTAAGAGTCACAAGAGTTTGAGACAAAAAAGTCAGCAGGTGTGTCACACTGCCTGTGTACAAGTGTCACCTGCAGTACTTTATATCATATCAGTTTAGTCTGTTGATTTATGTATCTGCTACAGAATCCAGGTATTTAGATAGACATCCAAAGCACAGCACTTTGCATTTCAGGAGAGCACTTAACACATCTCTCAGAGTTTCTTCTAAACAGGAACAGACTAGTGCACTTTCCTCAAACTGGCACTGCTGTATATAACAGTATCTAACCCAGCAGAAGCAAACATCGTAGCTAAATTGAACATCGCTGGACATTTTAATACACGCGGCAATGATTAAAAGACTCACGGAAAAAAAACCTTACAAATCACTCTGGCAGCCCTCACTGGCTGACCAATTTTATGCATTAAGGAAAAAAAGAAGTTTTAGACAAAGAATTCTGAAGTTCTGAATGACTCTTAGTGTTTCCATGGGAAACAGGGCTTAGAAAAAAAGGCCTGAAATCATCTGGCAGACCTCGTCCCTGTTTCAATCTACTTTATCACTGTGGTTCTGACGGTGATTAGATAATGAACCACTCAGACACACAATTTACACAGCAGCTAATTTCATCGGCCTGATTTGAGGGTATGGTTTTTAGGGGGCCATCAAAGAAGCAGATGAAGGTGCATTTGTCATATATGAGTGACAACCATTCACACTATCTGAACAAAATGGTGCTGGCCCTTATTAGAAACACATGCTATTATCACATATTTAAAGTGCAGTTGAAGCCATAATTTCAAATTGCCAACTGGAAACATAAGGGTAAAACAACCAGATATTACTGAAGCATGTGTGCTGACTTCATGCCCTTCTGAAGACAATCTGGCAACATAATTCAACTAGGATTTAAATTATCAGATAAGCAGCATCACCAAAAATAAATCAACACATATTTTAAATATAAAAATAATAACTATTAAAACCAGTTTATTACTTATTCCTGGATCAATTTTCAGGGTATTTGCATGCCTATCCCGTATCGTTAAATATGTGCCTGAGAAATCAACTGCAAAAATTATCTTATTTTAATATTGCCAAATTGAAAATCAACTGATCTTTTACACAGGAAAACAATGGGTTTAGCAATAAAGATTATACTTCAAAACACACAGTACACAGGTTTAAAGCGTTGACAGTCAAAGGAAAACGTTAATTTCACACAAACTTAACGAAAAGTCTTCAAAACAGTGGTTGCCACAAACTCCCTACTCTCCCATCACCTGTCTTCAAAGATCACCAATGAGCTCCCTTGGTGCAAGGAAAGTCACCTCAGCGAGAGATCCACTCCTGGCACTGGCTGTGGCGGGAGGACAGGCTGCTCACTCACAGGGACAGAAGCCCCTACCACTGCCAGGCAGCTAAGGAAGAGATAATATATGTAGCTTTTGTCTTTCATAAATACACGCCTTCGCACCTGATCATGGGACATGGACTGCTTGGATGAATAAAATGAAGAAATCACGATTTACCAGCTCTGTTGTGATTTATAAGGAAAAGACTGAATAAAAAGGCGGGGGGGGGGACTAGAAAGATGTTGCCATACAGATCAAAGGAGACTAGTATTAATGCCGGTAAAAAAAGGTTTATCTTTTTAACTTGTATCAAGAAAAAAGTGCTTGCTACCATCTAAATAACACATTCACAAGTTGTTCACACCTCCCTTCTGCATTTGGTGCCCATGAGTTTAAAAAACAACGAAAAACCCCACACGGTTAAATTCAGGAAAAAAAGCTCCAAAGCTATAAAGATCTCACACTTAGAACATTACAAGTAAACAGTTTGGTTTGGTCTTAAGGAAGAATGAAGTTTTTCTGAAGAAACAAGTGTAAGGTGAATCAGTCAGTAATAACAAAACACTGCATATATATTAGTTACATTTTTCCATTTCCTTCAACAATGGTAAAAAAATTCTCCAGTAATTATCTCCATTTCTTCACATCTTTCCATTTCTTTTCACAAAAGCATCCAGTTCTTCGTTCATCCAAAACCATTCAGTGTAATTCCACCCCTATAAAACCGAATCTATTTATTTTACCTTCACTCTCTTCTCAGGCCACTAAACGCTTTAACCCATGGACACTTCAATGTTCTGCCAGAGCCTTTTTCAAGTCTCCTCCTGCCATCAGCTGTCCCCATGCCACCCTGCAGCTCATGTAGGCAACACTGCTGACAAGAGACCCATGTCTGGCAATGGGTGGTTATTCGGTCGCAAAGGAGCCCCTCTACCAAGCTGAGGGTTTTCCCATTCCAGGCAACAATTTAGCCTTCTCTCCTCTTCACTGGGTTGCTTGACTCTTCTCATGGAAGAAATGAACACTAGTTGCAGATTCCATCAAAACGCTGAATGTGGAGCTTAAATTTTCAACTCTGCATTTAGAGGAAAAGTGGTTTTTTCCTAACTTGAAACAAGAAAACCTCTCAACAAGTGTGCTCACAAAGATGATACAACTCTCTTGTAACTAGATAAGAAATCTGTCAAATTAATCACGGCAGGTTTTTTTTTTTCTTAAGTTATCAGGAACACTTAAAGGAGAAAAATTTTAGTATCTTCCCACTGAGACATAAGTCACAGTCCACAAGGAAGTGGTAGGTATATGTGTATACACAAAAGGCCAAAATGGCATTATGTCTAGATTTCAGCATAAACTGAGACACTCTTCCTGATAAGCATAAAGCTTTATTTGTGAATCTCTTGCTCAGGGTTTGTTAATGCAAACTTCAGTCATCAGCCTAAAATAGAACAGCCTCTGACTGACAGCCTAGCCAGAAGCGAGACGATGGGATACTCAAAGAAGGAAGAGGGAGACACTGCTATGATTAAAGAGCTTTAGTTAGAACTTCGTCTTCATATCCATGTGGGATCTGTTTTGGGCAATCTGTTACTCCAGCCTTCAGCCTGCTTTGTAAAGATGTAATTTGTGCTGGATCATCGAGGATTGTAGGGAATTCAATTCTAGTCTGCAGAGCTGAATGCAGGCTTAGCAAGCAAGAACTGATGAGAGCCTTAGGAATTAGGCTCTGTGCGAAAGATGAGAGCTCTTGAAAAAAGTACAACTATGTGAAATTAACAAAGTTAAACTATTCGAATAAGGTTTTATACCCCACCTCTGGTTTAAAAGCCAGTCCAAATAAAAATGTAAAGAGGTGGGGAAAAATAAGAGTCATAAAACTGAGTCAAGAAATGGGACATACCAGAAAATATGTATACTACTTGCAATTCAAAAAGACAAAAATACGAACTATAATATTAATCTACAACTCTTACCTGATAAAGACTGTTAACAGTATATTGCTATTTATTGATATAAGTCTCTGCCTTTGCTTTATTAGTGAGTGAAATTCCTCCGACAAGCAGGGCCTTCAGCTCTCATTACAGAAAACTATGACAACCCCTCCTTCCCTCCAGCACACAGAGCAGCAAAACAGAAAGGCTCTGTTTTAAAATACAACAAATAGGGGGCTAAGAATGACATCATTGTCCCATTAAAGACAGTGTGACACCTGTACTATGAACAAGATGCACACGCTGGACACCAAACATGAACTTGGAATAAGCAGTAGTAGAAGTAGTCAATATTGATGATCACGTAGAAAAGCAGCCTGTTGAAAATAAAACGGACCCACTAAGAGATGCTCCATTAGAAGAATCGAGGAGGATGAGAGATCAGTCTTGAGATGCAAGATGACAGCAAACAGATGATAATTTCAGTTTTCTGAAGGAACAGGTAAGATTATCTTGGGTATTACACAGGAAAAGAATACCAGCTAGTTCATGGACATGTAGGTCTCTGAAGGAGGCAATTGAGAAATAAACTGGCTTGGTTGATATTATAACAGAATCAGTGAGGAAAAAGTAATGGGAAGGGAGCAAAGGAGAACTGGTAGTCTTTCTTTAATTTTAATCCGATTACTAGCTTGAGAGAGTTTGGTAGAAAAATGAGGAAGGAAAGGTTCACTGAAGTCATACTAACAGGGCATCCAAGTGAAGAAGAAAAGTACTAGAATGGAATAGTTGCAGAAGAACAGAGAGCAAACATGGTCAACCTGTCAGAGGGAAAAACCTCTTCACAACATGTTGTGTCTTTTTATTGACATAATGAGGGTTCAACCTCTGTAAATACGAGGGACCTTTCCAAGGTTACAAACTTGTCAACACTGTCCTCTGTCACACACTCACATCTGCCAGACTGCTGAGCTCTGTGGTCTCACTTCCAGTTTTCATTTAAAAAACATTTTTCTTTGCAAACTTCTGGAATGTCATAAAACATTTTATTTACTTATTATTTCCAGAAGAAAAAAAATAATTAAAAATATATATTTAAAATTAAATTCTCCAAAACTAGCCATACCACCATTATTCTGAAGTCAGTATGACCTATGGACAATGAACTTCTTCAATAAACATAATGAAAATATATTGCTCTTCCCATGTCTTCATCAACTGCATTTGCTTTTAGAACAGAAGGACTTGACATTTCTCAAATACTTCCCCAAACCACAGCACCTTCTTTTTGCCTACTTCCTACAGTGCTTCAAAACCTGCCCTTCTACAGGAAACTCTAGCATACTAGTACAGGAGAGAAAAATAAAAAAGTAATCAGTTTACCATATGGGGAGGAAAAAATACACAGAAGTTAAATTTACTCAAGAATCTCCTCAAGGAAGCACCTGCTTGTCAACAACTAAGCATACAGCAATACAGGACAGTCAGCTGGGAAACCCTAATCGGTAACCTCATTATTTAAAGAATTGATTATGACTTTGATTGCGTCTCACACTTTTTATCAGAAGTTAGTGAAAAGGAAGTTGAACAGAATCCACCTCTTTTATATTTTTAGTATCCCAGCTATAAGCTTTTTTCCAAATAATCTCCCAGAAAATGCATATAGATTTGCACTCTAGCTTGAAAGAAACACCCTTGCCCTTTCCTTTAGTGTACACAAGACTACAGAGTGAGAAACAGAGCTTGCTGTGAGTAAACTAATCTGCTGTAGCAAACTCCCATGATGTTTTAGTGGCATGTGGATATTTCTATGAAAACAAGGCAAGTATTTAGATAGGAAAATAGTAAAGCAAACACAGCAGCAGAATTTATTGTGCCATCTAACAGCATCAAAGGTAATGACTTAACCTGAAGTTACCAGAAATGAGAAGCTTGGAAACGAACACTTGCTACATCCAGCTCCCTCATCTGCCACCAGTGGGTCCAAATCTAAAGGATTCTTCTATTTCAGAGAAGGATTTACCTTTGACTGAGCACTTTTATCTGGACTGTTTGGATCCAAAAATTTGTGATGGTCCCAAAAATAATTTAAAAGCAGCATTAAAGAAATTGCATGGTGATAGCTGGTTCTGCACTTGGGTGTTCAAGTGAAACTAGGTAACAAAGATCCAGAAAAAGGCGTGACTGTGAAACTTGGCTGTTTTTTCCCCAAGGAAGAGCAGGAATTGTCTACTTGTCAGTTCTTGACGGCAGTCAGGACACACAGACTACATCTCTTCTTTACATGCAAAATAATAGCAGATAAATATGTATACAGCACAGCAGTAACAAGTGCCACATTTTAAACGGCATCATTTAATGGCATGCATGTTTCTTTCCATTTCTTTAAAGAATCAGCTTCAAAATTCTTTGACAAAATTTACCTCTCAGCCTCCGGAGATTTTTGCATTGCTTATGTTATACCTGTCAAGATCTGATGACTGTATGTTATGTATTCATCTGAACAGAACCACTACACTTAGTTACAGGCTATCATCAACCAATTCATTCTCTTGCTAAAATCAAGTCATCCAATTACTCCTTGACTAATCAAGGCTGTTTTGGCTTTTTCTTTTTTCAAAAGGTACTCAACAGCATAAACAGTTCACTTACAAGAAATGGAAAGGGGCTAATCAGCAGAATTATTGTTTTGCTGCCACAATTTGCAGTATTTAAATGTAGTTGCTGATTGGACTGAAAGTTTTATGATATAGCATATAAAACTAGTTTGACACAAAACTGAAGCTGCTTATAGCTTAAACTTTATTGTTTCTGCCTGCTCCAAGTTGCTACAGAGATGCTAAAAACAAAACCAAAATAATAGTACTAGACTTACCTTATTCATCTTATTCTGTTCCTAATTGCAATTATGGAAATTGACAGATATCTTCAAAATTTATTTATATTTGATATACCAGTCATTTAATTTCTTTAATTATCCTTATCCTTACAGTTAAATGGAACAAAATATTTGGCTAATACTAAGATCAACATAACAACATTTCAGCATCTTGCATTCATTTTACAAAAGGTTAGCAACCACGTTGGTATATGTTACGCTGTAAAAAGAGGGATATTTACAATTCGAGCAGAATCTGAACTGCTAAAATTTCCGTTGGTATTTAGGGTAATGGCCACCCTTTTTCATCAATAAGCTATAGGAGAATGTTTAATAACGCCACCAAAACCCAGACCTAGAGAATAATTGATACTTGCACTTCCTCTCCAGCATACATTCAACAACTATTACCACAAAGACCTGCTCATCACAGGCCGATATGACATATCGCAATACACATACGCACCCTGTTACAAGCCCTGAAATAAATGAGCAATAGCATCTATCTGGCCACTTACCGAGGTGGAAATGGGAGAGAGAACAAAAAGAAATTAAATAGGGTAACTTGGGTGGGGGGCTAGAAGCAGGGTATTTCTTCGAGCTATCAAAAGAAACAAGACTACAAGTGTCAAAAAACATTAAATTATAAATAACGTCTGTACTTAAACTGGATTGACATGCTATCATCAGTATTATAAAGACTTAAATGGTAAAAGATACCGCTATTTCTGACTGAGGTACAAGCAGATTCAACATTACAGAATGTATTAAACTTTGATGATGGCACATTTTACTACGCACAGTCACGATTAGAAGGGCAAAAGAATACTGTCAGAGTCAACATTTTACAGCTTCTTAAACATAGCACATGTTAACAATGAACTAACAAATAAAGTAGGTTTAGCATGTTTTCCCTTGCAAACTAATTTCAAGTGAAATTAATCACCTGTAACACAAACCTAATATTCTTTAAGCGGAGTAATTTTCAGTTGAAGAAGGTGCACCTGTCTACATCTTCAACATAAGCAAAATCAAGTACAAAAAACATCAAATAAAACGCTGCAGTAAACCTTGACTTCTGAAGAAAGAATTTTTTCAGACATCTTTTGTGGCTTTGTTTTGTGCTACAGCCCTTTAAGTTTTGTCTTCATAAAGCCCTAACTAGTTGTAATCACTCGCAGTCTAATTGTGGACATTTATCTGCTTTTCTTATGCATAGAACATAGCTATTAAAGCTGAATGGTGATGGTGTGAAGTATAGGTTAAATTGGGTGAAATTAAAGCAAATTACTCTGGGATGTGGAACTCTGAAAATAGAAACCGCCAATGATTTGCAACCCTCTTGATGATCAGCTTCACAGAACCCTAAATGACAAGAAAACTTACATATTTTAAAGTTAACTAGATTTTTTTTTAAATAATATGTATAAATTTATTTCAAATGCAAGCAGTCACTGTGGAAATAATTATTTTGTTTTACCTGCATCATCGAAATATAAGAAAAGGTTTAATTCCCATTAAAAACACTTGTTTTTATTCTCGAGTTTAGCTGATTTTTAGCAGATAAAACAGCTCAGAATATTAGTTGCAGCATTAATTACTTTGAACACCACGCTACCGTTTATGTGGACCATATGGCTGTACAGACACAGGACAGTAAAAGCAGCTGCTTTGGGCTCTCTTGACTGGCACGGTATTGGGACTCAAATTCATTACTTACCTATATAAAAGATAAGCAGCTACATTTACCCTGCTGAGCCGTAATATCACACCAGGCAAGAGAGCACAAATCAAGCACCCCTCCCCAAAAGTCTGGAACAGCGGCTGAATGGCAGTCCTTTCAGTATCAAATCTATTGGGAGTATCTGACAAAAAAAGGGCAAGTCTATTTCTGCACCGGCAGACACACAATGAGAGCATGGAGCAGCAATACAGGATTTTAAATGACTGTAGTATCAACTTCTTGAGCATACAAAGAATTTGCATTTGCATAAAAGTACTCCTCAAGCGAGTACTGCACAAGGTCAGAAATAAGAACCATAACCTCCCCGGGAAACACTGAGGCAAAGCAATTCACTTTAGCCAGCAGAAGAAACCACGGTTCTGCTCCTGGTGGAAGCAGCTTTAACAGAGAGAAGTTGTTATCAAGACAGTCGCTCCAATGAGCTTATCTGTAAAATCCTGCTCCAGAGCCCTTACCCTCGAGTCTGTCGGACAAATATTAGTGATTTATTTCAGATGTAAAATGTGTTTACTTGCCATTGCTCTTTCATCCTAGCACCACTGGGATATAGTCAACACTCCGCAGGCAAAACCTCCTACCTGCTGAGATTCGCTATCAAGTTGGTCACACCAGGTAAAGGACATTATCTGACAGCTGAAGGAATAAATCTTTGAGCCCTTCATGCCTCTGTTTGCAGAGGGCTTGCTCTGACTGCCCTTGTTCACATATTTGATATACTATCACCGCACTGCCTGCCAAATAGCACTTGGGGCAAACTCCATCGTTCTTCTTGCAGCACGCTATACACAGGATCACGGCACAACGTAATTTGCACGGACTCACTGTCAGAAGACACTAGAAAGGGCAGCATGTAAAACTTTTTGAGATGGCTGGCATACCACATAAATTATTTTAAATAAGAGTTTTCCAGGAAAAAACTCTATTTTTTCCAAAATACAACTTTGTCAATTGGAAGAAAGGGTATTTGGAATCTGGCCCAGACCACTGCAGAATGTCCGAAAGCCAAAAAGGCTGAAAAATGCAAATGTTCAGAGAAGGGCTCTTGTCAACCTGAGCTCAGCCACACCACTCTATGTAACTTTCTGTTCTAGCGATTGAAAAACTTCCTTTGTGAGTTTAAGCCATGAAAAGAGAATTTAATAGGAACAAATGAGAGTCTTCAAAGTATCACCCCCTCTCTGGTGAGTGCTCCCACAGCAGCAGCACCTGCATTAAGGCCGGTACACACAGGAAGGACGGGCCACAAACATCAGTGGATAACTCTCAACTTGTCTCTGTGTATCACATATCCAGGCTACTCACAGAAGACAACATTCCTACTCAAAAGTAGACTGGAACCCAGATATTTGCAATCTGATGGCATCTACACTGTACAAAAACATGGTTCCAAAGCAGAAACCATTTGGAAAGCAGAAAAACACCGATATGTAAAGCTGTATATGCCTACTACTTCCACCATCCCCACCTCTGTAGTGCATTTTACCCCTTTCCGAAGGTCAATCATCAGGGTCTTTGCTTTAAGAACATTCAGTGCCAAACTCTACGGTGTCAGCCTTGACCGGAATCTCTGAAAGTCGCCATAAAATATAACTGCTAACAATAAATGCATTTTTAAGATGATACATTTACACAGATCATCGATAGCAACTAGCAGATATCAGGAGAAACCCACTGGCTGTTCTATCTGGTCTTTAATGACCAAAGTATACAGGAAACATTTCAATTATTTATGGACAAGAGGTTAGTTATGTAAGCACTTCCCAAATATTCTGAAACTTGAAACTACACTGTTGTTATACCAGAACAAGAGCACTACAAAACTGTCACACTTCTTGCAGTGCCTTTTACAACACGGATTATGGTATTTGGCAGAGTGGAAAATGGTAAATTATATTTACAATTAGTCATTGCTTACAAAAATAGTAACCGAGTTTCTAGAAGAATGGTATTTACTAGCAGTTGCAAACCCAGCTCACCATGTGTTTGTAACAAGAACCTTATTCTCCATATCTGAAAGTTTCTCCTTTGAGAAGCTATTTCATTGCACAACGGAGGTGAGGAGGAGTAAACACACTTGAGGAAAGACCAGTTAATGTGTAACAAAAATGAGAGTTGATAAAAATTTAAATAAGCAGAAATTGATCAGTGTCATTATGCAGTTTGCTCTTCATACATGATTTTTCACATGCAACAATTACTTTTCAACAAATTAAAGGTGATGTAATGGTTCTTAGGACCTCACATAACAGTACAGGCTGAGAATCACAAAAAATACCACATGCTCTTTCCAGAATACACCTGAAATGTTGACAACAAAAGGTAATCTACAATTTGCATCTTATTTGAGACACCAGACCTGACAAAGACGGTTTGCAATATTTTCCATTCAATGTTCAAGATTTAACGTAACAGTTAACCAGATAAAACTCAATACTAATACTTTGGATGTTAGTCCCTTCATCTCCCTTATAAAATTCGAACCAGCATCCCAACAGAAAACTAACCGTATTACTTGCTGTAGACTGGCTGACCAGTTACACGAGAAGTAAAGAACTCAGTATTTTGTGTGTTACTTCAGTAAAGTAATCCCTAACACTCAGGGATTTTCTTTTATTCCTAGTAATATTTTATACTTCAGCGGCAATTACGTTGTGGAATGTGTCAGTTGTGTTCTGTAACTATCTGGCACCATCTAGTAGCCATTGGCATCTTCTTTACTAAATCCCATTAACAGATTGTGCTAGGGGACTGCGACAAGGACAATGCTGACCAGATACGCAAGAAATAAACACACGACCTTCTTTATCTGAATCTCATATGGTCAAGAAAATATTTTATGCTGAATTGGGAAAATACAGCTGCCATCAGTAACTACTTGCACACTGCACAAATGCCTTCTACCTTCCTTGTAAAAGTGCATTAAATACTTGTATGCGTGTTGGAGTTTCCGTATAATCTAAGAGGCTGCTGGCAAATTTTAACAAGAGCTGACAAAATGCATTGCTTTAAGCGTGTATGCAAACACTCTCCATTTATTCCCCTTCCCTACCGTGAAAACACGCAGGTAAGCTAGAAACTGAGAAAGAAAACATGCTTTGATTAATGTGAATCCTGGATATACAGAGTGGGTTTTTTCCATGATTGTCAAAGTTGAGTGTCTGGTAGGCCCTAAAATTGGGAAGGGGGGGCCAGGGAGACACGCCAAAGGACAGCAATATGAACATATTGAGGCTATCTCATTATGTTCCTGAGGTGTGACTGGCTAGAAAACTTCATTTCCAACAGTACTACCCCTTTAGCCTGCAAGCAAACACAAAAACACAGCCCCACCATTCTGCTCCTTGCAAAATAAATATATAAATGTGATAGTTTTGCAACATCTAACCACAGCTTTTTAAACTGAAACAGTTCTTCTTTTACTTTAGATGTCAAATCCATCAGAGAAAAGATTTTGTTTTTAAAAGACTTCCTCAATGAAGCAGTTCATTTCTCTGCCATTTAGCTCACTGTATTTTTACAAGCACCAGGCTGAGCAAACTATGATTGAGAGAAGCCATCTTATGCACATTGCTGTTGTCCCACATCATTCAGAACAAACCTTTTTAGATCGTTAACTACCACAGGAGTGCTGATTACACAGGCACCAGCAATTTCCTAACCAATGACCACCTGAACAATGATGTGTTCAGCTTCTCAGACCCTGAAGCCTTTCAGAGGTGAATCATTTCACAGTTTGGAACTAGATCTCCATAGCAACTTCCCTTTGAGGGTTTTAGAATCACCATCCCGTAATTCTATGATCATCAAGCTCAACCATTCCCAATGGTTCTTTTCACAGCAGATGGAAAAGGAAGCCTTGAAATTTTACAGTCTATTTCAAGCAATTCATCTGGCAGCCTATTAGAATTCAAAATATTTCGACCTTCAATCACAAAGCATGTTATCTGAAGCTGTGGTGATCTCAAGTCAAGACAAGCAGACATTTTAGTCTAATCATCCATGATGAGAAGAGACTGACAAAAACTCTTAATTCAACCACCATCAAAATGCTTATTTTAACTGCATGAAAGTCTTTCAACAGGCAATGAAAACACACCATGTACCATTTTATCACAACCTTCCATTCGAGGGAAATATGAATTCGGAATATTGGCATGGGTCTTTGCACACTCTGACTGCTTTTTAACAAATATCTGCTTTCTAAAGTCAGTATAAACCCAGTTCTACCACATTATTTTCAACAGCTGTCAAGAAAATGATGGAAACAAACTGCAATTAAACTTCTCATAACTGAGTACCAATAATGCTGTAAATGAGTTACTTATTGATGGATCTAGTTTGTTACACGCATCTGCTGAGAAATCCAAATCAGTTATGTGTGAGAAAAGAAATACCAATTCAATTACAAAAACAGCATTGGTTAAAATCTCAAAGTAAAGCTCTGTTTCATGATAATCATAATCAGAGGTGGGTTTAAAGGGTTCCCCCCACCCCAGTTTCCAATTCCCAACTCAATTCCCTCTGAGAGTTAAAGAAACATTCTCCTCCTCTTAAATGTTTCAGTCAACCACTGAAATAATTCCACCAGAGGCACAAAAGCCTTAAATTTGATTTCTGTTTTCCCCTAATGCCCAGGTTTACTCATTCATATGCTCCTCAACCTAAATACAACTTATATTCAAATATTTCAAGATGTCAGTTATGCACTGCCTACTACATGAATAACAGTGGTTTATTGAATTCCCACCCCTCAAAAAGATCCAAAAAACTCTTTGTCACCCCAAACAATTCCGTAATGTTAACTCTAGAAATACTTTATTCTTGTTACTACATTTTCATCAAAGTACTAAGCAACAAAACACAGTAGTGAATAATCACTAACTACATAGGCACAAGTTATTTGTTGACTAAAGAATCCGGAAGGCTTGCAACTCTCCATACAAAAACGCCACCAATAGTATTTAACAGGATCAGCACTAAGCTTAGTAAAAAACAAAACAAAAAAACTTCAATGTAGTAACTCTGATACTTAACAACTGCTGTAAAAGGTATCAAACTTAAAAGAAACAGCAGAAAGACCCACCTGTACCAAAGCCTCAGTGTCCACTCTGAATAGTGAAATAAGGGAAATTGACAGGTATGTTACATTTTATAACATTTGTAGAGGCAGAAACACTTTATTGTTTTACTTTCCTCGAAGGAAAAAAATGTCTTTAGTGTTCCTTAACTGTGAGAGCGACCACAATTGAGCACTTAAAATGCCACACTTTATTAGGCTACAGGGAAAAAACAATCAACTCACTCCCCCAGCTGACCTTATCCTCCTAGGTATCGACATCGTTAAGCCATAATTTTACACTACACTTCAAAGAAAAGCTCTTTTAAAAGAGAAACTTAGTTAAAAAAAAAAAAAACCAAACACAAACCACAAAACTAAAATATCTTGCATATAATGATTTACTGACTGGTAGTTTATTGAGAGTCAGTATTTTTGGCAAAGTCATTTTGAAAACATTTCTGTAAAAGAAATTATGATGAAAGGCTTTGGGGGGGGGGGGATAAGCTGGTACAATACAGGATTTATTTTCATATACTTTGCACCACTTGCAAAGTGATGAGAGCTATACAGCTGCTTGCACTAAACCTCCAGAAACTGAGGGGAAGTATGTGAACATAAGCACAAAATCTAACTAGGGATGACACTAGAATTTAAGATATAGCAAAGCAAATTAAAAAGTTATGCATCAACTGAAAACATAAACTGTTTATTTCTATGTACAATGACTGAAACAAGTAGGGATTTTATTCTAGCAGTCTGAGAAACACCATGGGAAAACCCTCCTGAGTATTTAAAGCACCATCTCCTGCAAAGATCAGAGATTAAGGCAATTATACAAGAACAATATTAAAATTCTTAGTGGTTTCCAGTGTGAGATCAATTATGTGAATAGCCAATATAAACACTGCTGCAAATATCTTCCTAAAAGAGGCAAAGAAGTTACAGGATACATTTTACAATACTCAAAATTTTTGCTCAAATATTTTTTCAACTTCATTATTTTAATATGGAAAGTAATCAAATGTATTTGTTATCATAAGTTTTTAACTCAACTCTAAAGCTTTGCTTACTTTGTCAATAGACCAACATAACATAACCGTTAAGTACAACCTTTTATTTAGCATTGTTCCATCTAAAATGGAATACAAAACCATCCTTGAGTACCAAGTTACTTAAACATTTTTCTAATTAAAAAGTGCAACTGCCACCGTAACACTTACTTATATGCACAGACCAAACTACACACATGCAATTTATCTACTAGTAATGTGGCTATTACTAAATGTAATTTGAACAGAAGCATTTTTAAAAAATTCTTAAGTGATAGTAAATGATAAGTATCTTGCATTGTACAATTAGACTGTCAGAAAAGGATGCCTATTAGTAACACATAGGCAAATCATGAGTTATATCTTCACAATCTATTCCATGATTATGCAGTTGTGATTCAAAGTAATTTCATGGTATTTTACCAGATATTTCTTGTAAATAGTAATTTTAAAATATAGGAGACAATTCTTAAAATTGTTTTCATATACTCAGACAGCATTTTTAGCTTTCCCTCCTCTTAATATCCCCACCACTGCATCTGAAAAACCTCATCTTAAGCACAGTAGTCATGTATCAGCTCACCATTTAACAATCTAGAATAACCTTAAGTTTATTTCATAACATATAATCAAGCAACATATGGTAATTAAAGCACACTGAAAACATCAGTTACTAGCTAATTAACATTACAGAAACACTTTTCTTAATGATAGAAAAAGACAAAGATGTTACAAAGTACCGTAGCAAGATCAGTTTGCTATAAACCTCATTAGAAACATTAAGAACTTCAATTTAGGAATTTGCAATTACAGTACTTTATGAATTAAAAAATGTCAATACAAGTTATGCAGTGTTAGGAAAGTGGTTTAGGGACTGCCTTTTCATCACGTGGTTCATGTAGGGTAAGCACCATTCATACTAATTGTTACACCCCCAGGACAACTCCGCTTGCAAGCACACCCAGCCTCTATACCATCCTTATTCACGTAGAGTTAAAGAACAAATGCAGTTTCAGTATTTTCATGGCAGTAAGATGTATTTTGCCATCACCACAGCACCTGAACTGCAGCCAGGGACGAGCAGGAAAGAACAACTCGAGCTGTGACAACGGTGCCCTGGGCTGGAGTTGGGGGATGGCTGCCAAGACAGCCGCGGTGCTTTTAAGCGCTGCTTTGTAACGTCAATTCAGCAGCATACTCTGTTAGATAACTGGTTTATATTTTGCAGTAGAACTACCACTTTAAAAACTTGTATTTTACCTTGACAGGCTTATTTTAAACCCATCTCCTATTTATTACATCATATTTTATATAGTTCCTATTTGTCTATATTAATAGTAACACCTGAAAATGCTTGCTAAATAAAAGGTGTGTGAGCACACAGACAGCCCTAGCAAGTCATCTCTCTGGAGACCATCCCTTCCAGATGAAAATATCTTCTGATATTTCTTTTCCCCACTCTTTGTATCCCACCATTATTCAGAGACTTCTATATTTACTTACCTCATTATACATCTTTAATTACTTAACATAATTCTTCAATATCAGGAATTATTTTGTGTCACTCTTGCTCTTTGCTAAGCTTTCCAAACACAGTGCATATGAAGGTACATTCACTTTCCTCACAGTTTTGGTATTACTAGATGGGCAAACATAAGGATTACAGTTATAAATTAGTTGTTGTTTAGTAACTAACAAAATCAGGCCTTCCAAAAAGTTTGGTACACAACGACAAGTAATTTGGTGCTCACATGTAAGCACAGGACAGTGCACAAGCAAAAATGAGTGGCCACCACCGAACGGAAGGCAGGATGCCTGTCCCAGGCACTGCCTTAGCTTCCCAGTCACTGTAAACTGGCAATAGGATGTATGCCTTTACAGGGTTTTTCTAATCATGAGATCCAAAAGAAGTGTTTATATAAAGGTATACTCAAACTCTCAAAGTAAACAGCCACAGTTCTCTGCATATGAATGTCGGTAAGAACATTTGTATCATGCAGCAAAAAAGTCAAGCAGGTCACCAGAAATTGCCTTTTTGTGTGAGGAAACAGATCTTAAAACATTTCCTCTCTGATTTAAAAATTAAAGAAAATTTTTTAAAAAGGTATATTTGAAATTCAAACATTTTGGAATTAAAAATAATCCATACTAACGTTATCATCCCTCACTTGACCGCTGTCGTCTTAAACATCACTGCTACAACTTTTTTAACAGGTTGTGATACAAACTGCCAGCAGTCAGAAAAGACTCTGAGAAAGACAATGTTGCCTGCTAATTCCAGCATGCAACACCTTTTGTTCAAGGTGTCATTTGACACTGGTCTTATTCTCCTGATAAAATAAACCTAAAAATCATTCTTAGACAGAATCGAAGATCCTCTCCACCTCAAAACACTCTGGCTTTCAAAGAAACTCTCCAGAAGAAAAGGACCTTACCGGTCATTATGCTTTGGGCAATTTTTGAAGTCCTTGAAGGAAGTCTTTGTTCATCAGCACTTAAATCTATTAAAAAAAAAATAAATCTTCATCCAGCTATTGTAGCAAGGTTCCTAGCAATTTTTTTCCCCAAAGCTACCATGTAGGATTTGTCTTGGACTTGTCTATCCTGAAGAGGTTATCATTTTTATAAAAATTAAAAAACATATGGAATTAATTTAGAGTTTCTAAGACTAGTACACTCTCAGTAGATCCTGAACCACAATATTTGTATGTTTTCACATGAGATGATAGAAGACCCAAAAAAAGTCAAAAGACACAAAAATGCCACATACAATGTTTAAGCATTTACATAGACACTTCTAACACTACCGGTACAGGTGAGGCCTCAGAACAGCAAGTCAAGCACTGCCAGCACTTCGTGAAGTTTCGCTCAACGTGCAGCCTGCTCGCTGCTCGCCCGCGGCTGACAGGAGCAAGCCAGGGGCCAGAAGAACTGTCCTAACAGGCTTCACATCACCTGCTAGCTGAAAGAGAGAATTTGACAGAAGAGAAGATCTCTTAGGAGTTACATCTTATTTTTCAGTAATCTTCCTGATTTCGAATCAGTTTAACTTTGTTACAAAGACACAGCTTGTTGCTCACATTTCTTGTAAAAACACCGACAAAGAATACTATACAGATCTTTTCGCATAATGAAATATTCTAAGCTAAATTGCATCAGGGATAAAAAGAAACCGTATCACATAACACACAAACAAAACGTTACCCATCTAAGGTTCCTTCCCTTTCATTTGGCAGGAAAACCCTGATGTTTTAGAGCTTATGAAAATAATCATGCGGAAACTTCAAAAAGTTTAGAAAAACACCACAAATCAACAAGATACTTTTCTGCTACCAAAAAAAAATTGAAGAAAGAATAGCTGGTGCAATTTACTATCAGCAAGCCAGTGTCTACTCAATGCTGATTTTTCAAACAATTTGTTTCTATGAAATCATTTACTGAAGTTTTATGAGATATTATTTTAGAAGAAATTCCAAAAAGCTATGAAGTTTATAAGTTTTTGCTCCATCATTTATTTAATAGTGTGTATATATATACATATATATAATCTTTTTATTCAAATAAATTGGTAGGTAGTATAGCTAAGAACAAACACGTTAAGTGAACAGAAGATGGATTACCTTTGACTAGGTTCTCTATTTCGGTGAAAAATCAGAATAATTTTCGTTGTGGTTTGCTGATTACTAACCTTAAAAACTCCAAGTCATTAAAATCATCTGTTTCTTTACAATGTGCTTTCAGTTACTGGTTTCCAATTTTCAACACAACATTGCTGATAATATTACAACATCCCCTCCTCCTAGGAGAGGCCTTCAGAGCCTGTTTGCATTCCACACGAAGAGGCTGCCTTGCCCTTGGATGCGGTTCCAACTGCCTTCACCCCTGCCAGCGCCATCCTCAAGCCCAGCTCAGCCCTCCAGCCACTGTGTCAAGACACTCAAACCGGCGGCAGATCATACATATGAGACTGATTTATGCACTGTATGCATTATGAGACTGATTTACTGCATCGTACATGTAATCTTTTCCCTTACCAAAGATTTCCAAAAGGCTCTTCTTAAACATGCTGAATATTTCATTCCAGTTATGTGCAAATATTTCTATGCAGGGCTTGTATAATACAAAATTAATGCACTTCCACATAACTATGCCCGGTCTGAAACAAAGAACAGCTATTTGTTCTCCAAGGCAAAGTTTAAACCGGGGTGGGGGGGGTGGGGGAAGAAAAGCAACTTCACGTAGATTTTATGGGTAAGATTTGAAATCTTTGTGTTAAACTAAGGCTTAACCTACCAAATTCCAAATTTAACAATTTCAATTTAAAAGGATTTTCCTAGATATCTTTCTAGTCAAGAAGCTTTTAGCTCCAAGACTACCAATTATTATTTCTCATATTTTCCTTGCTCAAGTACAATAAATTAACAACATCCTAGTAAATAGCACTGCTGACGTACAAAATCCTGTTAACCGATGTCATCGTGCTGTTACAGAGCAAGAAAATAAAAACTAGGAAGGCAAAAAACCCCAAATCAGCAACTACCACCATGTGCAGAGAAATTCTGGGGAAAAAAAAAAAAAAATTCCATAAACAGAAAGAGATGAGAAAAAAGCGCAACTTGAGGTTTTTAGCTGACAAAGGCAGTGTTTCTCTCCAGCAGGGAGGGAATTTGGATGCTGCTTATGAGAACCAGATGAAGGGACATGAAGAAGTAACAACGCCCTGTATGACTGTGACACAAAGCTGGAAATGCTGATGGTCTGGGCTTGGAACAACCTGTGGGTACATGAAGGCACTTTCCAGGAAGACAGCGCCTACCACACCCAAGCACTGCTCTTGCCATCACCCTCCTGGGAATCCCACGCTCCCTCTCCCGAACGTGGCCCAACGAGCTCGTGACACACAACAGAGCAGAAACCGCGCAAACCATCCAGCCTGCAGTTCCAAGGATCAAGCGCAGGGAAGGCAAGAACAAGCTTGGGCACCAGTAGCCGGTCACCCTCGCTACAGACACCTGACAGGCAAGAGTACGAGAACCAGAGCCGTCACGCGCACGCCCCACTAGCACACACTGTGCTCCCGGACTTCAGCGGTGCCCTTAGTCTATTAAACAGCAAGCTGTATGTTCCTAGGAAAAGCTGTGAGGTATTTGTCTGAACTAGCAGCTGGTAAGGAAGATCAGAATTACGACATATTTACCTTTGGAAGTGTGTAGTCCATCCTATTATTCAACAATAATGCTCAAATGAGGAGAAACTTTACTGTGAGGGTGACAGAGCACTGGAACAGGTTGCCTGGAGAGGCTGTGGAGTCTCCTCCTCTGGAGACTTTCAAAACCTGTCTGGACACATTCCTGTGTGGCTGCCCTAGGTGGGTCTGCTCTGGCAGGGGGGTTGGACTAGATTATCTAGAGGCCCCTTCCAACCCTGAACATTCTATGATTCTATGAAGTAGTCAAAATATCTCAGCATGACAACATTACACTGACCACATGGGAGTAAAATGAAATCTTAATAACATTTAGCACTTTCAAAAAATGCATAGGGCTTCATTAAAAACAAATTATTACATAACTCTTTTTTTTTCCTATTAATAACTGAAGCCCTGCTGAGGTTTAGCGAGCAAGGCACCTCAGAAGTTGTGTAGCCAACTCAGCTGGCAGGTACCTTTGCTCTGCCACGCGTACTCACGCTGCACTCTCTCATTCGAACAACGGGGTAAGGCAAGTCCAACAGCAACACCAAAATGCTTCAGCATAAAGGAAAGTATATGCACGTAACAAGAGTAACTGCATCCATTAACACTCAAAGCCACTCACAGTAAAAACACAGAAAGAGGGGGGGGAAAAATAACTTAAACAAGCATACCAGGGTTATTTTATTTCAGTATGGGACTAATCAACTACAAGAAACATTCTCTCTCCTTCCACACAGGAATATTATGTAAATGATCCATTAACTTATACACTAAATTATTCATTCTATGTGGCACTGACACATTGTCAGTCTGTAAATGTAATCACTAGAGGAGAGGGGAGGGTGTTTATTAGTTTAGGTTCAGACCAAGCCATCTTTATTCACACCAAGCAGAACTTGACTGCAATTCTTGGAATTTAAAATCACAAACACAGTATGACTAAATAAAAGAATTGCATCCTTGGAAAGTATATAGAAGTACTTTAAAAGGTCACTTTTGTCCTCTCTTCCTACTTGCTTACAAGCACATTCCAAGAAAAACAAAACAGGAACACATGAAAGGATGAGAGCAAGAATCATCAATTTAACAGTTAGCAGCTTAGAATGATGTTGGAATAATAAAATAAAAAAATATCACCTTGGTAAAGTGACTGTTGTTAATGGTTTATCAGTTTAAACATTACTGTGAAATATGAGCAACAAAATAATCATATTCTTATCAAAGCCACTGCATGAGGAAGAGGACTATATAAGTACAGCTGCTTTTTATCCCTGTTCTGCACAGTCTTTCACTTGCATTTACATCCTCTTCATATCCCATCACTACATGATTATTGTCAGAACAGCGCTGTAATCATTATTCAACTGCACGCTACTTTTAACTTTATTTTTATTTGTGAATTGGGGGATTACCTTGAAATACCATTGCATATTTTTGCCCTTCCCTTGTAAAAGCTCTACTTTGCAAAACAAGAAACCTGCCAACATTGTGATAATCTGGTTTTAAGAAATTCAGTATCAAGCTTCAGTAATTTCTGTCCCAGCTGTAACCAGTATGAACAGATTCCTTGCTCTGCCAGAGCCATACAAAGTGGTTGTAACACATGAGCAAACGGAGTTGGATTTATTTCACTTCACTGTCAGCACAATGGGGAGGAGGTTTGAGAGAAAGACGGAGTTGCTAGGGCAAGTGGTCCCTAATTCGCAGTACTCCTCAGAACGATAAGCTACCAGATCAACTTTACGTGAAAGAATAGGAAAGTTGAGCTTATACGCTCCTGTCTCTGTTCTTCTGGCCCAAGGAGGAGCGGTGATCACTAAATGCAGCCTTTAATGCTCCAGACTAATATGCAGCCACAGAGATCTTATCAGATTCAGTAGAGCCAGTAACTTCTACCTGCAAATTACTGTAAAATGATAAGAGTCATGTATTCCCACAAAAAATAAAGCAATTTAAGAGAAAAATCATTGATGATGTAGTTTTGTTATAGCTTAATTTCTTCAAAGAGGAACTATGCCTCAGATAATTTTAAGCTTATAGAAATTCTAAAGAGAGATTATTTCTTTCCTAAGGTTATGTGGAGCAAGACAGACCTACTGCATACTTAATACAACATGCAAAAAAAAAAAAAAATCACAGTAATTTTACCTGCTTTATTGAACTTTCCACAAAAATCATCCTTAATACCTAAGATTACAAATTTGAGGAGGACACAGCAGTATTTTCCACAAATTTCTATAGCGGTGAATATCTATTTTAATACAAGGAAAACAACTTAATATTAAGAAATCATAACCCAGTCACACATGAATTCTTCCCATTCACTTGGAAGTGGACAGACATGTAAATAAAAGAAAAATAGAGCAATAACAGAGGAACAGAACATCACAGACTAGGTATTTGCAATAGAAAGCAAGCCATTCAGTACGTATCTGTACAGTCATTAGTACAGCAGAGTCAGAATCAGAAAACCCCGCGACTTTTATCAAAAGCAGAGTTTGCTTTTGGGTTTTATTTTAAACCCTGCAAACTAAAACTATTCCATTCATGTCAAAATGTGTTCCTATGGAACAAAACATCTCCTGCAGTCCAGACCACTTTACTGCAAGGCTTTTTTTCTCTGTTGCAATATCATCATGTGTTGTTCATTTGCTAGCTGGGAAAAAAAAAAATACCAAAGCCTAATGTATTTATACCTACTTGTTAGAAAAAGGACAAGAAAAGCCTTCCATAATGGCGAAGGGGAGGAGGGATGGAGGGGGTGGGAGACAAGAACGGGACACAAAAAAAACACCTTTTCCAAAGATTGTTCAAGGCAAAAGGGACATGTCATGTTAAACAGTAGTCAATAGCTGTATACAACCAGTAAACAAATTCAGCTCTATGAAAAAAGAACTACATCACCATTTAGTGGTTGCAATTTAGATTATTCTAGCGTGTAATACTTTAATTGTATAAAACAAAGCTGATGTCACAAACACAAAAGAACTTCTTGCAAAGCAAGCACCACAAGTAATTTTTATGCTGCCACTGATGGCTGACAAGTGATGAGCACTTTGTTCAATTTTATATACTTATGCATCTAAGGCAACAGGTGGCTTATAAAAAGAAAACAGTGAGAGCTTTTTAACTCTTCATTATCAAAATTTTTATGTGTTTTATCATAATGACTAAACAATCTCTACAAATAAAATCCCAACATACCAACTACAAAGATGAACTATGGCTCAGGGAAAATTATCCATTATTTTAATAAAAGCAGAAACTGCAATAAGGTTCTGGAACCCACTGACTTCAGCTCTGTCTACACCCACAGTGTTTTGTAATTGCCCAGAGCACTCGATGTTTAATTTATATATTACAAGGTACTGTTAAATCAATTTAAGACAAGAAATTTTATATTTTCTTGCTGACTGTCTTTTCTATATCCATCTCAAACAATAGCTGACTACTGTAGCACAGCTGGAAGGAAATTTGTACTTTCAGGTCTTTAAACCAACCAAGAGAGTGATGTGTTTCAATTGTTGCTCGATGCAGTTTTGGGCCAAGCATGGCATTGCAGAAACATGTTGGTTTTTTTTCTAAATACTGCACAGTCCAATGAACAGTTTTGTTTTCTTTAAGCCTACAGAGAGTTATAGAAAAAATTAAAAACATCTACACTAAACATAATGCAGGATAATAACTTCACACTTAAATTTAAGTGAAAAGACTTCCAGGCAAAATAAAAGACACCACAAACACACCGATAATTCAGATTTATTAAAAAAAAATACAATAATTTAAAAGTGGTATTGATTGAGTTACACTAAGAAAAAAAAAAGGAAGATAAGTTGAGAAGGCAAAAATGCAATAAGCATACCAAAACAATCTTTATATTCTGCCTTGTAATTAAACTAGGAAATAACCATCTGCTTATGATTAAAACATTTTAGTGTTGGCTGTTTTGGATAGATTAAACACACATACCAGATACTAGACTTTTTCCTCTCCATGGCAATTTTACCATATCATCCCTAACAGTTTAAAAATACGACACATGAATATTCTGTACACATCTCATACACTACATATAGAGAGATATATACACACACTTTCTATAGTGATGTTCACTGGATTAATCTTTCTGCTTTATGCCACTTCAGAGCAGTGGAGACAAGCTCAACCCAGCCTTAGACTGCCTATCTTTTAGTCTCCCTCTGCTTCTTTCATATTTTCTCCGAAAGCAAGCAATCCCTCTCGGATAGCCTGCATTCTTGTAGCTATACATTTCTCCCCTTTTGCAACTCTTTCACACACTTGACTTCCCATTCCTACTGCTATTTAGTTCTGAGACATCATTTTTCACATCAAATTACTAAAGCTTGCTGCATAAAAATATTCAATAAGCTTCAAGGAACTGTTATCTCAGCAACAGCTATCTCAGTAAGTACTGAAACATAAACCTATGCTCAAGCATATTTTAAGAGTTTAACTAGTAAAGTAAGCTTGAGGTATGGATGCTTATCTTCCATCATTGTTATTGGGAGAAAAACCTGTATGACAGGGTGGAGCGGGGGAGCAGGAAGAGAAAGAAGAGGTGTTGATTGTATAAAGACAGGCTTTTAAACTAACTTGAACACAAAAGAAATTAAGACACAATGCTTGAATACTCAGAAAAATAATTCTGTATCTAAAGCTAAACACTGGGGTTCTGAAGAATCTTGATGCTGTTGCATCCAACAACAGATGAAGTCTCATTTTAACTGCAAAACTCAAAAGAAGAAACCAAAGTAGCATTTCTGAGGTATTCCACATGAACAAATAGTTGGGTTGATAATTAATGCATTTTGTTACCTGTATCCAGCTACTGAGGCTTCAGGATGTCATTTGAGGCTAAAGACTCCTTGGCATTAATATTAAAACAGCTTTCAAATCATCTCTAGCAACATCCATCACTTAAATCCAGCCCAGTGATAATTTCGCTCCATTTAAGATTTCAGGGTAAAAAAAAATATATCCTGAAATATACTAATAAATAGTGGGGTGAAACCTAAGGGTAGCAAATGCAAGAGTGACAATTACAAACAGGAATAAAAAAAAAACCAAACAAACCCAGATCATCAGAAGTTCTGCTGAGATGCCATAACTGATTAATAAACAATCACCTGTAAACTCAAGCAGAAAAGTAAAATTTCATCCTTAGCCAGTGTGAAGCTGGAATTCATCAGGACAGAAGAGAAGTTTTGCAAAGTATACTAGAAAAATACAAACTATCTTTGTTGGAGGCTTACCAAAAGTCAGCATATTTCCATATTGATACTTTATCATTACAACAGCAGCATAAAGACACATCTGCAACCAAACTCTGTACCTCACTAACATCTCCAGTATATGTAGTCACCAAAGTGCTTTCCTCAGACTCCAGTGGACAACATGCAAGGTTTTAAAGAAAACATCTTTAAGCCTTATAGACTTGGAAGAAAAAAACCAACAAACTAATAAAAATAAAAGATGCATCTTATATCACATACTTCCTATGGCTGCCTTTTTTACAAACATTTTTCACCTCTACTTTATCAACTTAATGCTCCCTCAGCTAGAACAGTGTGACTGTTTGCTGGATTACACATTAAATAAAATTAGAGAAATTACCTATTTTTAAAATAACCCAGCAAGAAGAACAGGCTCATTTTTAAAAAGCAAAAAGTCCTTTTACTACATGGTTCTACAGTCAGTCCCAACAGCATAGGAGAAAGTGGCAGCATATAGATGGGAAAAGGTGTTGGGAGTATGGAGCTGTTTCAGCTACCGAAAGACACATTTAACGAGTGCACAAGTCAGGCACAGAGTATGACTTCAGATGGCTGCCACTTCGCTTTTTCTAGAAGCAGCATTTTGGTCATTGTGGAAAGCAGGACTGTTTCAGTAAATCAGAGTTTTGAAAGAAAACCAAACCAAAGGCTTTTTCTGCCAGCTTATCAAACGGTACCAGAGACCGTAAAAGGCTGCATCTGCATCGGATTACTGCACAGAGCCTCTGCTTGGGTGTGACTCCTAAAGCAGCTTCTTTGGTACAGGTACTTTGCCACGCCTTGGCTTTCTAACTGCTGTCAGTGACTTTTAAGCACTTGTGGGACTACGGGCAAATGAAAATGAAGCACTCTCAACTGACACCCCAAGAACCTCAGACAGATTTGCTTCACACACACAAAAAAGGGAATTATATTTTAATTAAATCTTACAAATACATATCTTAACTAAGCTAAGAGCCTTGATTAAGTTGTCTAGGATAAGAAACTTATAGCCAGAAAAAAACCAGCTTTCCCCTTTTCATTTGCAGCATTTACTCTGCTGTTCAGTACACAGCACTATCACATATGTACATCACAGAAATTCCAATGCAAGAAACCCAGATGATTTAATTCATACATTTTGAGGTCCAAAAGACCAAGCAGAGCATAAAGTGTATTCAAAGCAACTTGCAAGTGTAAAGCTTACTACAAATGTAAATACAATGAACATATGTCCAGTGACGGGTGCACATTTGGTTTAGGAATATGAATTGAACACAAGCCCATGACATGGCAAAGTTCTTTTTAATAAAATAAGCCAGCACAAAACAGCACTCCACAGAAGAGCTCACTACTGCTCTTCTTCACAAGCACATCAAATATATTTTAATCCCTTCTTCAACTAGATTACCATTCCAGATTTTTTACTTAAAATTCTTGGCATTTAGTTCCTATTTAAAGAGATGAATAGAAAAATCTTCATCATTATTTGGTCTCCTGCCACAAGGCACTAAAAGCTACAATACTTGTACCTCTAGCAGGAGCCAAAGCTTTGGTTCCCCCTCACCTGGAGACCATCACTTCCACAGATGATACCCCACGATCTCTTTCGTGAGTGCTCCTTGTCTATTTTAATATGAAGTCACCTAATTTCACATCGGCCTCAGCAATAATAAATCAGCTCATCTGACCCTGACACACTCCAGAACAAAGAAGGAGAGCAATGAAGAGTCCCTGAGCACCTGCAGTTAACTCCTACTGCTGTTTCCAAACCCAACACGGGTCTGTGCCCTCGGCTGTGTTAGGGAACACAGCGATCTACGTCTACATTAGAGAGAGAAGTGCTTCTAAGAGACTATTCCAAAATCTTCATTAAAACTCAGCATTAAAACAACAACAAAGTAACTGCCTGTCTCTTTTGACAAATGCAGTTTTGAAAAAGCAACTTTCTGAACGGGAAATTATAACATTCTCAGTCTACAGACCACTCACCTTTCTGATGTAATCACTGTAACTAATTAAAGTGATGTTGACAGTCAGCCACTTATTTTTTCTGTTCCCAAACTCTTTCAAAGAATTGTAGATTTTACCTTTTCTGAGGTGGCCTTTCTCCAATCAAATGAAAACAGGCTTTCACATTTCATATTGCAACCCGAAGAAAAAAAAAAAACACAAACCTGCAGTATTTTCCCCTTCAAGCTTTCAAGAAAGTCCACGGCACAGCAAAGAAAAAATCGCTTATAAACTACTAGACTATAATTGTCTTAAAGCCAGGATACCCTACATCAGCAGTAAAGATACCCACTCTAACAGGTAAACGAGTTTCAAAAATAGTCACCTGAGCACTCTCTAACACTATCACATATTGATAATTTCTTTAAGGTATTGCAGAGAAAAACTTAAGTCTCATCCATATCACCTAAATAGCAATTACACACGGCCATTTTACACACAGAGCTATAACAAAAGTAGTTGTAGGTCAAATAATAGCAATGACTCAGTAAAGATAACCTGCCTGGTCTTTATTCTCAGGGGAGGAGTTTACTGGTCAAGTACTTTATGACTCACAGTACAGTATATTAGAAATTTTCTATGTATTCTTTAGAATTGAGAGACTGCCCTTGTAGCTCAGTAGGTAGCTCTCCTGTTTCTGGCCTACGAGGTCATAGCTTTAAGTCCCTGCTGAGGAAACTTAACAAGTTCCATCTATAAATAGAATGGCATTAGATGCTGCTACTCTAGCAAGGGCGGTGGCCTTCAGACAAGAAATTTTTATGTTTTCATTTTTTCTGATAAGAAAAAGAAATTGGAGGTAGAGAGGTACAGGTTATTAGACTAAAGATGAAAGATAAAGCGGGCCCCAAAATCTACTGTAACTTCAATTAGCACGAGACTCGCAATTCTAGCATTATCAAACTACAATAAAGGCTAGAAAAGAATGCAAGTACAATAATTTTCCTTTTCAATGAGCATAGGTAGCTAAATAAAATTACAGACTTGAAAATATTTGAGACTGAAATCTCCTAGGTACTGTACAATCAGAATTCAACTTACGACATCAAGAGGCAACTCTAATGTAAAACAAACTACAGTGGTTTTGATTAATAAGAAAAATGTTTGAACATTCACAGCTCTCATCTTACCCTTTCTGAAGAAGTATATCCTTGACATCTATTTATCACAGATTAAAATGATACTACTCTGCAATGTATAAATTATCACTCCTCATACCCATGTATTCGGGAAGGCTTACTCAGCTCTCAGAATAGCAACTACTTGTGTCAAATTTAAGAATAAAACCTATTTAACCTCTTATCTGAGTTTATTTGTGCTTCCAACTGTAGTTACCTGGCCTTAGAGGAATATGGATTAAAGCTCAGGTATCACTTTCACTCAGTCTGGTGATATAATTTACTGTTCGATAGAGACAAAGGCTAACTCACTGGAGTTCTGACAATTTTCCAGCACCTTTACCACAATCTGCATCCACATGCCCAGGAAAACAAATTCATTTTTCTGCAGAAAACATAGCTGCGAATGGTATACTGCAAACAGTTCTGAGGTACAAATCCATATGTTTTGTTCATATATGCACACCAAAAGGAAAGAAGTACCAGCAATAAAACAGGAGATGAAAGTGATTTTACAGTGCGACTTCCTAGATCCCAGAGACACTAGTAAGAATGCAAAACTCTTCTACAGTAGTTTAGCTTCGAAGGTTATTGGCCTTCCTGCATTAATGTTATTTGCCTAAGTGAAACATCTGGTTAGCTAAAAGTTTTCCACAGCTGGTCAAACTAAGTTAGCTGAACTGGCATTGATCTATTGAACAGCATGTGGGTATACAAAATGTCTCCCTCTTGCAGGTTTAGATTTATTTTACGAAAAAAAGAAAAGAAAACCCATTAAAAAAATCCCAAGCATTAGGTTAATACAATAAAATGTTTCAGACGGCCACAACTGCCACTTTCATTTAAAAGCTTTCACAATTTCTGGTTTTAATACGGAGAAGTCACTAAAAGCTAACTGAAACTTTAGCTGTGAGCTACAAATATTTTATTAAATATCAGTCACTCTAAAAACAAATGAGAAGGAAGAGAAAATCTCAGTAAGAAATATTATCTATTCAATAGCATACAGAAATACATTTTGATTGTGTAACACTAGCAAGTTTAATGTGCAAACTATTTTTAATCTTCGTTAGCTTAGCAGTGAAAGATTTGTATCTGTAAACAAGGAATCCTAACTTTTAACAGGTGGCAATTACACTATAAAACAAAACCAAAGCATCTTCAAAAGCTGAACCAATATATGCTGAAGACAACAATATTTTGTAAGAATGGTAGGTTTGCATCATTTCAAGGTGAATTTTGACACACTATAAAGACGAAAAAACAGCCTCAGATACTAGAAGTGACACAGGCGAGCTACAGCTGAATAAACAGAGCCACTGTGATTCCCACTGCACAGAACACACATGTTGGAGGAATGAGACGCAACTCGGTTCACTGAAATGCTAGAGGAGCAGAGTGCAGCTAAAGTGATATCATCATCTGCCTCCTCTCTGTAGCGCTCAGCTTCCACAAGCAGCAATCAGCACGTAGGTTTCCTTAAAGAACACAGGGAAAAAAAAATGCAACGCGTTTCACATATGTAAAAGCTACAGAACGATCAGCATCTTTATACAGAAATATACACATTTATACAGAAAGTAAAAAAATTAAGTCAGAACAGAGGATGAATCTTGTACAGTTAAATAACTTTGCTATCACCACTTTGATTTTCATAGACATTTCATAGCTATTTGTAGTAATACCTACAAATTCCCAGTAACCCTCACAATGCTAAAAAATAAAGCCAAGTCAATTTGATTTTAAATGCTGAGCACAAATCAGTGCAAATATTGTCAAACTCAGTTTTGATTAGTGTTTATTTCAAACAAGAATAAACTACACTCAGCTTACATGATTCATATCTATCCAAGTTTTAAATCATAGCAAATTGATTTAGAAGGTACCTAAAATCCTGAAGGAAACAGAACCAGGGGGTGTACTAAACATTTTCAGTTACAACAGACATAAAACTGGAGTAAAAGCAATTACAGCTTTTTAGGAACCAATTCACACTGGTCTCACCAGTCACTTCAGTAAGGCCACAGGGGATGTTTACCTACCCTCACAATTCACTCTTGTCCCAAAGAACGACATTTCACCGATTATCAGTTACCAAACTCCCCATCCTGCCCCCCCAAAAGGCAGCTACAGCTCCTCTGTTACTGAGTGAAAGCACTTCCAGACAGAGAAGCAAAGCAGGAGCTCCCCACTCATACATGCCCACACTCCCTGAGCGCGGTGTCACCGCAAGTGGCTCGCACGTTCCTCTCCAGGCCTGGAAGACCAGGTAATGGCATGCAGGTGAGCTTTCCAGTTCCTCCGCAAAAACCAGTGTTGCCTGCCCCACTTCAAACACCAGGCATCAAACTCTGCATTTCATTTATTAAAAAGGACCATTTGATAGAAAAGTTCTTTTACGGACAAATTTCCTTCCAATTTCTGCAACTTTGAAGAGAAAGACTGGATTTCATTAAAGAAACTAAAAATAAGAGAAAAACGTGGAACATATTTTCGAGAAAACTAGGACTGCGGGACATCAGTGAGAAGAGGGAAAAACATGAAGAGCTCTGGCTATTTAACATCCAGTACATTCAAAACCTTGACAGAGCTGTAGCAGGGACCAAATACTGACATCTACCATTTTCTTCACCCGTAATTACTAAGTTTACACTTGTAACAAGGTGTCCATGACACAAAGAAAGTAATTTTCTACAAGTACTTGTGACTGATCTGCCATAAAAGTTGAAAGGTGACTAAAGCCATGCAACTTTGGAAGAAACACTGTAACAATCTTCGAACAGCCTGCCTTTTGCCACCATGAAAACATTGCTGCCTCAGTTAAAACTGTAATGCACCTGAAACATGGAAAATAGAACTGTCAGAAATGTTTCAAATTAAACAGTGAAACTCCGAAGACGAACAAAGCTGTACCTACTTTAAAGCATGTGTCAGGTTACTATGGTAGTAATCCTATTGACATCTCTATCCAGGGCAGAAAATAGTTTTAAAAGTAAATTCCCCATTCACTCAGTCAATAAGTAAGCAAGTGTATCTGTTTGAGGTTTCCAAATTGGATTTGGCCAAAATAAAATAAACCCCTACCTCTCAGAGACTGAAATAACCTCTGAAATACTTTTTCTGGAAAAAAAAAGGTACTGAGATCAAGTGGTTTATTTAAAATATCAGTAACTAATTTTCAGTTTGTGCACTTTAAAAGATCTATAGGAAGTATCAAAACCCAAGAATGTATTGCTTGACTCTGTACAGGACAACTTATTCACTTGTTTACTGAGCCAAGATAACCTACTCCATACTGTTACTAACCACGTACAAAAACACTGCAGTGCTCAGCACAAACTTACCTTTTCTTTTACCTGTCCTATTACCGTATCATGTGCTGTTCTCACACATCACAATTTCTTTAGATATTTAAAAACACACCTTAGACATAAATACACTGTTTTCATTGATTTAATGGTGTCTCACAGGGAAAGTAACAATATATCTAGGATATGGAAATTTGAACACTGAAAATCCATAACCATTTCCAGGCCTGGGTATTTTTTTTTAATGAAATAAGAAAAGCAGAGAATTAGCCAGAAATAAATCTAGTCTCTCCTCAGCTTTATGCTATGTAAGAAACAGTCTAGGTAAACACTACAGAGAACTTTTACAGTTCCAACAGAAATGTAATTATAATTAGTTTGAGAGTACTACAGCTGCAGCTCACCCACGTGCCCTGTGGCAGATAACCTGATAGGCAACAACTTTCTTTAAAATGCATCTTGTAACACAAAGAGGTGACAACACTGAATTCTGTTAGAGCAGCTAGAAAAACCACAAACAAATCCTTTGTCCTAAGGAAAACAGAGTTCAACACATTCTCAATGAATAAAAAAAAACAGGATCAAAACCTTTAACCTAGGACTATAAGGCACCTTCAGTGAGCTTCCCAAATTTTGACTAATCATAGTCAACGCTCAACAAAAGCTCTCCATTCCTAGCTAGCCACTTTCCTTGCCTATCATTACCTTAATTGATACAACTTGAGAGAGCTAATTTTCAAACGGTTTTTTGCAAAAATACCAACTGAACCAAGCTAAGTCAAAGCCTAACCAGCCTTTTCTGATATATTCCAGCATGCACACCTTGAAGTCTACAACACAAACCCCACAATAACCTGCTCCTGACTTTGTCTGGCATCCACAAATAAGTAAAGACCAATTCTCCGAAGGCCTCTGCTCCACATGCTTGCTATTAACACGAGCAGTAGTGATGCATACTACGACTCCATAAAGACAGAGAGCAATAGCTTCAGTGCTCAAAGGTGAAACTTTGCTCCAGATCAACTCAAAACCTTAGTGAAAGTAAACATTAATTTTTCGTACTTTGAAAAATCACAGTCCCCAGATCACTTCCTAGTACATCTCTTAACATTTTTATCATTCTCATCATCTCTTCACCTTCAGCAACACCTCCCTTCCAGCTTGCTGGCAAAAAAAAGCCTCACCTTCCCATCTGCCGCCTACTCCCCTTCAACAGAAGCAACCTGTCTGGAATCCTTTCAGAGTCAGCTTCTACGCAACTGCAAAGATTCAGTGCCCGCTCATGGGGCTGAAAACTGTCGGCTGGTGCCAAGGCCCTGGTTCCTAAAGACACACAACCCATTAAGAACTTGGACCAACTCCTGGCAAAGGGCAAACAAAAAGCTTCGTTCTCTCAGGACCTGGGAAGTTAAAGAATTTACAAAAACAGTTTAGGTAGCTTCTATAACCTGATACAAACTGTGCAAAGTCCAAGTATACTAGAGTCTCATGTAAAGGAATTTTTAGACTGGTATTAATTCTGTCAGATGAATAGTCTTAAAAACATTACAGCATATGAAAAAGGTTTATACATTTTTATAATATACGTTGGCATGGTATCTTGAAAAGTTCAGTAAGCTATAGGTTTTAACTAGTTTGTGCTGGATAGCCGATTTTTATTTATTTTTAATTTAATAGAGGGTTATTACTAGCTTTTAGTGCCAAATGATCATTTTTATAGTGCTGTGGGGAAAGTAAAGTAGAACTAATACATACTTTGGAGGTGGGGAAAAAATAAAACAAATAGCTTTACATCTCTCAACCACAAAATTGTGCATTACTTTTTTTTTTAAACTGTTATTTTCCCTAAATAATATTTTGAAAGATCTCTGTTTATTGGACAATCAACATACAGATTTTCTACTTCTGTTCATCACTAGCTTGTGTTCTAGCTAAAACATCTAGCAAGAACAGCATAAGAGGCACAGTTAAGATTTTTAAAAGAGAAATGAAAAAAGTGCTATTTAAAAAGTGATTGCATTATCTATTTTTTCTCCCAGAGTAGAAAAATAGCAACAATCACTTCACAAACATTACATTCCAAAATTTTTTAAACTGAAACATGTAAAAAGTAAATGCAAGACTAGAAGAAATAGATGTTAATACACAGTAAGTATCCAAACAGTTAAAACCCCACAATAACAGTGACACTCCTCTTTCAGTCCCCAAAGAAAAATGCAAGTGGTGTTAACCCTTATAATATCTACCTGAAACAACTGATTAGGAGTATTCAACATGGAGATTAAGAAGCATCTTGTCCACTGGGTATTAAATCAATCTGTTCCTTAACGAGCATTTATGCTACAAGTACCAAAAGAGAGCAAGTATAAAGAGTTTATCACTTGTTCTTGACTGACACGAGGCAAAATTGCAATTAAATCCTGGAATAGCAATGGATTTGGGGAAACTGATCCCACCTGGCCTCGTCTTTTCAAAATGTCTTAGTTTAAAATACTATTAACTAATTAGCTACAATCAATATCCCATAGTTTTCTATTCCACTGCATCAAATGACTTTAACAGAAAATAGTAGTACTAGGTATAAAATATAAATAAGTTTTCAAATAATGACTAATGTTCCACACATACACAGTTACTAGAAGATCTTAAAAAAGGCCAATGTTCCCAAAAGCATGTCCTGTTTTTCAGTGGTATAGGCTTAGGAACACAATACCTTTCTTCACAAGTTTGTCTCACTTCACTGAAACACAGTACCAGCACTCTGGATCAAATTCATGTACAGGTATTCCCGATGCATAATTTAATTGCACATGACGTGACTGTGGCAGCATACTTACCTATTCACCAAGCATGTAGACTGTAAAGGCACACTAGTTCACTGCTCTGTATAAACATGCTTCAAAAAAACAAATCATGGGAATGAGGGTTCCAAGCATCTAAGTCAGTACTACAAGATTATAAAACAAAATCAAAAGGTGTGGAGTGTTACTAACACCCTGCCCACAAAACTTTTTTTTTCCTCTAATCACCAAATGAGAAGTATTTCTACTGGTTTTGTCTATTTATTTTGTTCTATTGTTTCATCGCTCACTGTATAATAATGGCCAGCCACAAGACAGCAACAAAGGTGTCCAGCCTCCTCAAATCTGCACAAACATTATTAAGCTGCATCTTTTCAGACCAGACACCTTTTTCAACACTCAAAGCATACTGCAAACCAACACAAGATTCAACAAGCTTTTCAGTGCCAGGTTTGTAAGCACTGTTAATATGACTCTGAAGGCCAGTTCTGTGTTGCAGTAACATGTCATGAAAGAGAGAATCAAAGCCCTTGGTCCAAGTGAGTAATGTTCAGAATTCAGAGAAGGGAGTAGGGAGGGGGTGTTCAATATAAGTCACACGTAAATAAGGAAAAGGAAAGAAATGAGGTTTATCAGTGAGGAACTGAAACCCTGCGTCTGCTACTCACTATTTCATTTTCTACTTTCATTTTTATCACATTCTATTCTTCCTTTCTAAAACTAAACAAATCAATTGCCATGCACTGGGTGCCCACAGCCCAGAAAGCAAATCACATCCTGGACTGCATGAAGATAAATGTGGTCAGCAGGTCGAGGGAGCTAATTCTCCCCCTCCACTCTGCTCTCGTGAGATCACACCAGCAGTGTTGTGTCCAGCTCTGGAATCCCTAACATAAAAAGATATGGACTTGTTGAAGCGAGTCCATAGGAGGGCCATAAAAACCATCAGAGGGCTAGAGCACCTCACCTACGAAAAAAGGCTGAAAATAATGGGATTGTACAGCCTGGAGAAGAGAAGGCGGCTCTGGGGATACCTTTTCGTAGCCTTTCAATACTTAAAGGAGGCCTGTAAGAAAGATGGGGACAATCTTTTTAGCAGATCCTGTTGCAACAGGACAAAGGGCAATGGTTTCAAGCTAAAAGAGGGTAGATTTAGACTGGATAGAAGGAAGATTTGGTTTTTTTTACAATGAGAGTAGTAGAACATTGGAACAGGTTGCCCAGAGGGGTGATAGAAGCCCCATCCCTGGAAACACTCAAGCTCAGGATGGATGGGACTCTGAGCTCCTGGTCTAGTTAAAGACGTCCCTGCTTTCTGCAGGGGGGTTGGACTAGATGACCTTTATAGGTCCCTTCCAACCCAAAACATTCAATGATTCTGTGACTTTGAATTGAATGGTAAAAGTGAAAATCATAATGCATATTTCTTCCGCAGTTCTTAATTAGAATACATGAACACTGTCTGTAAGCTATAGAGAGAATATACATATAAGTTTACATACGCATCAGATGAAAGATCCCATCACAGGCGTTAATATGAGACAAGAAGGAATTTCCTAAGCCTTGGCCAGTGTGGGCTCCTTTCACAAGGCCGGCAATATCCACCACATTCAGAAAGGCTGGGATTTTGCTGAAATATAAAAGTTAAAATTTCATTACTGAATCACATTAGCCAAAACTTTCAGCACACTAATAAATTCAGAACATGAAAATCCGACATTTCTTTTTTCTAGACCAAGTTATACATGACAGTAGCTTTCTTCCTCACTTAACATGCAATGTATAAAAAGACAAAATTCCACCCTCCCATGTAAAACATCAACTATTCTTTGATCTCTTTGTCATTATTCACATAAAATGAAGTAAAGAAGTTTCTAAGTGTGGAATCATACTGACAACTATATGAATAATCAACCAGGCCTAGAACACTGAGGCATAAAGTCAGTCATCTGTAATGAGCAGTTTTCATAGTACCAAAGTGATAAAATACATAAATAGCCATTGCACTTTGCCATCACACACTTTTAAGGTTACCCTTTAGTTCAGTAAGTTAAGCAACTTTCTCAGAAGACAAAAGCATTTTTTAATGCAGTGGATTATGCAAACAATTTGAAAGAAAGCAGAAAACAAGTTAAGATGAAGCTGGAATTATAACGTAAACAGTTTGTCATGTTTTCCACCACAGTTAACAGCAGACATGTCTACACGACATTTTATATAGCAATGACAGAATAGTCATGAAGTTCAAATTAGCTTTAAAAAAAAAAAAAAAAACAGAAAAAAAAAGCTCTTAGAGCTATGGGCAATGCATATGGCCATCTATAAACTGCAGGCTTTTTACCTTCTGTAGATTCTCAAATTGGTTTAAAATGAGCAAATAACTTAATGGGCATTAATCTTTTCAGGTATACTCTAAGAAAAATCACTTCTCAAAATCAGCTGAGTCAGGGAAAAAAGAACAACCTTTGTGACACAGCGTTTACTAGAAGTGTACGCAAATGATGTATAGTCATATAGTATATGTATACATAAATGACACCTTCATAAACATTGGCAGAAATGGAACCACATTAAAATGCTGCAAATTCCTCACTTGTAAAAGACCAGAAATCACACACCACAGTCACCAAGAGCTCCAAATTAATGGCTTAAAAATAAATAACCGCAACACTACGTAAATTTCCATCAAACACTTTAAATTATCACCACTATCTTTCATTAGCATTAGGCTAAGGTTATGTCTAAGTTTAAGGCTGGGCTGTCCACTAAACTTGTGACAGACACTCTCTGTGATCCTCCCACCACCCTCCAAGGCGAAGGGTAGCAAAGGAACCAGTAAGAAGGACTTTCAGGATAGAGAAAAACCTTGAGCCAATTTAATAAAAAAAAGAAAATAATATTAACAATAACAATGAAGATGTTGAACTACATACATATATATATACACATATATGCAAGCATGTAAATATATTGAAAGATACAAAAGAATAGATTATTACAGAACCCATGCCTTCCAGATGGCAATTAGGCCCCCGAGTAGAAAAGTCCCAGACTGGACCTGGCAGCAGACCGGAGCACCAGAGGCCCAAGTACTGATGATAGTTCAAAAAAAACAGAAAAGGAAGCCTTGGAACAGCCATGCCACTCCCACAGGGGGTAGACAACCTGTTCCTATGAAAGGTGCTCCCCTGCAGCTCGAAAACAGGAGGCAGGAACACCGGCAGCACAGGGAGAGATGTCAAACAGACAATGGCGATCCTCCCAACCCAGCAAGCATAAAAGGCCCCAGGACTGTTCTCAGGGGCCCTTATATACTGAGCACCATGGGCAGGAACACTGTGCCGGGTCCATTTGGGTCACCTGGCTCATACTCTCCTCCCCACAGGCACGGCTGCCTCCCGTGCCCTAGAGAACTTTGATCCTGGGGCTCTCAAACCAGGGCAGATTAATACAACGGTTCATTATTTCACTAACAGAAAGTATAATGGAAAACACCCAAATCTACAGCTTTAACAACAAAGATGAGAAGGGTGTGACTTGTGCTATGAAATCTGCATGAGCAGGCAGTGCCAACTTGTAAAGCAGCAAAAAGCTCACTTTCATGGTGAGTGTTCTTCAACACCACTGATTCAAATCTGAAGACCTGTGGTTTACCTGTCATGTCTTTTCCAAGGAACGACCATTGCAGTGCTGCTCACAGACAGAAGCAGCCACTCAGATGCAAACGAGTGCTAGGGAGGACCCAGCCAGTGACCTTCTAGCCAACCCTGCACAGTAACGTTCTCTGAACAGCATTACACTTCTGAAGCCTTCATTGTCCACAGCCCAAACTGAGCTTTATTTCTGTTAGTGTGACAGGTTGCTGGTAAGCATAATTGGTTTTTCAAATATTTAAATATTTGAATCTCCAGGAGCAGAAAACTCCACTAGCATCAGAAAACCACCCTTCTCTTATCCTGACTGCTGGTATGGCAGCTACAGTCCAGACAGAGGAAGCTGTAGTTATGGAAATCTACGGATCATTGTCTCTGCTCAGAGCAACAACCTCAGGTAGAACAAACAAGTTTCCAACTCTTTTTTTAGTGCTATCCCACTTCTATTTGACTGCAAATAACACAACACATATTAGCAGATGTGTTGCCTTACTTAAAATAAACTCCCTAATTTGAGAAGAGATGATCCATTAGTCTGTCTTGCTTCTGGAAGTGTCGTGACCTAAAAGCAAAATATCTTATTCATGTTTTACTTCCATGTTCATCTAGCACCTCTCAAGAAAATAATTTATTTCAGGTAAACTAATTTCACAACACATGACCTGAACAAAATGTTTGTCTTTACCAAGCTGAAGTTCAAAGTATCACTAAACCTGTCGGGTGTAATAAATTAGAAACTTAATGGCATGTTTCACATCATTAATACCTTTGTGATATGCTTAGGAATAAGCATGAATAGAATACAATATGTGGAAGTGTGAGTCTAAAAAAATGCAAAAAAAATTTAAAACAAGTTAATTCAGGTACACAATATGTTTACCTTTAGCTTTAAACAGCACTTAGGCACATGAAAAGAAGGGTCCATTCTCAGGAAGACAGATGTTGCGTACTACAAGTTAACGCTGTTGAATGCAGTAGAAGCAACATGCATGTAAGTACGCTCTTAAGTAAACACATTTTGGACATGTCACATTTTTATTCCACTATGGTTTCCTAGCAAATTTTCTTTTTTTGGGGGGGTTTACTCCCAGCACACAAGCTCAAATGGAAACAGCAAATCCTTAAGTTTGACACGCTACCAAAAGTAATGCACACTCTGAAGAGAGAAACCAGTAACTATTAATGGATTGGATTAACCAAGGAACCCCTTTTACCTGAGTGAACCACAGAGTTTACACATACCTCAGAAGAAACAGCAACTTTACAATCAGAATTGTCATCATTCCCTGCTTTTTAACTAAGCCTACATCAAGGTGAAAAAACGCCACCCTTTAAAGCACTTCTTCATTGTCATTTTAAACTGTGTTTTAAGAAAAACAAAGATGGCATTGGAAATCTTCTTGAACACTCCCCTGTCGTCATTCTGGTAGAATTAACTTCCTGGCCAGCCATCAGAAGAATTCACACTTTCACTACAAAGATGCCATTAGAGCAAGTCGGGTACCTTCATATGCAGATGGCCGACCCTAGCACCAGAATCAACTTCATTTGCTAGACAATGGAAAGAAAACCCCATCACATTTCTTTCACAATTGACTAAGAGGAGCAAGATACCTTTGAAGTATCCTGGTTTCCAGGATGTTTTCTCACCTACACCTTGCGTACCGCAAAGCTAACATTTCAAGCAAAATAAACCATGCCAATTCTTAACAGCCCTTTTCCTAAGATTAAATGTCTATTTCATCAGAGAAAGATTAATAGAGAGAAAAAGCAGAAAAAGGCACAAACTAGTCACATCTGCCTACACTGAGGGCAAAGAGTAAACATTATGAAACTAAATAAACAGAAGACACTGCAAAGAATGGCAGAAAACTACAGCATAACTTCAAGCGTGTTTTTGTTCTTTTAAATGTAGAAGACCTAACTGGATTGTGTTTTTTTCCTCCCTCCCCTAAACAGATTAATTTCCATTTCTTAAGATTCGTTAGTCAGCATTAGCATAATGTCACTGAGCCTCAAATGATCATCAGAAACAGGTGGCATCAACTGATCATTTGTACAAATCAGTGCAACACCAGTCTACCATAAAGCATGTAACACGAATTTATAATATGAAACTGATTACCAAATCCAGAAGTATCCCTGTATTTTAAGCATAGGGATAATCCTTGAGCAAAGATTTTTTTTTACCTCACTGAGAAATACAGCAATAGTGGTTTTGTGGCAGCATACTACCTTCACTGTACAAGCTACTGTGCAACAAAGAGCACAGGATTCACCAGGCTAAAGAAAGCACAGGTTTGTAGCCCATAAGAGAAGACTTATGCACCCACAGGGTTATGCATTTTGCAGAGGCAGAGGCCTGCAGGTTCTCACCAACTTTGTTTCAAACTGTCCAAAACAGTTATTTAAGCAGACAGGAGGAGTTCCTTTATGTAATCAGTTTGTCTAGTACAGTGGTACTGAACAGCACAATGCAACCAGTCACCTTTTTTCTTTTAAAATGCATACACATACAGTATCTGCAATTTGGTCTATACATATATACATATTTTCCAAAATTTGAGGGGAAGAGGCATACATTTATTTTTCGAGTTTCCACAAGAAATTGTTTAGTTGAGAAACCTCAGAGGAAGCACACGCCTGAAGCTTTGACTTAGACTCAAACATGATAACCAAAAGGCTGTTGCTCTCCCTGGGTTTTAATTCTTCTAGGTTCCCAGTGTCTCTCCTTTCCAAGAAAAACAATATCCCAGTAATTTCTCTGCAGCGTTTACTACAGCCTTCTGAAACTTTGCACTCACTAGGAGACCCTGGAAAGCCACAACAGCTTCAACTAAGTTCAAAATTCAGCCATTTTCCAGTAACTCTGGTTGATAATTCTCATAACACACTCGCTTTTTATTCATTTCTTGACCGTTTCAAAAAGTTTCTCTCATCTCAAACTCTACATGATCCTAGGTCCCACATACCAAGTAGGATTCTTGAGTGTTAGGGTAAAATGTCCAGCTCCCTTTTTCTATTTGGTGAAGTCAAACATGCTGCTCATCTCCAGGTTCCAGCTCAGGCTCTACTGCCTTTAAAAGCTGTTATCTGAAATCTGTTAGAAAAGGGAAGCTCTTCTTCCTTCCCAAAAATTCATATAACATACAGAAGTCATCTGTTAAGAGTTTACAAATGACCTGAAGTAAAAGTAGCAACACTGAAGGAGAACATGTATTGTTGTGACAACTTAGAAAGCCATTCAACTTTCCGTCTGTCATCACCACTGTTTTTGTCTCATTTCCAAATATAAGAAAACAGTTCATATTCCCTCCCTCTTCCAGGAGGCCGTACTATTACAGCTTCTGCAGTCAACCTTGCAAGCAGTTTTGACCAATGCAATCAAATTATCTCACAAGGTAATTAAAAGAATCTGCTTCTGAAGAACTAGATACTGCAGAAGAACCGTGGTTATTTCTATGCAAGAATAAGTTCATCAATAGCTTTTTATCCATGTTACTGACAAACAAGACTTGAACCTAATAGCACACGAAGCAGCAGTGAAAAATCTGCTAATTAAATTTCACTTACATGAATTATAAAAAGGGAAAGGATTCAGTGTGGATTAAGACACATACCTGGTGTCCCATGTATATGAAATGCCTGCATTCTCAAACTATTCACTAAGTAATTACACCAACAAAATAGAGCTAAATAAATTTTGCCTTTGCTCACCAAGCAAAAAAGATTGCTCAAATCACCACTACTTCAGGTCTTTCATTCACCACTGACAAATTATTCATTTGCAATGCTAGAACAAGCATCCCAACCAAGCTGATTTACAGAAGCTCAGACGTAACTGAAGAGCAGACAAACCCAGTAACACCAAAGGAAGCAGAACATTAACAACAGGATATACTTGCCCATTTTCAGCTGTTTTCTGTAAAAAATGGAATTCTCTCACAGATGCTGATATGCCAGAGTTACACTCAGCTAAGTTATTTGTGTTCCACTCTGAAATTACAGGTGGTTATCACTTTCATAAAATGCTCTTATTAAACCTAGAGCAAGTCCCACAAGATCTTACTCAAAAAGTCCCACTGCTGATGCGATTTCGAAGTAGTACTTTGCACCAACTGATTATATAATTTTGACTTCAAAACTTTATCCCAAGTATGCTATCCTACAGTAAGTTCAAGAGAACTCTTATTTAATATCACACAGGACTTTCACGACCTAGACAACAAGGGAAGTTACACAGATTAAACTCAGCAACCACTGCTTAAGTGCTAAAGATCTGAATGCGTTAATTTTAACCATGTACAACACAACAAATCAAAGCCATTTGCTGACAAAAAGGACGGAGATTTTGAAGTACACAGGACAGTGCAAGAGCTGAAGAGGTGTAGTTGTACTTTACATATAATCCTCCTGCAAGATAAACAGGACTGCTTGAAATTGTAAGTTTGAAAAGATCATCCAAGACAGATTAAAAACCAGTCTAAGGTAAACAGAAACATTTGCGGTTGGAATAAGTATTGTGTTTGTGAACACGTGCAAGGCAACGCACCTGCTTACAGGCGCAAACAAACAAGGAATTAAATGAATATCTGTAACCTGAGAAAAGATGAACCAAACTACTTCCATTTTACTCCCATTTATAATCTCACTTGATTACAACCAGAAGAGGCAGCAGAAACATAGACTTTAAAAACCACTTTTTTATTAATGTTCTCACACAGGTTATTTACTATCAGCCAATACAGTCCTCCAATTTTAACTATTTACAGTTAAAACAGCTTAGGTTTACGTTGCTTCTACCTGAGTATCTCTTTTAGTTAATCATATAGTTTAAAGTAAAGAAGAAAAAAAGTAAATAATTGCAGTAAGGAGATTATGTGAGGCACAAAATTAAAGCACACGAAGAGGAAACAGCAGTTTCCTCCACCCCCTCACTCAAAATCATTTTGAGGCTTGAATCAAATGCCACCACTGAGGCACATCTGTTCAGGCACAGTACACTACAGCCCTGGCAGCAGGCAGGACTGCACGGGCTAAGCCTGGTGGGTATATATAATCAGAGGCTTTCAAGGTAAATATTTGAGTTATGACACAAATCACTTGTCCAAATGACATCAGTTTCACACACACTAAAAAGTACCTTAGGCTACAGGTGATTAAGCAGCACTGTAATGAAATGTAAAATAAAAAAATGCCTGAGAACAGTTTTATTAAAGCTTTTAAGTTACTAAAATTTCTTCAGATATGCTACACAAAGTTCTTTTCTTGTCTAAGAAATTCATCACTTCTAAGCACAAAATGTCGCATTAAAATATGTACCGCGGTCAACACATCAACTCTTTTTGGCTTTCAAGTCCCAATTTTCAGAGCAGGAGCCATCTGCTGAGATGAAGAACATCTCTTTTCCTTTTCAGAATTGGCAGATCACATCCTCTGCTACCTACTAAAGATTAATAGATTAAGAGGAAAAAAAAAATTTACATTTCTGCTTTAGTTCTAGAAGTGAATTAGTCCAAAGAAAATATTCTTTCCAAATATTAAACTGAAACTAATTCAATCAGTCTGTCAAACCTTGCCTGGAAGTACCTGCATCAGGGTAAGAGGAGGAGGAAGACAACAAAATAAAAATCCAAGTCTTTTCTTTCTGAAAAAACTATATGTTGGCACAATGTAACAAATACGAGCTTTCATTGATGACTGCATAAAATTTAGGATAAAAAAATAAGCAGTTTAAAAAAGTTTACAAAACATATACTAAGACCTTAAAATAACAAACATTCAAAATTATTTTTAATATATTGAGGTCTCCTCTTTTTTTAATATCCACAATTTCACTCACACCAGAAAGCTAGCAATGGCTAACAGTAAAGCTCAAGGAAATTTGCTCATCTAATTCATTTAGCAGTAACAGAGCAGTTTTTACTGGAAGTTCTTGGAGTCCACCTTCTGCATACAGTCTATATCACTGAATTTTTTTATTATAAACAGTCATACACATCAACCACTTCTGCAGAAAGAAAAAAAGCACAGGTTATAAATTCTGGCAGCATACCTTAATCTATTAAGTACAGATTTACCCTTACATAATAGCCTCTAAATTGTTGCCTACATGATTTCATTTACACACATTTACATTTACAATCAAGTAATGCTAAGTCAGCTTTCAGCATGGGCTAGCAAGTAACTGCACACCAGTCCCACCCAAGCTGATGCTTTCTTCTTTTGGAGACAGGAACGGATCTTCAAGCAACAAATGGTACCTGAAGAGTTTTCCTCTTCCTTGGATAATACAATGACAGTGAACTCACACTAGCAATATTCCCTGCAATACTCTGTCTCCTGTGGCAGCAGCAACCCCAGCCCAGTGTGACAGACAGTGACCACCAGCCCTGCCCAGTGCCACTCTCCACTTCTGTTGCTCACAGCAGGCATCAAGCCAAGCTCACTTGGGCCTGCCGTACATTATTTCAGTTGAGAGAAAGTCCCCCTTTTTAGTTTCCCACCACCTCCCAACAATGACTGCAGTTATGTGATGACTAAGTGGAACACATGGGAAATAAAAACCTGAATGCTTTAGATTTAAAAGACAAAATCTCAAGGCTAGACAAGAGTCTATTTTAAGAGAACGCACTGTTTATAAAACATACTGCGTGCAGAGATTGATTACGTCTACTAATCCAAACAAGTACAAAATTAACACAGAAACTATTACATAAAGATGAAGAACAAAATCAAGACTACACAAGAGAAATTAAGGAATTTAAATTACCATTCAGTTGTATATCTTCATGACCACAGCCTTATTTTCCTGAGTTAGACAGACAAGCACAAACAGCCAAAGAGCTATCTCAGTCTACTGTGCTACTGAATTATCACTGCTTTACTACTGTTATTCTGAAATGTTAAAAACACATAAGCAGCCCAAGCAAATTCGAGAGCTGTAACTACCCACTAACTCCCACAACTATCGACTTCAACTAAGAAATATTCTCTTAAAAATGTCAAAAGACCATTCAAATGAAAGCTGATTTATTATTTAAATAAAGCTTATTATTCAATCAAGTATCTGTATTTACCGAACCTGCATTCAGTAAATATACTCTTTTCATTAATATTTAAGGGTGATTTTTTTCCACAGTTTCAAGTCAGAGGATACACATACAGGTATTTACAATCTCTGCGCTCCTTGTAAAGAGAGATGGGCAAAGGCAGGCTGAGGGGAGAAGTCACTTTGAATTAGTCAGTCATAGCTAAGTGAGAAGAAAAAGAGATTACTGATGTGGCCAAAGCAGCAACATTACAGTTTAAAACAAATTTGTCAACAAAACTTCAAAACCACATTATTATCTATGCCAAATCAACAGCCAGAAAGTTTTATCTCAAATTCAGCAGTTTTAGTTTATGTTCCATACAGTATCAAGTGTGCTTAATACTCACTTGAGCAGGAAAAAGATAACGCATTTTAACAATCCACCTAATGCATTATTTAATATTTAAAAGGCACACAGCAATTACAGACGGAAGCAACTTGTTTGGACGTGAAAATTAAGTTAACAAATGGATTTTTGATCAGTGACTAACCAATCTTATTAGCAGGTGTGTTCTGGCTCTAGAAGTGAGGGCAAAGTGTTGAGTAAAAACACAGTCATACATGCAAATGTGCCCTACGATTAATGTAAACTCACTTTATTCAAGGTATCACTATGAACAACTGCAAATGGAAAGTAACCAGTCACAAGTGTCCATTTAAGTTGTTTTGAAAGCACCTGAATTTTTGCTGTTTAAGCAAAAAAACAGTTCGCACACTGAACATATAGAGCAGATTATAGAAATCATCAAAAAACACTGATGTAACAAAATTAACACATTCTTTGAATACCGACACAATTAGAAGAGACATATTGTAGGAATATCCCTGAATATAACAGGTAGCAAGCAGCAGAGCTATAAAACAGAGAAGTTTACTGTCAAAAGACTGAGGACATAGGCAGGTTGACTGATATTCGTCTGGCTGCCTACAGCATATACAATATTCTGAATGATACAAAATATACAGGGTGGAAATTTTATAAATGAGCAACCTCATGACACATAGGTATGTCCATTACTGTTCATTTTCCAAATCTCTTCAGAAGATCCTCCAAGTCATCTGAGAGCCACTACTCTCAAAGACAATTACATCAAGCACCAGATGGTGCCAAACAATAACCAGCATCTCCTAGATTTCTCATTCTCATATCACAAACGTCATGTAGGTGGGGGGGAAGTATAATCCAGGTACATATATAATTTCACATTCCAGAACAGATATCAGTAAAAACTTAAAAACAGTTGCACTAAACTTCTATGAAAACTTTGGGTTCAGTGGCACTATTTCAGCTGCTTAACTGAAGAAAAATATTAAGAATTTGAGTTACCTTGGTGGTTTGTGATACTGGCATAGGAAGTCAAATCTGTCATCTGGCACAGGTACTCGACTCTCATTTGGATCAATAGTACAGAAAGGAAAATTTTCTGCTGCAGCTTGACTCTTTGTTAACACATTGAAAAATGTCGATTTCCTATAAATGAAATACACACATTCTTAAAGAAGTTCAAATGAGAAGCATTTAAAAGGGCTGGATACGAACACATCCTATTCCAATGCAAAAAGCAATACTGAACTACCTCTTTACCTCAACAAAGCAACCACTGCCCTGATACTAGTGCAAGACACTTTCAATACGCATATGGAACGCGTCACTGAAATCAAATGTTTACCTCTCTTACCTGCCCTTGAAAATTCCCCAAAGTGACTATACTGTGTACATCAGTTAGTAAAGAAATTTTAAGTCAAAAACAGGCACAGCTCTCCTGGCTACTACTCATTCTCTGCATGCACAAAGTGAGAAATTGATAAGGATGCTTGAAACTTATCTGAGTGAACTAGTTTTCTAAGACCACCAGCTCAGTTCACTACTGTATTGTTTATTCAGGTTTATTTATGTATTGACACAATTTCAGAATCTAAGCAATGAAAGTCAGCAATCAAAAGAGTAAAAAGTGGGCACAGAAAAGAAAACCACATCAGTTAATCATTTGCAAGTAATTTTCTATGCCTATGGAGACACAGTCCTACTTTACCAAACATTTCTCATCCTTGTTAAATTTCCATGGAAAAACCCCGCAAGTGGTAGCAGGGAAAAAAGAACATTTCCACTAAAATGAAGTAGCAGATTATTTTGTTAGTTGGCAGTTATTAAAGCAAAGGAGAGGAATTCTCGAGTTATTTCTAAGAGAAAGTTATTAACACCTGAATCTTCTACCATAATTATTCCAGGTTTTGTAAGGGGTTCTTTTATTAGTTTCGCACACTTCCAAACCACTGGAAAAAAGAAAAATCTGACAGCTGCCCCGCATACAGCCAACATGCTCAAAAGTCACTCACGATTTTCTCTGAAAGTTACATCATAACATAACTCCAAATGTTATTTTTCCCCAGTGACACAACACTACTGCTCACTACTTCCTTTCTGGTATGCAATGTAATAAAATAAATGATAATGAAAAGACAAGACAGCAGTACCTATGGCTCTGAGATATGCCCAAAGACTTTTCCTCTCATTTTTTTTAAAAGATTTGAAGTTTGGGAATGCTGAGAACTTCTTTTAGTAAATACGATCCACAAATTAACATCAACAGTTCCACACAAATGTTCTCCAGGTAATTCACCACCCTTTTTAAGTACCTTAAAAGTCTATGGCTCCTTTGAGGAGCCATAACAACTACAGATAAGAAAAGCATGACAGAGAACGATTCACCTTCCACCATTTCTCCCAAACTGTAACTCACACAACTTTTCTCATTACAAACTCTGAAGAAGTTTCAGGAATGGAAGCCCTCTTCACTCTTAATGACACTTGGGGGCATCGTTAACCTCTTCCTACGCACACCATCCTCTCAAAAAATATAAAATACGAAAGGAATTTGTAGGCACTTGCAGGTGTATGTGTTTGCACAAAAACGTGCATTACACAGGAGACAGTGCAGGTGAGGAAATGTAAAAGACAGTATTTTAACAAACTCAGCAATTGCTAAGATATTTTCTCGTTTTAATTCTTCACTGTCATCTTGTCCAGACTTGCATACATCAGCCTCACGCCCAGTGCTTATATTGCTCCACCTGTAAGGAGTTCAAGCTACGGACGTTAACTCTATAACACTGAGCAAAAAGACTTAAGATTGGTACCGCTCGGCTCGCACAGGCGGCCATAGGCTCCTACCTTCACCCGGAAACCGTGTCAGGTCACTCTACCTGGAGCAGAGGCAAACTCCAGAGAGAGCGGGGAGCCCCGGCCTGCTGGGCCGTCCCGGCCTGCTCCCCCTCCCACCTACCCGACGTTGGGCAGCCCGACGATCCCGATCTTCAGGGACGTCCCGAACCTTCCGATGATCGGATGCGACTTCACCCCGTCTCCTCCTTTTTTCGGGGGCATCCTGAAAGCACGGAGGAGGGGCGAGCTGAAGGCCCCCACAGAAAAAAAAAAAAAACAAACCACCACCACCCACAAGCGCGGTGGCCTTCAAAAGGCCGAGGAAGGAAACACCCGCCCCTCAAAGCCCAGCGACTCCCTTCTCCAGGCCCCGACGTGAGGAGGAGGGGGGCGGCAGAGCAGCGGGCGGGCTCGCCTCAGCTCGGCGCTGCCTTGAGGGGAAGAGTCGCGAGCGGCTTCCCGCGCCCTCCCCCTCTCCACGCGCACGCCCCGTCCACCCGCCGTCGCACGCGGACGCGCCGGCGGAAGAGGCGGGGCCGAGGAGGCTTCGTTGGGCGGGAGCGGCGCGAGGGCAAAGGTCGCTCCCGGGAGGGGCGGAGACGGCGGGAAGCGGCGGCTGCCGCTTCCCGCCGTCTTCGCCCCTCCCGGGAGCGATTGTGTGTGTCGCCTACATCTACCCTGCTCTAGTTTAAAAGTGCCGTCACTCGTCCTGTCGCCACAAGCTGTTGTAAGCAGTCCCTCGCCCAGCTTTTCTGTAGCCCCCCCCTTGAGGTACTGGAAGGCCGCTATAAGGTCTCCCCAGCGGCTTCCCCAAGGTTGGAATCATAAAGGTTGGAAAGGACCTTTAAGATCAAGCCCAACCTACACCACCCTAACACTAAACCATCTCTTGAAGTGCCACATCCAACCGTTTTTTAAACACGTCCAGGGATGGTGACTCCACCATCTCCTTTGGCAAACCCATTGCAGTGCTTCACCACCCTTTTCGGTGAAGAAGTGGGTTCAGCAACTCCAACTCTCAGCCTGGCCTCACAGGAGAGGTCCTCTAGCCCTCTCATCATCTTCGTGGCTCTCTTCCATGTCCTTCCTGTGTTGAGGGCTCCAGAGGTGGGTGCATACTCTAGGTGGGGTCTCACCAGAGCAGAGTAGAAGGGCAGAATCATCTCTCTCCATCCGTGGGTCACAATCCTTTTGATGGAGCCTTTCCAGGCTGCAAATGCTCGTTGTGGAATCCCCTTCTTTGGAGACATTCAAAACCCGCCTGGACACGTTCCTGTGCGCTTTGCTGTAGGTGGTCCTGCTCTGGCAGGGGGGTTGGACTAGATGATTTTTGAGGTCCCTTCCAACCTCTAACATTCTGTGATTCTGTGATTGTCCCATACCCAGCTTTTCATCCACCACAACCCCCAAATCCTTTTCTGCAGGGCCGCTCTCTCTCACATCTTCCCCCAGCCTGTATTGATCCTGCGGATTGCCCCAGCCCAGGTGCAGGACCTTGCGCTTGGCCTCATTGAACATCATGAGGTTCACGGGGCCCACTTCTTCAGCTTGTCCAGGTCCCTTTTGGCGTATCAACCGCACCACACAGCTCGGTGGCATCCTCTTGGGAGGGTGATCTGGGAATAAAATAGAGATTTCAAGAAGAAAAAAAGATTGAAACATTTACAATCTATGAAAGATCGTGGAATGCTTTAGAAGTCAGCCCAGGATTCTTCCAAAAATTAAAGACTTTTTCTTTAACTCTGACTCTGCTTCTCTGAGCCATTAAAGACAGGCACCATCAAGTGTCTGCCTGCTAAGAAAATTGAAGGAGAGAAGGCAGTAAAAACTGTTCTTATAGCATGTCCTATTTTCAGTCCATAAGATAAAATTCTCAAAACTTGAAAAACACCAGAGTGAAGGAGTCAAGGTGAGAGTATCATCAGATTGTATATCATCTCTGTCACAATAAAAGGAATACAATCTTGAACATTAAAAAAACATATTTTTTTTCCTAAGAAAAGACACTTTTAGTAAGCCTATTTTTGAATTATACATAAAAAAATGACAGCTACAGCTAATTTTTTTTTCAGTGACATGAGATTTTTGCAATAGCACGGTTGAGGAATAGATTGCCGTATCTGTTCAAATGTTTTTTGTTAGGATGGTGGTAGTAAATAACAGTCAGTTCTTGATGTTGATATGCTTATATGGTCTTTCTGTTGTCTCTAAACTCTAACACTACATCAGGAGAAAAAAAAAATCAACCAACTAATTCAGATTAAAATATAGTTTCTTAGCTGTTGAATGAGCTAATGGATTACTACAACAAACATTCAGAAATATTGCTATCAACCAAAAATATAAGCAACTGCAGAGCAGCCCCTGCATCCTTCACATCCCTAAATTACAAACTTCAGTAACAAAAATTAGTTCCCCTTTTGGGAATGAAATAACCCTGTTCGGTCCCCATGTGTTACCTGCTCTAGTTGAGAGGCATCCCTGCCCATGACAGGGAGGTTGGATTAAATGATCTCTAAGGTCCCTTCCAGCTTAGGCCATTCTATGATTCTATGTCTTTGCTTTCCACCCTTCTGAAGTTCAGGACAGCTCACTTTTATCCATACTTGTCCTGAAAGCAGAGTTACGCAAGACTATTTCACAGCAACAATAAGGGATGGATTTGCCTGACTCTATGAATAAGACCACAAACTTTATAAAAGGCTACTTTTGGAGAGCTTTTCCATTTTTTAAAGTTTCTTACCATCCTAACATTTTTGTTGTTTATCTTTTCAGCGCAGGCATTATAGAAGATAAACTTTTGACTGTCTTCTTAAAATAAAAATGTTTAACTCTGCTCAGTACTCATCTGTGGCCACAAAGCTGGCATTGATCTACAGCCACTTAAGTTTAACTTTTTTTTTTTCACACCAGTTCATAAGGACAATACAGGCATAAGGAGTCTGCTACATGAAGTAAACAAGTGTATATATATAAATAATAGAGCCTAGAATAGGTATAATTCTGATTTTAGCTAACTGGGGAAACAGCTGAACTCTGGAAGAGAAAAAGAAATAGTTAAAATCCTGACTATTTTTGTTGCTGTACTTCAGTGTGTCTACATATGGTACAAAAGTCAGTGCTGTGCAGAAATTTGCAAGTTCTAATAGAATTCTTTAGTTTATGCTCTTCATACAACATACTGTAATAAGGCCTCCCTCCCATTAATCTTTATATCTCATTTACTGTTAGCACAGCCACTTGACTACATACATCTACAGGACTTTAAAGCATTTGATTCCTTCAGCTAGAAATCATCTCTGGGCAATGTAACACTTCATCTTACAAGCTTTTGATCTCAAGTTGCTTTTAGAGTCACGGTTTGCATTTCTTTGTTGAATGTTTCTATCCGAATGTGTAGTAATGGTGAAAATCTAATTTTAAACTGGCATGCATAGTTTAAGCCATCATAATTTTTACTGTATTACATTCAAAATGGTGGGGTTTTTTTTAAATTTAATGGGAAAAAAAAAATCATCTAGGGAGCAGTCATCTCAATGTCAACTCTCCGACACAGAAGTACTGCACAAATAGAGCTCATTGTACAGCTGGAACACGTGCAGAAGTCAAACAGCCTGGGAGCGACTCTACCTGATTAAAAACAATGTTTAAGGGAGAGTAATAAAACAAACACCTTGTGGTTTGTGCCACCAACATAGTCTCTGCTTTTTCCTGCCTGGAACGTATATTTACTGCAAAGTCACTGTTAACTGCAAAAATAAGTGGTTTTGTAGAACTGAAAGGATAAAAACAAAGCAAAGCCTCTGATCCTTGCTGTGACCAGGCAATGTTCGGTGCAACCCAGGGGGTGAGAAGAACACAGCTGCTCTTGCAACCGCCGCTCCCGAATTGCCTGTGTCGGTGCCACTTGGAGGCAACAGGATGGCTCCCAGTAATAAATACACTCACTCACCACTGAAAAGAAACACTCCTCAAGGGCACTGTCTAAGCTAAATGATGTCCACCGAGTTCCGTGAAGTTTAAAGGTAGTCATCACCCAGCTGAACTGTGCCTTAATACAATATTTTTAAAATGTTATGTTTGGTAGGGTTCAACAGGGTTTGTTCTTTTAGCTGTGGATTCACGCAGTTTCATGGACAATCTAACTTTATACCATTCTCTATATGTTTAAATTCACACTATACTTTGTGTTTTCTATTTGCTCTGCTTCATGCTTTTGTATTGTGCTAACTGTCCTTGTTTTAAGAGTGGTATCAGGTTGTTCATCATGTTAGTGCTGCTCCAAAACTGGTCAGGAGTGCTGTAGTAGCATAAAGCATCTCTCACCCCTTTCTGCCATATCCCAGATTTTGGCAGTCTGAAAGCATATAATGCAGAATAGTCTAATCTGCCACATATTAATTATATTTCTAGATAATGAGTCTGGAAATTTCAACCAAGTTTCATAACTCTGGCATGGACAATGTCACAGACATGATGTGTACTGAGTTTTTCATAGTGAGAACAGTGAAAGACAGATTCACTCACAGGAGGAGAGAGAAAGCCAAGAAGAGAGAAGTATTACAGTAGGAGAAACTACCTGGGAGTTAATGAAATTTTAGTTCAAAAATGACAGGTCTACTTCAAACTTTTCAGTAACCTACCAAAATGAAAGTGTAAAAGCAACTACCAATCTAAAATAAAAATACTTCTATGCTTACTTCTAATAAAAACCATGGGAAAATATCTTATATTGGGACTGATCATGGAGTGGGCAATACTAGACATTTTTCCAGGCTTCAAAGATGGTAGGACCATTCTAGCATGACTGCTTCTTGGGGTTTTTTTCTTACAAAGGAAACCTTAGGACATGAAAGAACTCTTAGAAGATAAGAAGTGATAGTAGTCTAAGAAAAACATTTAGATGTAATGCTGGAAATGGTAACACTGAAGAGGAGATTAATCAGGATGCTTGATAGTTGAACAACTAAGTATGAGAAAGAAACACGAGTGTAAAATATTTCTTGTGCCTCAAAGGGTATTGAACGTGGAAGTAGATGCTCTAATCTACAAGTAGGGAGACTTACGTCTCTGAATTTGGGCTATACCTGTATATCTAGTAACACAAACAAAAAAAAACCAACCAAACAAAAAAACCCTCTAAGAATGCTGACTAGGAATGAGACAGACAGACTTATTCTGGAATCTGTTTTTTCTACAAATCCTTGGGCATGTTCAGCAGCCTGGGAGAGATACCTGCAAGGAAAAAAATTTAGGAAAAAGTGTATTTTTTTTCTTTTTAACTTGCCTCCAACATCTAGATTTTGTGAGGTGCGAGTTTGAAGTTACAACATAGAAAGCTACAATAATATAGTATTTGGCATTTAGTCTAGTTTTTTTAATTGTGTGCAGTTAAATATCCATGCAAGAAAACTAAACTTGCTAGCTTTCAAAGACATTTCATGTTTCCCTTCTAGGGCACAAAACTGTCCGATACAATATTTTTATGATAGATTCAATTACTTAATTTTGTTTTATGTATCGAGCACAGTACAAAAAATGTATTGAGAGATCTGGATAACTGAACACAAAAATGTGCTCTCAGAGAAAAAAACTACAAACCTCATTCTGGGCCTAGCCTAATGCACATTAAATTAGTTATTTTCTAGCCTGATCAGATACAGTATTTTGATAGAAAAGCAAGATGAGCTACCTAATAAACTACATAAGTAAAATCAAAAGTATAGTTTTTATATACATATAAATTGTGAAATGACTGTAAAAAGAAACCAAACAAAACTTTGAAGGACATCACGCAACAATTCTTGAAGTGTTTTAAATTTTATGCAAACTTCATTTATTTTACTTTATAACTTCGGGTTTAGGAAGTATTTTACAACCCAAAGTGTTCAGATAAAGCTGATTAATAATATTTATTCATCTGCTTTCCTGGAGGCTGTGAAAAAGAGTTACTCATGGGCTACAGTTTGGACACCTTTTGCAAAATGGCAATGCTTTAAGCTCTGGAAAATGTGCAACCTTTACCAGGTCAGCCAGAGTTCTCAACATAAAAAACTGCAAAAGCTGCAGCTCCTGCTACAGTGATGACAGAGAGCAACTGGCTGGATGTCGAGCCCAGCACAGTTACACAGAAGGAGGCTGTGACACGTTCCTCTGGACTTACTCATTAAAGCACCAAAGCCCATCATACCTGTGCATGTAGAAAGATGATAACAGGGATATAGTCTACACCTTCAAGATGAGGTGGGATAGGAAAAGGGATAAAATTTTAAGAGGTTACAACAGTGACCATCTAGGAGTTTTGCCTCATGAAGGTACATCGTTAGGTTGATCAGATGGATGTATAGCTGAGTCCACTATAGAAATACTGTGGTAGTATCACACCCCTGCAAAAGGTGGGATGACAGTTTCTGTTCTACATTAGGATTACAGTGACCTCTGTAAATACAATGGAGATTTATTTTGTAGAGTGCTTCAGTTTACATGTAAATACTAATAGCAAACTGCTGGTATCATATTCCTGTGGTTATGGTAAGAATCCAATTACTACTTCCTAGTATTCATCTACTATGTTATAAAAATCCAATTAAAAAAAAAAGAAATTGAAACCTTGGATCATCTATATGTTATTTTTCTTTAATTTCAAGGTAGCGTTCTTATTTATGAGAAGTCACAGTACAGTTACTGCTAAGGAGAGGACCTTTGCTACTTTGAAACTTCGTAACTCTCTACTTGGAATAAATTTATCAGCTCGGCAAAGCTTTGCTAAACACTAATGTTTTCCCCATAACTTACTTAGAAACATATTCCTAACTTTCCATTCCAAACCGTGCAGTACTCTGATCTGTAAACACGGGATTTGCCATGTTGTAGCTTAGAAAATAACTTGTACATATATGCACGGTATCGGTGGTGCCGGCATTACCCCTGACAGTCCCCATCTCTACGGGTCAGTAACAGCCACAGCTGCCTCGCAAGCACCATCGCCCGACGACAACTGTCAAGGCACCAACGCAGCTGAACACAAACCTATGTTTAGCAGTCACCTTTCCATTGTATCCCACGCCCAGTTTTCCCAAAATGAGAATTACATTTGCGTCAGGAGCAGATCACGGTCCTGCCCTGCACAGAGGCCGGGGTGGAGGATGCACACACCAGGGCAGAACGGGGCACGCCAGAAGCACTCACCGGTCAGCCCCACGGCCTGAGAGCACCCCTGCAGAGAAGGTCTGGAAGGACAATGAAATCCTGCAGGCAGACACTGAGAAACTACTTACCAAGTGGTAAAGATAACTATCACCGTGTTAAGAAATAAAATGCCATCACTGAAATCCTAGTATTTTTGTGGGTACGACCAAAGTATGACTTAACAGCGTGGATGCTTGAGTACAGATTTCGCTAATAAGGATTTCAGAACCCAAATAAATGGTGCACAGGGATTTTCAAATGGAGTTTAACTTCAAGCTCCCACTATGTAGTTCCTGCCCCCCTGAATAAACACAAGAGCATAGCCTACCACAAACAAATATTCTTCTGCCAAATCTAATCTACGTTTTTATAAACTTTTATGCCAATATTTTATATCCTGGTCTCCCTTTTAAGCAAAAACTTTGACTCACAAAGTATCTTTATTCCTCTCAGCAGCTTTACTTAGATCATTGTGTCTTTACTAGAACATAAAAGAAAGGTTAGTGCATTTGCAGCGGGCACGATGAGAACCCTGAAGTGGAGCAGACGCTGCTCAAGGCACTGAAATAACATCAGTGACCTGCTATGAGAGGAAGGAGAAACATGCGGCCACGCTCAGGTCAGATGCAAAACCTTTAATGGTTTAATTTGTTACATAAGTGAAGTGCCTCGATTGATTGTATTTCTGCGACACTGAAATTTTGCCTGCCACAAGGAATTTTCACAGGGAACTGCGATCTTTATCAGGAGAGGTGCTCGCTCACTCTGCTTTCTCACTAACATTTGACACGCCAGTTACAGTTTACAGGACTCCTGACAATATCATCTGAGAAGTTACACATTTATGTTGGTCTTTTTTTTTTTTAGAAGTTATGTTCTTAAAGTGTGACCCCTTGTTTCTAACCATAGCCTATCTGATGAGAAGTGAATACAATTGTCAGGTGGTGGGGCAAAAATTTTTAAAAAACTGCTAAAATCTCTATAGCCCGTAGCCACGGCTGTCTAATATGAGTAGGTAGCTTAAGTAGTTTGGGAAGAAAAGTTTATTTCCTGCCTGCACAGAGCTCTGACTCCCAGCCTGTACATAACGTACTTTTACTCTTTTTTAATTTCAAGGTGGGCAATAATATTTTCTTGAATATTACAAACTTAAAGTGGAATATATTACAAAGGAGTTGTGGTGCCTAGCTTTCTCAGACTGCTTGAAAAAATGAAAGATTGGTACCTGAAGATATATAAAATCCCTTTAAGGCATTTATAGACCACTGGATATCAGAAAATACTCTCCTCTTTCCTGAATATCTCATCTATAAATCATTGTTTTAAAATAAATATATGCACTGGTAATTAATGTTTCTATAGTTCTTTTTTAAGATTTATGTTGTGATTGTTTATCAGATGTTCCCATAATAACATCTTTTGTGAATTCTGTTCATTTTTGTGAAGGTCTCGTGATCCAATCTCCAGCCTATTTAAAAGAAAATGCTTTGTATGTCAATTTGTACTCATGGTCGTTTGGAGTTCTATTTCAGCTTCATTAATATTGATGCAACTTGCCTCTCCACTCATTCTCAGCAGATTCTTTGAAATTAATCTTCAGCTTTTGCTGTGATTTGTTTCCGTTTTGTGCTTCATCCCCGAGTCCAGCCCTTCTCTAGTTAATTTTGTTTTCTTTATTTTTATCCACTTGCTATGACTGTTCTACTACTTGTGCCACTGTGGTGTGTCAGTCCTTTATGGGATCCCTGTTTCGTCTCTGCCTTTCACTGTGATTTTCCGTCATTATGGGGCTCTTGAATAAAAATGTAGCCCTTGTTTCTGACAAAGTCCATGTTCCTTTTCTTTTCTTTCTGTGTGATTTTCCATCATTACAGTTCTTAAATTTCTTGAATAATGATATATACTATGAACAAATGGATGGAGCAGTAATGGCTTCATCAGTGTTTTCTAAAATATATCTGCAGCTTTTAGAGCATACAGTGTTATGGCAGAGTCCGTGCCATATTTGTAAAAGCATGATTTTAAAAGTGTATTTTGTAGCCTATTGATGACTACGCCACTCTGCACTAATAATTCACCTGCTTTCCAACATTATCTACTTCTCAAGATAGTGGTTCCAAAATGATACTGAAGTTGAGGAATAAGTATTAGCACTGCGCATCTTTGAATAAAATGGTGAAAACATAATCACTTCATGATGTTTACAGCTATACCGCTGTGTTACAGAAAGAACAGGATTCTTGTTAAGCCTTTTACATGCAGGATGTGTTAATAAATTTCAGTATCCTTATTTTAATAAGTCAAAGTTCTAATCTGAAGCAATGTATCATAATAAGCAAATAATTAGAATAAATGCTTTTAAAATCTATTTGCAAAAATGTGATAAATGAAAACTTGTACTTCAACACTAATTAGTTGCCTTTGAGCTATGGAAAACACATGGTGGAAACCAAAAGTGTAAAAATATTTAGAGCCAAAAATCTTAACAAATAATGTCAGTTCACTGATTTCAGCAACGGAAACTCTTAATATGCCATAATGTAAATTGGGATAAAAATAGGGATCAAAACATGATGAAGCATTTCCTACCTTATTTGATACTAGTAAGTACACAAAATCCATTAATGACTGTGCAGGAGGAAAAAAGTTAAATACAAAACACTAACCACATATGTCAATGAAATTATCTTTTTTTTTTTTTACATCCTCTGTTAAGTGATACCTGTTAGTGTTTCATTTTGGATGACAGATGGAAAACTCAAAGGTATCAAAGATCTGGATTGACTTGCAAAAGCAAACCATTGTTTCCAAAAACATTTGTAATGGTATTTACAATTGGCTGCAATCTTTCCCACCAAAATAAATAGGTCTTTTGGTTTTAATTAGAGAAAACCCAGTTCCTATGTGCCCTTTCCTCTTCTATTTTAATTATAAGTCTCCCAATTCTTTTAAGTTCTCTAAGGGAATGAAACATACCAGTTGGTGACTCCAGTTCTCAGCCCAGGGACAGGTGATGCTGTCCCCTGCCCACCAGGGCAGCTGGTGGCCTGGAGCAGGTGAGCCTCCTGCAGAACTCCGTGTGACAGCAGGGCCTGCGGGACCAGCATCCCCACAAGATGTGGGCACGAAGATCAAAGCAGGTTTTGTCACAGTAGCCAGGACCAGCCAAAAGTCCAGTCATTGCCAGAAAAGCCCATAGTGACAAAGCAGGTCTGTGGTTAGGCCAGGCAGCCAAGGAAAAATAGGCTGAAGGCTATATCACAAGACCTTCACTAAAGGTCACAGAACTAGGGGCAGGCACACCTACAACCTCACACCTGAGTGTAAATGTAGCTACCAAACACAGACAACAAGCCCCCAGAGAGGCTCTCGTCCACAGCCCTGTTCACAGCCCCCTGATCCCAGATGGCACCCCTGCACCCCACCAGAGCTGCCCCGTGCACCAAGACCACCCTGCCCTCGCTTCGTGTGGGGCTCTAGCTCAAGCAGCTTTCATTGATGCTCCTTACCTGGGTGCCTTTGTTTAGCCTGAAACATATGTCTGAGAATGTCTACATATCCCGTTCAGTTTATCTTCCAAAGAAGACTTTAATAATATCTGAATTAATGATTTCTTCTCACTGCATTCCCATACAGTGCGAGCTTGGTGCCTCAATGATAGCTATTGAGCTGCACTGCTGGTTCAGTGAAAAGCCTTGGGAAGATTGCTAATTTATGATATGTATCTGCCAAATGATGATCCCACTCCAGTTTTCCTCCCTCACAGGGTTTTGTAGGTTGGAATGCATGAGTAGGTGGCCAAATTTGAATAGCTGTGTTATGTTAGTTCAGTAAAGATGAAGTGTCATTATTTTTGGCTAATGCTAAAGCATAACTTGTGTATGACCTGACAGACACATCTGAAATATTTACAGCCCCTGGAAAAAGAAATCTACACAGACATTTACAGGGCTGTGTCCAACCATTCTAACAAGAAGATAGAGGTTGTTTTACAGCACAAAGTGGGAAAAGACTTAATAGTGAATCACAGTTTTAGTGGTACCTCTGCTCCAATACCCGATTTATGTCAATTTGTACCCAATTTTCTTAAGTAGATGGTTGAGAACAATATTACTATTTTTTATCTTCCAGGTAAGGATATTTCTCTTTTCATCATTTTTAGCTGGGATAAGTTATGAAGCTGCTTCTCAAATGCAAGTTTCAGTCCATCATTGAATAATCACTTGGATGATTGCCCCTCTTTTCTGAACCCTTAGAAGGGAAACATACTTGCACAGTCTGAATCCGCAAGCATCAGTCCTAACCATTCTTTGTTCCAGAGAAGTACCAGTAAATCTAGTATTTGACCACTATCCCTACCAATCTCAACACATATTTCAGCCAAAAAGTTATAAAAGATTTCAAATATATCTAAGTTGCTTTCTCTAACTCAGCAAACTCAGGACAGATCTTGATTTTGTTATGCAAAGAGCCAAGCAAACCTGTGTCTTGTTTTCAAAGTAAAACAGTAATTAAAATACATAAAAGAGAAAAAGGCCCACAGCATAAAATTTGCAGTTAAAAATTAAGAAAGTAAGTGAATAAGAATTTTGCCTTAATAGACACTATAGAACAAAAACAGGAGCTGGAAATCCAGATGACTTCACAGCTGAATCTTAGATGAAGTTGACTGTTTTCACAGCAATTATCTGTGATGCTTTTCATGTTGGTTAATGCTTTCTGCATGATCCCAGTGGAAACACAGGCTACGTTTAAAGGCATTCAACAATTAAAAAAGATTTCAAGTCATTGAAAGTTCACTCCAATGCAAATCTCAATGCACTTATGAACTCTAAAACATTTCCTTGCAGGAAACCAGTGATGGTTCTGCTTGTCTTATACATATTTTTGAGCTGCTAGCGCATGGCAACACAAGAGATGATCTATCAACTCACTTTCAATCTCATGGGTCATATGTTCAAGGGAATTAGCAACAGAAGTAGCAACATTTGCAAACTCATCTATCTGGAAGGCAGAGTAGAAACTCCTCTTGATTCAGGCCAAAGGTGACTTCAAGTTTCTTATTATTCTTTCTGTCATTTCTAGGGTTTTAGTGTATTACTGGAATCAGATGAGACAGAAATACTGTTTGCCTCAGGACTCTTTTGAGCTTAAGAACCCTACTTCTCTGGAGAAGTGTACTGTCAAGCACAAAAGGTCTAAAAACAGTGCTCAGTCAGAGAAGAGATGATGGTCACTGGTGCCAGTATTCACATCACTGCTGTGATTGCCTGAAGAACTATGTGACCTCCACAGCATTAAAGTTGAAGTTATGCCTGCTATCAGTTCATCAGCTGTGCTAGCCACAAAAATATCTTTAATAGTCAAAAATTTGGTAAAAGAAACACACATTGCTTGTATATATTACATACAAACCCCAGCCACCTCCCCAGTCAGTACATGGAAGGTTGATCAATGGAGCAATCATCATACAACATCCTCCTCCCAAAGCTAAAAAAGAAAACAGGCAATTTAAGAGCTGAACCGGCCTCTTATATAGTCTTGTTACACTTAGCACTTGTGTGAATGCCTTCTGCCCAGCTGAGAAGCATTAAGCTGTTTTAGAAACACCCAAACAAAGGCTTTTGGGAAACAACCAAAGTTCAGGGACTCTTTAGTACCCTCGGGGCTTAGAAAAGCAAATCTAGAAAGCTTCTCTAGTGCTTCAGGAAACAGCAAGATAAGTTAAAACCATTAATTGCACAGCTACAGGTGATGTTCTGTGGATGAATTTAAGTTTCTCAGCCATTTTTCCTTTAGAAATAATTCAAAGGCTTCAGCAGTCTGTGAAAGACAAATGCTCTCTGGGAGACGCTATGTCTAAGAGCATGCCTGATCAAACATAATCGTTACATTTACAAAATAAATATTTTCTGGTTTCTTTGGTTTTTCTTACTTCAAAGGTCGATTTTGTACTGATATTATCTAGTAGACAACATAGTATTATATGCTATGTACTGAGATTCTCTATAGTTTCAAAAGCAGTTCTACTTCTTTTATTTTCTCTATTTACGGTTAAATAAATAGGCATGCATTCAATGTTCAGCCTTCACAGAACTGAAAAACGTCCCAAAGTTGTGTCTTTGACTTGAAAATAGTAAGAACATCTAGCATTTTGAAGGAAGGAAGAAAAGTAAACCAATGACGTAATTTTTGATTTTTGCATCTTCAAGGAGAGCTGATAACTCTTCTTTAAAAATGTCAGCCTGCGGTAAATACATAAATATGCCTGGCGGCAGCTACAAGTGGGATGCAGAAGCCACAGGATACCAAAGCCGCTCCCATAACATTTAAGCAAGGGTGTACATCAAATGAGGAGATTTATAGTAATCCCCTGCTATTAGACACACTTTTCCTGAAAGTGTGAGTTCCCCTATTAGCTGCTCAGCAGGGGACTCCATTTACCCTGCAACCTTCCTGAAGTGGTCTGAGCCATGCAAAATGTTTAAATTTGGGGAGAACCACAAACAGCAGTATCTCCAGAGGAAAAAATATGACCTTTTCTTTTTTTTTTAATTGTTCCCAAAACAAGACACATCCAAAGTGATATAGATACAAATAGTTGCCTAGAACCAGCTCTGTAAATCACACACTATAAGAAGGATTTGGTTGTGAAGCTTTGTCGGTTAAGTCAAAAATCCATCAGGTGAAAAACTGATGCTCCAATATCTCAGAGACCAGCCGCCTTAGAAAGAAGGAATGATAACAACAACGAGGCCGCCTCACGCTTTGATTAGCCTCCCCAGATTTGACAAAGAGTCCACTAATAAAAAGCTTTTTTTTTTTCAGCAACTTCAGTACTGCAGTTTTATATTCCTGTAATTCCTGGAGACTGCAAGAGTTAAGCATTTTCAAAATACTTGGTATCTTCAGGCTTTAGGGTCTTCCTCCCTTTTTCAGTATGTACCTTTTAGCATTACTGACTGGAAAAATACCAGCCTACTTAATTTTGAAATGTGAAATTGCGATAGACTGTGAGCTGCAGTAGGTATGTGCATCTACAGACTGAGATTTCACCCAGGGAAAGCACCTGGGGAAAAAAAAAAAAAAAGCAGCCTGATTTAAAGAGACTTTAAATACTGCTTCTTGTGGATACTCACGCAAATGTGTGCTTAAGGAGCCTGCAAGACTCTCTTTTATTTAACTAAGATTAAAGATGGTAATCTAAAGTCTCAAAAGCCTGAATCACAAAAAAAGTCACATTCCTGCTTATAAAAATGTTCTATTAAAATATTTATTATATTATCTCAGTGAGAGGGTGAATGAATGCCAAAAAAGAAGTTCTGTAATTGATTCTGAAGCTAGATTCCAGTCATCAGATAATAATTTGGTTATGTATCAAGACTTTTAATTTCAAGGCTTTTATTTATTATTTACATTTTGTTTTCACAACACCTGGCTTCAATTCTTCTGAAAGAGGTTAAACGGACACTATTTTTCATTTTCATGCCAACAGCTGCAAAATAATCCTTGAGATTTTGTAATACCAGTCCAGTAATGCCTGCAGTTAAAAAATTTGCAAATGTGCGCTAGATACAGTTAGTACAGCTTGCTAAAGGAGCTCTTCACTTTTTTTACAGTCGTGGCTATGTTGATCTGAAGACAGAATCACTAAAGTGATGTAAATAGTAGTGCACTACTGAAAGCGTATTCATATTGTAACCACCACCCATCACTAATGGAGGGCTGCGTGAGGAAGGATTTTCTTCAGACTCAGAGATAAATGTGAAACTGCTCTCAAGTGCAGGTTTTGAGTCTTTTCCGTTGTACGCATCCCTGTGGCTACATACTACTTCCAGCCATTACAAATGAAAAATGAAGGCTGATATCAATAAGAATTACAGGTACACCTCTGGAGAGTTGCAGAAGCACACTGGCATGTTATTAGCGACTTGCATATTCACAGTGTTAATGTATTCACAGCAAATAGCTAATTAGTTTGCATTTTGCTTCCATCATAGAAAAAAAATATTTTTAAAAAAAATCAACATTTTTGACTTTTTGTTTTCCTTGGGCTGGTCCTAAAATAGAAATTAAAGCTACATGTTTTTCTGTTTTGGAATGTAGAAGGTATATATTCAAATGAGGCATGGACGTATGATGCCAGAGGTGGGAAGGTCCTTCCTCCTTTAATAAAATAAATATTTTTATGTAAACATTAGATCTCATCCTAAAGCTAATATATATAGCGAATATATAATTACTATGAGATTAGATGTGATCCTAATGTAGTAGTAATTAGGGTATAAATGAGGTAGGATTTTTAAATTAACCCTTCAGTGTGGGCCAATTCGGCATCTCTTAATGTCTATTCAAGTCCTTCCATTGGAAAGACTTCAAATACGGCAGTATTTTACTTTCTTAGACAGAGTAAAACTTCTGTTTTCAGTGAAGTTTCAACACTTGAGAAGATTGTGAAACTACATAGGAATTTAACCACAGTTAAAAGTTCTGAGGCCCCTTGACTGATTTAAGTGTGAGCATCGCTCTTCAAGGGAGTTATTTCCCTGAGTTTACTTAGTATTATTCATATATTAATCTATTAAGAAATTTGGCTAATATCCCCGAACCGTTCTTTGCTGGGAAGTCTTTGTCAACCAAATCCAGGGTTCTGCAGACTCATACACAATGTGGACATTTGAAGAACAAAGCGATGGTAACCAGAACTCCCTACACTGCTGAAGGAGCATCCTTCCCAACCACGAAGTTAGAGGAAACGTTTTGGTGCGAGTACAGACAACGGTTTAATATATTCCTAAAAGAACACTTTAATTGGCTCTGTATAACCATTTCCCTCCTGCTCAGTTATTGGTATGCCCCCATTCCTATTCTCCTAACCATGTGGAACACATACTCTTCTGCCACATGTTAGATTCATAGTTCATATTATTTAAATACCATGGTGCTGTGTGTTATTAATCAACATCTAAATATTTTTGAGCTGTTTGTTAAACAATTTTCTAGCATCAAAACCTTGGAAAATCACAATCTGAGACACTCAGCTGCCTTGAAGCTCTCTTCAGAGAATACTTCAAAGAAGCAGCCTTTTGTAGAGGTCACTTAACTACACTGAAACGTATAAATGCAATTAAACATTTTTTTGGTTTAAAAGTTAGAAAGAAAAATGTTATATAATTGTTTTAAATTGTTAGACTTTTAAAAGTCATGGTAAAATAGTTAACTTCCATGATGAGACTTTTTTTATAACTTTTGACATGCATAAGCTATAAAGCATGCCTATTATTAATTTCAGAAATAGTTTGGGATACCTACACTGCATTAAACCATCATGGTTGATGTAATTATTAAACAAGATTATAGACCATGCTCAGAAGTCCACATAGTGCCCACTGCAAAAGTCCCTTTGGTAGTTACGAGTCCTGGAGCAACCTGCAATGACTGGTTACACTGGAGTTATTTTTGTTTCAAGCTTGTCTTCTCAACCCTGGTTACAGCAGAGAGGTGTGAATGCAAGAGATTTTCATTGTTAATGAATTTAATATATCTCATTAACATTTTTTTTTTACATGCACAAGCAACTGATAATGGAGCATGTGAAAGAAGCATGTAGTACTTCATTTCAAAACTGCGGATTGGTTGCCTGCATGAGTAACCTCACCGCAGCGAATAAAATCTAGTGGACGGTGGTGTGGATGAACATTATTAACATTATCAATCAAATTGCAGGTGTCTGTAGTACCACTTTCACCTTTTTATATCAAGTGATATGTGATCAAGGAGTGTTAGGTCAACTCTGACATAACTCTGTTGCTAACTGAGAAAGAGATACTCCAGCAGACAGTCTAATGCTGGACCTGCCGCATTCTTAAAAGTGGAATTAGCATTCTTAAAAGCAGAAATACATCTATGTGTGTACACTTTTAAACACACTGAAATGCGGGGGAAATTGCTTACGGAAATATTTTCAGCCACACATTAGAAAGAAATTCTGAACTACGCAGGAAAAAATTGCTATCTATTCTAAATTTTAAGTAGAACAACAGGATTTGTGATGCTATTTCAACATTGCTTTTTTTTCAGGTTCACTGAAATGTTTGATATCTTCACAAACTAAACAGAAGACTCAATCTCATGGCAGTAGTCTCACTGAAGCCTTATGAGCAGATAACCACTTCATTTTACAATGTCATTTACACTTGTGGGAATCTGGAATATCCTCTCTGGAATTAATTTAAACTACCCTTGTGGATGCAGATTTGTGGAAAGGAGTATGGAAATTAAAGCTATGTTTAGCAACACTTTCTACTTTTAAAGATTTTAAAATATTCTTTTTAGCTAGTACAAAGAAAACACAGGCACACATGCAAATATAAGCACGTACACACTTGCACTCCTCACCCAGAAGGCTAGGATGTTAGTACTGGCTGGCTAGCTGCTAGTCTTTTTGGTCCAGGTAATCAACACAGAAATAATGTGTAGTTAAAATCTCTTCTCCTCTGGGAAATTTTAGATAACACATTGAAGTAATTCACGGAACCTTTTCTTATTCTGTGTTAACTGCTTAAAAAAAACCAAACATCTTACACTAAAACATGGTTCTAGTTGAATATAAAATTATAAAAAGCTGATTATAAAATAAGCCTTGCAAAAATAAATAGTTTTGTCCCTGTGTTCAGAAACAAGGTGGTATTAGCAGACAAATTATTAAATACAATACTCTGGACATATTTGCCACTGTCAGGTGTGTGAAGAGCCTGGAAAAGTGATGATTTTTTAGTCCTGCAAATTACTTGAATCCAAAATAGAATTGCCAGTGTTTCTGAGGCAGCCTGAGTGTTTCTTTTGCTTTTGCAACTGTTTTAATAGTAACTTTTGTTTGATTGCGATAAACCACTCTCGTCTACAGCATTTCCCTTAAGAGTTTAGCAAAATACCTGCTATAAAATAGGGGAATATTACCTCCTGAAGGATTCATACCTCCTTCTCCTTTTGTTTTTGTTGTTATATATATATATATATGTCTGTAATGTCTATCTCTTGGTATTTGATACATTATCACTATGTCAAAGGAGAATCTTCACAGTTCAGTCTTACCTAATGTTTCAGGTGTGGGACACATTCTGCTGACAGGTATCAAGTGTCTTGTCTCCTGCAAATGATCACTTCTGAATCCCATCCTAGCTGATATTTGCTCTTTGCGGATAGGAAAAAAGAAAAACCAAACCCGCAATGTTTTATAAAGCTCAAATCGGCCTTATCAATCAAAACATCTGCTATATTTGTGAGTGACTTGTGACAGCAGGAGACATCAGCACTGGCCTCCCGAGCAGAAGTCACTACAGTTAATGGAAGCCGTTATGGAAGAATTCTGGCAAGAATATTTTTTGTTACAAACAGCTAAAAAAAAATTAAAGAAAAATGTTATGTTGTTATGGTAACAGCTATTTGAAACATACTGTAACAAAAGGCAATCGAACGTCAAACTACCAAGCTGCTAGTTTGGCTATTTGGTTTTCTTTTTAAGGAGTTTATTTGCAGAGATCCTCTCCCTCTTCCTTATGCAGCTGCAAGTGTGAGTGTGCGTGCTCAGGTAAGCCACGATCTGCAAATAGTTTGTGTTTGTAGAATCTCAGGCTTGGAGCTGCGGAACTCCAAATACTGCAGGTTTTTTACACATCACTAGAACATCCCCTGTTAGATGGGCTGAGTCCCTCCCTCGCACAGCAATAAGACCACATTTTGTAACATTTCCAGTCTGCACTTTTGGCAGAAAGAGGTGTTCCTGTTGTGTTCCTGTTATCCATTGTGTCACAGGGTATGGCTAGTCTCTTTGCAGGCACCACAGCTACTCCCTGGTATCACACACCTCTGCAGTCTGGAAATCAGCACTTCCCAACTGCTGGGGAAAGAGGGTTACAAAGCAGTCTGAAGACTTAGAGCAGAAAGCAGCAGTTCCAAAGCCTGCAATTCTATTTTGCACTTTACAATTTTTCAGAAAATTTTCTCTGAGTGAGCACAAGTTCTGCATGCAGTAACCTCAACATCTTACTTTGAACAGGAGCATGTGGTCCTCCCTCAGATCAAGCTTCTGGTGTAGTTAGTGTGTCACGACTTGGCTAGGGACTGAAAGGTCTGGCTACTCAATTTTATGTAATGGTGTATGTACAGTGAAAACATGAAAGAGCTGGAGGACACTGACACATAGACCTGTGCTTTTAGCCATCATCTTTACAAAAACTCTGACAAACAGCACAAATTTTTGTGCTGTTTGTCTCAGGCTGAACAAAACTAGAAGCTTGGCTAAATCTCCTCCAAACTGCATAATGGCAGATCAAGTTACACTGTAGAAGTACTGCATAGGGATTGTGAATATCCTATTTATTAATACAGAAATGAGATTTTGGAAATGTGAAACTTGCGTTTTGTTTCACTGCTTTCAGTCCCGCTAAAGTGTTTAATGGTCTGTGTTTACAGAGTCCCATTTTAATGCCAGTAACTAATGTGGTTTATCTAACAGGATTATGAACAAGGGGGCAGGGTGACATAGATGTTGGCTTCTAGTTGTTTTGCTGTAACTGCGAATTTTGTAGTCATTGTTTTCTAAATAGACAGATGTTTGTTAGTGTCAACACTGAACATTAGTCATTATTCATGTGCAATAAGACACGAGAAATATCAAATAGCAAAAATACACAACAGCTTATTTTGTATCACCTTGCAAAGGAGAAAGTGAGCTACCTGTTCTCTGCAACCACCCAAATTCAGCGGCTATGTCCTCCATGGGTCCTAGTGACACTCACATGTCTATGTGGGACCGCATTTAGAAACTGAACGCAAATGGTGGTATTTTCTAACCCACCCAAAAATCCCTTAAGCATTTCAGACATTCCAGCCAAAATGATTCTTTAATGTGGGACCTACTTACCACATTTGTTTTACATTAGAAAATACTGTATAGGTTGTTTACATTTGGAAAAGTCAGTGGAAAGAGATTTCTATAAGTGTTCTGAAAGAAAGATTGCACCGTTACTGTAACAAGGACAATTATGGACAGACACAGGTAATAGCTGTTTAGAAAATCTTAGGAGCATTATTGTGGATAATAGACATTCTTTTCTTAGCATTGCCTTTGCCCAAGTTTCATTTTCCGTTGGTGTTGTCTGCCTAGATCACTTAAGACAGCTGTAGTCTTCTCATTTACATTAAGGTAACAAAGAGTTGACTGCTAGGTTGTCCCAGACGGAGTTTAACTGTGCAAAGGTCTGAAACTGTGAGGGAATACCTAAAATGTCAGACATGTCCACTATCTAGTGTTGCTGCAAATTATCACCTCTTCCAGGTCAGAAAGGCCAAAATAATTTCCAGCTCTATTTTTCTTAAAGCCATTTTCGTGTAATCTGTCCTTTATAAATGGTAAATTTAATAAGAACTTCAGGAATAATTCAAAGTAGAATTAAGAAAAAAACCTTGATATGTACGTATTCAATTCAAATGTATTTTAGTAAGCAACAACCTGGGCACTATTGAAATAGTTCTCAAGTACTATTGAAATAATAGGTATGTTCGCAAAGGAAATCTGCTTTCTTTTAAAGTGACTGCACGCATTATTTCAGCTTCTTCTGATAATAGCACATTTAATACCAAGGCCAAGATGCAATCAATCTTTTTTTTTTCTTGGAAGAAGGTGTTATATTGCACCCTTATGCTTATATTCACCTAGCAGTTGCAATCCACTAACCAGCCTGAAGTTCAGCAGGGCTGCTGCTTGCTTGGCCTCTGCTGTATTCCTCTTGCTTTGACTGCCAGGAGGAGCAAAGGAGGTGAGAGTGGGACCAGGAAAAGGAAAAGGTCTCTCTAAAGAGACACTGAATTAGACTGGAGTGAATAGTTGACGTCCTCTGTAATTATACACACATTGAACTCTTTACAGTTGACTTAAGTTACTTTGAACTGCATTGGTGTGGCCCTCCATATTGATTAAAAGCAGCATCTATTTACCTTAACAATAAATGTGGAGATTAGTAAACGTTCACTTGATCACAATAAGAAGACTGATAATTAAAGGGCAATGCAACCCAGATGGAATCCAAGTGCCTGAAGCAGCATGTTAGGAAGCATGAGCTGCTTTTGTACAAGAGGGTATACATGCGTAGGTTAAGGCTTGCAGAAAGCACTTCGAGTAGACGGTTTCTGTAGAGATTCTTACAGTAGAGAAAGGACAGAACCTGTCCTGAGAAGGTTGGCCCAGCAATTCTCCTGAGCAAAGTGACAAACACAAAGCACTGGGAAAGGAAAAAGACTTTAAACCACAATGTTACTGAATGGACAATCTCTACAAAACCTTTGAAAGAGACCTCCACATCTTTTATTCTTTCACTCCTCTATGAGAAAGAACAAGTTTAAACTAAGCAGGACACACTGCTGATTCTACGGGTTAAGCTCTTGACAGTATAGGGTCTATAAGAAAGCAAAGAACTGGGTTTAGCATGTGGTAGACTAAATAGAAACACTTGTCTCTCGTTACAGGATCTTCTGCAGGGAAGGGGGAGGACAACTCTTATTCCTATTGCATCTGTTGTTCAGTTTACATGGTAGATGTTGTGGTTTACCAATCCTTTTTTATCAGGAATGCAAGCAGCTGATAACTAGAAAAGTAAGTGAATAATCTCAATCCCATATGGACAACTTGGAAAATCAGTTTCTGAAGTGGCTGTATCCACACTTTGTGAAAACAAGGTCGTATCTCTTGATAGGATTTTACATCCATCCCTTGTTTCCTTTCTTTGTACAGATTTTGATACACTGCTCTTAACTCCTCGCAGAAAATGACGTGAAAAAATGGTGACTTTTGTCAAGCATTGAGGTGATTTCCAGAGACCAGGGATCTTAAACAAATAGCATTGTCCCTCATGTGATATCTCAAAATACATTTCCAGCTGTACTAGGACTTGCAAATGTTTGGGTTTATTTCTAGCAAATGCTGTCACCAGATACACTGGTCCCATCAAAGTCCTGTTTTAAAGAATGGCTTGGCTAGTTCACATGTGTGGGCTTTCTTCTCAGTAGTTTTAATTCAGATCATGTCAGAGCTGTTTAACACCAAGCCAAAGATTCATTCAGTCACTCTGTAGCTATAGAGAAGACAGTAATTTTGCAGTGCTAAGTAGCAAGGTGAATAAGGTTAACAGAAAGGTAAGGAAAATGTGAGAAAAGGAGGCTGTCCATTGAATGAATGGCAAAGCACAGTCTTGTTCCTTCCTACCTGGATCTCTGTACCCCCTACAAATCATTGACAAGTGCAAAGCCATCACCCTCTCCCAGCCCCTCACTTGGGGGCTGCCAGGAGCTGGGAGGAATTTCCCAGGTGTGAGACGTTCCTTGAATCTTCTGAAAGGAAGCAAACACAGACAGACCCAAGGCCTACAGGACAGCTGCTCTGGCTTTGATAGCAGCTGGTATTTTGTAATTTCTTCATTGTAGAATGGTTAGAATAATTATCCATGGTGAAGAATGCCACACATACCCACTTCGTCCATCACCTAACACACACATCCCAGCCTGCTCTCTGCTCCATAACTGATTTGGAACTTCCAGGACTCAGAGTTCTGTGTCTCCGATGTCACTATGAGGCTACAAAAAGCTACAAAAAGCACTTTGCTACACACACGTGTGAGCCACCGCTTTCCTCCTTGCACTGCGTATGCACAGCAGATTAGGGGTTTGTTTAGGAAGCAGTCAAGAATCTCTTTTTTTCCTCCCTTCAGGTACAAGGTGAATTAATCCGTTTGGAACCCAGCAAATCCACCCTTCCCCTCCTCCCGCCGTATGCCTGAATTCTTCCAGCCTACATCTCTTGACAATAAAGACAGATAAAGCTCAGATACCCTTCCAGATGAAGGAACTGAGCCTGTTTCTTTGCATGCAAGTTTTCTAAATAAATCGCTTTTGTTGTTTAAAGCTGTGATGAATGGAGACACAGGGCCAGGTTGGTTGCTGGAACAGTACAATGGATGTAAGAAGGTTTTTTTTTCTTTGCCATATAAATCATTCACATTGTTTAAGGTACATTGATCAATCTAATGGCTTGTAATAGGCTCCTAATTGCCACTAGGAAAGTACTGCAAGCTTGCATTTGAACGTGAAATGGTTCATGATCTGAGCTGAAATTCACCTTAAGCCCGAGCTCCAGTAATTACTGAACATAGAAGGAGCACAATGAACGGTTCCCAGTCTTTCCTCGCCCTAATCCCAGGACAGGGGGAGGGGAAAGAGGGGAACATACGAGTCGGGGCGGTGCGGGGGGGGGGGGGTAGGGGGGGTGGTCCGCCGTGTTTTCCTCTTCCAAACCAGCAATTCATTAACGGGCGAAACCTGCAGGAGGATTTATTGGTCATTGTGGACCGAAGAGAACTTTGTAACGTCAATCATCCTGCCTATTACGCTCCCACATATCTCTATCCGCAGATAGACAGCTCGCTTAATCATAACCAGCATTCTGAGTCACGCCCGGCTAAAAATGGGATCTAAAAACCTAGGAGGGCGTCAGAAGCGGGACACTGGGAGAGAGATGCGGGGACAGGACTCTGCTGTGGGGAGGATGCTCCGGCGAGGCGCACGCCCGCCCTCCTGCCTCCCCGCAGGGCGCTGCTGCTGCTGCTGCTGCTGCTGCTGCCCTCGGCCCGGGCAGCCCCGGGGGAGCGGCGGTGGCCCTGGAGTCGGGCGGAGACCTGTCCGTGCCTGACGGCGGCCCGGGGGTGGCGGGGCTGAGGCTGTGCCCACCGCTCGTCTGCTCCGAACGCACAGAGCTAATTACCGAGTCACCGGAGCTTCTTTAATAGACTCGTGTGGAAAAGGTGGTTTTACGCTCTGTGAACGCGGGTCCGACCGTTTACTAATTAAACTCCTTCTGTGTAGAAACACCTTCGTTTTAAGAAAGCTTTATGAATCCTAGCACTGGCTGGGTTTCAAACCTGCTGCAGCCTGAGCTCGTCGTGTCTAACATATATATCATAACAGCACTGGAAAGCGTATGAACCAAGAGATAAAATCCTCGTACAGGGTTCCTCATACAATGCTCCTCAGACTTTCCTACCAAGGCAGAAAACAACCCTATGATGCTGTTGAATAATCTTCCAATAATTGTAGCAATTAAAATCATCATACAGTCTGCAGTCACCTTCCTTCTCTCGACACTAGTCTTCCCGTGAATTGTTAACACGTCTTCGGCTCAGATAAACAGAACGAGGGAGGTTTAAGATATATGGTCCAAATAAATTTAGCGGAAGAGTATTAGTTCCACTGGCACGTTTTTGACTGCGTTCAGTAGACAAGCGGATTTCTAAAACTATCGGGCAGATTTTTTTAAAAGCAGGGTAAGACGGGTCACTTTGTCACCCCTAAATAGTGTCACCTTAAAGATCGAGCAAGATATGAAAGCCCAGCCTGCTGCTCCACCTCGGGGCTCTGTGTGCAGGGGGCAGGAGGAGAGGGGAGTGCATTATGTAACAAACATCCTATGAAAGCTCCAGCAGAAATGGTTGGAGAGAGCCATAATTTTCATTTAACTTCCATGATCCATTTGATCCCACTGCTCATTCTCTTTTTAATAACCATAAAACATTTCCTTCTAATCAAAAGCTGCACTTCATCTCTACCCACAAATGAAAAACCTTACAGAAGAAGGAATTCAGTGGACTCAACAGGCAGCAAGGTCTGTATTTTAACACCATCTCTACATATCCTTCCCTTTTTTAATATCTACTCTTGGGCAGAATAGTGGGGAAGTGTTTTCTTAACTGAAGTTACTAATTTACCACCAGGTCCCCCTCTGCGTTGCTCTGATAATCAATGGTGGTTTCTAGATCACGTAAATGAAAAGTGTAATTGAGAGAGAGGGAGGAGGGGGCTCGCACGGAAGTCCTGTTGCTAAAAAAAAAAAAAAATTTAATCTGGCAGGACGCAATTATTTATCTCGGCGATGAGCAGTGTGCCTGCTTCCTGCCCACGTCCCTTCTGTTGGGCAGAAAACGAGGCTGCTTCTCTTGAACTTGGAAGGGTTTGCCCCTTTCCCACCCGTAACATCCATGTATACAACTCCGTGCCCTCCTAGGATACAGGGGAAATTGTACAGCAACCTTACATTTAACTGCTTTTAAATCGATTTATTTGGAAAATATTTGGCAGGTCTTTCCCAGGGCTCTGTTTGAACAGAAGAGCCGTTTCATCTGACGCTCTTGAATATGAACCCAGCAGCCTCCCAATCTGCTTTAATGAACGAATTGTTTCCCAGCTTTACCTCCTAAAGACAGTAACTTTAGTAGTTGCACAGATCAAAAGACACGCGTAACGGGAAGATGGGAAACAATATTGTTCAAAGGAAGTGAACTGTTGCATTTAATTAGGCTATTCTTCTTTATTAGTATTCATACTGAGACTTTTTTTAAAAAAAAAAGAAAAAGATTTATGTTGATTTAACCGTAATGTATTTATGATGTATATATATTCCGAGATGAAAACGTCACGGATCAATTGTAAAGGACCCGGATACATAATTTTAAAAAATCAGTTTCAGTTTATATGAGGTTCTCACCCCACTTTCGCTTCTTAGTCAGATTTGTTTATGCAGAATCGACATTTAATAGTGCTAATTGCACTCCAGTTAAATTGCCCTGATTGCAGAAAGGGAAGCAATTTTCGTGCTCTCTGTCTGGGTTTGGAAGAAATTGTTTTATATTCACCTCTTTATAAAGAAGTGGAGATAAGGCACCGAGCCTTTGCACAAATTGCACTTATGGGCTGACTGGCAGCATTCAGGCGCTATAATAGAGCATTATTTGGCCGTTTTGAATAATGTAAAGCATTTGCTGAAAGCTATTCTCCTGAAAATTGCTTTAACTTTTAAAAGGGTGATGATTCACTCCAAACCAGGCCTTTGTTACATTGTCATTATCCCCCCAAATGTTTTAACAGTCAGCTCAACACTTTAGCATAACACATTGATCTTTGTTTAAAAACTCGATTTTTGGAGTACGAAGAAATCTGTCAGAAAATACTTGACCCCCTAAAGATTTGAGCAGCGCTCCCCGCCTTTCGCTGCCGTTCGTTCAGCCTTTCCACCGCCTGCCTCGCTCCCGCGGGTTTTAGTTACTTTTTTTTTTTTTTTTTTCTCCGATCACAAAGGGGGCGAGGAGGTAGCTGCGAGGCAGCAGAGCCGCCCGTCTGCCTCCAGGCACGGCAGAAAACCCCACTTGGCTGGGGGAGCGCAAGCGGCCGGCGGATGCCTTCACTTCTGGTGGAGAGGCAACATTTTTAAACGACACGCTCCTCCGATCTGCCTTCCCAGCCTTATTTTATTTATGGCGTTCCCCGAGGAGAGGGGGAAAGACCCTCGCTCTCTCCTCCCCCCCCCCCCTCCCCCCGCCTCACCGCCCCGGGGTTGGGCAGAAGCGCCTCGCTGCCACTTGACGACCACCTCGGCAGGCTCCTGGGAAGGAGCGGGTTCCCCCCGGGGGAAGGAAATAAAGGAAGGAGGGAAGGAAGGAGTCACCTGTTGGGTGATTGCTCCCGGGTGCCCCTGTCGGACTCCTCGCCTCGCCCGCGGGGCTTTACGCCGCTCCCCCCGCTACCGCTTTTCAATCGCCTCCACCCGTCGAGCGCTACAGCCCCCCTGGGTAAAGCCGCCGCTTATGATCTGCTCCAGGCAGACCTTTCGGAGAAAGGGTTTGCAGTGCACTCCCCGAACCCCTGCGCTGGCTGCGAGTCAATGTGGAAAGAATTAAGCGCAGAACAGTATTTCCTCCTACTGCCCCGACTCCGTTTAAGACGCGGCGACAAAAAGGCGAGCGCCCTTTGAAAATAGCCTTAGACGTTTAAATAAAAGGCGATCTCCAGGGACATCCTTCCCTAGCGTGGCAGGCGCCCTGCAGATTGCATAACACAGTGTACAACAAAACGCAATGCCCGCCTCATTTAAGCAAGGGTGTGTGGGGGAAATAATGTATCAAAACAAGTAAAGAAAAGCGAAATCCTATTAAATTCCCAGTTTCTCCAGCTTGGTCCTTAGCAATCCCTATTTTGCATCTGCTGGGAGGTTTTACACTGAATGGCTGAGCCGGCACCGAGAAGGAAATACTGACTCAAATGCAGAGCAAGCACCCGGCGTTGCTTGAACGCACTCGTATTTCTGGTTCAGAACTGTGCCCAGCTGCACTGGGGACGGCAGAAGCGGAGGGAAAAGCTCCTATTTCCAGCCTTACGGAGACAGTCGCAGTGATGAAAAGTTCAAGCCTACTGATCTTCCGCGGACACAGTACGGGCAAGTTCCTAGCCAATTACTTAAGAAGCCTCCGATAATTACAAATCAAAGGGACTAGCTGGCAAGACATTGAGGAGCCGAGGTTTGGACTTACATTTCGCACATGCAGAGAGCAGGTAAAGTCTCTGTCGCTCACTGGGCGTGTGGAGTGTGCACAGTGCAGAGGCCACAGGCAAATGCTGGGGAGGCTTATTCCAGCAGCGCCCTAGCACTGTCAGGAGGGAGCAAGCCTTCTGCCATTAGCAGCACCGTTTCCACGGGGCTATATGAGCCTTGAAAAACGTGCTGCAGGCTGCGTATTTGACTTTCAAAGTATTTTGCTGGGGATTACTTTGTAAAATAAAATCCCCTCTCTAAAGCGACAGGATGTCATACGCCCCTCAGCCCCCCCCCCCACCCCGGTAGGAGAGCAAAGGGATGCCTGTCGGTTCCCTGCCTTCGGAGGGTTTTTTTTGTATATGTGTGTGTGTGTGTGTGACGTTTTATATAACTGAAAAGCCTCCTCAGCTCTTTTTGCAAAGACGGTAAGAAATACGTCGTGCCCGGACTCACTTCAAGTATTTAGCAAAGCAACACCCCCTGTCCCCCCCAAATAAATAAGGTCTTTCTTTAAAATGCCGTTAAGTTATTTGTATCCAGCACGGAGAACTGCCCCAGGGCCCGCGAAGGGAGCCGAAGGGCCTGTTGAGTGACAGCGACGCAGGTTGGGCTGTAGTGGACGCGAGGGCGGCAGGTGACCGAGCGAGAGGCGGGCGAGCCCGGCGCCTCCCGCGCAGTTTGCGGGGCGGTGACACCAGCCTTCCGCCGACGCCCCGCGGCCGGCCGGTGCCAGGGGGCAGCGTGACGCTGCCTCGCGTCCCCCGGTGGGATGTCACCGCCCCGGCGGGCGGTTTCGCGGTTAATTGCGGCGGGATGGCCGCGGCCCGGAGCGGGGAGTTCTTCCTCCCCGCGCTCCTGACTGGCACGCGCCCGCAGCCCCGGCGCCGGCACCTCCGCGCAACCTGATTGGCTGCCGGGCCGCTCCGGCCCGCTCCGCCCGCGCCCTCATTGGGCGAGCGCCGCCGCCAGCGGTACTTCAAAGCGGGCGCTGCCCGCACTTAGGCAGAGTTTAGCCCCGCCGAGCCGGAGTGTCCTCAGCGCCGCCGGGCAGCGCGGGGCGCACACCGAGCGCCGTCCCCCTCCGCCCCGCCGCCCAGCCCAGGGACGTGCTATGGCTACGTCTATCCTCGGGGTAAGTCGGCGCCGCGACCTGCCTTGCGGCTTCTCGGCGGCGGCTTCGCTGCCCTCTGGGGGGGGGGGAGGGGGAAAGAAAGAAACAAACAAAATTCCCAAACCAACAACAACAAAAGCGCAAACAAACAAACAAAAAACGCGACCCCCGAAAAAGTGTTGTTGCTGCCGCCGCGTCGCGGCTGCCCCCCCCCGTGCAGATCGCGCTGACCCGCGGGCCAGGGCTAATGCCGATCGGCCTCCGGGGACTTGGCTGCGGGCTTCCCCATCGCCAAGAGCGTAATCCGAAAACTCGCTTGGCCGGAGAGGACGCGGGCTGCTTCTGCTTACTTTTGTTTTCTAATTATTCTTTTTTTGTTGTTTTTAACTCGAAGTGCTACGCTAAATTTCCAAAGATCCGTGGTAGCTCGGCTTTGCGAGTGGCGTCAGTCGGAGGCTCCGCATGCCGCTTGCCTTTCCGCCGTCTTGTTTTTCCGTCGCTCCTGCGCGGTGGCCGGAGGAGACGCCGCGTTTCGTTCCCACGGGATTTTCGGTGTAACGGCGGCGGGGTCGAGCAGCCCGGCGCTGCGCGGGGCGGTCCGGGACGCCCCCTCGGAACAGGCGCGTCGCTCGTCCCCGCCGGGATCCGCTTCCGATGTAAGTCCGTTGGGCGCCGAGACCGGTCCCCGGCGGAAAACGAATCGTGCCGAGCGGGGCAGGGCTGGAGTCTTCCTCCGAAATAAAAGGAAACTTTTCTCTTTTTTTGCCGCGGTGCCGCTCGTCGCGCCGCGGTTCCAGCCGCGTCCCCGCGGGAGCCGGGCGAGGCGGCAGGGGTGAGGCTGACGGGCCGGCTTTGTCTCTCCCGCAGGAAGAGCCGAGATTTGGAACGACCCCCCTGGCCATGCTGGCCGCCACCTGCAACAAGATCGGCAACACCAGCCCCCTGACCACCCTGCCCGAGTCCAGCGCCTTCGCCAAAGGGGGCTTCCACCCCTGGAAACGCTCCACCTCCAGCTGCAACCTGGGCTCCAGCCTCTCGGGCTTCACGGTGGCCACGAGCAGGGGCTCCAGCGGACTGGCCAGCGGCACCGGCACCGCCAACAGCGCCTTCTGCTTGGCCTCCACCTCGCCCACCTCGTCGGCCTTCAGCAGCGACTACGGCGGCCTCTTCTCCAATTCGGCAGCGGCGGCGGGCGTGTCCCCGCAGGAGCCCGGCGGGCAGTCGGCCTTCATCTCCAAAGTGCACAGCTCGGCGGCCGAGAGCCTCTACCCGCGGGTGGGCATGGCGCACCCCTACGAGTCCTGGTACAAGTCGGGCTTCCACTCCACGCTCTCGGCGGGCGAGGTGGCCAACGGGGCGGCCTCCTCCTGGTGGGACGTGCACACCAACCCGGGCTCCTGGCTGGAGGTGCAGAACCCGGCGGGGGGGCTGCAGAGCTCGCTGCACTCGGGCGCCCCCCCAGGCCTCGCTGCACTCCCAGCTGGGCACCTACAACCCCGACTTCAGCTCCCTCACCCACTCCGCCTTCAGCTCCACCGGCCTGGGCTCCACGGCCGCCTCGCACCTGCTCTCCACCAGCCAGCACCTGCTCACCCAGGAGGGCTTCAAGCCCGTGCTGCCCTCCTACACGGACTCCAGCGCGGCGGTGGCGGCGGCCAGCGCCATGATCTCGGGCGCTGCCGCCGCCGCCGCCGGGGGCGGCTCGGCCCGCTCCGCCCGGCGCTACTCGGGCCGCGCCACCTGCGACTGCCCCAACTGCCAGGAAGCCGAGCGGCTGGGGCCGGCGGGGGCCAGCCTGCGGCGCAAGGGGCTGCACAGCTGCCACATCCCCGGCTGCGGCAAGGTGTACGGCAAGACCTCGCACCTGAAGGCGCACCTGCGCTGGCACACGGGCGAGCGGCCCTTCGTCTGCAACTGGCTCTTCTGCGGGAAGCGCTTCACCCGCTCCGACGAGCTGCAGCGGCACCTGCGGACTCACACGGGCGAGAAGCGCTTCGCCTGCCCCGTCTGCAACAAGCGCTTCATGCGCAGCGACCACCTGAGCAAACACATCAAAACGCACAACGGGGGCGGCGGCGGCAAAAAGGGCAGCGACAGCGACACGGACGCCAGCAACCTGGAGACGCCGCGCTCCGAGTCCCCCGACCTCATCCTCCACGAAGGGGTGGGCGCCGCCACCCGCGGACCGGGCAAGGAACCTACCGCGGGGCCCGGCGACTCCTAGGAGCAGCCCCGCCCCGGCCCCGCCGCCGCCGCCGGGGAGCCCCCCGGGCCGCCCGGACTCTGCCCCTCCGCCGCGGCGGAGGGCGCCCGGGGCCGCAGCGGGGGCGGGCGGGCAGACGGAGAGGCGCGGGCACCCCCCCACCCCGCCCCGTGTCCCGCCCGGCCGGTAGGTACCGAGTGACACTTTCTTCCGTTTCCCTTTATCTCTCTTCTCTGTCTCTCTCTGTCTCTCTCTGTTGGAAGGAAAGCATCCTAGGAGAGGCGTAAGGTGAGAAATCAAACTACAAGTCCGAGGCAGTTCCTCTGTATCGCATAAACATCTGTATAAATAGGGTTCAAAAAAAAAAAAAGAAAAAAAACCCAGATCGTGTTCGCTTATTTTTCTTGTAAATGTTGATCTGATACGGGGTTTGGGGATTTCCTTTTTTAATTTTTTTTAATTATTATTATTGGTGAATTCCTGAAATTCAGGGAGGTTTTGGGGTTTCGGTTCATTATTTTTTTCCCCTAATTTTAAATTTCTGATGCACTTTGTGGAAGTCAGTATATATGTAAAAGATATTTAAAATGTTGAGTTAACATTTCACTCAAACACACGTAAGTTAAGGTCTCTTAAAGAAATTAAATGCGTTTATCTGTATGAAAAAAAAATCTTGACATATTTTCATTTTGGTATTATTAAAGGACTCTGAACAATATACTCACGGGTTTGTTCTTCTTCGTGCCCCCTCCTGCCCCCCCGCCCAGCCCTGGCAGGGGTTCAGTGTTTTAGTGGGAGCCTTCGCACCCCTCCCCGTCCTCCTTACAGAGGCTGTGATTAAAAATACAGCAGGCATTGAGTGCCGGGAGGGGAAGGAACTGGCCCCCTAGCCCAGCGTGCTGAAGCGCTCCGGTCACTCTTTTCATACCGCCTTAGTTTTGGTTTATTTATTTATTTTTTTTTTTTTAAAAATTTTAGGAAAAAAAAAACCAACAAAACCAACAACCAAACGCTAAACCTAATTTAAACGGCCTCCGATCCTCGCTACACCAGCCGCGAACCACGCCGAGCCCTAAGCGCCTTTGGCGAAAGCGGTCCCCAAATCGAGTGAAACCAAACTGTGCTGAGGAACTATTTATTTAATTTAAAAAGCCTTTAGCGCCACAAGGCCGCCTAGGCTGGGAGGTGATCTCGGGGGAATAGATCGCTAGAGTCAATACTCCGGAAAAGACATTTCATGCCTAAATGAAAATCTTGTTAAATGTTATTAATTTTGACTTAGAGCACACAGCAGCCCCCTGTGCCTTGTATTCCCTTATTAGGGATTCATGTCTTATCAAATATCTAATTAATCTCCTAGACATCATTTGTTCTGGCCAACTTTATCTCAGCTGGTCCACGGGGAAAACTCCGAATATTCTCGGTGACAAAGCTCCCTTGAAGATCCTTTTAATTGTCCAAATTAACTGCACCAAATTTGCATGTCAAACGGTAAAGGGCAACCTGAGATAAAATGTAAACGTTTTAAAAGCCCCAAACTAAGCACTTGATTTGATAACTAGGCTTTTTAATGTTATGGAAGACAACTGCTCCTTCCCTTTTCAAAGACAGTTGATCTATGCAAATAGTGAATTGGAAATGCTTATGTCCCCATGCAGTCAAATGGTCCTTGCATGTTATTTGAATATCAGTGGCTCTGCTATTGAAAAGGTTCAAGGATGCTCTCTGACTTCTTTGTGATTACTCAGTGCAGCGTCTTATTCTGAAGAAAAAAACTCAGGAATAATTAAAGGCTGGGCTAAGGCCTGGGAACACATTTGGGACAGGAATCTCATTTAGACAGGCTCTTTCAAAATAAGGCACAGTTAAATTGACCAGAAGGCAATTATTGAAATGAAAATTATTTTCACTCCCTTTGTCTCCTGACCACCAACCTAACAGCCACAGTATTTTTTAAAGGCAAATTGTTAAATGAGATAATTGTGTTATTAAAAAAAAAAAAAAACCACCTAAAAAAGGTGGCCGGGGGGAGGAAGGAAAAAAAAGTTAATTTAGTCTGCCCGGTACAGATTGGAGGAATACAAATATTTTAATTCTCCATAAAACCGGCAATGCAAATAACATCGGGAAACGGATTCTGCTGTCGGCCACCGACCGGAATAAAGACGTTGCATTAAAGAAAATACATCTGCTGTGAATACTAATAACCGCATCCCATCTCCTCCACTTCACTGTTGGACAAAAGCGACCGGGCAGAGCCGACACCGCCTCTGCCCCGGGGCGGCGGGAGCCCGGCGAAGGGCAAGGGACCGCCGGGGAGAGGCACCTCGCTTTTGGCTGCCGGCAGCACCCTCCTCCCCGAGAGCCGCTCCGGGATTTTTCTGACCGAAAGCATCCCGGCAAGGTGCCTTGTCTCCCGCCCCGCCGGCGGGTTTCCCAGCGGGCAAGGGAGGGCGGACAAGGGGAGCGGGTGATGGGGACGTGCTCGGGAGGAGGGAGACTAACGAGCGGGCCGCCCGGCCGGGTGGCGGGACACGGCTCCCTTCCCCGCCGGGTGGTGCTGGGCTTGCGGAGGAATGCACCCTTGGCGGGGTCCTGGGCAGAAGTCAGCTTTGTTTTCGATTTATAATAAAACACATCAAAGGAAACTATCCAGGTCCAGTTTCTGCCAGGCCGGGGTTACAATTCTCAGCTGAGTGATCAAGGACCTCCTTGCATTGCCTTTGCCCCTTCGGGTCAGAAAACGTCCATCACTTACAGACTCCCCAGAAACGAAGAAGGGATCAGCTCTGGGCCGCAGAGCCGGTTCGTTTAACCGGGAAAATAGAAAGCATATCACCTTTAAAAAAAAAAAAATAACCGAGACCATTCTTTCGTACATGTTGGCGATAATTATATGGTCTGGGGAACTTTTTTTACACAAAGAAAAACTAAAGAGCAGACCGTGCGAGAACCGAAAAATAAATCTGACTCCACTCTCTCAATCCGTAGTCCAGTGGCACCTCTTTAGGGGGAAGAGACGCTAACCCAAGCGCTGGAAAGCACCGGGAACTAGAGAGATGCCCTCCGGGGCTCCGGCGGGGAGGAAGGTGGAGCGGAGAACCGGGCTCCCCGCCGCCTTGGCCCCGCTCGCCCCGGGCTTGCCCGTGGGCTCAGCCCAGCTCCCATTTACAGATGTCTCAAGCCGTGGCTTCCCACACCCACGCCTCACGGACGGCAGCTTCACGCCGGCTCCTGCAGACCGTTAAAACGCGGCTAAACCCCTGCCCGCGACAGCAACCACAGACCGACGGGAAAAGGTAAAGCGTCAGGAGAAATTGCTTCGCAAATGTTACTCGATCGCCAAGTCCCCGGTTCGCAGGAAGCGTGTCCCCTGCCCCCTGCGGCGAATTACGGCCCTAACGGCTCGTTTTACACTTAAAAGGTAACATTTTTTGTTGTTGCTGTTCTAATGAGATCATATATAAACACCCGATCCCGTGCCTGGGCTGTTTCTTGATTACGTCTTTCAATTCAAATGGAAAATTTTATCTGCGGGAGCTGTAATTTATTTGCAGCCGTTGCCTCTTCGCCAAGATCCTCTCCCAACCCCTTCCAAAACGGCGCCTGAGAGGGGAACCTAAGGGAGAGCCCAGCCCGCCCCTTCGGGTAATCGGTGGACTAAAGAGCTCACTTTAAGTGACAACAACGTAGCTACAAATTTTCTTAAGAATTTTTTTTTTAAAAAAAACAACCCCCAAAACAACCTCATCACACTCTTTTTTTTTTTTTAAAAAAAAAAAAAAAAAAAAAGGAGCAGCCGCCTGCACGCCGGGGTTGGCGGTCGCGCCCGGCGGCGCCCCGGGCCAGGTCCGCTCGGCGGCTCCCGGGCGCCACCCAGAGGCCGGCACTACCCCTCGCCCGGGCGGCGGCATCGGGGGCGCGGCCGGATCCCGCCGCGGGGGCGACGGCGCCGGTGGGGCCGGGGCGGGAGCGCGGGGAGGCCGCGGCGGCTGGAAGCGGGTGTGGAGGGAAGGAGGAGCGGCAGGCTCCCCCCCGGGAGCGGGCAGGCGGGCTGGGGTGAACTTGGGCGGCAGACGGCGGGGGCGGGCCGGGCAGCGCGCACCCACCTGAGCGAAGCCGGCGGTTCTGAGCCTCTGCAGCTCCTCCGGGGCCGTCACCTGACGGGGCGGCGGGGCCCTTGACAATTAAAGCCCCGCCGGGGGTGGGTCACCGCTCCCCGCCCACCGCGCGGCTCTGCGGGCCGGGCGGGCCCCGCACCTGCGGCCCTGCCGGGGGTGGGGTGGGGGGGGGCTGGGCTGGGCGCGGCTCCCGGCGGGCACCCACCGACGGGCACCCGGCGAGGCCCCGCCGCCGCCGGCGCCTTCGCGCCGCTGTTTTAACACAAACCCTCGGCGGTGCCTATTTCCGAGATGTGCTAATTGCTACTTGGGTGGCAGGGCGCGAAGTCCTTGTCCGTTTCCTAGTACAAAGTAGGTTGCTAGAAAATTTGAAATTGCCTTTCAGCCTAAAGCTGCCTTACCTGAATGTCATAATTACAGTAATTATGTACATCCAAATTACATGCTAATTAAATTAGAATCAAATCGTTCTAAATCGAAATCAAATGAGGTAGCGAGAATTAATCAATGACAACATAAATAGAGAGCTTCCTTCAGGGATATTTATTGTAACGATCCACGCAGGAACCCGATCTGGAAGTCACCTGTTTATTTACTTTCGGAGCGGTAATAAGTTACGGTTCGGCATTAATTTTAAAACGATCGGTTCCGCGGGCGGCGGAGCTGCGGGGCGGCCCCCGAGGGCGGAGGCTGCCGGCGGAGCCCCGGCCTCCCCGAGGGCCGCTCGCCAGAGCCGGCGGCCACTGGAGCCCGCCCCGTCCCGCCGCCGCCGCCCTTAGCGCCGGGCCCGAACCCAGCGCCAGCCGGGAGAGCGGCCGTCAGAGCCGCCGGCCCTCCCTCCCTCCGTCCGCCTGCCACAACTTCTCCCGCTCCGGCCCCGGGAGCTCCGTTCCCAGCGGGGGCTGCGCCGCCGCGCCCCGACCCTCCCCGCCGGGCCGAGGGAGCCCATCAAGGCGCAGCGATCCGCGCCCGCCCAGCCCCGAGGGTTAACTCTATTCCGCGTCTCCACGGGAAAGAAAAAATTTAAAAAAAAAAAAAAAAAAAAAAAAAAAAAAAAAAAAAAAAAGAGAGAGAGAAGCTCTTACCGCCATCTGTGAACCGACAGCACCTCCTACAGGGCCCCGGCGCGCTGTGCCCAGCAGCCGCGCCGAGCGCCCGGGGCTGCAGCCAGACGGGGCGGGCAGGATCCCCGGCGGCTCTCATATGGGCGTCCCGCAGCTTGCGCGGAGAAAGCCGCGGAAACTTCGCCCCAGCGGCCCTTCCCCTTCCAGTCAGGTTTTTGAACCCACTGTCTTTTTCGCAGTCCAACGCCGTCAGGCCCGAGAGCAGTGAAGGAGGCCCCGCGCTTCCACCGCCGCCCCGCCGGCCGCCAAGGGCAGCTCCGCGAGTGGGTTAAGGGAGCACACAGAGCAGCGCTCAGGGAGCGGCGAGAGGGCGCTAGGGGAGCACGCAGAGCAGGCAGCCTCTTCCCAAGCTGCACCGACCTTGCCCAAGTCTGTCAGGGCTGCACTGAGAGCAGGAAAGGTATTGGAAGGACGCACATTTTTTTTCAAAGCTCTTCAACAGGTAGTCTTAGACATCCAAAATGTCATTATTCTTCTGGTTTGATTTTCATTCACAATGTCTATCCGTCACAACAAACCTACTTGCCCGTCTTTTCACATAGGAAAAGGCAAGATGTACATAGCATATGCTTCAGCTGCATGCAAACAAAATGCAGACCCCACAAAAAATGCCCACAGCTGTAGATGTTGAGCTGTCCTTCCCTCTTCAGGTGGAAGCCAGCTGGGCTGCAGTTGGCGACACACTGGGGGACAGATCCTTGTGACACATGCTCACCAATCAGACAGGCCTGGAAGCTAGAAACCTTGCTTTGGAGTAGAGGAACCTTCCAGTTCTTACTGATTATCCCTTGTATCTTTCATGCTGCACTTAACACATAAGTGTTCTACTGGAATATGCCTTTTCCCTGATCACATGATTCCGTCCTTTTTTATACAGAAGGATAACAAATTCTTCACGAGAGGTATATTGTTTGTAGGGGTGTTTTGGCAGTTTCCCTTCCCGTTCTTTCTAGATTGGAGCTTCCACATGCACATTAATAGAGGGCCTGACTCTTACTGGGTTGTGCACACCCTTGCACTCCCAGCTGCTTCAGCAAGAATGCCTGGAGCAACCCAGTGCCAACACATTTAAAAGAAGGTGACATACCTTAACAGGTCACCCTTTCAAACTCATTCACATGTGTTTAGAAGTTAAACCATGTTGCTTGAACTATATATTTTAATCCATCTTTTAAATATTGAAAAAAACTTCAGAATTCCAAGTGACCATTTTAAGAAACAGAAGCAGACAATCCCCATTTGTCCTGTGAGTGAGAAGAAGGCTGTTTGCCAGAGTACTGAGCACAGCAACGTCCTTTTCACCTGCCCACTAACCAACATACTTCCATCTGCCACCCTGAAATGGCAGAGAAGCATTTCCTCTGCAATAAAAACCGTGTGGCGTTTCCTTGTGCATTTGCACCAATTCAGAACTCCGGAGAAGGCAGCAATTCTTATTGTTTGTAAAGAATAAGGTATTTTATTATGGAAGTTCATCTTCATAACAATGTGTGCAGAAAACGACTGACAATCATTAAAAAACCCCCACAGTTTGTTTAATGAGAACTGAAGGATGACTATTTACATTAACTTTCTATCACAAACAATGAAATACCTGAAGCAGTTGAGGCAGTAAATATTCTTTTCATGTCTTGAGAGATTATTGAACAATAACTTGACATTGTACTGACACATACCAACAGGGGTTCAAGATGTTTAGATAGCCTTGACCAAGTAGTACACGGCAGGAGGTCAAAAAATGTTGGCTACACACTTATGTGAACTATGTCTCTCTGTTGTTTTAACTCATGAAATTGATCTCTTACAGGGAACTTTAGGGAAAATGCTTCAGAAAGAGAAAAACAAACCCCCCTACAATACAATGTTTTGATATCTGAAACGGCGACTTTATCCAGAACTGCCTCAAATGATTGTTAGCATTTAGCATATCCCAAGGCTCTGTCCAAATTACTCTCCGCTTCCCCTCACAGTTGCATCTCAATGGAAATCATCACTGACAAACAGAATAACACATACTGCTCTGAAATATTTTAAAACCTTAAAATCAGGTCAGTGAACTGCTACGTGTATACAAGAAGTATTTGCCAACAAGTATATTTATACACTAAGAAAAATACCATAACATTTATACCTAATTTACAAATATTCCATAGTTAAAGAAATGATGCTGTTGGCTTTATGTAGGAAATGCTAGTTACAGAGGTTGGGGAATGAACAGCAGTTTGTAATCGAGCCCTTGTTAAAGGTATTCATCACAAAATAGAGACTTTCTTGTTTCCACCTGTCCCCTACACTATCTGTTTCTTTTCCTCTCTCTGCTTCTGCTTCGACTGCGTCTGCTCCTCTCCCTGTGTTCCACTTTACTGCACTTGTCCTTGTAGTTCTCTCTACATCTTTTCTTCTCTCTGTGCACATCTGTGCTGGGGCTTCTCGTTTCGTTTCTCCCGCGTCGCTCTTCGCCAGGGCTTTGACTTGGACTTTTTCTTATTTGCCTTTGCCTGGAACTGCTGTGACTTGCGCAAGGGCTTCTCCTGCTCCGATCATTCACACTCTGGCTTCTACTATCCCTCTCCTTTCTTTCAGTCTCTCTCTTGATGGTGCTATGGTACCTGCCTTTGGACTTTCTTTCCCCCTCACAGGAGCTCCATTTGTTGCTCTCCGCAGAACTATCTCGCTTTAAAAGTCTATACTTCTCCCTATCTTTGTCCTTGTTACCGTGACTACTGCAGAGATCTTCATAAACTTTCTCCTTCCTTGTCTTTGCCTTTCCTTCTGAATCGCTGCTGCTGCTGCTGCTAGCCTCTGAAAACTTGTCTTTTTTTCTTTTCTTAGAATACATCTTCTTTTGTGCTGCTTTATCTCTGCTGTCAGTCTCGCTGTCGCTGCTGCTTACTGAAGTCTCACTGGAGGACGAGGAAGAGGATCTCGCCTTATGCTTCTTGTGTTTACTTTTGCTTTTCTTCTTTTGCTTTTTCTTCTTTCTGTCTTTCTTTTTCTTTTTCTTCTCCAGACGATCCAACTTCCTTTTATTTTCAAAACAGAAGAGTAGCACAATCAGACATGTTAAGATATACTAAATTACAAAGTCCTTTAAAGTTCATGACTTCTGAGGACCTATACAGTAAATACACTATTTTCCATAAAAACATGTTGAGTGCCTCTCCTCTTTCAGCGAGGTATTAACTTTAAAATTCTAACCTGATGTTAATCAAAGTAAGAACTTTCCTGTTATCCACAGCTGCTCCCTCAAAATAAGAGGAATATGATTTATTAATTCTTTATTTTTTGTTAAAAAAAGGTAAGCAAGATATGTCAATTTTGGCCTTGTAGCTAGGAATAAATACGTTCAGCAGTGCTTTTCCCTGCCTTGTCAGCCTGCTCTGGAGACTTTGGAAAATCACTGATGCTTTTGTTTGTGCATTTTAACTAGGGGTTTTGAAAATGAAAAAAAAAAACCCAGTTAGCACTCATTTTCTGTAAATGATGGAAACTGAGACTCTAAAGCCTATGCCTCGGAGTCCTCCAGGAAAATAATATGGGTATTTTCAATAACCTCTTCCCTTAAAACTAGAAATTTACATTTCTAGCCATAAGTACACTATTCCATCATGCACACACATTCACTGCTATTTGGTTGCTTTCACCTAGTTTTTATTTTTGTTTTCTGTGTTTATTCTTTTAAAAAAATCAGCGACTGAGTAGTGAAACTACTTTCAGTGTGTTAAAAAAATCCTTTTAGACTAGTAAAATCTAAAGGACGCAAATATTTACTGAACTTCAACTTTCAATATTTCACATACTATAATTTCATTGTGATGGGCCAGCAGAAGTTCAGATAAAATACCGTTTTAAATTACTCAAACTACATACACATTCCTTACTTCAGAGGAACATAAATTATGCCAAATCTTTTCAGAGAGTTATTTATTATATATGCAAAAACCATGCATATGTACCTGCTTAGCTATTCACCTTTCCCCCTTCCTCCCACTCCCCCTATAGAAAACATCTTTTAACCTAAAAGGCCATTTTAACTACTGATACCTGTATGGGATCTAGCAGGCACTAGTTAATAGTTTTCATTTTTAACATTTTCATGTTATTTCAAGACAATGTTGCAAATTAACAGATAAAAAAATAAAAAGGAGGTCACCTGAAATGTGAAATCAGTAGGACAGAAGCAAAGAATGAAAATTTCATTAACTTTGTATTAGAATTACAAATCTGGTAGTTTTGGGGAGCTCCCTCTGCTGGAGCAGTAAACTGTAAACCCTGACCCGAGGGCAGCGTGGAGCGAGGCCAACCTTGGCCCTGGGGTGCAACATCACGTTCAGTTTAGCCACAGGATACTTGCTCCTCAGTTCTTAATTAGAGCACAACAAACGTTGCTGAGTTGTAAACCAGTAAACAAGAACATAGGAATTTTAATCCTGGAAGAAGACACTGTAAACAACACACCGTAAAATAATACTTAAAAATAGCACCTGACAGCATCTTCCGTGAGCCAATTACTATTATTTTAGCATCCCAGTTAAAATGGAAACGAGCCTCAGTGCAAAGGCATCGCAACTAGACTAGAATACCCAGACCAAAACAAAGCAACTGTATTAAAAAAATGTGCCGCGTGATGCCATTTGTGGTCAAGCATATGCTAAACTAATCTGATTTTCTTCTGTACTGGTGGTGCTACATTCTTCCACGGCATTGAAGAGCCACAGGACAATCACGCAGTCAAAACAACTGGCGACGCAGATCCCCCCAACTAGGTACCGCACTTACCTTAGAAGTTTCTGTTTTTGTTTGGTTGACAGTGATTTTAGAAATTCAACTTCTGGATCATCATCCCCTTCACTTGCGACAAATTCCTGGGAAAATACAATAAGATATTAAGTTCTTACATACAAAAATAATCTCTTCATTCATACTGCTGTATTAAAAGTGATGGCTTTGCTTACCTTATTTTTGCGAAGGCACAAATTATTTGTGTTACTAAGTCAGCTTAAGATTCTTTGGAAAGAGCAGCATACGTGCTACAAAGTGAAAAAAACCCCCCTACTTTCTGTCTCAGAGCTGAGTAGGTGTTATAATGGGGGGGGGGGTTACACAACAGAGGTTATCAGTAACGTGAAAAAATACTGCTAGGGAAAGAAACATTTCTGAAACAGTTAATAAAAATGAGCTGATCTTGGAGCCCACATGATTCCCCAGGATAAGTCACTCCATTGTTCTCGTGCTTGGATGAATAGGTAAGATGCTAGTCCCGCTCGAACCCAGAGTAATTTAAGCAAATTACTTTTCTGTCTCAGTTTAATCATTAGGAAAATGGGTATTAACACATCTACCTCACTGTTGTGTTATTAGTCTTTAAATGTTCATGAAGTGTTCTGGCAATGCAAAATACTGCAATCATATAATCCACATACAGCAGCGCAATCAGCAAAGCATAGCTACTTTGAAGACCCCGAATTCTTCAAATTATGTGCATCTGGTACACTACAGATCTCCACTGTGATGTTTTGAATTTTAGCCACACCCAGTAGGGGAAAGAAGAAATAAAGATTAAAAAGCTCTTCCAAAAGATCCTTACCACACCTAACGTAAACAAAACACACTGATATAGCTGCAATTCGTTTAACAGTGCCCACCATATGCTACATTTCTCTGGGGCACACGGCTTTTTTAAACGCAAAAGTACACTCATCTGCAGAGACACAACGAATTGTTGGCTTACTCACGATTTCAATGGCTGAGGGCCATCGTTTCCTCTTTACTAGAGGTTTGGCTATCCTGCCATACGAACAAAGGTTATTTCATGGTGGCTCACTCGAAGAGAGTGTACAGATTTTTCACTTCACATTTTTATTAAAGCACCTCGAATAGAAATGTACCCTGTGCAGTCTAGGTAAAAATAACTAAATGTTTTCACTCCAATAAATAATGAATGTAACAACAGGCAATCAAGTAAAAAAAAAATCTTCAGATGTAGCATTCCTGGCAGTAATTATTTGTGCAGACTTCCCCAAACTTTGCCCAAAGGCTGGCACTGCATCAGAAGTATGTGGCAAAACCCCTTACAAAAAATTCAATTTCTAGTCACCCAGAGGAGGGATTTAATTTATTACATGTGCTTTTAAAAGAAGTAATTTATGATTCACCATTCTGACTAAACCGAAGCCGGAAAACAGTAAGTTTTTGGACATTTTTCTACTGGTATAGCTGTTCAGCTTTCCTATGGATATGCATATTTGAAAACATTAAGTAGCAATTCACAAGCAATCACATTTAGATTTACAGACATTTTCAGCTTACTGGTAAAAAGATCATTACCTGTGATGGATCATTTACGGTCAAGTTTCTCCCCAGTACATTTTGTTTCAGTGCAAACCCACTGTTTCTCATCTCCGCTATTAGCTCCGAGGGGTGCATTGATGGCCCTGTTCACAAAAATCACAGTTTGAATGTATCATTTATATCTCTCTACCTTTTTTGGACTCCACAGTAGGAATTCAGTTGAAGCTTTGTTAAGTAAAATCACAGCTAAATCAACTCAATAATCTTCTGCTGAGCAAATAATCAGATATGATTTTCTAAAACAGCAGTCTGGAGATTCAGCATAGAAAATAATTGCATTTTTCTTTAAGTACAAGGGGATTCTCTTATGTAACTTTGTCAGGTTGAAAACAATATATTTAGGTAGGTCTAGTAATATATTTTTATTGAAGAAGCACAGGAAACCCAAAGAAAGCACATTAAATAAGACTTTTAGATGCCTCCTCTCTGCTGAAACAATGGGAAAACGCACTTCTAATATCACTAGGAAGGTATTGTTCATAATGACGCAAATTTTTGACCTTAAACATAGAAAGTAACCATTATTAAGAAACTCAGAATACATTCAGGGGAAAAAAAAATACATGAAAAAATTATCTACATCCTTACTTATTCCAGAGATCCCTAAATACATTGGATATATTATCTCCACAAAAATTTATTTTCTATCATCTTAAAAACCACACTATACATTACATTAGAGCAGGCGTTTGGGATTAGGCCCATGTTATCTTTCTTTGCAAACATCTAACAAAGAGCAAAATACTGGATATATTTTGAATCATTTAGAGTTGAATGTATAATTTATAAACCCCGTAACTCACTGTTGTGTTTTAACTGAATACCTGTGATCATCAAAACCTCGTGTACTTCTCTGATCGGGTATTTTTTCTTTACCCTGAACACACGCTCTTTTGTTAGGTCACTTTAAGTACATTTCCTTACCAGTTCATCCACTAACCTTAACTGTCAATGAATAAGCACTACTGTATACGGAAAATATAAATTAGAAAGAATGTACAATAGAGCATAGAGCACGTTGCTATATTACTTCGGTAAGCTAACTGTAAATGGTAAGATTAACTGGTCTTATGAAACATACTGATCCTGCTTTGCGGTTTTAAGAGTGTCTTAGTTGTGGAGCCAGACAGAACTCAGTTATCTTTAACACAAATATGGAAAGTAAAGGAAGATTTTTACTATGGAAAACATATGAAATGTAAACCAGCACTTCTTCAAAATCTTTCTTGGTTTTACTGTACTGCACTGCTTACAGAAACAATCAGGCCCATATGTAAAGCAGGAAGGAAGAAGATAAAACTTTGAATGTAGTCTAAGGAGCCCTTGCATTACTTTCTTTTCACAAGTTCCTTACCTTGCTCGGCAAAAGAATTTTCTAATGAGATACCTTTTAGTCTTTCCTGGAGTTTACATTTCATTAAGTAGGAGGTTATTTCCCCCCTACCTTTTATTAAAAGTGTTTTTTCTTTTTATGTGTTACAGTGTAATTGTAAGCTCACTGCTAATTAATGAATGTATATAGGCTCCAATGTCTATATTTTTGCTTATTTCATATTAAAGACCTTGCTCTGCTTGTCCAAATCTACTCTGGGCTGGAACAGAAACCGACATCAGACAGAAACGTAACAACAGAATTTAGTACCAGCTGATGTCTTGATTTGAAAAGGCCACATAAGCCAGTCATACGATTCACTCAAATACTAAACCAAACCCCAGCCCTATATGACGAAACTGAGTAGAGACAAAGAGTAGAGTCAGGAAAGAAGATTTCACCGTATCAAACCAACCAAAACATTTGACAGAATTGAACTCTGGAATCCCTCTGTTACTCAAAGACAGTAAGAACACCTAACAAAGTATGTGTTTTCATGTGTACTGGATACATAATTATTCCCATTAGCATGATTAGATTAATACAGGAATACAACTTGTCCAAATCTATATAGGATATTTGCAAAAAAAAAAAACCCACCCAAAACACTCCCGAGAGAAAAGCCCTAACTTTGTGGTTACAGGCAGAATCGAGACCAGAGAGGCCTTCAAAAGCGCAGTTCAGAATTTTCTAAAAACAAACCTTCCAGGCACTCTTTGTGCCTAACACTAGAAAGAAGTAAGCAAAATATTTTCTCCTTTTATATAAAAAGCTTATAATGAATGCACAATGCTACTGATTTTTATGCATTTGTGCCCAGTGGATGTCTGTGTTGTAACAGACGGACCCACACAAGTGAACAAGGGGCCTGTCAGAGCTGCGCTCAAGTTGGGATCCAACATGCAACCACACACAAACTTCTGAGCTACCTTCTAAATGCTCTTTTAGAGGTGAAATCAGCATTAGGTTTAAAAGAAAAACAAAACCCAAAAACGAACGCAGGTGAGCTCCGAAGAAAAGCAAGCCAGGCTAAAAATGAATTTATATGACTCTTGTTTTCTTGTTTGTTAATGACGTCAAGGAGACATTCATAGCTCCATCTACAACACTTCAGTTGCAACATGGTACTACCACGACAAGGACAGTCAACAATTCACTGTTATTCCTGGTTTCTGGATGTATTCAAGTTACATCAAATGCACTTACAAAACCTGGAGAGTGGTTTAGGGAATAAGTTATTCTGGTTTTGGACTCCTTTAATTGTGGCGAGGAAACTGATCTAGGTTCAGCCTTGTGAAGCTATGCAAGTACCTCCACAAAGCTTTATTACACACGTTATTTTTGCAATTAATAGGAAATGAGATTCAGAAAATAAACCAACCCATAAATGATCGTAGAGTCAAAACACAGTCCTACTTCACAACCCTTCTGCGTGCAGATCACCACTAGGCACAACACAAGCACACTGTGTGATTACGGAGGACTCTTGTACAGCGTGTGACCTTTGCAGCTTAAAAAGCATCCTCATTTTGAGAGGACAACATAAGCAAACCTACTCATGCTCTTTTTTCCGAACACTCTGATGCCACTGAACTTCTGCTGCCTTAAGACATCATATTTGACAATGGCTGCACAGCTTACTCCAATTACTACCTACTTTCTCCAACACAACAAAGAGAGTAAGGAAAATTTTTATTCTCATAATTAAACTCCCTTCCTTGGAATTAAATGCTTGGTGATTTGCTTTTCCCACCCATGCCTCAAGAGATTTGATTTATACTTTAATGATTTTGGTAAGCAGATGTGGTTTTCTTTGAAATGTCAGTGACGGTTTGAGGTCTTCCAGGATTTCTGGGCACAACTATTTTACATGACAGCATTGAGGCTTGTAACACACTTCTTTTCCGGCTGCTTCTTCACAGAGTCTTAAAAAGATGTAGCTGCCTAAATGTGTGAACAATCACATTCCCATTGCCACACCAAAAATTCAACATCTCGGGAGTGTCCTGCAGACGGTAAGGCTGAGCTGAGAGTCTCCTGGTTGGCTAAATCCTTGTGAACTGATGTTACCTAAGTACTCTCAAACAGCACCCACCAACTTGCAAAAAGAAAAAAAAAAAAAAAAAAATCACTCCTACATCAGGCACAGAAAAATACCTTGTGTACTACAAATCTGATGTCCTCATACCTGCACTCCTCATGGACTGGTGAGACTGTGAAGAAGCTGCCTGTGTGACCTCAAGCCGATGAAAACACCTAAAGATGACACTACACCATGCGTTGACAGAAGGCTCGATACAGGAATCCTGTAAAAATAGCTGATTGCTACAACTTCTGACAACTAGTCTCTCGGCATTCTTCCATCAGTAAACTAAAAATAAGTTCAAAGTTACAATGTTTCATCACCTGTTTCTTATTCTTGCAAGTCAAATACAGTACCTTGCTATTTTTGAATATGACTGTCAGGCTTATTTTCTGGAATTTACATTTTGATAGGGAGAAAAAAAAAAGAAAAGAAGAAAACCTTTAAAACTTCTCCAGATGACACTTGTTTAAAACTAAAACATTTATCTGCTTTAAAATTAATTCACAGTCTTAGAAAAGATTTTTACCATATAGTGGAATTAATTGTATGCTGATATCATACTTATTTTTATGCATTAAGACAACTGTCAACTTGTTAAGTTTTCTACAGGTACTTAAAATTATATTAAGGGCTTGCACAAAAGAGGCTCCATAGTTAAGACCCACCAAAGGATTTTAAAAATATTTTTTGTGGCCTGTATAATTCAAGAGATGGTGTCGTCAAGCAAATAGGCTACGGTTTCTTCCTGCTTCGTACTTCCCACATAAGTTCTTGCTGCATTAATTCTGTTATCTTCTAAGACACTATTTAAAGAAAAAAATCCAGATAGCTCAGTTGGCTCAAAGAGATGGGGTACAAAATACGGAAACTCAAACCACTCAGTTAAGTGTGAAAAGAAGGATTTTAGTCTTCACAAAGTTCAACCTGAGAGCAACCCTAGCTTGACAGCTGCTGGTGCATCTTTGTAATATTCATACAATTCAATCCACAGAAGGGCTGTAAATAGAATTTTTCTGAAGCCCGCATGAGCATCAATTATACTGGATTGCAGAAGGATATCAAATTAGGATTTCTACAACATATTGTAAATTTGCTTTTTTTTGTAAAAAAGAGCACTCCAAATTCTTATCACTTAACCGAATCTGTTCTGCTTCTATTAAACAACTGGGCGGGGGGGATTTAATTCAATTACTTCAATGCCTGGCTTACAGCAAGCTCTCCCATGCTGCATTACTACCCCCACTCCCATCCCAGAAGCAAGAGAAACCTACAGCTGCAATTAATTTTCCAGTTAGTCTGTACTTCTCCTGAAGCTAAAAATGCAGAGAGTGTGTAACACACTGTTGTTGCCAGAACGTTTCCTGTAAGAGGCGCGGGCAGAGGAACTCCCCTTCAGAGAACAAGGCTCGCTGGAACACACCACCTCACAGGCCTCCATTAAAATGTCTAAAGCACATTTTTCAAATCATAGAATATTAGAGAACAGTATGCTGGATCCTCTTTTCATAACAACTGTGATTAAATACCACTTTTTCTGCAACAGCTTCAGTGGCAGTAAGGACAAAACGTAATGTTATGATTGCCAGTATCACAAAAAAATAGCACTTTTACTTCTATCTGCTCATGATGCATAGTCTCGACAGCATCTGCTCAATTTATTGATAAAAGCTTTCGCTGCTGTCACCAGTGCAGATGAGCAAACTGAATTACTCTTTGCAATCAATTAAATTTTAAATGGATTTTTGTTGTGGGATACATATGGAAAGCAAAGAGATAGGAGGCAGTAGTAGTGTAACCACTATTCCCACCTGTGGCAGAGGAAACTACAGCAACCAGTTGTGCTTAAGTAGTGGCTGTAGTTATGTATTGCTACGAAACAAAATACACTGCTCCATAAAAAGTTACTGAAAAAGGCAGTAGATTCTTCATGGTGTCATTTTAATTCCAACTTTTTTACCTCCATTGTAACTAAGGTTCATTTTGTGCATCACCAAAACAGAATAGTTAGACTAGGGCTTTTCTAGACCTTCCCCCTCCTGAGAATGTATTCTGGTGTGGGACATCTTTTAGTTTAGAGATGTCATAATTTTAATCTAAAAATACCACTATCATCACCATGCCATCAGACTTCTCCTGACTTAGAAATGGAGAGATAATTTACATGAACATAAATATAAATAAAGCACACTTGTGCATCTGCTATCAATTCTCCATTATACGTCATGCACAGTATACTCCACTCTGCCATGCTTAAAAATTAATTTATGAATCAAGGGCAAGATACTTTCAAGGCTTATCCTTTATTACTACATAATTTCTCTGAATAAAGTAAGCCTAAAGTATGTTTTCTTTGTTCCTTCTTTCTTTCTTTCTTTCTTTTTTCTATGCTTCTTGGACTACATGAGGCTGTAATACTTCCAAATTGAAATCTCATTTCCTACATAACAGTGACACTAAAGCCATGTTCTACTGTGGAAAAAAAGTATTTATCTATGCAAAGAGCTCTTTCACATTAACTAGGTTTTAGAAAACCATTCTGCTGCTGGGTTTTAGTTTAGTACACAACCACACGAAGGATGAACATACTCTGAATTCAGAATGCTGCCTTCTCTGGTAGCAGTCATACCAGGCTTTTTAGGTTTTGCTTTAAGAGAGTACTTCCCTTTCACATTTTTGCACTTCGAAGGTATCTCTAGCTGTTGTTTCCTACCTGCCCCACGGCTTCTGGAGATGGCCAGTGCCGGTGGTACTGCCTGGAGCCCAGCCCAGCCAGCAGGCCACTTACCCGATCGAGGCCCTTGTCCTGGAAGATGGCTCATCTCCAGGTGATTCTGAGCCATCTGCCGGGTCTGCATTCCACCCACCAGCATGCTGTGGAGCAGCGGCACCAAGGGCCGGTGAGGGCAGCTGGCTGAGGCCGGGCTTCAGGCAGCAGGCACCAGCTCACAGCCACCCAACCCCAGCGCCTGCATAAACTCGTGGAACCGGCCGCACCCGCGGGCCCCCGCTCCATGGCAGCCCCTCGGGCCCCTCCACATCCCCACCTTCTCCCTCTCGCCTGTGCTCAGCGACCGGAGCCAGTCCAGCACTGGCTGCACCTGGATGACCTGCTTCAGCCTCACCTCGCCTCAAAATTAGCATGGACAGCTCGGTCAACACATCCATATACTTTTTTTGAGTTTCGTATGTTTCTTTTTTTTTTCCACACAGTTTAAAAAGAAATCAAACAAAAGTGGAAAAGAATTACAGACTGAGCTTAATCACACGGTATCATCTGTTAACTTCTACTGCAGTTGTGACTGAGACAAGAGTAGACATTTATCTAAAGGCCAAAGCGCTACTATCAAAATTATGTGATCCCAATCCCGATCATGAAGAACTTGGCACATTTATGCTCCCTCGGCTAGTTCAGAATTGATCATTTTTTACTGATAATTTTTCTATCTATTGCAGAGATGACTACGTTCAGAGCATATTTACACTTCAAAGCAACTGCTGCAGCAGGCATTGAGAGGAATCAGTGAATAAAAAAAACCCTCTGGCTTTTAATTAGCTCTTCTTCAGAGGGTCTGCAGTTTAACTGAATTCAACAGTTCAGCACAGAATTTCAGTATAATTTGCCATGCTTTTGTCAAAGGGTATTTCAGAGAAACCCGAGTTTCCTTTTCACTTTTTTTTGAGTGGTAACCATTTACCTTTATCAAACTGCCATAGGAATCCATATTTATTGCTTAAATGCCCAGCGCAAGACTTCTTACAGAAATCTGTATTTTATGCATTCGCACCAAATACAGAGAGTTCTGAAACCTAAATGGGAGATTATTCTAAAATGTGACAGTTCTTAAACCATGTGAAGATTTAGTTAAGGTTCCTGCTGCTCACAATCAAAGGTCTCAGCTGCAGATCATAAAGGAAGGTTTTGTACACTCTGTTTCTACAGATGACCATTTATACAAATATTCACACCATATTCAAATACCTTTTCTTTGTTGTTATAGATTCAAGAGAAGACTTAAATAAATTCCCGCATTCCTGATGTAATGCAGATTTTTCTCTGTGAGGAAGCAAAAAAGCACCATATTTGCCACTGGAAAAAAATGCAGTAAGGTATACCCATAAAATATTTTGTGCTGCCTCCATACAACTGATAATTTCAATGGTTACTACAGAAAGGAATTTCATCCAAAAGGTAAAGATCTATTAAAAATATTAAGTGACAGACTGATGTAAACCACAGCCACAACTGGTTTAAGGGGTGTTCAGGCAATGAGAAGAGAGGGCACAAACTCCAGGAGGTGATACTGAATCTTCAGAAAGCTGCATTGGCGTAGACATGCCTAGAATTTCCTCGTCTCCATAGATCCTGAGATGCCGGACACATACACGTGTTGCTCCACTCGATTTCTACCATTACCTGCCCAAATTTTCTACAACATACTGATCACTTTACAGTCCTCTCTTTTGGGTAATTTCACTGGACGGATCATGCATGGAGCTAGTTGGCTGTAAAACTTTCCAGGCAATCCATAGCAGAGGAGGACACACAGTGGCCTCCAGGCTTCAGTTTCACAGGCCAAGAGCAGAAGAGCCGCCTTCTTATCTTACCATCTCACTACTTCTAATTATCCCATTTGACACTCTAGCCCTACACTTTGTAAGACAGTAATATTTTATTTTCCTAAGACAGTATAGATTCCTAGCAGATAATACATTCTAAAAACATATGATAAATGTGAGCATGGAAGCTTCCACAGCTTTTTGGCAATTGCCTCCCAACCCTCCTGAGCAAGACAGATTGCTTGCAGGAAAAAAAAAAAAACAAAAAAGAAAAAAAAAAGTTTGCCCTAACTCAGCAAGTTTGCCAACGACACCAAGCTGTGTGGGGCAGCCGACATCCTGAAGGGTAGGGATGCCATCCAGAGGGACCCTGACAGGCTGGAGAGGTGGGTCCAGGCCAACCTCACGAAGTTCAACAAGATCAAGTGCAAGATCCTCCATCTGGGTCGGGGCAATCCCAAGCACCAATATAGGCTGGGCAGTGATTGGCTTGAGAGCAGCCCTAAAGAAAAGGACTTGGGGGTGCTGGCGGACGAGAAGCTCAACATGAGCACTCAACGTGCACTTCCAGCCCAGAAAGCCAATTGTGTCCTGGGCTGCGTCAAGAGGTGCATGGCCAGCAGGCTAAGGGAGGTGATTCTTCCCCTCTACTCCACTCTCCTGAGACCCCACCTGGAGTCCTGTGTCCAGTTCTGGAGCCCCCAGTACAAGAAAGACATGGACGTGCTGGAGCGTGTCCAGAAAAGGGTCATGAGGATGATCAGAGGGCTGGAGCACCTCTCCTATGAAGACAGTTCCTCTCCTATGAGAGAGTTGGGGTTGTTCAGTCTGGAGAAAAGGTGGCTCTGAGAAGACCTTATTGTGGCCTTCCAGTATCGCAAGGGGGCCTACAAGAAAGCTGGTGAGGGGCTTTTTAGGATGTCGGGTAGTGATAGGACTAGCGGGAATGGTTTAAAGCTAGAGATGAATCAGTTTAGATTGGACGTTAGGAAGAAGTTCCTCCCCATGAGGGTGGTGAGACACTGGCACAGGTTGCCCAGAGAGGTGGTGGAAGCCCCATCCCTGGAAGTTTTTAAGACCAGGCTGGATGGGGCTCTGGGCAGCCTGATCGAGTGGGGGATGTCCCTGCCCATGGCGGGGGGGTTGGAACTAGATGATCTTTAAGGTCTCTTCTAACCCTGACAATTCTATGATAAAGTTTACCTGACCAAGAAAGTTGCAGGCAATTCTGAAGCAAATTAACAGTATTACTTCAAAACATCTTGCTCAGAAAACCTACTGGTCCCTGCTCTGACAAAAATCAACAGATGCTGCTGGCTAATAGTAAAAAAAAGAAAAGATTGTAAATATAGGCCTTTAGATGCAGTCACCTGTTTTTTTTTCTGGTAAATACTACATAGTTTATACAAGCATATATACACAGTGGCACATAAAGTCAGAACCACAACTGGTATTTTACTCTCATCTGAACTTTGAAAGTTAGGATTTTATCAGTAGAAAACACTGTAAAACAGTTTAGTCCAAAGAAGCATTTTGATTGCCTAATTTAGCTTTGTAAAGGAGAAGCAAATCTTATAAGTTGGTCTCTGTAAGCCTCACAGCTGGAACATTCTAACACTACTTTGCAGTTTCCAGTGATCAAAGTAAGTTACTTTATATCTAAAACTAAGAATTTCATAATGGAAATAATGCAGCACCAGGGGGTGCAGTTATCATGAAATAATTACACTCCTGGGAGATTACAGACAAGGCTGTACCCCAGGGGTGTGATTATCCCATGATAGCCACATCCATGGAAATTGCCTTATTGCAAAAATAATCTCTATTCACTGGTGAGATATTATTCAATAGGCGCTTTTTTAATGGTTAGATTATTATTTTTTTTTCTTGCATGAATTACCAGCCAGATTAGTAAAATGGTCCCAGAAGCAAAATAACCAAGCCACCATGCCTAAGTTAAGGTACTGATCGTAATTATTTTTGTTTGCTGGAGTGCTGCAGTGTATGTCAGATCTGGAAAGACAGCAGCCTCGTCTCACATAACACGTTTCTGTGTCACAGACAAGCTCTTGTCCTGCAACATTTCCACCGGAGTAAACCCAAGTCCACGACTGGTCTTTGCATACAAGACATTAAACACTGAATCCAAAACAGCAACTGCCAATCGGTTTACGTGGAGGAAGATTACAATTCACGTAAGATTCAAAAGACAAGTATCCTTCTGCTGAAATGAGAGCTTATAGAATTCATGGGCAAGAAAAAGCCTGTACTGGTGGTTATTTCATGATGTGAAAAAAAACGTACATAGGCCATCAACACTTCTTCTGTTTCCTCACTGAGAAACAGACCAAGAACTTCAGATACTAACTTCCTCTGAGGCTGAAAAAAATAGCATGAGTCCAAATAAGACATTTTGGTTTGCTGCCTTTCTGAAGTAGGAAAAAACCAGAACAGAATACAAACGAAACTTGTATTAAGTGGCCTTGAATTTGGGTTCTGCATTACTTAATCTTTTTTTCATTCAAATAAGGAGTTATATCTTACTGCAACTCACAGCTTTGGGCGTTTAAAAAAAACCCACCAAAATCAAACCAAAACCAAACCACATAATCCTTGTGGCTTTTACTAAACTCAGTTCACCATTCAGCTAAGACTTTTGAAGGCCCAGTATTTTGGAGGAAGAAAGGGAAGGCTCAGGAAAGTCTGCTCTTGCTGTTTTTAATTCAATAACTTGGTTATCCTAATAAAACAGATTTTTTACTCTCATTTACTGTCAAAAGCTTTCAGTTTTGACCAGGAAGAAAGATTAAAATGTCCCTCCAATTAGGTAAACGCCAATCCTTTATACATGCATAAAGATTTGCTAGCAATATTGTAGCTACCAGTGCTTGCACTGCCTTTGGATGGGACAGAGGTGACTTTCCTCACAGCAGCTTGCACAGGGCTACATTTTGGGTCTGGGACCAAACCAGCATTGACAACCCAGGGGTGTTTCAGTTGTGCTGAGCATTGCTTGCACAGGGTAGAGGACACAAGATGGGGTGCGTGTGAGGCTGGGTGCAAAGCAATTCAAGTGCTTTTGGGTTTTTTTTGTGGGTTTTTTTTTTTAAAGTGAATCACCAGTTCATGAAACACAGAAAGGTTTCATTACAAGATGATATAATAAAAAGCCTCTGTCCCTTTCAAAACAGTATCTTCTGCAGTTCTAACCAATTTAAATAAGAACTGCAAGGCAATGAACATTTTTGCAGTACTATAAAATAACCAGAAAATTATTAGGAATTCAGTCTAGAGACATAAAAGCAGCTTAGGAGCATGTGCAACTACTGACAGAAGCAGGAAGAAACAGAGCCTGAGGAGTTGTGTTGTACAGAGGAACAGAAGGTTCTTCGAGGTGGATACCGATCCAGCACTAGGGCTAGTAACAAAGCATTACGTAGAAGTAGTGAGAGGAAACACAGAGCAATGAAGAGAAACGGTCAAGACAAGATGATATTGTTGGGGGGGTGCTGATGAGATCACAACAGAATTTGTCTTTTTAATGTTGCAGTGTTGTGTTAGGAAATGTGAAAACATTGTTACACCCTCAGCATAGGTTAATTTTACAGAGCTAACTGTGGAGTTGCAGCACTGTAACAACTGGGTAGGACTCTCAGCAATGCAAAGGTAATCACTTACTCCCATCCCAGACAACACAGGATTGGGGATTTTTTGAAATGTGTGACATAAGTTTTAACATGCCACGTGGATGAATTCTGAATCTTAGAAGAACCAGTAAATTCAGTAACTTGTGTTCTCACTTAACTGTAGTGCTTCATTTACATACATGGAATTTCTAGAAGTTGTCAAAGGAGCGTAATTTAGCTTCTTATTAAATCTGTTGAAGTTTTAGAAAAGTTGATGAAAGGATTCTATTCCTGAGGTTAGAAAAAGCAGACAACCTTTTATCTGATGATCTAATTAATGATATTACCACTTCCTATAGGCCTTGTATCTGCCATTAAATTGAGAACTTAAAATTGTTTTAAACTTTACCTACAGTGTTTTTACATAATTTCCCTGAAAGAAAGGAAGAGAAAGTAGCAGTATCATTACAGCTGACTATTCAAATCCAAGAACAGTGTCTTACAAATTATATATACAAACCCTGATCCGTCACCCACCCCTACTCCCTGGGATCCTTCCTCAGCCTATAAAAAAAAAAATAAGTCTATGCTTAGCATAGAGCACTAAGTTCCAGAATTCAAAATGAGAGGGCATTGGCACAGTCTGAGAACATCTAAGCAGTTTTATAGCACTTTACCTCATGCAAAATTCATCATATCTGTTACATCCCTCTCTGTGGGCTTAGAGAGACGGTTTGGAAAGGCACCCAGAGAACATCTCTCCGACTAGGAAACCCCCACAGCAGTCAGACGTTGCCTACACACAGACAGTTAGTTCAGTTCGGTTTAAAACATGCAGCTGGTCTTATATGGACACTGCAAAGTGTCCATATTACACTGTTGTGAATAATAAGAAGTCCGTTTCCATGTATGAGTGGCTTCCACCTACCCAGCCAAACACTCCTAAAATTTACCCAGGTCATCTGAACCAGGGACGGGGGAAGGGAGGGAGTTCTGCAGCGCAGAAGCATATCTGACACGTTAGAGATCCACAGTATAATTTTACCACCACCAAATGCTCTACGCACAACTTCTAAGGTAAGAAAGAGGCAAGAAAATGATTTATTGTTATAACCTACTGAATAGGAAGGCCGAGAATGCCAACTGTGGGACAGCCAATACAATGGTACCATCATCAGACAGCGCCCAAAAGCAGAGGAGTGTAAAAGCACTATTTCCTTTAACTTAACGTCTTCCAGGCCTCAGCCCAAAGAAATGACCTATCTACGTGACTCAAGCCTGAAAAGCAAGATTGAAGGTAGGCTTCATATGTAGTAAACTAAGAGCTACTACACAAAACAGATAACCTGAGGAAATACAGAAGAAAACCAGATGGCATGAAGCGTGCAACCGTAATGGTATCCTTGCAAAATTGAATATGTAATACTGCACATGACCTTAAAGCACATTACAGGGAGGCTGAAGACTTGCACGTTACCAGGTGTTTCTTTGAAGATTCTTAAAATTGTGGCACATTAAAGTGTTACAAACTGGGGTCAACTTACAGAATACAGAGCGCTCTAGTTGAAAAAATTATTCGAGTATTTTTATCGACTTCTTTAAGCCTCATCTAATACCAAACGCTGTGTGGCTTCAAGTAACAGGAAAGCTAACAGAGGAAAAATTGTAGTTCAGGAAGCAACAAGAAGCCAGCTGGAAGGAAACCACGCATTTGGAAATCTGTGTTTCAATCCCTTGTCCACTTATAGAAGCACAACTGCATGCATAAAAAACCCAAACACTTTCTTTTTTTCCAAGCGATTAACAAGGACATACTGATATATTCCAGCTTTTCCAAACAGTTTGCTGGAAGCTGAACTGAGACAGTCTTTGCCAATCCATTACATTAATATTTTTTTTGGTGACACAAATATTGTCATTCTGATACAAACAATCTCATTGTGGCTTCTCAATTTTTACCACAGACAGAATCAATGCAAGTCATTATGGAATCCTTTTTTAAATGTGTTTATAACTTAATTAGAAAATTAGGTTCCTGTCATTTGAAATAATTAACTTGAAATTGTGGATCCTACAGTCGGAATAAAGCAGTATTTCTCCTCATTTCATCAGCTCTTTAAAATATGATAATTATAAACCTTCTAAAATTAAACATGATGAGTTCCCCCAAAATTTCTAACTAGCACCTTTAAAAGACATTCACAGCCTACCTGAGCCATCAGTGGAGACCGAACTCGCGTTAATTCCAGAAAGGCCAAATAAGGGGCATTCTCGATCAGTGTTTACATGACCCCACTTGTGGCATTTAATACATCTCACATTCCGCACCTAAAAGGAAAAAAAAAAAAAGACATAATTTCATTAACAATGCAGCCTAACATTTACAGAAATGTTTATGTCGCTAGGCATAAGAGAAGCTTTTAAACTCACTGAGAAACAGATGGTAAAATTAAGAGAGTCCATGTGAATGTTCTGCAGTTAGATAATATTTGAAATATACCCACGACATCCACAGAGTGAAATTTATGTAACTTGCCTGGATACCAAATGGCTGATCTCTGATATTCATATCATCCTTAGCATATCTGTTACACAAACACAAAAGAAAACAAATACTCAATTCATTATTTTTCAGTTTTCATTATTTCATCATATACAAAGCCATCTTCTGTTGTTAAGTGTGTATCCATTTCTGAGATATACTTCTGGTAAACACAATATTTAATATATTTTCAAGTACAGATGTAAAATTCAAACAAAAATGGAGCTGATCAAGCTAAAAATTACAGGTTTACAGGTTTTACTCATTAACTGTCAGGACATGACAGAATTATACAAGTGACCTGACCTGCTCAAATATAAAACAGGAGCTAAAAAAAAAAAAAAAAAAGAAAAAAAAGAGGAAGGGGGAAAATAAAAGGGCAGAAAAAGGTAAGAAAGAAGAAAAAAAAAAAGTGGATAAAATCCAGACATCTTACTTTTCTCGAGGGGCGACTTTTTGCCATTCAAATTTGTATTCAGTTTCTCCTTCTTGCTATAAAACAAAATCAAGGGAAGTTTGAAAGTTTTTAAAAAGATATAATTTAAGCAGGAAGAAAACAAAGAAATGATGTAATGAAATACCTCTTTAGTTTCCTCTTTGAATTTTCAGAAGTCATGGAAAGAAAAGAAATGATACATTAATTATACATGTAAAATGCAGCTGGTGTCTAAGCTAGAGACAAAACATTTTATAGTCCATACTAATACAATCATGCAAATACTCGGAAAGTAACTTTATTTAAATAAAGTGCACTATAAAGAATCACCCTCCAGTATACGGTTACACATACTGTACCTGCACAGTTAAATATACTGTACTAATACTGTACCTGTAAAAGCAGAATAAACTTTTAAAACTATAATGATTTGACTAAAATGGTCAAAAGTAGCAACAATTCTTAATTTTAAAATCTTAAAAAGGTTTTAGCAAAAAAACCCATTAGTTCAAAATTGTGATGGTTTAAGCTTAAAGGATTATTTTAAGAGTTTTAAGAGTTAAATAATTGCAAAATTTACTTCACAAGAATAAGTAAAACAAAGAATTTCAAGGAGTTTTCATGTCAATGGAAGAGATGCATTTCAAAGGGAACACGCTTTTTCTCAAAGGAAATACATTTTCTTATTTCTGCACTTATATTCAGCTTTTACTAAAATTGACTGATACGAGTATCCACCAGGTATTTTGTAACTTCCCTTGAAGACTCTACTAAATAGTCAGTCAGACTTGCCAGAGTCAGCTCAGCGAGCACTTTTGACTACAGAATCTATTTTATAAAACTTCCTCTGATTAACTTCTTGCTTTGATATTTCCTATGCTTGACATGCATCAAGCTGAATTACGCCCAGAACTTTTAAGCAGAAGTGATCCTGCTATTTCCAAAAAGGAGAGTTGGTCAAAATACAGGTTTGTGTTGCCCAAGTCACTGCCTTGCTAAGGTCCAGTCCTGCTCATCCCATGGCTTTACAATTGGCTACAGGAACACCTTTCACCAAGGACAGGATTCCTGCTGTTGCCAAGGAAGGTATTTTACTGTTTAAGAAACCCCCAACCATTCCAAGTTTGAGAAAAATTAAAGTATTAAAAAATTATTACAAACTATATACATCTGTCTTCAGGAAGAACTAAAAATCCTACCTTCTAGCATTGCCTCACTACGAACTCGTTATTTTAAAATAAAAAGACCTTGTGCTTATTTCTTCAGAAGGCTTCTAGCCTTGCAGTACTCGCGATCAGGACACCTCAGTACCTTTCTTTGCTCCAGGAGGGGCCTCATACATGAAGTTAAGACCATTCTTCACTCGCTCATCACCCATAAGCAATCTAAATAAAAAGGAAAGAGTTTGGGGTATTACACACAAAACAGTCACATTGGTGTTACCTATAAAAGAAAGAAATGTGCAACAAAGAGGTGCTACAAAACCTGGCAATTTTCCAGTTGTTAATTTGAGTAATAACAGTAGAGTATCAAAAAACCTGTAAGACCAGTCAATACTTCTGCGCGCCACACTACCAAAAATCACACACTTCAATCACAACTGAAATGTAACTCTGTGTCCACAGAACTATGAAAGACAGACTTTTGTGGGATCCAAATACAGCTCTACATCGTTACCTGCTCTTCTGCGCATATTTTGAAATAAATTAGAAGACGCACATAAGCCACTATAAAGAAGTTTTTGTGTCTCCTGCTTAATCAGACACTAATTTATGAGTCACTGTCCTCTCCTACTACTACTGTCAATGGGAGACAGTACTGCAAATAACTTAGGGCCCGCTGCCATGAAAACCAGAGGCATCAGGAAGAAGTGTGTGACTCAGTTGCCAATTCTCACCTGTTATCATAGGACTCCTGTTCTTTCAGATACTGTTGCATTAATTCTTCTTGCTTCTTCTTATCATACGATATTTTCTGTTCTGCCATCCATACCTATTTAAAACAAGTAAGCTTCCTCTTTAAACAACCACAAAAACTACCGCAAAACGCATTAGTGCATAAACGCTTTACTGGCTTAATCTCTTGAAAGTAACGTGACTAGGGAAAATTCCCATTCTAATTAAATAAAATACATTATTCTCATCCAGCATTTCAACCAAGAACTCCACGCCAGGAGTAATTCTGATAAGCTACGACACCAACAACGCGTAAGTGCCAAAAAGACGTGAGAAAGTTTAGTGACTGAAAGGGAAAAGCGGGCTCACAGAACACCCTGGGAGCACCGTCGTCTGCCCCGCAGCGACACTCCCTCACCCCACAGCCCCCAAACCCCGGGCTCTCTGGGGAGCTCCTGGCAAGGCACAGGTCTAGGGAAGAAAGACCTGGAACCAGGTCAAGGCAGGTGCGAAACGCTGGGAAAACACGGGCGCTTGCCCACTGGTGGGGGCTTTCCTAGACCACGTACAGCACCTGTTCGCCCGGACAACCTGGCGTTGAAACGCTGGAGCCAGGGAACAGCGACACTTACACACACCCGGGAGCGAGTCAACCTGAACCTTCAAGTCTTTCCTAACTTTTTTGTCTTGCCTCTTCCTTCCCTCAAGCCCGGTCCCGCCAGGGACGGCCGACTCATGCTGTGGCGGTGCCGGGACATGCCGGAGGGGGCTTTGAACAACCTGGTCTAGTGGCAGGTGTCCCTGCCCAGGGCCGAGGGCTCGGAACCAGGTGATCTTTAACGTCCCTTCCAACCCGAACCCTTCTATGATCCTGCGGCCCGGCCCGGCCCGGCCCGGCCCGCCACGGCTCCGCCACCAGCCCGGCCCCCCTCACCTTCTTGATGTTGGACTTGGAGGCGGGGTGAAAATCCTTCTTGCACATGAAGTTGGCGAATGACTTCCCCATGGCGGCGGCGGAGACGGGCCGGGAGCTACCGGCTTCTCGCACCCACACGGGCGCTCAGACCGGCGGCCTCCGCCGGGCCTTCCGGGTCGGCGGGCGGGTCTTCCTGCGGGCAGCGGCCACGCCACCGCCGCGCCCCGCCCCGCCGCCCGGCCCCGGCGAAGCTCCCTCCGCCGTCGGCATGTCGTCGCGGCCGCCGCCCCGCTCCTGCGACACGTTCGTGGCGCTGCCGCCCGCCGCGCCGGGGGGTCGAGTCGTCTTCGGGAAGAACTCGGACCGCCCGGCCGACGAGGTGCAGGAGATCGTCTATTTCCCGGCCGCTGCGCACCCGCCGGGCGCCGCGCTGGAGGTGAGGGGCGGCGGGGGCGGCCCCGGAGTCCTGCGAAAAGCCCAAACCAACCCACCCCACGCACCCTTTGGTCCCGCTTCGGTGTGTTTGTAGCCCGCGGCCGGCGGGTTATGGGAGGGGGGCTGCCGGCCGGAGCGGTGGCGTGAGCGGTGACGCGCGGTGCGCTTTCACCCCTTGCAGTGCACGTACGTGGCGGTGGAGCAGGCGGAGCGGACCCACGCCGTGGTGCTGAGCCGGCCCGCCTGGCTCTGGGGGGCGGAGATGGGCGCCAACGAGCACGGCGTGTGCATCGGGAACGAGGCGGTGTGGGGCAGAGAGGAGGTGTGCGACGACGAAGCTCTGCTCGGCATGGACCTCGTAAGGTTTGCACGGGCTACCTCGGTAAACGGTGCCAGATCCTCAATTTAGTTCTGGAACGTTTCGGGTTATGCGGGGCAACGCGCGCTTGTGCTCGCAGAAGACGCTGTTCCAGCCCTGGTTAAAAATAAGTATCTCTGAGCAGAGGCCTTAGCTCTGCCAGGAGCCTGTGAGAGGTATTGGGCACTGGAACAGAATCTGTCAAGAAAATCATCAAACATTTTTCTTTCTGCAAAGTTTATACTGAACTGAAACAGCTCTTATCAAGAGCAGAGCTGGACATCAGGAACTAGTGTTTGTACCTTTTTCTAGGGTTTGTATTCATTTCCTATTTCCCCGTCTTTCAGACGTATTTTTTAAGTTTTGGTCTTAGCCACACAGCTGTGTGTAAATACTGACAGCTTCTTGTGCCTGCCTTACCGGGTGCCAGCGTAACTCTCATTAGCAGACAGCAGGCAGCCCCTTGTTCTCGGTATTGCTTTCCCCCCCGTCCAACACCCACATGGTGTTTCATAGGAGACCTCTCCCTGCTTTTCTGTATTTCCATTTGGTTGTTTTTCCTCATGTCAAGGACATAGAGAACAGACTTAAAACCAGCCCTTTAACTTGCTCCTTTCTCTTACGAGGCCATACAAGCATCAGGTACATGGAGAAATAGCACACCAAATCAGCTTGAGTACTCGGGCTGAATAGTTGCATGTGTAAGTTTATAGTTCCAAAGATAACATCTTCCATTTGTTTTAGGCTTGGACTCGAGAGAGCGGACACAGCTGAAAAGGCTCTTACTGTCATAGTTGAACTGCTAGAAAAATACGGACAGGGAGGAAACTGTATGGAGAGCCACATGGCATTTACGTACCATAACAGTTTTCTGATAGCCGACAGAAAGGAAGCGTGGGTGTTGGAGACATCAGGAAAATACTGGGCAGCAGAAAAAGTAGAAGGTATGGACGTGACGGTCTTGGTTTTAAAGATTTCAAATGCAGTGACAATTAGCAGTTCTCTACCTTTCATTTACCATTTCTTTAAGGCATCAAACTAGCCTCCAGCTCTGTACCAGTGCCTGTAAGCAGCAGGGGTTGCTTCCTAGGGCATGAGTGTGGAGCAGCTTGCAGTTTCACACAGGAGCTAAGTCACACGGGGATCTTTCAGAGTCAGAGATTACCGCTTCTGCACTTGGAAAACAGAGGACAGCAAGAAGGTCAGCATGAGAACAACTGCAGTTTGTGAGGGCTTAAGGATGGTGGCAATGGATGACAATTTCATCAGTGCATTGGGCACCAAAGTGCCTGACTCTTCCATTAGACTTAGAAGGACAAGCTTTGTCCTTGGGGATCCAAGAAGAACATAAAGATAGGACTAATCAGGACAGAACCTGAAATACTATGTTGGCAATAGAAGTAAATGAGTCAGAACCAAGTGGCAGTGGAGTTTTATTCAGGGGGATACATATAGCCAGGGAGAGAGGGCCAGAAATAAACCACAGGACTCACAGATCCTGTAGGAAACTCTTCAGTGCATCATTTGCTTTTATTTTTGTAAACAAAATACCAAGAAAAAGCATTCGATGTATTAAAATGATTCTTTCCTCACCTTACAAACAGGTGGTGTGCGGAATATTTCCAACCAGCTCTCTATCACAACCAAGATTGACAGAGAACACCCAGAACTGAGGGAATATGCCAAAAGCAAGGGCTGGTGGGATGGGGAAAAAGAATTTGATTTCGCTGCCACATACTCGTACGTAAACACTGCTAGAATGACGACATCCGGAGGCCGATACTGTGAAGGCTATAAACTTCTGAACAAACACAAAGGTATAATTTCCTATATATTTTTTTTTAAGTTATGTAAAGCATTTAGTGAGCTACAGTAAGTAAAAAAACCAAAACATTTAGACGACTGATGCGGGCAATCATTTACGTGATTTGGTGAACCAGAACTTATCAGAATAACTTTTTACCTAAATGAAAAACACTGATGTGAAGTCTTCTGTCTGTTTTTGCCAACTTGTTGATGACCAAAAATTAAAACAAGGGTCAAATATCACACACAGCCACAGTAACAGCACTGAGTGGCCATGTTATGACCATACTACTAAATATTCTGTAAGACCTGCTCTGAAACATTTTGAAGTGCTATATATTATTACTATACCTCTAGGAAAACAAAACAAAACAAAATAAAACCCCAGAGAATAAAAGAGACTCCCAGTGGTTTGCAGTCACCAACAGAACTTTATGAACAACTTCAGTCTGATGCCTTTCCTATAGGCCTAAGAAAACAGTACAGCATTCAGATACATATCTTGCATTTATTTTCGAGGTTTTTTTTTTAATCTTTGTAGTTTCACTATAACTGCTGCTCTGACCTTGTATAGTCTAATAAAACACACTCGGAACAGAACAAAATAATTTTCTGTACTCTAAGCAGGTGCTCCTAATCACTAACTTACTTATTTTTCTGACCTCTATAGAAAGAAGCTATTACTTCTCTTCTAACTACATCCACCTGGCAGTTTTTTGCTGCATCTGTATTCACTTGCTCATTTGAAGTAATTAATCTGAACCAAAATCACATTGCACCCCTGTGTTTTTTTATTTACTTGGCTGAGCTCTGCCATACCAGGCTTAGCATTTAGTTAATGTGTCAGAATGAAATTACCTTTTGCTATCCTGCTCTAGCGATCACATAAATCCTGCATTCATTTTGGGAATTGCAGGTTCTGAATACTGAGAGCATTTTCATAATACCTGTATTTACTTGTATTATAACAATGCTGAGATTCTATCAGTGTTTTCATTCTAAATCCCCATTTTCAGGCATTTACTTGAGCCATTTAAAAAAAAATAAATCACACTAGGTGTTCAGGTTATCAGCCTCATATTGTTTCAGTTTGTCTAGATTCATTTTAAATAGGTGCCCTAACTACAAGCTGTTTGGTTTACAGCATCAGTAAAATCACTGGTTTCTTAATCTACCCTTCCCAGCTTTTTCACTCAGTGACATTACAGTTTTTTTCTCCAGGTTGCCTAACATTTTTAGATAAAGGTTCTTTATATTACAAGAAAAAATAGGGTACATATTTCAGGAGTGCAAAATGATAAAAAAAGTCTAGTCAAAAATATGCAGTACCTTCTTTCCTGCTGGACAAGTTGCCAATGTGCAGCTGACAAACTGAATTACTTCTTGTAATTTCTTTGATTCATCTAGCTTGCTGATTTCTTGAATTCTCTGACTTTTCCAGGCAGCTGTAGGAGTACTTAAGAGTGTTTTCTTGCTGAAAGGTAGCACTGCATGCCTGTCTACAGGCTATTTGAATCATATATTAAAAAATAACATTGGAGACACCTGACTTACCAGCAGAGTGGCTACTTTAAGAGGAAAAAGCAAGGCAGTTTAAAAAAGAGAATCTTTATGCAGCTAGAACTTCACTGAAGGAAACACTAAAAGATTCAAAAGTAGATGTTACTTTCAAGTGAAAAAAAAAAAGTGAATGAACTAATGATTTTCTGCTATAAACATGCACTCAGCTGGTACACCAAATTTGAAAACTACTTCAAGTGTTGAATTGCTTGGTGATACCGTGTCAGTATTTAAGCTTCAGCGCATGCCATACACAAGCAGCGACAGCACTTGAACACCAGGTGCAGAGGCACCCTAGTGGAAAGGGGTTTGTCTCACCTAACTGAAAAGAATTATTTCCAGAGACATTTGGCACTGTACCTCACATAAGTAGTTGATTAAGACTTCTTTACAAATGGACGTACTATTGTAGTTTCTGTTGGTTCTGAGTATGGAACATATTACTCCAGTGCATCCTTTCAGTTGTCAACTTGATGCCTAAAAGTTTTGGAAGGTCAGATGATTAAAGTTTGGGGAAAAAAAAAAAGAAAAAAAGTGGCAGCCTTCGTGTTTCATTTCCAAAGGTACACACAAAATCCACACGCAGTTGTTACTACTCTTACAGTTCCAAACCCCAGTGGTATTACTGTGTACAAATACCAATAACAATTACAATGATATATTTTGACTTCCATACAGTGCTCAAAGTTCAACCTGTCAACCAAGCTACTACTTTTCATCTGAAAAGTTACCATGTCAACAACCATTTGCTAGCCATACGTATTTTACCTTTCTGGGAAACATCATGTGTCATCATCCTCCCCCTTCTCTAAGTCTCCTTATCACCTATTCTTTGAAATAAATACTTTGTGGTAAACAATATTTTTAAGTGTGTTAGATATTAAGGTATACTGTGAGGATGATTTTTTTTTTTCCTGCCCACATGGACAATCTAAAACTGGCATTGCCTATTAAAGGAAAAAGCAGCCAGTTGTACAAAGCATGCTATTTCGTTGGTGTTGTGAGTAGCGCTGTGTGTAAATAATTGTATTGTATCTTAAATAGGATCTATCACTTCTGAAATAATGATGGAAATTCTTCGTGACAAAGAGAGTGGCATTAATATGGAAGGTGGATTTATGACAACGGGAAGCATGGTGTCTGTACTGCCTCAGCAGCCTAATCTGCCGTGTATTCACTTCTTTACTGGAACCCCAGATCCTGCAAGGTGATGTAGCAGAAGTAGTTAAGATAAAAAGTTGCAGATATCTGAAAGAAAAAATGTTGCATTTTTTCTCATTATAGTCCTTTTTGCTTTTTCTTTTTTCCTTATTTCTCCCTGAAAAAACACAACCAAAAAAGTAGGACGAACATAACGTACATTAATGTTATTTACCAACCTACTTCGTGAAACATTGTTATGACACTGACTTAAACATTACTTAGAAGATTTTTTTTTTCTTTTTTTTGAGACTTCTTTCTTAAAAAAAGGAATTAGAGGAGTGGGGAGAAAATACAGCAACCTACTGACTCAACAATTTTAACAAAACTGTATCAGTAAAGAATCTCTGTTCTATTTTCTCTTTCTAGGTCTGTGTTCAAGCCTTTCATTTTTGTGCCCAGTATTACTCAGTTATTAAAAACTAGCTCCCCTACATTTGGTCATGATGATCCAGTTAAGAAGCAACCACGTTTTCAGAACAAGCCAGACCGAAGACACGAGCTCTATAAAAAACATGAAAGCGCGGCCGTCGTTATGGAAACTAAGGAGGTACGTCGATTAAATTAGATTTCAATGCAAGCAGGTGGTTTATATAAGCTCCTTGCTCCCATTTTGTTAATGCGATAGCATTTAATACCCTGTGATGGATTGCGAAGAACACCGCCGTGCAGCAGAAGCCCATTGTCTCAGCATCTGGCAGGCAGATGCTTCAAGTGCTAAAAATGGCAGTGGGCGCTCTGCTGCGCTCCGGGGCCGAGCCCTGGGCAAGGACCTGTCCCTCTCATCTCGCAAAGCAGCCACAGGGCACACGTGCTCCTGCATCGGTCAGAGAATGGGGGGATGCTTGAGCAGCCACAGGCAAATAGACAAGTCCTGAGGGGAGCAATTCAAACTCTTCAGGCCCCTGGAGCTGGGCAGTGAGGAGGGCAGGCTTTTTATCATCACTTGGTATGGATGGGAAAGGAAACAAGATCACAAAGGCAGCTGGACACAAAGGTGGAGCGAGGAGGTGCTTACCTGTAATAGTAGCACCTCTCCTATTTACAGATGGATGTTCTAAAAAATAAGACAATACACCACTAAAGTTTTGGTAGCATAAATACCTAAAGCAGCTTTAATTTTGTTTATTTTCAATCCATCAGGGAGTTGAAGTGAGTGCTAGATATTAGGAAAGATATTTAAGAAAACCTGTCATGGTGCCAACACAAATCTGTACCCTAGAAACTATTAAGAGGTTAAAATAAGGACAGCACAACAGACACTACACACTCTGTATAGTTTTTAGTGAAATACAAACATTTCTTTTTTGCAGGGCCAAGGTAAAGAGATGCTGAAAAAGATACAGGAGTTGGAGAAACAGAAAATAAGCGAAATGGAACCAATCCTGCAAAATGGACATCTTGATGTTAATCAAGTGGCTAACCTTTTTGCACAATGTGTAGAAGACGAACTGAAAATATATAGCTAAAACTACTATTTGAACGTGGTAAAATACAGTGTTACGATTACCTTTTCTAATGAAGTGGCTATATAGATTACATCATATTTTCAATGTACTGGTTAGTATGAACAGTTCTAAAACTGCAGATTCATATTCAGGCTAAACAGCTTTCAGTTGTATGCAGTGAGAGCGAGGCAGTGGCTTTGCCTGTACGTGGCATAAAGCTGTCAGCAGAGATTGATTTTGTCAAACAGATGCAATGAGAATGGAATAGCTTAAGTAAACTGTGGAACAACCCCATCTCTGGACGCTGACCCAGATTTGGAGAACTCTGTTTTAGTGTACACACATGTAGCTTTCATAGTCAAGATAATGGTAGCAGAACTTCACATTGCCTGAATTAAGAGGGCCATGCTAAAGGATTTTCTAAAATGTAGAACCTGTTACTTGCACTGAATAAAACAGAAAGCGATATGCAAGTCAAGTAAGATTGATACTCAGCTGTTTGACAAAACCATTCTAAGATAATGTTTCTATAGTGAACCTTCTACTCCTTCAATGTAAAGTGAGGCTAAGAGCTCAAAGTATATTAAAACCAAATCACAGTTACAATTTTACCATCATTTGTTATGAAATATGATTACATGGAATTCAACAATGCACGCATCCTGCAAGTTGCCACACAATTTTCACTTGCCCGTTTTCCCTGCCTTGATGTAAAAAAAAATAAATTTACTCACATGCAATATGATTATTGTGAAATCAGTTCTGCAATACACTTTATAACATAATTGAGGAGTTTTTAAAGTTTCTTGAATCGTTACTTTTTTAAAGTCACAGAATCGCAGAATGTCAGGGGCTGGAAGGGACCTCAAAAGATCATCTAGTCCAACCCCCCTGCCAGAGCAGGATCACCTACAGCAGAGCGCACAGGAACGCGTCCAGGCAGGTTTTGAATGTCTCCAGAGAAGGAGACTCCACAACCTCCCTGGGCAGCCTGTGCCAGCGCTCTGTCACCCTCACTGTGGAAAAGTTTTTCCTCATATTTTTGTGGAACCTCCTGTGTTCCAGCTTGAACCCACTGCCCCTTGTCCTGTCAGTGGACATAGCTGAAAACAGCCTGGCTCCATCCTCCTGACACTCCCCCTTGACATATTTATAAACATTAATGAGGTCACCCCTCAGCCTCCTCTTCTCCAAGCTAAAGAGACCCAGCTCCTTCAGCCTTTCCTCATAAGGGAGATGTTCCACTCCCTTCACCATCTTTGTGGCTCTGCGCTGGACTCTCTCCAGCAGCTCCCTGTCCTTCTTGAGCTGAGGGGCCCAGAACTGGTCAGAATATTCCAGATGTGGCCTCACCAGGGCAGAGTAGAGGGGCAGGAGGACCTCTCTCAATCTACTTGCTATTCCCCTTCTAACACACCCCAGGATGCCATTGGCCTTCTTGGCCACGAGGGCACAGTGCTGGCTCATGGTCATCCTGCTGCCCACCAGAACCCCCAGGTCCCTTTCCCCTGCGCTGCTCTCCAGCAGGTCAGTCCCCAGCCTATATTGGCACGTGGGGTTATTCTTTCCCAAGTGCAAAACTCTACATTTGCCCTTGTTGAACTGTGTCAGGCAACTAGAAAGGAAGAGGTTGGGGTACACAAGTATATGCAGCAGGTAGTCAGTGGGACACCTAACAGTTTGACCTTTACATTTTTTTCACTTCATATAGTCTTTTAACCATGTTTATCTTGCCAAAATTATTGGACTATGGAGTTCATTTAAACATTTTTGCCCTGGCAGGGACTCTTCCTCCCTGAACCTGTACAGAAGTAATGATCAATCCATGACACTACTTTTATTATCTGTAGCAAGGGACAAACTGAGCAAAAAACAGATAAAGATTCTGGCTTCACTGCATGATCAAGCAGGATAAAAAGTACGACTGGAAGGAAAAGAGACCACAAACCATCATTTCTGCAAAGCTTCAGGACATGTAACATGAAACAAAGCATTAGCGCTGCAGTAGCAGTATGTGACATGACACAGCATCCCCAGAGAAAGACAACAGCAGACCACAGAAAGACCATTCCTTGATGATTTTGCTATATTTAGTCAGTTTCTAGAATCATCTCGGATGCTAAAGATGGGGCTACAGGCATGCAGTTTTCTCATTTTGTAAACTGTTCTAGCCCCCCACTGGTAAAAAGAGTAAATATAGGCAAAGAAAGAAAGAAATACACAGCGGAGTTTGCAGAATGTGTAAGAAAATGGAGAGCATGGCAGAATTTGTTCTTCCTGATCCTACAATGAAAGTAGAAGTTAATTTGGGATACTGTCTTGAGATCTACAGCAAGAAACTAATGGGTCAGGAAAGGTTCTTGAATTTTCTAGTTCTAGTGATCCTATGTGTACCAAGTGTCAGTAGCAAGTATATTTAATAAAAGTTCGCTGTATTAACCTGTTTTCCTCATGGATGTCTGTATCTGGCAATCGTGTGTACTTTGTTGGTTTTTTTTTATTATCAGCTGTTTCACAGGAGCTTTTCAATAACTTCAAAGCATCAATAAATGCCAGGTAAAACCATGCTGGAAACCAAGGTATGCATCAAGTTTACAGGTAGCATAGCAAAACAAGAGAAACTATTTTATGCTACAATGCAAATACAGTGAAGTCACACAGGAATTAAAGTAGTGAGGGTAGCAGAGCAGGCCTTTAAGTGGACTGCTTGGCCATTTAATCATGGGGTGCCAATTAACCAGGTTAAGCATATCAGTCTGGTTGCAATATAGGCAGATACAATCCAACTGCTCCTCTAGTTTCTGTGCTGGGTTTGGGTTTTCTGGTTGGTTGGTTGGGTTTTTATTAACTGGTCTACAGGATACAAAGCAAAACAATGTAATCAAGTGATCAAGATCAAGTGATAGCCAAGAAAGCACAGGGTATTTTAGTAGCTTTTTTTTCCCCGGGATTTCTTCCTCCTAGAACATGTGCAGTGTAAAACCAGAAAATGAAGATGAGATCATGAGGGATAAAGAACATTCCCTCCTACAACCAAACATTAAAAAGAAAAATCAGAATGTCCTCTAGAGGGCAATCTTTGCATGTATTTCATCCAGAAATACATCTTACAGTTTATTTTAAAAACGTGTAGTGCTTTCTGACAGATCATTACTTAAAAAAAAAACCCTGAACAACCACACACCAACAACAACAGCAACAAGAAACCCACACCCAAACCCTAGAATTTCTAGTTGGAAAACTTAGAAAGTTTTATATCCACTCCTGTCTATTACCACATTTATTTTGACATCAGTGCCCAGTGTTTCACTGGAAACTCCTCTGCACTTCTTCAATGGATGTTTTCATGGAACTGTAACTTCTAAGTTAACTGAGATTTATCCCAAACTAATACACCTTTGAAATAAAACAACTCATTGCACCACTGATCACACCTTTAAAGCAAGACTTCTAACCACCAAAAGCACACAGATCAGTAGATCGACTACTGACATACATCAAATTCTCAACTATTTTAAAACTTGCCAGTGCTCCTTCGCAGGAGCAAATGTTTATCAGACAAAATAGTTACTTAACTTTCTAAAGCTATTCAAAGTCTATTCTTAGCTTCCAGAAGTACCCAGTGACAGAGAAATAGATAATCACATCCCATTTTCTTTAGTCTATTTATTAACCACCATAGACTCTAATCAAACAAACGGGTATGACACCAGCACATATTTTAACAGTCAATCTAACAGAACTTGGTGACAGTTGTTAATTAGATTTGTAACAGGCAGCCTTCTCTAAGCAAAATTTTGAGCAATTTCTTACTTAAAATAGGTACGTTGGGTTCAATTTTAGGGTATAGCAGAGCCATTATAAAAAAGGGAGGCAAGGGCAGGACTTTGTGACAAAAATTAGAAAGAGTGCAAGAATAGTAACCATGGACCACAACACTGACTCAGGATCAACTTCTTGAACATTTGAAGGATTTCCCACTCCACCTCCCCCCCCCCCCCAAATAACTGCATATGGTAAATAGATGATAATGTGAGACATTCCTAAAACACCTGTTTAGGCTGTTAGACAAAAGCTGGTATCTTTGTGTGGACACGCATTAACAAGTCCCCTGCCTACCTAAAGAGCATCAAGGGCAGATTTAAGAAATATCAAATTTGAAACTCAAGAGCTACTTTTAACAAATCTCTCCAAAAACCAGATTTGTTGTAAATCTTGACATGCACGCGTAACCCTCCCAAACCACACGTAACATCAAAGCTCAGAACTCTGAAATCAAGTAACAGATTTATTGATAAGTTACAGCGTTTAGAAGCCAGACATACTCATGGCTTCTGCTCTTAAGTCACAAATACCTAACAATTTCCAAGTATTTGATGTAGCCATCTTCAGCAGTTGTAATGGAAATATTGTTTTCCCTTGTGGCCACAGTCTGATACAAATGTCAATTATTTTGTTGCTGGAAAACATTAAAGTATGTCAGTTTGCATAGCATACGTATGCAGTAGGATGCAGTTAGGTTTCTGTGCACACTGCAGGAGTGCAATAAGAAATTATTTTTCCAATACAAGTCTTGCATGGAGTTACAGCTACCATAAACCAACTGTTTCTTGAACAGTACTTTCTGCTCCTAAAATCACTTTTAGTTCTTAATACAAAGCAGATGCATAAGCAACTATAATAGAAATCTGTGCACTAAAAAAAAAATTAAAAAGAAAAAAGGGGAAGACTTAAAAACAAGGATAGAAAGAGTTATTCATATGCTTGAACAAATAATTATTTTTTCTTTTTAATATCTGGGTTCCTTTCACTATGTAAAATTTTTACATAGATAAATGCTGTTCTTGCAGTTTTAAAAGCGCAGCATAACAGCTATCAGATACTACTGTCTGTCTTTGACAAACAGGTTCTCAGATTCTGCCTTCAGTGCACAGGAATCCGAATGACACTAGAGCAACTATTTAAAAATTGCAGGAGGATACCTGAGGCTTATTAGAAACCTGTGTTTGGCGACCAACAGTAGAGGATCCTTGGCTAGTCTAAACCCTAACTTGGATGTTCAGTTAGGATTCTTTATATAATACACTTAAAAGTAACTGTATTTTACTTAAAAGATTTTATGATTTGATAATTTTTTTTGTCTTGACTTGCACAGGTATCCAAGACTTCTGTAACATCTTGAGGTTGGCACTTCTGAATTAAACTGGAAAGGCTAAATTCAGAAGGTAAAAATCTACTCTTGACAAAGCTGTTACCACTACCATAAGGCAAAATTTTGGAACCAATTGTTTACATGAAATTCCATTATATTATTTCCTAATTTGGAGAAACTGTGGGTATTTTTGTGGTTTTAAGTTTGTACAAAAACATTATTTATTCCTCTCAGTGTTTCCTCTGCTTTAATCCTCTGACATCAACCAGAACCATCTTCACAACAATTCTACTTTTACAGAATCACAAAATGTGAGAGGTTGGAAGGGACCTTAAAGATCATCTAGTCCAGCCCCCCTGTCAGAGCAGGACCACCTACAGTAGAGGGCACAGGAACGCGTCCAGGCAGGTTTTGAATGTCTCCAGAGAAGGAGACTCCACACCCTCCCTGGGCAGCCTGTGCCAGTGCTCTGTCACCCTCACGGTGAAAAAGTTTTTTCTAATATTTTTATGGAACCAAATGGAGGATTTTTATCTTTGAGGGAGAAACAAACCACCTGATTTGAGGTGCAAACAGCTAGAAAAGAATTCCTGGTGTTAGACAAGAGTAGAATAGTAAAAAATGGGGTATAATAGAAATCCTACTTCTAAGAAGTCAGGGGGAAGCCTGATTGTAAACAGGAATCAATATTGTGTCCAGTTCTCTGGAATATTGTGCCCAGTTCTGGGCCCCTCAGTTCAAGAAGGACAGGGAGCTGCTTGAGAGAGTCCAGCACAGGGCAACTAGGATGATTAAGGGAGTGGAGCATCTCCCTTATGAGGAAAGGCTGAAGGAGCTGGGTCTCTTTAGCTTGGAGAAGAGGAGGCTGAGGGGTGACCTCATTAATGTTTATAAATATGTCAAGGGGGAGTGTCAGGAGGATAGATCCAGGCTCTTTTCAGCGACATCCACTGACAGGACAAGGGGCAGTGGGTTCAAGCTGGAACACAGGAGGTTCCATAAAAATATGAGGAAAAACTTTTCCACAGTGAGGGTGACAGAGCGCTGGAACAGGCTGCCCAGGGAGGTTGTGGAGTCTCCTTCTTTGGAGACGTTCACAACCCTCCTGGACACGTTCCTGTGCACTCTGCTGTAGGTGATCCTGCTCTGGCAGGGGGGCTGGACTAGATGATCTTTGAGGTCCCTTCCAACCTCTAACGTTCTGTGATTCTGTGATTTTATCACACTAAAATATGGTAAGCATATAGTAACAAGAAAAATACCTTTAATTCATCTTTTTTTCATTGTGGCACCAGTCACTAAAACTGCTGTTCTAATGCCTCTATAATATGACAGTCGCACATATCATATTTGTTTTGCTCAAAATGGAAAAAATAATGCTCTAAATCCAGGGCATTTTGTTTTCATCTAGTTTCATTTTGGTTAGAACAATCACTAAATATCACTTGCTATTATTTGCTTCAGAATAGACACAAGTAGAACTACGTACCTCAACTTTACAAGAGGGAGTAACACAATTCTCTGAGAGCCCTGAGAAAGAAATGCTTCCAATTTCAGTGGTGAAGGCAGAGGACGTGGTCACACTCAGTCCTAACTGCCTGCCCTCTGCCTACATGTTCAAGTCAATGGCTCTCAACCGCAACTGATCTCTTAGGAATAAAGCGGTAATACAAATATTCATCCCGAAATTCAAATTCATTTGTAATGTGCTGGACGACACCTCCTTTCATCAGTCTGTCTCCATACATCACAGCTTCACCGCGGTCAGAGGCAAGGCCAACTTGCATGAGCCAGTTCACCAGGTCACAGCCAAAGAAGATGCCAGTGGAGATCTTTGCACCACACCTGTATGTCAAAGGAATGATTCACCCACATGTTCTGTAAATCTGGTATCAGCACTGCACGATGGGGAAAGGCAAGGAAAAAATAGCAGGAAACAAGGAAAGACATCATGATAGTTAAGAGCACGTTAGAAGAGAATTTGCAAGTTTCGTACATTAGGGGCATGCCAATGTTCATTACCTTTTCCTACAGACATTTCAATGAGAAGCCAAACGTACCTACAAAGTCATTTTAGGCTTGTACAAATAAACTTCAGTGAACATAAGTAGCAGTTTTCCTAAAAAAACACACAAGAGAATTCTATTTCTTGAATACTTACTTCCCATGTACTCATTAGCATCCCCACTTCTGCAACAAATTAGCCCTGTGCTGCATGCTCGCAGCAACAGGGACTCAAACTGCACTTTAATTTCATTTCATAATTTCTCTACAGCATTAAACAGACACTAACTGCTTGCATATATTGTAAACAAAAACCATAACTTGCACATACGGTTAAATACTTACCACGCAGGCAGTACTTAGAATAAACAAAACCTTTACAACAAGACTAAACTGATTTTCTTTTACACACTTATGAGGTAATGTCATTAACATCTACCTAGTTGCAGTAAAAACACCATTCAGAAATTTACCTGCAGCAATGAATGTTTCTGGTTATCTAAAATCTGCTCTATGGAACCCAAGCACAGGGTTTCTGAAGATGGTTAACAGCTACACAAGACAGCAAAACCCAGACTTCTTTCTCTACTTTTTTTTAAAGTTAGAAGCAGTGGTAACACGGAGCAAGTGTTAACATCTATTAGCAGAGAAGCAAAAATTAAAATAAATAAAAATCCATGATTACAAGGTCTCATCTACAATATGATTAAATCAAAGATGATAAAATCAAGTTTGATGACTATTTAGAACGAGAAGATGAATGCTTTCTTTTAAGTCACAAGGAGAAATAAGACATGAAAGCAGTTCCACACAAACATAATACTAAAACAGTAAGTAACAAATGTCAGATTTTTATGTATTCTCAGGTGAATATATGATTAATAAAAACACAAAACCCAATCGAATTAACATTCCAAAGCTCAAGAAACCACAACAGCAGCAGAGGCACAGGAAACACTGTGGTAAAACCTGTTCTATTTCAAAATAAACATTTTCTGATACATCCTTCCTGTCTGGCTTGAAGGAAGCAAGTCCTTGGACTGCCATAGTTCACTTTTCCAAAACAGGTAACTTTTTCACTTAATTTTTTTACGGAACGTTACAGACTTCTGAGGAGAACGAATGAAATCATAATACTGTCAAAAACAGTTCTGGAATGTGGTTTTGGACTACATGACCATCAAAAAGACCACCTCATCCTGCCAAACTAGTCCTACTTAAAAGCTCACATGACAAGAAACGTAGAAGTGTCCTGTCAGAACAATTCTTCATGTCTCCATTTCATACAGTAAATCTTTTAAAACAGGCAGAATCTTTTTCCTGTTTATGATGCTTCTGTCTGTATTTCTCTTCTCATTCTCTTACACATGCCTGAATGAATAATCCTCGATATTATAATTTGCCTCTGAAAGCTTTGCTGACCTCATAAATCCACATTCAAGCCTCTCAAGAGGAATGAGCAAAAGAAAATGGACAAAGTTAAAAGGTGTAAAGGTCCTAAAACCACTATAATCTCACATATTGAGTACACACTGACATCAGTTGCAACAGTTTCACCCCCTGTAAAAGCTGTTTTTTATTAAACAGTCACACAAATACTGACACCTTCTTAATCTCAAAACAAAACAAATTAGGAGTTTCAAGTTTGACAAAACTCATACATGCACAGTCTATTATAGGCATTATAATATACATTTCTTTGGAAAGATTTTTCACTCCTGAACTCTAGCTAAATGCAAAAACTGGGGCAACACCTTAATGATATAAAGCTTTTTATAATTTATATAAAACCTAGATGGGATAATGTGGTAACTTGCATGTAAACATTTCAATATTTCAACTAGAAACATTTCTCTGTGACTGCTGAATTTTTAATCCTTACCTCAAAGTTTGAACAAGTGTGCCACAACAGGAATCGCCCACAGAGAGATTAAGCTGCATTTCATTAATTCCAAAAGGCAAGAGGCGACCTTTGTAACAGGTTATATGTGCAGGGAGGAACCTTACCTTCTGCCTCTGACAATACTTTTGACACAGTGGTCTCTATGATAACGAATGAACTGTTGACAGGTCATTCTGATTTCCTCGGGTACAGAGGGATCTGTGTGCCCTGCTGCTTCTCTTCCTCCCCAGAAAAATTCAAGTCTTTAAAAAAAGAACACAAAAACCCCCCAGCAAATCAACCACAGACATTTTAAAGGAAACTTGTATGAGGCTATGGATACATGATTTTAAAACAGTGACAATAGAGTCTGGTTCAGCATTCACATCCAAGTTTTAATTTATCAGCTGGAACAATTTCCAAAGATCCATCATTTCACTGATCTAATCACATATTTCATCATCTGTCAAAGACTCTGTTTGGAGCCTGTGGGATTTTTGTCTTTGGGAATGTCATTAGGACAGCAGTAAAAACTCGTACGCAGTGAACTGCAATTAGCTCTCCACAACCAGGAGAGAAAAGAAATCCGAAAGATTGAACACACAGGAAATGAAATGCAACATTCAATACCCTTCAAAAATTATTATTGTTAATTATTAGGTCTACAGGTGTGAGCGTAAAGATTCTATTTACCTTCGCTTGAATGGTAGAATGATTAAATGCTTATCTAAGCCAAAAATGCCAAAGCAAATGAAGCCCTGGAGGGAAAAAATACAGAAAAAGCAACATTAAGCAAAATCTTTGGTTTCTAAAGAGAAATAAAATGTTAAAAACTCATTGCCAAAACACATAAAAAGTATCTCTCTTCCCTAGATGTAATTCAAAACGCATCTTGTTTCTGCTTTGTGTTTTTCATTTGGGCCTTAAAATACCAATTCATACATAAAAATCCATCGAAGAAACTCTTCAAGAAACAGTCAGGGAAACCTAATGCTGTGATGTGCCATCGGACACTTAAGGATAACTGGCTCGCCTTACACAGCCAGTTATTTAAATCTGTCTTTGTTAATGTCAAGAAAAGAACTGACTTACTGTAATTTGAACACTAGAATACTCTCTAGTTACTTCCATTTTCTGTGCCACTTCTGTATCAAAACTACTGTCATTACTTGACGCTACAGTGCATCTTGTAGGCTCACCTGCCGTGGATCTGCAAAACACTCCTCTCGTGCGCACTAACCCTGCCCCGCTTTCACCTTCACAGAGAGCAAAGCCCCCTTGTGTCAGTCTGCACTGAAATAGGCTACGCACCGCGGAAACAACACTACAGCCAACTGTCAGCTGTTACTCAGCGGTGCTGTAACCCAGACTGAAGAGATAATAACTTAAAGCCTTAGAGTGAAGGTATCCATGTAGCCAGCTTGCACTTGGTTATACTGGGGTAACTCCACAGAAGTAACAGTGGTGAAGGTTTCTGGTACAAATAAGGCTAAAACCCACTCAATTTCCACAGGCATTTGGCATTCAGTTGTCATTCGTACCTTTGAAAGTGTTGCTGCACATGAAAGATACATTTTGATAAGCAAGCTACCAGAGCAAAAGAACAAGCTTGAGAAAAAAAGGCAAAGCAACAAGAAGGAGCTGGTGACTTCAGCACTGTTTGCAGACTTCAAGTTACAGAACCTGTAACAGTATATGCTGCAACACACTCCAACAAAATAATGTTCAGACCAAATGTTGATAAGTACCTGACCAAAATTAAATACAGCACAGAAGAACTGCAACTCCACATAGAGCCTTCCGGGCTCTCGGTTGAACAGCCACCACAAACAGCTGGAAAGATTCTGTTAAGAAAAAAAAACAAAACAACCCACAAACCTAACCTGACTGTTAAAAATCAAAAGCACTTTCTTATTCTTCACATGCTAATGATTCTTGCACAATTTTCACTGTCGTTATTTAACAAACGATTCCAATAAAGACAAATAAGAGGAAATAAACACCTTTAAACATCATTTTAGTTAGCCTTAACAGCTGGGGAAAGAAGGAAGAGCTTGTTTGTTTCTAAACAAAATAATGCAAAACATACCCGAGTAGAGGTCCTGTCCCTCGGCATGTTTACATCAGGCACTTGCCTTAAGCACACTTTGGTATTCCATCGAACACAGACAATGTGAGCCCAGACATATTTGCAGTATTTGTTTTTAGGCTTGTTTAGCCAAGACCAGTGCTTTCTACATATTTCCTGCATAGTTAAGATTGTGTTAAGCTGAAGCACATACCATTTCAGCTATTTTCGATGCCTGATGGAGGCAAAAAACCTCCCAAGTTAACCCCTTTGTGTGTAAAGGCTAATTCTTTAATGTAACTGGCCTCATTTCATAGTAGTTATATAATCATTCAAATGCAACTAAAATAGTGGGCTAACATTTGGGATACTTCTTAAATACAGAAGATGTAAAAAAAAAAAAAAAAGTATTAGCATAGAATACTTGATACAGGAAATTTGTGAGAGAAAACTTCCATTTTGTCCTTTAACAGAACCTGAAAAGCAACAGCAGTAGCTATCACTCTACGTAGTTGTGCCACACTGTCCTGCTTTGCAGTATTAAATATTAATTAAGTATTTCTGCCACAGTATTTTCCACTTTAGGTGAAGAAACTGCTGGCCTAACTGTCATCCACAAGAAGTTCAACACTGAGCATTACATTCAAACAGAGAGAGTTATTTCTCATCTTTGTCACTGTTAAAAACTCAAATTATATCTCCAGGCATTACATTCTGGTATTCCACACTTCTATACAGGAGCAGCCACCTTCACAGCTGGGACCCAGTCAGTAATGACGTGTGACAATTTAGCTACTTGCCTCCAAACCACCACTAAAAGCAACAAAATTTCATTTTCCCATTTCAAATAAAGTCTTACATTATTCTTCATTATTAAAACACCTCAGAGAAATCCAAATTCCAAATACAAGCACAATCAGATGGAACAATTTTTGTACAGTCTCCTTCAGAAGTAGAATTCACTTCATATTTTTAATTATTGTCAGGGGAAGAAGACTAGCTCTTGAGAAAAAAGGGCAGAGGGGCAGCAGTGATGAATTAATTACAAAATTATAGAACTCCATTTTTTTCCCCCTTCAGGACTCTCTAGCGGGCCTTGCTGCTCACTAACATCATTAGTCTTAACTTGCCTTTAATTAATGTGGCATAGAAAAAATAATTTTAAGATATCTCTCTTCCAGTAAGTGAGGAAAATAAAGCCTTTAATTCATTTCATGAATTGTTTCAAGAGTAATTCTAAGATTTCTACTGGATTGTCTACATAGCTTTCCCATAAAACATCCCACCTCAACGAGTTAAACAACATGGGGAGAAAAAAGTATTTACAGCAAATAGGCCAACTATAAGCAGCAAGCACAGCAGCACGTGTCTGGCCAGCTGTTTGTCTCCGGTCTGTAGAAGCTGCTCCTCCTGAGCCAATACGCAGGTCTGAGCACTGCAGTGACTCACACACTGATCAGCTGAAAAAAACAAACCAGAATTTTTCATTAGGCTTCTAAGTGACTAACTCTGTGAGCAAACTTGTTAACGTAACTTGCTGAGTCAAGCTACTTTGTAAGGGTCTGTACTGAAGTCACACACACAAAATTTAACATGTTTTGACGTTAACCTGTTCAGACATCTATTCTCAAACGGAACAGCAGCTTAAGCATACTCCTAAAACGAAGAAACTCTTTGCGACAGAACTCCTCTTTCAAAGGTTTAACGCAAATTTAAGTTGTGGTTAACATTTAGAAAACACTACTGGACATAATGAAAGGAGAGCCATTCCTCAGAGCAATTTTAATCTTGGAAGTAATCTCTAGAATAATTATCTCAAATACACCATTGGCTCTGTATCTCAGTGGTGTTGAGCTCTAAATCAGACAACAAACAACTTATTTCAGTCCTGTGACTATATTTTTAACATGCTATATCAGAATACTGGCAGAATTCTACCAATCAAAAGAGACAAACATACAGAGAATGGATGCTTGTCTTCCAGCTACAGAGTTCTAAGGAATTCTGGGTATGTTCCTCTAGATGGCAGTGAAAAACTTCCTGGCAAGCACATACCTAAGAATTTGCACCACATACCTGTCATAGCAGCTCAGTGGAATAGTAGAAGGACTAGTAATTATTGCAGTCAAGGTTACACAAGTGTAACCATTACAATTTGCTTTTAATGATTTACAGTTATGAAATGTTCACACAGTATGTAAAAAAAAAAAATAATCCACTCGATCAACGTATGTTCTACCTTATCTTTTAGGAAAAGAAAATTAAACTGGCCTTCCTCTATCATTGGAAGACATTCTTGTGGTGCTTCTCTGAATACCTAACAGATAAAATTGTTGGCAACAGGTGGAAAGCTAACATTCTGTGAGAGGAAATATAACTAAGTATGTTTCAGTGTGATTTATATAATCATAGAACGTCTTAGGTTGGAAGGGACCTTAGTGATCACCTAATCCAACCTCTCTACCATGGATGCTCAGAAAGGACATGTTTAGAGTAGCTTAGCAATTAAAAAAACCACAATCCAGAACAACTGTCCATCCTGACCACTGAAAGTTTACTAATATCTGTCGGGTAGAAGAGAAGAAACACCTATGATATTTCCTAATGCTTAAAATTAATATAAAAATAAGTTATCCAGGTAAAGCTGAGAGAGCAGCCCAAACAGTTTCTTTGTGAGAACACACATTGTAGCATTAAAACAAGGAGACACTATTGCCTTACCTGTCTCAATTGGAGGAACTTTGCATTCAACAGCATTTGACACTGCAATGCTCTCTCTAGGACAGGATACTTCACCATTTGTTGTTTGACAAGAACAGCAACCTATGAAGTGCATACAGTAATGGGACAGTTAGCCTCCTTCACTACCATAACTTATTTTCCAAGTATAACAATATATTCTATGCAGCTTTAACTATTATGCTCAAAAATAACCCAAAAGGAGAAAGCAGACTTAATTTTTCCCATTTTCTGAGAGTTAAAATGGGTTATACTACTAACAGGTAGAAATATTTAGCATAGCCCTACCACCATGGAAGCAACAAAAGTACTTTTAGCTAGAGGGAAAACATACAGGAGGTGATCAAAAAGGCTACATACAAACAAGCAGGATTAGAAACACATCGAATTACATGCCAGCAGCATTGCCACTCATTCTCAGAGACTGTTTAGTGGGTAAACAATCTAAGACGTCTATTGGACTGCATTTATCACATCCTTATCAAGATACCACTACTTACATAAAAGCCGTACAGGTTTCAGTGATAAACATCAAGCTTTCCTTAGAAATATAAACATAAGTCCTTGGGCAGTTATATCTAGATTTTCTTCCATCCTATTGTAACACTAGAAGGTGTAAATAACTGCCCTTTCCAGGTCAGAATTAAATCTTGAACATTATTTTATTGTAGACCAAGCCATTTACTCTTTCACAAATCTACTTTCTCTACCTCTTTCTGCAGAAGATCCTGGCGAAGGCTGTGCAGAAGATCCTGGAGAAGGCTGTGCAGAAGATCCTGGAGAAGGCTGAGGCATGGTGGCTGAAACTTGATTCCTCTCACTCCCTCCCACTTCAACCTCCTCCACTTGGCTACGTGGTGAATATGGGTTCAACACCTCATAACTTGACTCTTGCCTATTTCTGTTCATGCACATAAGTGAGATACCTGACATCAATATACTGATGAACAGGATCACTGCTGTGGTAATTATCTGTTAGGAGAGCAAAGAAAATAGACTTGAATATAAAATAAAAGAAAATGGTTGCATGTCGTTCTTTCTTACTCCTGCACTTTCCTAAAATACTAACAAACGCATCTGAATATGAGTTTACTGTACTTACTGCTTTCGCATCTTGTAGCATTGAAAGAGCAATCAGTACATGAGACTAACTAATTTTCCTTGCCAAACAACTCACAAAAAAAACAAAAAAGAAAAAGATAAGACCCCTATTCCCATGCAATCCAAAAACATCTCATCATCATAATCTTTCCCTTCAGATCATTAGTGCTCCAGTTCAAGTTCTGTTCTGTTAATTCCAAAGGGGAATGTGCTTTTGTTACCCTCTGGCACAGCTCTAATTTCCATGCTTTTGCCAATGGGAAGCATCCTGGTAATTAACCTTTCCTTCTAATCATCTGCCACCAATACCCTGAGTCCACTCTGAGGCTATTTAATACTCATGGAAACATCACATGAATAATTCTGAAAGACTCATAGCCTCTCTGTCCATAAGACAGACAGAAGGAAAACAGGACAAATACCTACGCTAGTGCTCTTTCCATCCTCTGATGAGAGGAATTATTGGTAAAAAAATGGTAGTTCAGGCTCAGGGACTTTCAACCCATGATTGTGTAGAGAAGATTCCCACAGTGCAAGCAGTTACTGCTACACAGGTAATACAGATCCTATCTATTACAGACCAAAAGCCATTAATTAGCTATTGGATAGTAATAATTTCTGATAATTATCAGGCGAGACTACAAATTAGTCACCAGGAAAAGGGCTCTGCAATTCATTACCACTCCTAAGCCTTTTCTTTAGCCTACTCCCTCTTTTTCTTAGTCATGGTTGCATAAACGTGGAGGTCCTTGTTCAGACAAGTTTTCCTAATGGTTCATTACAGGAATACATTTTTGCATCAATCTATAAGCATCCTATAATGATATTGTTATTATGGCAGCCTATACTTTGACTGAAAGCCACTTACATACGAAGCAAACAGAGGACAGTTTCTCAGTAATGTATTGGACATGGCAGAAGTGTGAAGGAGGACAGAACATATTTATACCTGGTATTTTCCATAGAAAAAGGCAGAGTCAATACTAGTGTTGTTACATTCACCAACAATTAGTAAGATTCCCACCAGAAGTGTTGGAACTCTGAAAGAGCGAAATAGGAACAAAGTAATGCATCTGGCACATTCCCATTAATTCTACACGGAAATATCTGAATTAACTTACCCCCATCCAGCTATGATAATAAATCCAATGGGAATCTTTACCATTTCTCTCTTCCTCAACAGAAACAAAGAGAAAGACAGAAAACCTAAAAAAAAAAAAAAATAAATCAGAGAAATGCGTTGTTGCAACCTGCCTAATAACTACGATATTCTTCTCAGACCTTCAAACAGTCCAAAATTGTTTTTCTAGTTGTATTCTGAGAAAATAGAAACACCTATTATCTTAAAAAATTATATTGATAATGAAGCACTGAAGAACTTCCAGGATATTCAGGATATTTTATATTTAAACATCCACCTATAAAGGCTTAGAAAGATTCACATAAAAGATAAGATCATATAAAATATGTCATAAGAATATTTAAGACACAAGTAATTAATTTCTTAAGGTATCAACAGTAGTTGTTCTACACTAAATAACCAGTAAATAATGTTGCATTGTTGTAACATTTTTTTTTTAAACTGACTAGTGCTTTATAAAGTCCATGATAAATTTAACAAAAAAGGTTCACTTATATTTACATATGACTATACATATGGGTGTATCTTCTGGAACTACCTGTTCTATTCACAACTCAGAAGGTCAGCGACATCGCCCATGCTGTAGCAAAGCCAGTACTTATACAATGCTATACTAATCACAAGCTACCTATTTCAGCTAAACACAAGTACAATTTACTCCACAAGAAGCACCAGAGGAATTAAATCCTTAGATTTAACGGTTTATTAAGAAGTCTTCTGAAAACCCAAAGTCTCCTTTGTGATCATACACGTAAGGTTCTCCAAGCTTCTTGATGCATCTCTCAATTCTGCCTATTTCAAGTAATTCCTTCCTTAATCATCTACACCTGCGGAACCCACACTGGTTTTATAAATTACAAATGCCAGAGGAAAGAAAGTAAAGCTACTTGGGTATTTCCCTTCATTCAGTATTTCCTACTTTTCTGAGGCACAAAGCTTTAAAATCTACTTAACTTGGAATAGTTCAAATCTTAAACCTTGCATTAATTAAAAATCGCCACTAAGATTTTGACTAGCTCAAGGGCAATCCACCACATTCACTCTATTCCTACTTGCTTCTGCCTCAAGAGCAGGTTCTTGCCTTGCGTTGCAAGCTGGAAATCTAGCAAATCCACTGTATCTAGCAAAGACCAGCAGGACCTGCCCTAGGTATAAGCTTCCAAGAGCAGAATCAGAGCCTGAAGCTGAGCCCTGTGTTGTTTGCGCTGCAGCTTGGCACAGCTTACACGTACGCGTATTTGTAGAACCACATATGAGTGAAAACAACTGTTATGCTGACGAACGTAACAGAAGGTATTTCAGTACATTAATCTTTTATTACAGTACCCAGGTTCTGCCTAGAAAAATCATACCTGTCCACAGGTACGTGCTATAAAGTGCGCTGTAGAGGAATATAAATACTAGGATCTGCAGAGTGATGTCTTTCTCTTTAATGATGAAATTCCACGCCACCATTCCAATGCAAGCAATAAACTGGAAAGTAAGATGCCATTGTTTAAATTGGGAAAGTAGGATGAGAAGAAAAACCGAACACAGTGTAATATAGCTACAATAAGCTTCAAAAATCTACCCCCAGGATTCACCAGAGTGTGACTTTATGAATTGTATAGTTCTCATAGCAGGAAAGCAGTGCAGCAGTAAAGTCAATATTACAGTTATGTCACTGACTGCAGTACCCTATTTTCAGCAAGTTTGTTTCTGACAGCAGTTACATAGCTCAGATAAACTGTAAGGCAAATCAGGAAAAACTGTATTATTTATTTCTCTTACTATAAGTAAAATGTAAAGCTTTTGTTATGTACAAACCATTTATCTGAAATGATTTGGACATGAAGCTGAGGTCAACAGATGTTTGTTCACCAAACAATTACACAAGTTTTCACCTAAGGATACTGGATATATAACAGTTTTAGTAGTGAACGAATCCGAAAAGACAGGCTGAAATATTATGGAAACAGTAATAGAACACTTCAAAAATGTTTAAGATGAAAGTTAACTTTGCTGTTACAGACAAGAAGCACCTGCAACTCTCATACATGACTTCTTTCAAATGTGACTTCATGGTCAGACCTCAGGGAGTTTACTACATATATACTTTGGTTTTTTAAACTACAGAACACTTCAGAAAGCACTACCACATGGATATATTACAAGCAGAGGCTGCTCTAACAGCAGTTGTGCAGTTGACTTCAAGGGAAGAGGGAACATAGTTTTCTCCCAGTTTAATTAACAATTAAACCAGAGCTATTTATAGAATCATAGAATGGTTAATGTTGGAAGCGACCTTGAAGATCATCTAGTTCCAATCCCCTGCTGTGGGCAGGGACACTTCTCTCCCACTAGACCAGGTTGCTCAAAGCCCCATCCAACCTGGCCTTGAACGGCTCCAGGGATGGGGCATCCACAATCTCCTTGGGCAACCTGTCCCAGTGCTTCACCACTCTCATGGTGAAGAATTTTCTCCTTGTATCTAATCTAAATCTACCCTCTTGGAGTTTCAGGTCATTGCCCCTTGTGCTATCACTACAGGCCTTTGTAAAAAGCCCTTCTCCAGCTTTCCTGTAGGCCCCTTTCATGTATTGGAAGGCTGGTATTAGGTCATCCTGGAGCCTCCTCTTCTCCAAGCTGAATAACCCCAGCTCTCTCAGCCTGTCCTCATAGCATAGGATCTCCAGCCCCTCTAATCATCTTTGTGGCCCTCCTCCGGACCCGCTTCAGAAGATTCATGTCCTTTTTGTACTGTGGGCTCCAAAACTGGATGCAATACTCCAGGTTGGGCCTCACTAGAGCAGAGGAGGAGAATTATCTCCCTCGATCTGCTGGTCACACTCCTTTTGATGCAGCCCAGGACACGGTTCGCTTTTTGGGCTGCAAGTACACACTGCCAGCTCACGCTGAGCCTCTCGTCAACTAACATGCCCAAGTCCTCCTCAGGGCTGCTCCCAATCTGGTCTATGCCCAACCTGTATCTGTGCTTGGGGTTGCCTCAACCCAGGTGCAGGAGCTTACACTTGGCTTTGTTGAACTTCATGAGGTTCATTCATTTGGCTTTGCCCTTCCCTAGCCACCAGCCATGCATTCCCACATCTCTTCCTTGCATCAGCACTGGCACCTGTGTGATCGCTCAGCAAGCCACTTCAGGGAGCTAAACCAGCAGGGGATTAGTTTTCTATTTAGCTCCTTGAATCAGGTCACCACAGAGTCAAACACATGCTGCTGCTGCTGATCCCAGTATCGCTGCCTTCAGACTGGCACAGATTGATAGAGAAGTGCCCTCAACAGTATTAGGCAGTAACTGAAAACGCACTTCAGAAGCCACTCTGCATTCCGATCGCTTAATAGTTCTGTCTGAGAACCATACTAACAGCACCAACAATAATTTTTTTCAAGGGTGTCTTTTAAGACACAGACATTGTTTAGACAAGTCAACATGTTACATTCCCCTGCCCTCCACAGATGGTAAGACTTCAAAAAACACCAAAACTCACATAGCAGCATTCCTCTTACTACTGACCTGAGCAACAAGTAGATTTGTTGTAATCATATGAGGAAGCTGTTTGTATTTCTTACTCAGCAAAACAACAATAAGAGACCAGATCTGTAACATAAAAGAAAAAATTGAATGTAGGAGTAAAACAAAACTCAAAAGAACAAGATCAGTATTCTGGTAGACTATGATGAAATTAAATACACAACAAATCTTATTGAAAAGTTTCTTAGCAATGCGACTGCTGTAGTCAGCTCCATGCCATCTGCTGCTAGTCCCTACGCCTGAGCAACTAGGGCCAGAAAAAGCAGTGCATCTTTGTGTTCTCATGATGGTGAAATATTTCCACAGAAGCACCAAGAACTTGCCTCTAGCACAGAGATGCCTGGCTGTTCCTCAGGGCATAAGTGACCACAGAGCAGTGGCAGTGTTCACTTGTAGTTTCCCTTGAGGCATAGTCTCAAGACAAGAGAACTTTGGTGAGACAACAGCTTAAGAAAATTCCAACTCCATCCAACATAGATGCTTTTATTTTAAAAAAAGCAAACAAACTACACTATCTGTAGTGTCTATAAAGCCGAATCACAATTCACATTGAAATTCTGGATTATCAGCCCACTTTTTAAGAACAAATTTCTAGGAAAAAAATTTGATAAAGCTAAACTAAAACTTCCAAGGTAAACCTTTTCAGCCTCACTAATATTTCACTAAATAAATATGTAAATAAATAAATAAATAAATAAATATTCACTGATGTTTCACACAGCCTCCACTACTGTGATATCCAAGCAGCTCACATAGCTCGATGTAATTATTCCCTGTGGTGTAAGTTAGTATTGTTATTCCCCCACACCCTGTTATTTAAAAAAAATAACTAAAACCCCAAAAGGACAAATTCTTAAGCCCTGCACTAGGGCTCTAATCCTCCTACCCATCTTTCTCTACAGTGCAGCTTTCCAGTTGACCCACCCCTCAGTCAAGACTTTTAACTCCTTCCTCATCCTTCTGCGACGAGGACACAATGAGGAAATATGAGTCTCATCATGACTCATTTTGCTGCCTGTGTACTAGCGCTACCCTGACATGACAACGTGCTTTTGTATTTCACTTCAGCGACACCTACCAGAGAAATGAGGCTGACAATACTGATGTCAAAGCTAACGTTCTGGAGTGCGGATGCCAGTGGGTTGGGGTCCATTGAAGGAATGGTCAACAGCCACGCAGAAACATACATAATAGGTGCAGACACAAAAGTGCTTATCACCATGCCTGAGGTAATCTGCAAAAAGGAGTCAAATAGAAACAAGAAGGGAGTTAATGTGATCTCAGGCTAAATAACCTGCTTTCAGGAATACAACCACTGACAAAATTGTACCCCTGAGTTACACACACACACAGACCTTTAACAAATCCCTGAGTTGTTTCTGTAACAAATTATGAATAATTTGAGCCAGAAAGTACCTATTTTATAAAAACAAACTGAAAATTTTAACAAGCTTCTGAAATAGTAGAAGTAGAAAGTTTTCCTACTGCTAACTCCTACAGAACTTCTTCATGGGTGTCAGACATACTAATGACTACAGTCTAGAGGTGGACTGACAATGCCACAATTCAGTTTTGGATGCAAATATTCACACCATAAATAAAATACATGTACTTATGCAAATACTAATATGCATCAATTCCTTATTCCTCTTTTGGCTTCTCATCGTCCTTCTGCTTTCTAGAACTTGCACGGTGATGGAAGTGTGAATTTGCAATATGAACCATAGATGTCTGTTTTAAAGAGATTTCCTGAGTTTGTTGCACACAAATTCTATCTTGTAAGGTTTGTTTTTAGTGTCCCGGGTTTTTATTTTTCTTTAAAAAACAACTAAACAAAACAAAACCAGATAATATTAAAATCAATGGAAGTCAACAGGAAGGTTTTCATGTAATTTCAAGTGGAAGAAAGGAAACAGCTTTAAAATTTGTATTTGAAGCTGAAAAGATAATTGATATCCTCTGCTATATAAAAAAATAAAATAAAATGCATTTCCATTGCAAGATTTAGCTGAATGGCAACACCATGGCTTATCAGTTTTAACAGAACCACTTAAAGCGTAAGTTCTTCCATGAATTTTCAGCATTAAGGTAACACTGTTCTTACTGAAGTCAGTAATATAATTTCTGATTTTTCCTTCAAAAACAGTAGCTCAAAGATAAAGTCTCTGAAAAAAACCCACCACCAAAATAAAATACCCCAAAACCACCCACTACCACAAATCCACAACAAAGATACAAGCTCTTTATATTCAAAGTTATCCTAGTTCTTCCTACTAGAGCCACAAATAAAACACAAGTATGAGGACTTATTTATTAACGGGTACTATCAAGACACTTGAGGCATCAGGAAAGAGTACTTTGTTTAATTAATAATCTGAAATATAATTTATATTTGAGATCTAGGGAGTACAAACAAATCTAAGGAGTCTATACTACAGAAAAGTAAATTCATCAAGCCTACTTACTTATTTAAGCATTTAATCAACAAAGTTAAGCTCAAGGTTAGTACATGTTTGGGAAAAACTAACTACATACAATTTCTACTTCCATATTAAATTGACTCGCAAATATTGCGACACCAGGTGCTGCTGGAAAAACTCCATAAAGAAATGCATAGTTTGATAAACTGGTGTGGTTGACTACGTTGTCACTCTTGTCCAAGAGTTCCACCATTTCTCTACAGAGAAAAGGCATCATAAGTCTGAAAAGAGAAGGAAAAAATAATCAATAAAAATAACTACGTAAGCTATAGCAACATTCTTCTTTACTCAAAAAATGAACCAAAAGGAAATTTTCAGGCTTGTTTGAATACAATTGATGAAAAGCAAAATACTAACATCACTTTGAGTAAGTGCTTTTACTGTTACTGTGACATTTACCAGCTGCTTAAAAATTTTATGTCACAAGTTAAAAAAAAAATAAAATCCATACACAAAAAAAAAATCAAACCATAAAAATGACAATAAACTGGGATATAAGCACATTCTCGGATTGTGCAGACACATTGTATAAACTCAGATTTATTTAAAAAGAATTTAAAAAAAATCCTCATTTTTTAACTACTAAAGTAGAATCAGCTTTGGAACTTACACAATCTTTCTGCAAGGTGTCTGAAATACAACGAAGGCTCAAGCTGAAGTATCCCATTCTGAAAATTTTGGGCAGCAAAAAAAACCCCAAACCTTCTATCAATGCTATTTCGTTCACCTCTAGTAATACCCCAGATCTCACACAGACTCCCTACGTTCAATCCCACCTTCAAATTTTACAATATAAACTTAAGCACAAAACAATCATTCTATTACATTAACTGTAGCTCTGTAGCAAATAAAATATTTAGTTCACCAGTAACTGAGATAAATTCAAAGGAACATAACGATGGCATAAGTTCTAAATACTGTAATTTATTCATGCTTAAAAGTCAAATGGTTTAAAAGTGTAAACTGATTGTTTTTAAGCTCTTGCAATACAGCTGTTTCAACGGTTTATAGAGACAAAACAAGGAAAACCAACTAATTTGGAGATGTACCGTGCTATGCAGAGAAAAAAAACAAACAGTGGTTTTAAATGCTATTTGATTAGTGTTTGTACTAAATGTGTTTGTACACTAATCAAATAACACTTAAAACCACAGATTTTTTTTTCTCTCTGCAGAGCCTGACAACAGGTTTGTGCTCTGCTAAATTTCCTGTAGAAGTTAAGAACTATATTATTAAAGAGCACCCACCCAAAATATTGGAAGTGAAACATACTATCACTACCGAGATCTTGAATGAAAAGCCATCTGACCAGTGTATTCAGAGCTCAAAACCTCTAAGAACAAAATTATAAAAGTATATAAAACAAACTTACAGTTTAGCTGTGATGAGAAGGATCAGTGCAACAAACATACCCTTTGTCAGTTTTTTTGTTTGTCCCACCATTGTCAGCCCAAGGTAAAAAAGTGCAGAGCCAGAAAATGAACTGCCCAGTCCATCAAGGAAGTTTTCAAGGTATTCAGGAATCTTCTGGCCAAGAATAAAGTTTGAGGCAATTCCTATGAAGACCATGAATACAATTGGGTTCTGCAAAACTCGAAGGAGTGCTAGGCCCACTATTTTGGTTTTGCTGTGTGACGCAGTGCGATTATCCCTCCACTTCTGGATTTCACAGAAGATAAACCCCAGAGGGTTTAGCATCATAAGAGATATTGGAGCCACTAGGTAAATGTACTGGAGATATTCGGGGTAAGTGGTTTGATATAAAGCTTCAACTAGAAGACAGGAAATGAGAAGATATGAGTGATAACATTTCAGTACAAAAATACATTAATATTGAAGTAAAATGTTGCTGTCTGAAAAAATTATTTCATTATCCAGAAGTAAGTGCATTTACAATTAACATAAGATGTAGTAAGAGAAGTATGACCAGTCACCATTAGGCCACAGTCACCTGTTGAACACATTAGAGACCAAAGATTAACTATCCAACACTATTTAATGATTCTATTACTACTCAACATGTGGAGAAAAAAAAAGAAAGAAAACAGTAGGACAATCCCATGTGCCCTTTGAGTCATCCCAAGTGTTGAAATAAATTTTGGTTTCTTTCTGAATTGCTTTTCCTCCCCAGAAACATGAGAGTCATGGAGAATTAAATGCACCTTTGCAGGACACAAGTTACTTCTCATCTCAGAGGAGTCTCACATCTCCGTAATTTAACCAGTTTTCAGTGGGTAAGTCAAGTGTGATCTTCCTCCATCGATTCAACACAACACAGAAAAGCAGCAACCAAATAAAAAGCACATCATCATGTAATTATTAGTTCATTCTTTGAGACTTCTCAGGACAAGAGTTATTGCTCTAGTTCTGGTCACGCAAGGAACTTTAAGTCATGAGCATTTATTTTCATTGCTACTACACGCTTCTGAGTCAAAGTAGAATTGCTTCATATTGCAAGTTTGTGTTAACAGCACTTCAAAAGTCATGAAAAGACTCCGAAAAGATATACAAGACAGTGAAATAAAAAACATCAATGTTTTTAAAATAGAATGTCATCTTTTACCAGCATTATATCAAATAATTTTCAGAAAAACACAAAGTGATGTTTTCCATTTTAGTCTTTCCTATCCTAGTTAGAGAGAAACACATTCTTCCTCAAGCAAAAGTATCTTAACATGCAGGCGCAATTCTACTTGTATGACAAAGAATATAAAAAAAATAAAGTGCTACCACATAAATACACCTACTAGACCTTTCTACAACATAATTTAGCACTCGAAGTACTAAATCACTAAGCAGCCAACTGTTGCAGGCATTTCTATCTCCCCATATACTAAACCTGTTATTTTTCTGAAGAAATTTTCCTTTATGACTATTGTTTTCAAAATCCAAAAGATTTTTACCTCTATTATTTTGACCTCTATTTTACCTCTATTATTTAGGCACCCGGAATGATGGGATCTACTAAGTGCTGAAAATCAGCACTCAGTATAAACAGTCTCCTCTCTAAATCGAATAAACAAAAATCTCAATTAATTGATTTCCAATATAAAAGAAAAGGCACTAAAGGTGCTTTGTCTCTTACACCCCATGATTAAAGAACATACATAAGAGCTATTTGTTGTAAAATCCTGAATAAACTGCTGAACAGAACTACCAAGTTTGTGGATAGTACTTGATTTAACAAGCCAGTTTTAAACACTACATATGTTCTGATAAATAAAACCACTTTTAACATGCTGGACATTTTTATGTATGTATTTTTTTTTCAAAAACCTCAAACCTTAGAGTGATGTTTTTATGCTGCCTTATATAGAATGCCCATTTTCACCATGTGCAAGTCAACAAGTCATATGTAAATGATGCCAAAGGAAAAAATGTAACAATTATTCTTTTTTGGCAAACTGAAACTCTACATTTAATACAATATATTAAAGTCCATAGTACTTTAACTGATATATTAAGTCACAATGCATTTTCCTGTGCAGCAAAAAGTGGAACCAATGTAAATTACTGAGTCAGTGGGTGAAAAAAATCCTAGGAAATCACTTTCAAGGAACAGAGAAAATAACCTACAACTTCTATCTGTGATGAAAAAAATAATTTTTATTTAAACCAAAAAGTGCCTGCCTCCTGATCATAATAAACACCTGAAATAAAAAAACATGTAATACTTGAAAAAAAATCAATTCTCCACATCCCCGCTGCTCAAAATTACATACATATCACACACTAGTTACTCATGATTAAAACAGCACCATTAAAGCCATGGTAACTGAGCCATCACACAAACAAGACTTCTGCTACACCTGTGCTTTAGCAATACAGCACCACAGAGTAGAGGAAGCTGTTTCGAGTTGTATCATCCCACCCAGTAATAAAAACTAAACAGACAAAGCTGTTTATCGTAGTGATTCTATTTATGTTGGGGTGGTGGTGTGCTAGCAAACCCCTGTACCGCTTGCTTTGCGCCCCAACATCACCTCGTAGTATCGAACTGTCGTAACAGTGATTAAAGGAAAACAGAGCGGTGAGTTTTGAAAATGTAACCTGCAATTTAATCTTCCTATGTGCAAATTTTTATTAAGCAGCAAAAAAATAGCATAGCTGTTATTAAAGAAATTACATAGGATGAAAACTCTGGACATTATTCAAGAAGACAGTTTGAACCTTTGAATAAATAAATAAATAGTGTTACTATAATACACAGATTTGTCAATACTGATTTTTTTCCTTTGCACATTTCAACTGAATCAGCCTTTAAAAATGTATTTCCATTAAAAGACCAGATTTTGCTCAAAATACTACCAGTCACCATCACCCATTCCTGCAAACACTTCAGAGAAGCCACTGAACAGTGAAAAGTTTGCACACTTGACAGCGTGAACCAAACACTGGTGAAAGTTTGGGGGTGGGAAAGGGGAAAGGACCGGAAAGGAAATAAACAGCTCTAAGAAATACGCAATGCTTAAACAACTGCAGAGTTATTGTTAAGTATTCCAGAAAAGCTCTTAATGCACTAAATGTTGTGAATTTGGCCCGATCGTATGTCAAAAAAATATAAATATCATCTTACAAATAATTAAATATGTGAACAAAAATGTAACCTGACAAGTTATTCAAAGTAGAAATACTGTTTTAACTAGAAGGATACAATGGAAATACGTTCAGGCAACCTCAAAATAGAGAAAAAGAGAAACTCTAATTGGCATTTTAATCTAGTACAAGAAACAAAGACACAATCCTCACAGCCCTATTTGTGAATACACTTCTGATTTCCCTCAGTTGCATCTCCCACAGTTGATTCCTCTTGAGACAAACAGTATTTTTATCTAAGGAAGAAAAAGTTGGCAGTTGCAGTTGTCTATATTTCACACTTATCCAGCAAATTTGAAGAAAGCAAGAAAGATTCAAGATTCTCCTGAGCATGCTGCCCTAGAACAGGGAGAAAGAAACCGCCAACTCCTCAAGTTATCAAAAACACACAGCTACTTGTTACGTATAACCTGGAATTGCATGCTTATGCTTCTCTTTTGTAACCGTATTTTCAATTCTGTAATCAAGTATCTTGCTTTCTGCTTTGCCAGAACAAACTTGCTTAATTTTTTTGTTCTTAACCTTGCATAGATGCTAAGAGTCATCTCAAGAGAATTTGAAAGGCACTGAGTACTTTAGCTCAGTGAGCAGCAAACAAACAAAACATAGTCCTGGCATCCTCTCCAAATGCCTTCCACTCGAGATATATCTTGAAAATCCCAATACCTGCAGTGTGCACACCCACACCAGCCACACGGGTCAGTCTGGAAAGAGGCAACACTGAAAGCTACGCTGGCACAAAAGAGCCTCCCACGGCAGGTAAAAAGCACTGCAATTCAGACAGTAGCTCGTGGGAGAGGCCTGCTACAACTTCGGATTGCTTCCCGCATCACAGTACACATGGCTAAAAGCCTATCAACACACCATTAAGAAAACCTATGAAGAGGAAAAAGAAAAAAAATCATGCTTATAAAAAATTTTGCAGATTGTGATAATGTTAAGTTTAATAACTGATGTTGTTTGGAATTCAGAATATAGGCTTACAAGAACAAGAGTACGCAGCTCTACGAGTTATACTCTGAATGTCTCTGTGTGTTTGTTTTTAAGCTCCACTGGACTGGTGCTTAGTTACACATCTCAAGAATGGCATCACAGCCACATACTGATACACCGAAATGCAAGTTACCAAAAATCACGCAACAATCTTATTTTTAAAAGACTGACTTCTTCCAAGACTGTATTCTAAAGCACGTCTGCTGGTCACACTAGAACAAAGATTAAGGGACAAAAGATAATTGGCTACCTAAATTATGTCAAGTAGCACAACAATTGGAAGTTTCTTCTAAACAGATTTAAAGTTTGTCACACACAGTCCACAAACAGTAGGCACCAACATTATGGCTAGATGTGTTCCTTGAGCTAAACCAAGAGGTAACGCTAAACAATAAAGCACCCACTAAAGCTATTTCAGAGACCACAAGTACAGGCTCAATACTTTGTAATGCAAGGAATTTTGATTTGGAGGGAAACTGATAATTTTCCTCATAGGAAATTGCCTGCAGTAAGTGTAAGGTAATTATATCAACTTAGAAATTATATGTAAATTCCTTTTTTTAAAATCTAGTTTACTTTACCATGACAAGATCATACAGACAACAGTAGTCAGATCATTTTACATCCTGCCTCATTCGTAGTTTCAATACCTCATCAATTCAGTTCACAAGTCCACTTTAAATTATGGAAAAATAAAAGTAAATGTGTCTAGAACACTGAGAAATAATTTTAAAGAATAACGCAAGCTTACCTATCGGATATCCCAGTGCAAAGTCATTGCTTTGTGTAGCAAAAATAGGGAACAAACCCGCTTTGCTAAATCGATTCTCAGGACTGGTTACCAACAATGTTAAAACACAGACTAAAAAAAACACAGCAGCTTTGGCAACTAAAATACTGTACAAGAAGGACCAATTCACATTGGAAAAGTGAAGTACCACCATGTTTTTGAAGAGTAGAGCTGGGAGCGCAAAACGGGACACAAAATTTCCCAGTCCTTTGGCCTGAGTTGAAGTGATAATGTTGGCTCTTCCAGCTATGTAGCCACAAAGAATTATTCCAAAGCATTCTAACAGGGCTGGGAAAAGCCTGCTTATTGACATAGAAGGAATGCCGCCGGTGGCATTGAGTCCACCTTGTCCAGGTAAAGAAATAGACATATTAGCTGAAGATGATAGGTTCTTTGCGTTGAAGTCTGAATAGCTATCCATTTCCTTTGACCACCTCTTTCAAAACAAGAGTATGAAATGATCTCATCTGTAAAAGAAACAAAAGTATTTATTAACTTTCAAAATTGTGTTTGGGAATATTTACAGTATTAAGCTTTCTGACAGAAGAATTTACACTTACAAGTGTATATTACAAATAAATAACAAAACAAAGAGTAAGTAGATAAAGACAAACAACTCTGAGAAAGAAGAATGCTGAAAAATCATCCCACACACACATCATCTTCTCCACACAATTCAATAGGATAGCTGATAAAGGCTAAAAATCTTCAAAGAAATTCGAGAGTAACATTGAAATATTAAAGCCAAATGTAGATTAGGCATTCAAAAAGGAAAAAATCTGATGGAAGTAAAGCAGATAAAACAAGGATTTTTTGTACTATTTATTCTAGGATCTAAACATAATTTAGAATAAATTGCAACCATTCAGCACTTTCCAGTCACTGTTTCAGAAAAAGTAATTGCTAAATTCTCAGTGTATATTCCTCTCTTTCCTAGATTATTATTACAAGCCTAGTTAACTCTCAAACAGAAAAGCACAGGATTCTCTACACACTCATTTGTAGTTTGTAATCTTCCTTACCTCCTCAGCTTGCTGTCAATTCCCAACTACAATTCTCACATACCCTTTCCTTTCAACAATCAAATTTTTAGTTTTTCTTTTTGTTTGCCCCAGAATATCTTATCTTGGGTCTTCTCTAAACCATGTCCTACTTGGTTCTTTTTCCTTCACAGTAAAAATAAACTTTGGACTCCCAATATCAAAATCCCATTCCTGACTTCCCTTAACACTGGTGTTCACCTCTGCTTCCAGGCGCTCAGCTTTACGCATGGTCAAGAGTCTTCCTTTACCTCCACCTTTAGATCCTATTTAATCCAGGTACTGCCCCTGAAACAATTCTTTCCAAAATTCCGAGAGGTCAAAATCTTCTAAAACCCTCAAAACTGATGTTCCATTTTCAGCCTTTGGGACTATCATATACCTTTTTCAAAAAGAGAATGATTATGGTATTTTGCCTTTCCCATACCTTTTGTAATTATGGCACCTCCTAATTGTCCTCCCATCTCTACTTGTGCCTACAACATTTACAAGGGAAGATCTCTTTTAAATTTCTGTGGGTGCTGATATAGTTCATTCTTTTTTCCTCTTTTGTCTCCCTTCATTCTCTGCCCGTGTATTTTCATAAACGCTTTTTCAGTTATAAACAGACGACTCATAGATCACTCTTTCTAATCCAGACTATTTCTTCTGTTAAAACTACCATTCCAGTCTGTCTTTTGTGGCTATCAGCTCAAGTCCAATGAGCCTGAAACCATCATCCTCCTCTCCCCAAAAGATGCTCCCTCAGTTACTCTCTACTCAATACGTTAGAGGTGAGTTACAAAATTCTCTTACTTGGGGGTAAATGCAAACCTAGTGAACTCATATCTATCTACAACTCTGCTGCAAGGAAAATCTTCATAGTCTATCAGTATCAATCCTTTTTTTTTTTGTACATCCTTCTACAGATTCAGTCTCCATACATGAAAATCCCCTTGCTTTCATATTATTTTACAGTATAAGTTTCTGGCCTCTTAATCTGTTACAGAATAACAAGAGGAACAGCCCCTACAAGAACTGAGCACCAAGCAAAGAAGATAAACAAAAACATTTGGCAAGATCCTCTCTAACTTCAAGAAAGCTTTAGAGATCAAATCACGGTATCACCCTTCAAGCCTGTACCTTGCTTTGTGCACCTTTGACCTCTTCCAGCGTTTCAGTATCACGTGCCAATGACGCACTTCCCAGTTAGCAAGGGATCCACGCGCGACACAGTAGCCAATGCTCAACTCATCACACTACTGCTTACCCATACTCCTACGTACACTTCCTTAGGCCCGTAACAGTGCAATTTATGCATGCATTAAATTAAGTATTCATGTACAACAGATAAGTCTTGTGGCTCCCGATCTGTACTTGCTATCAGTGATCCCCTTTGCAATGGCTGACTGTAACACGGCAGGTTCTATATGTAAGTAGACATGTGAAGTCTGCAAATCAGATGAAGAGAGAGGACATCGCTGGTCAATAGCAAGGTCTTGCCAGAAACAGATGCAGCTTTGGCGATACTGAAACACGTGCAGTCCATCAGCTAACTCTACAAAGAAAATTTCGACTTGACTAAATCCTAAGTACTCTGGAAACGAAGTCAAGGTGACTTACCCCACCTTCCCACCGAGGGAAAGACAAACTGATTTGCTGTAAGCCATTTAACGTATCACTAGCGAAGCTGAAGTTTCTAATTCCCAAACCAGTGCTTTGTACAGTACCATGGATGGATCTGCACAAACCAACGACTGGTTTAAGAGTCCTCCCGGACTCTTTGTATACTATCCGCAGGGAACAGAAAACTCAGAACAGGCAGGTAAAGAAGCAAGCAAATCAAGTCAGAGCGAAGGTGAGATCTTATACGTTCTATTCCACACCCTGGCATCCAGCATACACATATTCACACATAGCATAAACTCTTTTGACTCATTACTTTTATTTATGCCCGAGGCTTTTAGTAAGCACTCATACAATGCTGTCATAATTTATCTGGACTGAGCAGTTGCATCATCCAAATCTGTCCAACAGCCTTGGCTACCGCTTCTCCAAGGAAAATGAGTCTCGCTCCAAGTAGGGCTTATTTAAAAGTTACGTTTTTCTTACGTTACAGATGATACACTTGCCTAGATGTCTTTGGACCAGGAGCTCAAAGCGTTACCTACTACAGAATGACAGAAAAGCTTGCAGTAAATGAAGCAGTCAACAAACCTTTTCTTCTACTAGCAAAGGTTAAGGAAGATGCCAGGATTTGCAAAATGTCCAAAAGAGGATCAGAGACAGATTTCCAATAGCAAATTCTTGAAAGAAGTCAGCCACATTCTACACTAGCTGCAAGGTAAAAAGTGAGGTTTTGGCACAGCCTCATCTCAAATTCTTCGAGCTGGCAGCCCTGCATAGAGGTAGGGCTCCTGGCAGTGCAACATGCTCAACCTACTTCCTGGCTCTGTTGAGGTATTTTCTTCAGCAATAAGATAAACATTAAGCATTTTTAACCAAACTCAACATTTCATCTGTAGCAGAAGTGTATTCTGGCTATATCTACTCCTAAATTCTACCATTCCTTCCCATTCCCTGTGCCTTCCTATCCACCAAGGCTGTATCTTTTACCAGCATGTCAGTGCTAATGACAAAACTTATTTTCTGATATTCTTGGTCCCAAAAGCCAGAGTCTACATACCATTACATAGCAGGAAGGACTTCTACCACCATTACATCTCATTCCTTTCTTTCTCTCCTGAAAATTGGGTTTGAGCTATCCAAGCTTTTTGCTTGCACAGAATTAGCCTTCACAGGCAGGTCTATCAATATAGCTACATGAGCCCATATTTTTAAACCAAAATTGTGCCTAAACTGATTAAACACCTCTCTCCCTCCTGTATCAAAATTATTATTTCTCCTCATAAAACTGCTACAAAGTACAGAACCATTCTTGTTCCCACTTTATAATTCAGACCCTAAATAAATTTGCAGAAGACTGACTCTCTAGTTCTGTCAGTCCATAGCAGGTGCTAAACCCTCTACCCTCCTCACTAGAACAAAACTGACATGGATATACACTCACACATCCTACAACCATCTTTTGCAAAGTGCCACAAATACTCCTGCAGCCTTCCCTCAGGGTATCTTCATCTTAAACTTCATTACAAGAGACCCTCTCAAGTCAGTCAGGCCCAATTTTCGGTGAATCACGGGAGTTTCAGAAAGAGAAACTGCATCACAGTAGAAACTGCTACCAGCACTCCTCAGAGCGTGAATCATCTCTTCAGCTGCAGAGATGTGCACATTCCAAAACATCCACATTTAACACAGATTATCTATTGCAGCGCAGTGGGTACTTTTCAGAAATGCAAGCTCTTGCAGAGCGTGCTGCTTAATGCAGTGAAAACATCTCTTAGCCCCTTCTGCTTTATAGGATATATACATTTACATAACTGTTAGATTACGCAATGACTAATTGCGGATTTAACACACAGCCTTATCACACCTGCAGTTTAACTCAAACTAACATCTCACATGAGGGAAAATGTCTTAATTCACAGTTCTTAATGAAATCAAAGATATCGACCTGATGCAAAATCAAAACCTTATATATTCTACACAGAAAGTCACAGAATCACAGAATGTTAGGGCTTGGAAGGGACCTCAAAAGACCATCTAGTCCAGCCCCCCTGCCAAAGCAGGATCACCTACAGCAGGTCACACAGGTCACCTGTTCTTACAGTAGATGTAACAAATTAAATAGTAGAATGACACTGAAATAAGGAAATCTAACAAAATTCCAAAGGAAAGAACTTAGCTTTGACTCCATAGGACATAAGATTTGTGGTTATCCCTTCAGGGATCGAGGACTGAGATTTGACTCCTTGAGAACTCAGCCACAGCTGCATTGTTGGGAACTGCAAGCCAATAAACACAAAGCTTTTAGGAACAACACTGCCTTATCTGCTGCCGACTGTGTCAAGCGTAGCTGCTTGCAGCCAGACTGTCAGCGTGCATTCGTAAGCAAGGGCAGTATATCCAGCACGAGAGGAAGCCGGGTATGAAAACCAACAATAGAGAGAGAGCAAGGAACAAATGCAGTTCACAATTCCCTTGAAACAAACTGGAGCACTGCTATTTGCCCACTTCTCTCACAGGCTGTCAATATTTGTAAAGTGTTAAAATTCACCAGACCAGAAACTCTATTCTCCATCAGCTGTGAGTTAAGCAAGACCAGGTTCCTCCCTGAGTAGTGAAATAAGAGAAGTTGTCTCATTTTTCAGCAGGAAAACCCCTTTCATCCTCTTTTTCTAATGAAAGTCAAGACAACATGAGAGACTAGATAACCTCAACGTACATCTCTCCAGTCTCTCACTCTCAAGCTTTCAGCTGATAATGACTCTCAGGATAATTCTCATCACACTGGCAAGGCTGTGCGTATTGTTCATACATTATATCCCACAACGTGACCTCATTTTCTACTTTAATGCAGTGTAGAAACATCCCAAGGATGACACATTATTTTATTCAGGAGGCTGAAAGTGGAATTGAGGCAGGAGAAGCTCCCATTTGTGGCAGCTCTAGCATCTCATCCTCAGCTCAGGTGAAAGAAGTACCATACGCATTTTCAAGTAAAAGCCAATACAGCAAGCATAGGAAGCAGCTTTTGAGAGTTACAATGACAAAATTAAGTGGGAAAAAGTGATTACTGCAGTTTCTACTCTTGCAAGTTAACCACAATTTTTACTTTTCTCCCTACTGGGCTAAGAAAGCAGAGAAATGATGATACCGCAACATGTGCTACATGCAAGGAGTGGACCACGCCTTGCTTGAAATCCTGACCAGGCCACCAGAAATATCATAGAATCCTAGAATGGCCTAGGCTGGAAGGGACCTTAGTGATCATTTAATCCAACCTCCCTGTCATGGGCAGGGACGCCTCTCAACTAGATCAGGCAACACATGGGGACCGAACGGGAATCGAACCCGCAGACCTTAAGTGCCTCTAAGCAGCTGTTTTTCAAGCCTGTGTTTCTCTCTTCAGTTATTTTTCTACACTGTCATCACAAGAAAGAACCTGGGTGGCGGGGAGGCAGTGTGCAGGGGAAGCCCAGCAGAGCCACAGGCCTGCCCCGAGCCCGCGGCTGGCAAAGCTCACCACCACCACGTTTTACAGCTAGATTAGAATTTGTCAGCGCGGGTGTTCAGACCAAACGAAGCAACAGTTGCCAACTGCACAAAATATCAAGCCAGAAAATCGAATGGAAAACATACCTCTCCCTAATTTTCAATTAGGCGCATCTCAGGGCTTGTCAACAGATAGATGCGCACTTCTGAGGCAAACGGTAAAACATTTTTATCAGGGCAGATTGTATTTTATTGCTGGCACTGCTTAAAAGGAGCCTCACTTACCCCACTTGCTAAATAGGGATGAAACATGCTTTGACTTCCAGTGGGAAAGCCGCAACAACACAAACGCGTCCTGCCTGCCCACCCCCCGCTGCCCTCCTGCCCACGGCGCCCCCAGCTACGAGCAGACAGCGTGTTCACTCAGAAAAACTCGAAAGAAAAATCCACAGCACCGTCCTGCGTGACAGCTGTCTCGTTAGAAAAGAAAGCCAGAAGCCGGGGGAAGGAGCGGGCAGCTTACCTACTCAGCTTCTGGTAGGCGCCTTCGCACAACCGCGCACGCAGAGGATTTGCACTCTGCCAAGGTGAGAGCCTCTCCAAGGCCGAGGCCGCCGGTACCAAGGCCCAGGAGGGGAGGGCTGGCCCGGCCCATCAGCCGCAGCCCGGCACCCGCACCCGGCAGGGCCGGCCCCGGGGCCTCCGCCCCCGCCCCGCTCCGGAGGCCAGGCCGGGCCGGCGGGAGGGCTGCGGGCGGGCGGGGGCGTGGGGCGGACGCCCGGCGGGTGGGAGGGACCAGCCGCAAGATGGCGGCGGCGCGAGGCCAGGCCCCTCAGGCGCCCGGCGAAGCCCTCCGCGGCGGCGGGCGGGAAGCCGGCCCGAGTGCGGTGCGGCCCCGCTACTGCCTCCTTTAGCCCGAGGGCTTCTCCTGCTCTCGGGAGCCGCCTTCCCCGGCGGGAGCGGAGCAAGTTCCCCGCCGCCTTCGGCTTCTCTCCGGGGTAGACGGAGTTCCACGCCGCCACCTGCCCTCAGCCGGGCCCGGGCTCCGGTGTGGCGGCGAGGCGCTACCTCCCCGCGGGAGCGGGAGGCGTGTCGGCCCAGTACGGCCCCCGACCTCACCAGAGGCCTGTACGGGGCTCAGCGACATTTATCTGCTCCATCCAGGGCTGCCGCCCTCGGCTCGGCGTGGGCAGATAGCGGGGCTGGCTCCCAGCCTGCCTGCCCGCCCGGGGCGAGGGCAGCCCCCATCCCTGAACTTCATACACTCCTTTCAACGTTTTTAGCAGTTCCAGTGCCTAGAAACAAAACGCCACGCTTCCCACCTGGCACCAGTTCCCCAAGGCCGGTCAGACAGTGATTTCCCCAGTGAAAACTAAAAGCTGGCAATAGCCAAAGATTCTCCTGCTGAAAAAGAGGATCCTGCTTTCCCAAGGCTTCCCTTTTTCAGTGCAGTTCAGGCTGCCCGCTTCCAAGGAACTGAGATGGATAGTGCTGCTGCAAAGAGAGCAGTGAAATTACACTAAGTGTGAAAGTCTGTCTATTCCCAGGCAGAACTTTTTTTTTCATAGTGTATTTGACACAAAGCATCTTATCTCTCTTGTTAAATGCAGGAGACACGCAGGAATAGGTGTCCCACGTGGAGTAAGTGAGCCTTCCTGGCAGGCGTGACACCATCCAGAGTCTGCGTGCTCAGGAGTTTCCCCATCCGAACTGGGAATTTAAAGCAAAAAAACCCCAACAAAACAACCAAAACCAAACACAAAAGAACTGTTCCTCTTCCCCTTTCATGTAACATCCAGAAGACCAAAACAGAAGGGGATGGAGAACTAGCTCAACCGAGAGATGTATGTGACTGACAATGTATGAAGTGCTGTCTCAGATATGATCTAATCAATTTGCTCATAGTTAGTTCGGTTTACAATGTCTACTGTCAAAATACTTACAGGAACCGTACCAGAAACCAATCAGATATTATGTATTAAAAGCAGCAATACCAGTAGTAAACAAAAATTACATTTAAGAGAATTAAATGAGAAGCCAGGAAGGCGTTAAGAAAAATCCCATAAGGAATGCAGACAGGGATATAAACTTGTGGGGATAAAAATGGCCATTGAAAACTTTTAGAAGGCACTATATTGTTCATGTTGTATGTTTGCTTTCATTTTAATGTAAAGGTACTTACACTCAATTTTTGTGTAGTTGCATTAAAAATGTATACATTTAATACAGCCTCCAGCTGACATGTAGCAGCAATGCTGACACAGAAATCAGTGCCTGCCTCCTCTCTGCCTCTCATTCCTGCCCAAAGTCGTCGTATCAAAGCCATGACAAAAAAATACACATTTATCACTGGAAGATGGCACAGCCTGCTGAGTAACATTCACCTGCTGCAATGTCAGGGTGAGATTTTCTTGCAAACGCTGATAAAGAGGACTGTTTTGATAATTTATTCAATGTTAGAGTTTCTCTGTCTGATACCTCAAAAGGCCACTTCAAAACCGACTTGGATTATTTTTCAGAAGCACAGTATAATGGAGTCTTTTCCTCTTTTTGGCTTTCTGCCTCGCACTCTTCCCTATAGAAACGACATGGTTTAGTGACATGCTCTGGGGAGGAGCAAGGGAGGCACACCAGACTGTACTAAGAAATCTTGGTAAGAATTTATGCCTTTCCCTCTCTTAAACTCATTTCTTCCTCTTAAAAAAAGATCACTAGTGATTCAGCATTTAATAAAGTATCTAAAATATGATCATCCTTCAGTGCATTATATTACTAGAGCATAAATTTGTCTGGATAGGCTCCTCATTGATTACTACTGATATCCACCATCCAATAGCATGATTTTCCAGGGGATGAGCATTTATGGGAGAGCAGGCTGTATTTCCATTTTAGCTCTAGCATGTACACACTCTTACATCAGGAAGGTGCACTTTACCTGAGTCTTGTGTTTTCTTTTGGGGAAGACTGAGGAATGGAAATACTCGAAAGAATGAAATGGCAGTACTGTAAAATAAAAAGATAAAAATTAGACAAAAAATACCTAAAAATCTATTTTAAATTTAGATTAATTATTTAATGGAAGTTGTGTGAATTATAGCTGCCATCTAAGAAAAAATAAAGGAAAACTGTATTCACAGAAATAAATATTTAGGAATTAATATAGCATATTTCCTCTTGCAAACTTATTTTTCTAAAAACATATTATAAGCAGTGTAGTAACTATCTATCATTGACGTATTGGCATTTCTGAGATGCACAGAGAAGAACACTAGGGTTTGACCCCATATCCTCTTAAGAAACGTGAAATTTTTATTAACCTGACTGGACTACCAGAGCAGCACTACGAGCAACTGAAACACTGCGTTGCAGGACGAGTTCTCCACTTCACAGAATCACAGAATATTAGGGATTGGAAGGGACCTCGAAAGATCATCAAGTCCAGTCCCCCTGCCAGAGCAGGAACGCCTCGATTATGCTACATAGGAACGTGTCCAGGCAGGTCTTGAATGTCTCCAGAGAAGGAGACTCCACAACCTCCCTGGGCAGCCTGTTCCAGTGTTCCGTCACCCTCACTGAGAAGAAGTTTCTTCTCGAGTTTAAGCGGAACCTCTTATGTTCCAGTTTCAGCCCATTACCCCTTGTCCTATCAGTGGTTGTCACCGAGAAGAGCCTGGCTCCATCCTCGTGACACTCACCCTTGATATATTTGTAAACATTACTGAGGTCACCCCTCAGTCTCCTCTTCTCCAAACTAAAGAGCCCCAGCTCCCTCAGCCTTTTCTCATAAAGGAGATGCTCCACTCCCTTCATCATCCTAGTTGCCCTGTGCTGGACTCTCTCCAGCAGTTCCCTGTCTTTCTTGAACTGAGGGGCCCAGAACTGGACACAATATTCCAGATGGGGTCTCACCAGGGCAGAGTAGAGGGGAAGGAGAACCTCTCTTGACCTACTAACCACCCCCCTTCTAATACACCCCAGGATGCCATTGGCCTTCCTGGCCACAAGGGCACAGTGCTGGCTCATGGTCATCCTGCTGTCCACCAAGACTCCCAGGTCCCTTTCCCCTACGCTGCTCTCTAATAAGTCATTCCCCAACTTACACTGGAACCCGGAGTTGTTCCTACCCAGATGCAAGACTCTACACTTACCCTTGTTGTATTTCATTAAATTTTTCCCCGCCCAACCCTCCAGCCTGTCCAGGTCTCGCTGGATGGCAGCACAGCCTGCTGGTGTGTCAGCCACTCCTCCCAGCTTGGTGTCATCAGCAAACTTGCTGATAGTACTCTCTAGTCCCCCATCCAAGTCATTGATGAATGTATTGAATAATACTGGTCCCAGTACCGACCCTTGAGGCACTCCACTGGATACAGGTCTCCAACCAGACTCTGCCCCATTGACCACGACTCTTTGGCTTCTTCCCCTTAACCAGTTCACAGTCCACCTCACTACCCGAGAGTCTAGACCACACTTCCTCAGTTTAGCAGCAAGGATGCTGTGCTTGGCTGGGAACTGTTAAGAACATGGTTTGTTAGCATCTTTTGACCTGGATAATTAGCAATGATAACAATATTGGAGTTCAGAATTCATTCCAATACGGTATTAAATACCCGGGATACTCAGGCATATTCCCAAAGATTGTGCAAAGTCCTGTTTTCCAGAACAGCATCTTCTCACTATTTGACACCTCCTTCCCACTCCCCCAATACTTAATGGAAGCTCTGTAGGCTTTATCTTTGAGCCACATGTTCTTCTCTGGCCTTGAATGTGCCTTTGGTTTGGGTGCAGCCTCTTTGTGTTAGAGCACCCTGGCTTTATAATAGAGTTTACTTTTCTTTTAAGATCTTTGTAAACTAAGGGTGACAGTCATGGACACCAGTTCTCACGGGGTTTCACCCAACCTATAGAAATTTCAGAAAGCCCCCCTGCATTAATAGAAAACCCAACATTTGTGCTAGCAATGACCATAACTGTAATAGTGTGACTGATGTATGGGAAAGGCAAATTTTTTGTCTACAAACTGCTACAGGACAGATTTGTACAGTCCATCAGCTCTTGATCACAGCTGTCCTCCACCACTGGCAACTCAGCTTCAGCTGTTGAACTGTAGATCACAGAAAATACCACTAATGGTGCTGCAAACCCTAGCTTTCCAATAGCTACTATATAAACCTAAAACTGACAGTTGTCCCCAAAATCCTTGGATCCTCTCAAGCTTTCCCATACAACCTGTTATACAACCATGAACTGCTTTCTGCCTTGACTTTTGTTCCGTTTCACTCATATTGGATGCTTCCAACAATTTATGTGCCAAAATAGTCAAGTGAGTGTATGGGAGAGACAGTTCCTGCTTTTTGATCTGGGCAACAGCTCAACCCATGAAAAGCAGCTGGAGCAACTGTGACAGGAGTCGTCCTCCTAACCCGTGGCTTTCATCATACTCATTTATCTGTCGAAATTACACAACCTGGCCCCACACGGAAGCTGCAAGAGGCTTAACTTTCTCGATGAGAACTGGCTTCAGATAATTTAGCTTTTAAGATCTAGCAGTGACCACAGGCAAACATATTTTTCAAGGGCATACAGCTGAGCCAATCTGGACAGATTTTCAGAGGATCACAAATCTGTCTTTGTACTTGACATGAAGGCTGCTTTACTGGTACACTGCAAGCACTTGTTGTAAAGCCTGAAAAGCTGAAATATTCTGAAGAAAAAGCCCTCAAGAATTTCCTGTAAGCAAGTACATCTCCCTGTTTTGTTTCAGAGAATACTAGAAGTAACAGTGTTGTTTTTTTCTAGAAAGAGTCAGAGCTAGCAGTTGTAGCCAAAGTGTTAGAGTATGGTGATAACTGACAGACAGCAGTGCCTTTCAAAAGGAAGTGTCAGGGGAGCTTCAAAGCAGCACTATTGAATGAAAATGTAGCACCAGCATCCCCCTAAATAACCTCACGGTAGAATATTACCAAAAAGTGCCTTTTCCGAGAATAGACAGAAACAAGAACGCAGAGGGTGAACGGACAGCAAGAATGTTGGCAAGCGCATCAGGATGAAATCTGTCTGAAAATCTTCAAGTATATTCTCAGTGTGATTTCCAGAGAGCTGTGCACCTCGTTTTCAACAGCACAGAAAAAAATCTAAATATCTTACTAACATAGTAATTACAACAATGGGTGGAGAGACTAGCACTTCTTAGGTAATCTCCTTGTATTCAATTACAAGAAAAATACTTACTCAATGCTCCTTGGTTATTGACAATGAGCCAAATTTTTTATTAAAACTGGAGTTATGGCTATAGACAACATGGCCTTGTAGCTCTAGCACTGGAAGGAGTAGCGTTCTCATACCGCTTGTCGCTTAACAAGTAAGATACAATGCACAAGGCAGGGACTTGTGCTCAACCTCTTAAGTTTTCTTAGCTGACTCCAACTGAAAGCACACGTCTAACTTTGGTCATCAAAAATGCAGTTCAGGATGTGGAAAGATTGTTGATTTCTAATGTCTGGTTTCTTGCAGTTGTGCGTAGGATGTTTAGGAAGAACATAAAGCCCTTATCTATATCTAGATGTGTCTGGTCACTTATGCTGACTCACATGGTTACTGGAAAATAAACTATAACTTACAATGTACTTATGTTTGACAAAGCAGTTAAGCAACGAGGGAAACCTGAGGAAAATTAATCTGTAGACAGGCAACATGGCTCTGGATTTCTCTGGAGTGGGGTGTCAAAGGGAAAGCACTTAACTTAAAGAACTTCCAAAACCTTTGAGCCTTAAACACCATAAAAAATCCAGCATCTTTGTCCCTGAGAGCAATCTAACCCAGAGGCCAGGAGAATGCTTAGCCAGATGCTGTTACCCATAAGCTTGAAGCTCGTTGATGCAGAGATCGTGAGGGACACACGGAATGTTCACATTCACTTTGACTACCTTGGAACACTACTGTAAAACATCTTCCTTCTCAAGCAAACTACTTATCCATTCATCTACAATTTCACAGTATTACCCCTCAGTATCTATGCTAGTTATGAGAACTTAAGTGGTATTTTTTTGCATAGTATCTTTTGTAAGACAATATGTATGTTCAAGGTGGTTTTGCAAAGCCCATGTTTACTGCACCATGCTCACTTCCACTTTGTTCTGTGGCTAAGACAAGGGCACGTGTTACCAGTATGTCACAGAGCTGCAGGTGCGATTGCAGTCTTCAAAATACTCTATCTGCCAGAAGAAAATACATGAAGCTAATACAGTCAGCTTGCAGAAAGTCACATTAAACCTACAGTAATAATTATGTAGATTCAGGTCTGATACTGTAAGCAAGTGCAGTAAATGTTGTGCATGGTGAAATTCATCTCTCTAAAGCAAAAAGTTCAAATTGGATTACACTGAGTTCAGTAAAGTTCACAATAGCCCCATATGGTTTCAACACTATGAGATTTTTTTTTTTTCTGAAATTGCTTTCAGGGGAGACAAAACGTTGCAGAGACCTCCTAGATGTATGAATTCCATCACTGGTGCTAGGGTATCAACCTGTTGTTTAGCTTAGCAAGAAGGGAAGTTTGCTGAAGTCAAATACAAATGCTCAAAGATAAGTTAACAAGGTAACCAGTCTGAGTGGGGAAGTAAAAAGGAGTAGCATGCAAAAGTCACACAAAATCACTTTTAACATAGTAGTTTTGAATGCTTTACCTGGAAAATGATTATCATGTCTTGTACATTTTCCTCATATTATGGTTAAAGCTGTATCTTCTATACGTAGACACTTAAAATAATACTGTTTTTTACATTTGCACATACTCACATGGCTAGCAATAGGTGGTAAAATTATTAAGAACAGGCTATAAAAGTCTTGACCTAAAACCCCTTATTCAAGCTTGTTACTTACATGTTCTCAGTGCTCTTACTGCTCGGTTGCTATAAGACTACTCAAATGCAGCCTGACTCCCCCAAAACAAACAGAGCTCTCAGTAGCGCACACACGTTAGTAAAGGCTGCTTTGCTTAGGAAAATTATGTTAAAGCACCCTGCACTGATTAAATAAGCTGTTTCTGATGTGTGATCTGTTGCACCTGTTGCTTATTGAGCAAGCAATTGATTAGTGAAGAATTAGTGAAAATAACCCCATGTGCCAATATAGGTTGGGGACTGCCCTGCTGGAGAGCAGTGCAGGGGAAAGGGACCTGGGGGTTCTAGTGGACAGCAGGATGACCATGAGCCAGCAGTGTGCCCTCGTGGCCAAGAAGGCCAATGGCATCCTGGGGTGTATTAGAAGGGGAGTAGCAAGTAGGTCAAGAGAGGTCCTCCTGCCCCTCTACTCTGCCCTGGTGAGGCCGCATCTGGAATATTGTGTCCAGTTCTGGGCCCCTCAGTTCAAGAAGGACAGGGAGCTGCTTGAGAGAGTCCAGCGTAGAGCCACAAAGATGGTGAAGGGAGTGGAGCATCTCCCTTATGAGGAAAGGCTGAAGGAGCTGGATCTCTTTAGCTTGGAGAAGAGGAGGCTGAGGGGTGACCTCATCAATGTTTATAAATATGTCAAGGGGGAATGTCAGGAGGATGGAGCCAGGCTCTTTTCAGCGGCGTCCACTGACAGGACAAGGGGCAATGGGTGGAAGCTGGAACACAGGAGGTTCCAGAAAAATATGAGGAAAAACTTTTTCACTGTGAGGGTGACTGAGCACTGGAACAGGCTGCCTAGGGAGGTTGTGGAATCTCCATCTCTTGAGACATTCAAAACCCGCCTGGACGCGTTCCTGTGCGCTCTAGTGTAGGTGATCCTGCTCTGGCAGGGGGGTTGGACTAGATGATCTTTGAGGTCCCTTCCAACCTTTAACATTCTGTGATTCTGTGATTCTGTGATTCTGTGAAACCAAGTCAAACAAACAAATAGACAACTCCCCCAAAACAAACAAACCACAAAATGAATTTTGGCTTCAAAAATTAGAAGCTACTGAAATATTTTCAGAACATGACCCAAATCTCTGTAAACTTTCTCCGCTTACTATGTTTCTTACCAACGAAGGTATTGATTGCAGTGTATTGTCTCCTCTGGCAGAAATCCAGCAGATTTTGTTCACTTCTTTCTTCTTCATTTCACCACTGCTTTAACATTCAAGCTTTTCAGTTACTGTGTCACAGGAGCTTATTAATACACCCTCTTCTTTCTGACTTCTGCATAAAGCCACTATACCTATACTTTTTTCATACTTCTCCCTCTGTAACCCACAGATTATTCCTTGACATTGTTTCTTCTTCACACCTTTTCCTCATTATGTTCAACAATTTGGCATTTCACTTAAATTCATGGCCAGTATTTTAAAATCATATGGTTTGCCAGAGTGATTGCGTTTTTTATTCCTTTGACTCACTATACAAAGGGATTTCTTTCCTCTCTTTAATACTGGGTTTAAGACTGCAGTATTGTCTGAGTGGCTTTCTTGTAACTATCTGTAACTTCCATTTGACATTTTCAGTAAAAAAAGTATTTGGCTTTAATTCTTACCTTCTCCAGCTGCAGCTAAACTTCATTTGTTACAGACTTTATTTGTTTAGGTCTAATAGCATGTTGCTTTCAGAAGCAAAGTAGAGTCAAACATGCTATTCTGTTGCATTGGTTTTATGCCAATAGTGGAATTTTACTTGCCTAAGAGTTGTGTAACCAGGTGGAGGATCAGGCTGTATACATCTGAAGACGCTGCTGTACCAACAGTGAAACTGTGCGTAGTGTTCCTAAAATGATGAACTACGCACTGCTGTGTGCTCATAACCAAAACCACATAACCACAATTGTCCACGGTTAAATACTAGGACCACAGCTTAGTAATTGCTTATCACGCAAGCAGTGAAATAGTAGCGAAACGTTTCTAATCGACATAATCCTGGAGTTTTGACTTTGATGTTTAAGACACTCCCCTGGCAGCATAGCATTAAGCAAAACAGCCAAAAGTGCCACCTAGTGCCCTCCGCGACAGAGGCCAGCCTTGCACCCAACCTGGGCGCAGCCACTCTGCAGCCATGTCGGAGCAGCTCCTGAAGGAGCCAGAAAAGCGAGTGGGAAGAGGAAGAAGAGGTGATCAGCCAGTGAGGCGATTATAGCTCGTGGAGCTTTACCTTCACGCTGCCAATGTGGTAAGCAAAGGTGGTTTTGAAATGAGCTTCTGCAACAGAGTTGGCGCTCGCAGCCCTGCACCCACGCCCGCTGTTCGGCAGCGATGCCTTCACCCCACTGCGGTCAGTGAGCAACAGCCCTGGCTTCAGGGGAACCCTCATCTCACCCATCTGCTTCAGCAGGGCTTGGCAAACTGTGCCATTTGGACTCTGTCCTCTGCTGTGGAAACCAGAGCCTTTCATTAAAGAAAATAAACAAATAATGTCGTTTATGAAAATTTGGGGGGGGGGGGGGGGGGGGGGAATAAAACCTAGTTGAAAAAAGAAATAAAACAAAAGAGCTCTAGAAATAAGTGTTTAAAATAAAATTCCCTGCTGATAATTGCAGGGAACATTCTTGCTGTTAATTGACTGTCTAACATGCTCTTCCATAACGTATTGAGCCTCTGCTTGCCTCGGATGCAGTGTTTAGGTACAGGACACAAAGGCTTCTCGACCATTGGAGGCAGAGAATTTCTCAGCACAAAGAGTTGTTCTGAGGCTAGAGGTGCACCATATCTATTCCTACCTCCTTGCTTAAAACCAAACACAAACATACAAAGTTTCTTATTTTCTAATGCACGATTGTACTTGAACTTATTTTAGAAATGTTTGCAACTAAAAATGGATATACAGTTTCCCTCCCTGCTACACAAGTGGCCAGTATGTGTGTGAGAGGGAGTAATAAAGGTCCTGGCATGGAGCGTATGTGGTGATTCTCTTTTTTTGTTTGTTTATAAATCAGCAGTAATCTGAAGCAAACACACCAACACCACAGCTGATCAGCATTAGGGTGAAGGCACAGCAGCAGTCCTGCAGGCACTGTTGAGGAGAATAATCTTTATATTTAGAGGAAACAAACAGGATAGCTGTATGTTTTCAAACAAAAGTTCCTGGGTTTTGTAAGTAACCCAAGCTCCTGGCCAAATAGCAGAAGTGAAAGCTTCTATTTTAAATAGGGAGGGAAAAAAAAACCCTCATCAGAAGGATTTGAGCAGTCTGCAGCGGGGGCTGGTGTGCAGGCAGTACTACTGGTCTCTGCAGTCTCTGACATGCAGCACAACGGACATTACTTATGAGTTTTGTTAGTTCCAGCATCAATGTTACATACGACGGAGGCTGGGTTTTAAGCCTTGACTTACCCTCACAGCTTTTACCTTGCTCTCTGCACAAGTGCTCTGAGTGCTTCAGCCTCCTTGTGCTCTCATGGCTTGGGAGTGACTGGCCTTGAGCCACGGTAGCTCTGCTGCTCCACGGGGCTCACTGATAACTCTGAGATGACTAAAATTTCTACTAGAATGGAACAGGACAGGAAAGATTCATTTTCACAGCCCTGTATACATGAATGTTTAATTCAAGTTGGGTAGGATGTGAGATAAGGAACTACCTAAACACCTATAACTGCATGAACACAAAAACATTTTCAGAAGGGGAATGGTTATGTGCTTTATCATAGTGTTCGTACAAGCCTGGAACCAAGCAGTTACGCACACAGGTAAATGCAAAAGACAGGCAATGGACAGTAATAAAGCCCTGCCCCAGCTGCAGGGAGAGATCAGTGGATCCTGTTTTGGTGAAAGGAAGGATGAACAAAAACCAGCAGCCTCTCCATTCCCAGCCTCTGCCTGCCTTTACCTGAGAAGTGCTAAGGCAGAGATTTCTGCTGTATTCTATCAGAAAATCCCATTTTCAAAATGACAACGGTATTTATGTAGGTGGAAGCCCACCATACTTGGAGAATTTTTTTTACCTGAGAAAGAAAAAAAGAATGGCAAAAACAGAGGAAAAAATATGAAAATTAAAAGTTCCCTATTTTTGTTGAGTAGAAAGCCTAGCAATGTCATACAGACAGCATTCAAGACAGATTTCTATTTTACATTTTGAATGTAGTTTCTTCAGAAGTCATATATCTTAAGCCATAAATATGTGTTTTAAGATTGAAGAAGTGGTTACCTGAACTTATGTTTTTTTTTCAGTAGACAGATTGATAATGGACACTAGCAGCCATAGCAGCCATCCAATTTATTCTCTGTGTTTTAATTAAAGTATTTTTGTGCCAGTCATGCTTTCCTCAGGATTATTTCTGTACCTGGACTGCTGTTGAAATTTTTAGATAGGTTAAGAGCTGGATTGCCAATGCAGGAAATAATGACAGCGTGCAGATTTATAACTGTTTGAAATAACTGTATCCTAATTCTGTTGAAATTAAGATCCTTGGGTATCAAAATTTTAACATATCTATATGTTTCTATTACCTATAAATGAACAGAATAAACTGGTAGCTTTTACCAGCTGAAAAGTCCATTAGAGAGGGAATCCACTATGCAATCTTCCTCAGAGAGTATTGGCCATTGAAACTGAAGGTTTTACAGAAGGAACATTGTCTTTTCCATTAAGCTGCCACCTTACAGCCTTTGGGGGCTGTAAGACAACAAGCAGTTTTGTCTCATTTTGGAATGTGATAGGAGGGCTGCTTGCCATGGCTCTGCTACACAAGAAGAGAGCACTGACATTGCCAGGATGCAAATAACTGAACTAATGAAGCTTGTACTGGGAGATTTCCTAGGCTCAAGAAAGGCAATGGGAGGGAGCTGTCAGATGAACCTCTTCTGAGACTTAGAGCAGCATTCATTAATTCTTAGAGGAATACTTTCAGGAGTTACAGAAAAGACAAGTTACTACTGATGAAGTCAAGTACATCATCCTACAATGTGAAACAATCATTTTGCTCAGAGGTGTCTACATTAGTTGGTGGTTGTAATTTGTGTGCTCAGAAGCTTTTACTAGCTCACATTAGAAACAGAAATTATTCATACTATTTTTTATTCCCAGTGTGGCTGCAGTATCTGCAGCGTGGAAACAAACTGCCATCCTGTTTACTTTTATGCTTCACCAAAGTTTTTGATGAGCAGTCTGTATTTGTGTAAACACATCGAGACTGAGCTGCACAGATTCCCAAAAGGCGTAACAGCTCACGCAGTACAGGAAAGGTTACTGACGTCCTCATGTGCTCTATAAAATTTTTATTGTGATATGATTGAAAGGGGGAGCAGAGGCCAGGCACAGCTCTATTTGTAGACAGAAGTCAATGTGTATGGGGAGAAACATTTTTCCTTACGAAAAAGAATTTGATTCTACAGTTGGCATGCCACTGTATGCATCAAATCCTCACAGGTCAGGAAAGTTAAGTATGAATTTTTTAGGAGGATTAGAGAGTCCTATTCAACACATGAAAAGTATGAACTCTTTTGAAAATGTAGACTACACAGTTTCATTATGTATAAAAGAAAAAGTACAGAACTCCTAAGAGCATAACAGAAAATGAAACTTGGAATCAAGCTTACGGCATGTTACGTATTCATGCAATTCTCAGAAGAATTACAGCAGAAACAGATGTTAAGAATTGCTCATTATACTTACTGTTAGCCAGAGAAAAGCAAATCCTGAAGGTTCTTGATTTATTTTGTTATAGTTAACCTAAATAATACATTAATTGTTGTACAGAGGTGTATGGGCCAATATTTAGCCCCCAAATCGGTAACTGGCTGGGACAAATTTATTATTTTCAATGCAAAACGGAGTCAGACTAGGTGAGAGGGCAAAAGGGTGCAGCCTGTGTGTACTAGGCAGGAAGGTCATTGGAAATTGTTGAACTGTGATCAAAGGAGTTGGATAGTTTTGTGTGCCTGCGTGCAACACGTGAGCCTACCTGCAACTGCAGGGAGCAGTCAGAATTGCTTTACAGTGTCGTCTGTGGGTTTGTTTTAAAGCAACAGCATTTTTTGAGTTAAACGGGGAAGAACTATGTTCTGATTCCGAGTAGGTCACAGCATGCTCAGTCAAGCAAATAATTTAACTTCCTGAAAACCAGAAAGAATCATGTTTCTTTTGATAAAACATGAGATAGACAGTCCTATTAGCTGATTATCAGATTCATACCTCTGAGTTCTTGTTAAAGGCTACAGCCACTAAGATCTGCAAAGATCTCTCAGCTTGCTGAGCCAGCTCCTTTACAGCTCACAAACTCTCAGCCTCCACCTTCTGTCACGGTTCTTTTTGTTGTCCAGGCACCAGCACCAGCAGGCTTCCAGACAGCATCTGAGCCATGAGTGTCTGTGGCTTTTTAAGAAAGTCAAGGTCTCCATCCCAGTCTGTAAAATCAAGTATCAATCAGTGGTCCCCATAGATATCAAAGACTCCATCACCTGTGTAAGAGTAAACCTGTTGCTTAAGTCTTTGCAAGATACATGAGTTACAGCACCGAGCTTTTTACCTCAGCCCTTAAAATGACCTTTCTAATTTCTGAGGAGAAGCTGGAAGTGCAGGCCGAATTTAAGCCTCCTTTGGACCTTTGATACAAGCGCCTTCCTGTGATGAACCTGGTCCAGATTATCTGTAAAGGTTAACATCCAGGGTCAAGAACAGGGCTCCAAAGTCAAAAGGGAGATTTCATTTGTTTAATATTCTCTGGTAGCCTTCTGCCTAGTGAGTGGAGATAAGAGGAACAAAAAATCTGTGCTTAACTAGGCTGATTTGCCATGTCATCTCCTCATGGCAAGTGCCTCGCTTACCCTGCCAACAGCCAATGCCCACACAACAGCCATCTACAAGTACAGCAGCACTAACCATGGGTTTTCAATCATTCTTTATCCTAAACTAATCATTTCTCCTTATCTGCAGGTGCCTAATCTTCACTGTATGGCAGCCCAAAGTCCTCTGATCACTACTGCTGTGCTGCTGCGCAACGGCAGGCAGGAGCGGATGAGAACAACCCGCCCCAGCTCCTGCCAGGTTCACTGTTAGGCTCCTGCTAAAGCCCTCGTCTGTTTCTGCCAGGGAAGCAGCCGCGGTTGTTCTCGATGTAACAGTCTGCACCACCAATTAAATAAAAGTAAAATTTATTTGGCATAGGACAGAAAAACAAGGAGAACAAAATCACATACAAAATAAACATTAAGCAAAAATATTCACAGAACTAGATTAATCTTTTATAAAAAGCTCAAACTTTAAGCATCTGATGGAAACATGTTACTTTCTGCTCAGCCTACGTTTTAAGTTCCGTTTCTCTCTCATAGTTTCATGCGATTCTGGAGATCCAGATTTAGAGGTTTTCCTTTTCATGCATTAGTTTACACTAAAGAATATTTATTGCAGACAAACTGCACTTCAAAATGGCAACACACCGAGGGGTTACTCCCTTTTTTAAGGCGTAGTTTCCATTTTTTTCTTTTAGTCTGCCTACCTACCTGCCACATACTCACTCACTGAGAACTTACACACGTGTCCTGCTTCTGCTCAGTTAACTCCAACATGAAGCTTTTTGCCAGTGCTCCAAGTTCACATTTTAATTGAATGGTCCAGACACTTCCACCTTACAGGCTCCTGTTTTCTCCCAATGTTCATGAAGAACCATTCTGTGAACTACCTACACTTAATGTTACGGATACCTCAGGTAAGAGATTCTCCTTATTTTCTGGTGAATACCATTTGAAGGATTAAAGCCCATATAGTGTATGTTATACGGAGTCAATGTACCGCCATAACAGGTTGTTCACACCTGACTGGGAGATAACAGTGTTTGCACTGTTACAATGTGTATTCCATATACGCACATTTTATATTGTAATTTGTACTCCGGTATTGATAGCAGCATTCAGCCAATTGTTTTTTATTTCTTTAAGCAATCTTCTTTCCAGTGTCTTGTGGCTGAGGGGCCCTTTCAGGTCTCCTGACATCTGACATTCTCCTTGAAATAATCCCAGTTTGATCATTCAACTCCATTTCTTTGCTTCCAAGGCAAAAAGCACCCTTTCTATTTCCATAATTCTGCCCAGAAAATTGTTGTGTTACAATATATGTGAAGCATGGTAGCAGTTTTGTTCTCTCATCCTCTGCTCCAACAGAGACCTACTTCTACATGTGACATGTAAACAGTTGTTGCTGCAAGCAGAAACTATGATGCACTTTTTTAAGTGGCAATTTAAGGAACTTCTTTAATAGTTCAGTCTTGCAAAAAAAAAAATTTAAAAAATAATTTTTATGATTCTTTTAGTGTTGGAAAGTGCAGGCTTCTGAACAAGAACTTGGTGACCTTATTTCAGAAGCAGTTCATTTACAGAAATACATGCTTCCTGAATCACAAGCTGAGCTTCCTCTAACAACTCTGAACATGAATCACTGTGACCTCTTCTCCTAATGGCTGGCGCAGAAAGTCTTAACAGACATAACATGTGCTTTTCTTCTGAAAATATTGAACAGAAACTATTGCCACACGGTACAAAAGTTATTCCCATTTTGCTTACTGACTTGTATTAAACAAAAACAAACGTTGTGGCTGTTGTCACGCAATGCGAGTCTTAGTGATGACACAAAAGGATTGTTTGAGGTGTGAAGGTTTATAACACAAAGCCACTGAAACAAACCCAGTAAATCTTATATGCAAGCAGTGAATCAAACTCAATCCTCTAATGATCTATGCAACCACGCCGAAGTCAGCTGGGCTGTCCTGGACAGCAGCGTGAGACACTCGTTTTGGGAAAGGGTCAAATTTCCAGAGCAATACCGACAACTGACTGTGAGGGTAACACCAGTGCCCACTTACACCTCACCTAAAGACTGACCCGATAGTCTCTGCATACTTGATCCGACGTTAGCAGACCGAGCGCATTGCAACAGCAAGACTTGGCTCAAATGTTGCAGAATGCTACTGTCGGCACTATTTACATTGGGACTCGGAAGAGCAACGTCCACTAATTTTTCTAGTGAGACACAGAAAAGTGGACTAAAAAAGTCATAAGGCACCATTGATTCAATCTGTATTTTGTATTCTTCTTTTTTTAACACTTCATAGTGAAATAAATACTTTAATACTGATCATATTGTGAATAAGCACTGATATATGAAGCAATATATTGAATAATAAAATGCTGCATTGTTCTGGAATATACCCAGAGACTTTTACAGCAAAAGATACAAACAGTGAAGCCGTTAGGTGAAAAAAAAATAACTCTTTCTGCATTGTTAAGCTATTTTACATGTACGCCAAACATCCATTCTGAAGGGGTTTCTATGGTACAAAGAAGTGCTAAAACTCAGGGAGCTCACATTTCTTGGCTTGTCGACCAAAGGCCTTTTACACAGCATATTTTTAAGTGAGACTGAAGCTGGTTTGCCAAGTTTTTGGTAGCGGTCCACAACTTCTGGTCAGAAAAATCTCTCTCAAAAGATCAAATATAGGATATTTTGAATCATGCAGAAAAATGTGCAGCATTTTTATTGACTTACTCAAAGTAAAACAGTCATGCTGGAAGCAGCTAAGTTAAAAAAAGGTATAGTTTCTGGAGGTTTCTTTTTTTTGGCTGCATAGCTATTTGGATGTTAATAAGGATTTGGCAGGTCAAGGTACTGAAAATATTGTATTCTAAAATTCAAAATGTTGTTCGTTTGAAAGTTTTAAGTGCTTCAGTTTAAAAACAAGGATACAATAATTTATCCTTTAAGTTACTATCCTAAAAATCTTATTTGGACTTCTATTCACAAAATAATATCCCATAGAGACAGGCACTTTAAGTGACATTCATAAAATACATACAAAAATTCAGTATTGTGCTAGGTTTGATCCCAAGGTGCACCTGTCACATGGAGGTCCCACTAATATCTGTTTAAGAAACTGTTACAGCCACGGTCCTGCAATTAGATGTAGATACATCCCTGCGCCTGCGCATTTGATTGCAGGTTCGAGACCATAAATAGTAACTTAAAATAGGTCACTAGGTATAAAAATGTAAAAAACAGGTACATAATCAAATGCTATCACAGCTAACAAGATTTTGTAAACAAACACTGAAGAGGCCAAATTAAATCTGATCTGGCAAATCCATCTCTGTCTCATCTCCTGTCCAGGCTGTCGGGCAGAAAGGGGATCTGCACCTCTGTGCCCACCAACAGAGCAAAGTGCCCTACACACAAGCACTTCAGTGGGGTCCAGTCATGTTGCAGCTAAATTCCCTAAATTTTCAAGGACTGACCTCACTGCAGGTGCAGAGCATGTCTCCCATGCTAGAGAAAAATTTTCTTAACCTACCTGACTAGTTTTTCTATTTTTTTTTTTAATTTTTTTGAGCAACACCCTGAGAAGCATGGCTGCTGTCACAGGCTTGGTAGGGATCCCAAGGAGTATGCTGCAAAACCAGAAAGTGTTGAGGAGATAGAAGAGAAATTTTTCAGAGCTAACTTTCAGAAGTCAAATTAACAAAGAGCTATCATTCAGCAATATTTCAAATCCAGAAATATAATCTTCTTCTTAATTTCCAAAGGCATTTTAGATGTTTTTAGATCTATTTGTAAAAGGCACTCGTACAACGAACTCTTTTCTCACAAAATTCAAAAGCCATTAAACTTATTAACGAATTGTCACAATGTTAGCATACTTTACTCTCTCTTCTATTAATGTAATCCTCGCAGCTCTCTCTGGAGACTCCTTTCAGCAAAGTTTGAAATGTCAGGCTTCATGGTAAACTCAGAAAGCCAAGTCTTCCCATTTCTCTTGAATCAGTGCAGACAGCAAATTTTGGAGCTGATGCTCCCACTTAATGGCACAAACCCCAGACCTCCTTCACTACACCCATGGACTTTCACTTACGCACACTTTTGACCTCAGCTGCTCTACTGTAACACAAGGCAAATACAATCTCTCTGAGACTCGTGACCTAAGCCCCAGGAAGCTTTTTAAGTCAAAATCCATAATTTAATTGTACCAAAGAAACAACGGGAAAGCAGTCTGTGGAGCACTGGTGTTAGCGATGCTTTATAGAAGGAGCCTGCAACTACAAGAATCGCTGCGCTTGCACCAAGGCTGCTTTCTGAAGACTCTTGCGTGTTGTCTCAGGCAGAGGGCATTACAGTAACCCAGGACACAGATGACTGGGTTAGTCCACATCAGGCTAGGAAAGAATTAGGTGACTGAAAGCATATTTTTTTTAAAAAACAAGGAAAGGAGGATTTAAAAAAAGAGATATTTTCATGCTGCTGAGTTCTTCACTTGTGCTTTTCTGTGGAAGATGCTCCGCTGATAGAAACAAGGCCAGACACACTCCATCCTTGGGGCAGGATGTGCTATTGTTTAAAATAAGATTTGCTTGGCTAAGCTGAAGTGAAAAGGTTTAGGCTGAACTCTTGGTCACCGTGGAGTAGGTATATGGCTTGCAGAAGCAGATGGGCCAAGTTAGGCATGCAAAGAAGGATTCAGGGGACTCTTGGCTACAAAGTTTTCCCTAACAACTGGTTTTTTTAAACAGAAAATAGATTGTACTTTATCATTCAAATAATACAGCCACTGTACCCAAAGTGAATGAAACAGCTTTGTTCCAGCTTTCATTAAATCTGAAACCAGATCTCCCGTGGAACTCTCAAGGGCACAGGGCTGGACACGGTAAGCACGATGCACGGGTGTCATGCATGGTCCGCAAAATGCCCTTCATAACAGCCTGCAGTATAAGCAAATAAAATTTATAGCTTTGAGCAACTACAGTTCATAAGCTGCATCTATTACTTCTGTAACAGAGACAGAAGTCTGTTCCAGCTGACAAGCCAAAATTGGAAATAAAGCAAAACAGACAACTTTCCAATGATGTGGACAGGAGAGCTAACTTGAAGGAAACTTGAAAACAGATGCCGCCCAAAGATGGGCTAGAATCCATTTCACCTCGGTATAGGTGGGAGCGGCGGGGCACCTCTTTCTTTTCGGCCAGAGCCACCTAAAAGAGAAAGAACATTTTTTGTGTTACTCCTCCTGGTTTCTTTTGAAGTAGGAGTTTACATCCAAGCCAGCAACTGGTGAAGTTCTACTCATTTTCTTGCCTTGCCATTTTACTAAAAAAATCTTTGTAGAGTGTCTAGTTTATTAAACAACATCGGAACTTCAGACAGTGTGAAAGAAAGTTTTTAACTAACGCTATAACCAAATGTCTGAAAAGCATATGTATTTTAGTCCTTTGTCCCCTTCTCTAAACAGACTGATAAATCGTTAACCTTAATATTTCACACAAACACATACCTTCTCAGTGCTTCTTGCAACACATGCAAATTTCAGCAAAAGTGGCAAGCTCTAGATGCAGTAACATTGCAAAGCTGTTCAAGTTTTTCCCTATACAAAGACTTTGGTCACAAACTCACGAAAGGAACATAAAAAAAGCGTATATATTACTTTGCATATATTACTTTTATTGTGGAGTAGTATGAACAGGATGAAAGCTAACAGAGCAAAGTGAAGGCTCAGAGATTAACAGGAATTTCTGCTCCAAACCAAACCCTCATCATTTGGAAACAGGAGAGAGAAACATCTGAGTGTACAGATGATTGCAGGATAACTATGAGCTACCAAAGTCACTGGTTGGGAAAGAAGTAAATTGATCCCTGGGTGTATCAGGCAAAATATCACTGATAAAGGTAGGAAACATTTATGCTGCCGTAGAAGACATAGTTGAGACCTGAACTGGAAGAGCACGCAACATTGATTGGAAAAGACAAAACCAAACTGAAATGTGTACAGAAGCAACGCTGATGATCAGGGAACACAGCCTGGAAGCAGAATGTAGTACATCCTGATTTCATCAGCCCAGCAAAACAAAAACTGAGAGGAGGATATGACTCCTGTCTTAAAAAATATCAGGGGTTTAACCCACCATGGAGGGAGGATAACTGAACTCAGGGATGATGTTGGCACAAAAATGAGTTGTATGTGAATTTAGACAGGAAAGGAGGAGGAATTCTTAGAGGATTTTGTGGTTCTGACTGCCTGTAGCAGAAGGGCAGACTGTAATGGCAGAGGTGGTCTCTTACAATATATATTCCAATTTAAACCCCAAACTATTCACCCCTCAAATATAGGTTTAAGAGGGCTTATGCCCGCAAAACCACATTTAGCTTTTTCTGTATGGTGGGAAAGGGTGACCAAGCTGTTAGTCTGAGAAGTTTTGCAACCTCAGCATCCAGTCTCTTCCCCATCCACATTTTTTAGGATAACACACTGAAATTTCAACAGTAGAGGTGGAACAAACTTACTTCTACTTTCATTTCTTGCTAGTTTACTGGGATAACTTCTGTTCACAGGTACATATGGCTCTGGAGGTGGCAAATCAGATATAGGATGAAAAGAAAATCTGCTTTCCCATTCATCTGAAAAAAATCCCACACAATTTACTCGTAAGTTTTGTGACACATCTTCAGGAAAGTATATTGAATTAACATCACATTTAATACATGTTCTATATTACAAAATGTTTACATAGCTGAGTATTGGATTGGCATTCTATTGAGAAGTCAGGGAAGAAGATGCTTTAAATTCTTATTAACTTTTACTGATCACTTAACCAATGTAATGCTAAATCACAGAGCAGGAAAATGGCCAAAATTCCACTGAAATATGTGTTATATTCCCTTCCATGTATAATAGATCTGCTTTGTTAACACACACACACACACACACATATGTATATATACAGCGTCTCCTACTTCAGAACAGTATTTTGATCCTGGGTAAAGAATTTTTTGATATTCATACTTTGTTGATATACATGGTGGGTGGGTTTTACTTATTAATTTTGATACAGGAAAAAGAAAATTTGGGGCCATTATGATAAAATTTATAATGACAGAGAAAGCTGTATGTAACCAGTGTCAAAAATGGAAAAAAAAACCTTTAGCTGACACTTATCTCTTGACATCACAGGGTTTCTATTGATATACTCACTGAGTCTATATGATTCTAAAGAATAAAGCAAGCTGATCAATTTCTTCATTGAAATAACAGGAAATGTTTGCAGAGCTCTGTTCTGCGCTTGAATTTGGAGGCACAAGGAAGAAAGTATGGGCTATCTTAAACATTGTCGTTTCTTCACTCGGTTGCTTCAGGACTTTGTAACCATAACACCATAACTTTCTTGCAATGCTGTTATATTTTATTGCATAATGGAATGAACAGCTGAGTAAGTGCTGCCCGACAGTTATACCTGCGGTTATTTGCCGAGATCCAGTTTTTCTGTGTTTACTCCCAGTGGTTGCAATTAGAAACCAGTGCGTAAAGGAGCTGCAGGTTCTGAACCCTGCAAATGACTTGTGTGGGAAAAACGTGTCTGCAACCCACCTGCCTTATCTGATGTGTGAAAATGCTTTGAAAGTGTCTGTTACAGTATTATCTTCTGCACGCTTTTCTAACTTTTTAAGTGTCAGAAATATCAATTTTGGCCTCCCATAATTAGCCAAAAGATTCACCTGTCCTTTGCAAATAGAAAATAATTAAAAAGAAAAGCATGATGAATCTTTAAAACACGCCAGTCTTGGACCTCACCTTTTCAACAAACACTAGCAAAAAGAGAGATACTTGACATTTTCAGCAGTGTTCTGACAATCTCTTCCTTCATCTTTTTTTCAGCTTTCGAGTCATCATTGTGACTTCCAAAGAGTCTTAGCGTAGCTACGGTTTGAGTTCATATTAGCCAGAACAACCTCTTTAGGCCTTATTTCTGCTTTGTAGCAAAGCAAAACACAGTGAACACGTTTCTTTTTTTCAGGCTATTTTTCAAAGAGTTATTTTGGAGTTTTTATTGCCAACTTTGCAGTCCTGGTCTCTATATGGCATATTTACTCTGTTCTTATTTAGCAGAGTTAATGGAGACCTAAATGACACTTCTGTTGGTCAGAAATCAAAGGTCTGTACTAGGAACAGAGCCTCTATCCCAAACCTTTTTTTACATATTAAGGCCAAAAGCCACTACTTATTGAAGGCAAACAACTGGGAGGATGGCTCACCATCGCCCGGATCCTGGAAGCCGTTTCTGACAGCTGATGAAGGTGGCGGGGGTGGCGCTGCCGAGCCCGGTCGGTCGGGTGGAAGTGGTGGTCGTGGTGCCCCGCGCTGGTTGTCCAGCCCTGCTCGGGAAGGCAGCTGGGGAGTTGCAGGCAAAGCCCTTGAAGTGCTTCCGTTCCTGCTTATGGGAGGTGGTGGTGGGAGGGGGCCTGGAGGAAGACAAGAGGCAAGTACACAAACACCGTTTGCACCAGGAGTCATTCTGCCGGTGGCAAGCTGCTGCCTGCGTCCTACGGCCTCCCGCTAACAAACCGAGAGGGTTTGGGACACTCAGCCCTGAGGGGGAATTTCCCTCAGCACCCACTTTACTCCTCTCCAGGGAGCGAGCGCTGATTTGAAGCGTAGAGACCATAAGAGCAGGGTATATCTAAGCATAAATACACCCTGGTGCCCATATTCTCATTTCCCTCAGGTACAGAAGCCTCTGTAGGGGTGCTGGTTCTTGAAGCCACTTTTAAACCACTCTAAATTACATTGGCCACAACGAGCAGAAGTTACAGCTGGAATCCAGGGTACTGTGGAGGTCCAAACCACAGCCCATTTCCTTTCCATGTACCATTGCAAGGCAAAAGGCTGTGTAGCAGAAGAGCTCTGCTACTCTCAGAGGCTCTTTGTCCATCCAGATGGTCCCCTCTGGGTGTCACAGCCAGGTTCTGCAGTTGCACACAGGGGAATTCGGCCCAGGAGCAGCATGGCATCAGCTCGCTCATTTACAGATGCATGTACTGCATGCCAGGTTTTTGAGCAGTTGGAGCACATCCATCTCCTGCTAAACTGGAAACAGACCTCACATGTAGACTGGCATTCGTAGTGTCTGCGTATCTGAGTGACTGCCGTGGTGACACAACAGGTCAAATACAAAGGTAACACAGGAACAGGGTTGTCCTGAGGGCAGGGGAAGGGTGCTTTAGGCAGTAAGTAAATGCAAGAAGGTTGCTGCTGCCAGAGAGAGAGGCGCCCATGATTAGGACACCAGGAGATGAAGCAGAGGGTGGGGAGGTCTATGTGTGTTCAAAGGTCTCGCTACCTCTGTTTGGCACAGTTGGGTAACTGACAATTATGTTCATTTTAATTAAATGTTTCCTTGTCCTGATGAAATCTAGCTACAGATGTGTATTTTGAAAAAGAGCACAGCAGGTATTGTGTCTCCAGTAACAAGCACTGAAACATGCTGTGCTTCTGTGGAATTTTTTCTCCTTTTTCTCCCCATTCTTTTTCTCTACAAATTACTAAAGTTTGCCTTCAGGGAGTGGTTTCTAGGAAGGAGAAGCATTTAGCAACTTTCAGTTTTGCTTGCTATCTCTTCTAAATCTACCTAAAAGCCATCATATATATCGAACTGCTGCAGAAAAGGAGTATTTACATTTATAATTTATTGCTGCAACTTCCTTCTACTTATTAAGCCAGCAGAAAGGTAGTGCAGATTTGCTAAAACCATCTGTCTGAGAAAAGACCCAACCAGGAAAGTACCAGTGGAAACAGACACCATCACAGAAGCAGCTCCTGGAAGTATCTAAGTAACTGCAGGCTCCCTCCGCAATTTTGATCCACTCCTAAACGTGACGAGATTTCTCTGATTTATTTACTGCACGCGGGGCTGGAACTGTGTCATCCTCTGGTTTCAGGGCCAGCATTTTCTGTAGCTGCACAGCTGCTGCAGGTGCCGTGCTGCAGGAGATCCAGGCTGGGTTTGAGGAATCATGGAATCATAAAGGTTGGAAAGGACCTTTAAGATCATCAGGTCCAACCTACAGCCCTACACCACCCTAACACCAAACCATCTCCTGAAGTGCCACATCCAACCGTTTTTAAAACACATCCAGGGATGGTGACTCTGCCACCTCCTTCGGCAAACCCATTGCAATGCTTCACCATCCTTTTGGTGAAGAAGTTTTTCCTAATATCCAATCTAAACTTCCCCTGGCGCAACTTGAACCCGTTTCCTCTTGTCCTATCACTATTCACTGGGGAGAAGAGGCCAACACCCGTCTCACTACGGCTGCCTTCCAGGTAGTTGTAGAGAGCAATAAGGTCTCCTCTCAGCCTCCTCTTCTCCAGGTTGAAAAGCCACAGCTCCCTAAGTCTCTCTTCATAAGACTTACCCTCAAGTCCCCTAATCATTCTGGTTGACAGAATGAGGAGGTGGAAACCAACACAGATTGCTGTCGGCTGTGGGAGCTCCCACGACATTCATCTCTACTGCTGAGGACTGGTTGGGTTTGAGGTGATTCCAGGTTTTTATTCCAAAGGATGAAATGAAAGGTAACTCTATGGACCTTCCAAGCATCGCCTTCCGTGCAATGCTTCTCCCTTCCCGATATTACAGGGCCTGGTCTGGCTGTTTGTGCCTAAATCCTCTCATTACCAAAGGCAGAACCATCAGGTGTTAAGAGACTTAAGTTACAATGCGCAATTCGTAAAAGTTATGAACCACAGTTGTCACAGAAGACAACATATATTAGGAAACAACTCAAAGGAGAAAATTCTATTTCTGGTCTCATTTGAAATCTGCGTACGGTAAGTAACAACAGTTAGTCACACTGTAACAACTGCCATTATATTTAACAACTGTTAGCTAGGTCTTTTATTAAAATAATTTGTACTTGGCTGTAAGCATTTGTGCCTCCCAACACGTAGAAGGTCAAGTTCTGCAAACCTCCATTCACGAGAACACCATCATTAACCCATGCCGGCTGATTCAGGAAGGCAAATACTGTCACCTATCAGAAGCTAGATAGAACAGCTTCCTTGCATCAAAGAACATAATGGGGAAACCCCGTTTGCAACCCTCGTTAATTACACTAATCATAACGAAAGTTGCTGAGACCTGCAAAAGCGCACGTGCACAGGCTGGTGCTGTGCAGTAGCTTTCCTGGAGTCGCCATGATACCCCCAAATCCTCATTTACAAAGGCAGAAGCCCTTCATGCCTCTCAGCATCATTTGTCACCCAAGCAGCGCAGGTGTGGCCAGTGGGGAAGGTGCTGCCCCATGCCGCTCCGTGCTCCTCCTGCCCTTCTCTGCCTTCCACATGGCGAAGGAGCAACGATGTCCCAGCCAGCCGAAGGTACCTGACACTGCTCCTGCTAAGTCACAGTGGGTGACGCGCTTGGGCAGGGCAGGACGGTTGAAGATTCTGCATTACACCCTAACAAGTACGGCCAACGTTGGGTAAAACGAAAATTCTCCCTTTTCCATCACAAACTGTCACTTCACTCTACAGTTCATCCCACCGCGCCCATGTCTTCATCCCCGCGACCAGCTCAGAACCCTCAGCCCTCCCTCGGCTCCCCCCCACCCTCCATTGCCGCCTCCGTTCCCTACCTGACCGGCTCGGGGGGTCTCTGACGGGCGGCGGAGGCCTCTCGCTGGGCGGGGGGGGGCAGGGGTCCAGAGCGGCCCCCCCCCGCCGCCGCCGGGCGCCGCGGAGGAGCCCAGCGAGATGTTCCGCTGGGGCAGTCGCGGCATCTCGTCGCCGCCGCCGCCGGGGACGGGCGGCACGGGGGGCGGCCCCGGCCTGCTGGGGGGGGGCGGCGGGGGCGCCGGGGCGCCGAGGGCGGGCCTTGGGGCCGAGGGCACGGGCGGCTTGCTGTTCTGCGGCGGCGGCGGGGGCAGAGCCGCCTCCCGGGCGGCGGGCGGCCGGTGCCCGGCGGGGGGTGGCGGGGGAGGCGGCTTGTCCTCGGCCGGCCGGCCCGGGGTGGGCGGCAGCGGCGGCCGGCCGGAGAAGGGGGGCGCGGGGCCGGGCTGCCGGCCGGACCCTGCGCTCCGGCTGCCCGGGAACGGCGGCGGCGAGGGCCCCAGGCTGGGCTGCCGGCTCACGCCCGGCCCCGATCCCCGGTTGTGCAGGCTGGAGGCGACGGGCCGAGGGGTGCTGGGCACCGGCGGGGGCGCGGCCTCGGGCTTGGAGCCGGCGTCGGGCCTCGGCGGCGGCAGGCGGCTCCTCTGCGGCTCCGGCGCGGGGGTCCGCGGCCCCGAGGGCGGCCCCGGGAAGCGCGGCGGTCCGCTCGTCGGGGAGAAGGGCTTGGCGGCCGCGGAGCGGCCTCCGGGCGGCAGCGCGGGCGGGCGCGGTGCCCCGGCATCTGCGGAGACGGGAGAGGGGGGGTCAGCGTCCGTCGGAGCGGGGCTCGGCCCGACCGGCTGCTCGCGGGCACCGCGAAGAGAGCGGGGTGCGGCCCGGGGGGCACGGCAGCCTCCGGCCGGTCACCCAGGGACAGCGGGCAGCAGTGCCGATCGCTTCGGGAACCGCGGCAGAGCAGCCGGTGACAACATCTGGGCGACGTTGCCGAGGGACAACTTGCGAGAGACCCAGGTGGCCGCAAGGCAGCACGGCCATGGCGCTGCAGGCAGTAACACAGGGAGGGAAGACATGGTGAAGAGCGAGTATATGATACCATCAACCTGAAAGCTGAGGAATCTCATCTTAGCTTTTAAATGGTATTTGACAGCAGCAGTCTGGCAAAAGGCTCTTTGCAGCCCTTTGTGGTAGCTGTTGTCTAAGGATGGACTTGTGCACGTCAGGAAGAAGGCAGCCAGCCCTGCAACTGTAGAAGTACCATTCTGTGATGCCTAGAGCTTTTGTATTAATGCAAGTTCCCAAAATAGGCTGTGACACAACAGAAAACACCAGCTCCGAGACACTGCTGTGTACACACGTGCTGAAAAATTTAGTCTATAAAACATGAGGTTCATAACGCCCCACAACCCCCATTGCCTAGTCCTCCTTCAACAAGCAGCCTTAGCCCCCTAATGCAGCATCCTCAACCTTACAAAGCTCACTGGCCCCAGGTGTCCTTCATTTCAAGGGGCACAAGGCTTTGGGCAGCTGTTTTGCCAGCCAGAAGAACACAGTGCATCCCCAGACAAGCCTCCGACTCCAGCATACCAGCCAGCTGGGTTGCCTCATGCACTCCCCAGTTGCTAGATCATGCTGTTGTGGAGCTGACGCAGATGCACATTCCATTTGGAAAGGAGATCCTTTTTCCTGGTGCACAAGGGAGAATTAAGCTGGAATGCTCTGCGGCTCCCCTCTGGTCCTGTACACCCACAGCTAAGGCAGGAGCTAGTCTGCTTGACTGCTTTACAGGTAGCAACTCAACATTGTTGAGATATTTAGCTTTCATCAATAATTTGGAAGATGGGTGGAAAGAGGAGTCTTACTTCTCCCTCATAAAACCTAGTATTAAGAATAAAACAAGATTCAAACTGATAATTGCATTTCCTAAGAGCCTAAGATGTTTGAAGGCTTTTTCAATCCCAGCAGGTAACCTATTGCAGTGCTATGAAAGTTTTAAGCAACATCATTTACTTTTTAACACCAAAACTACAGTCTTCCTTACCGGCATCGCGACTCGCAGCAGATCTGAGCTTTGGCATTCCTGCTTGAAAAAGGCCTCCAAGGCCAGGTGGGCCGCTGCCACCGAAGCTGCCACCGCCACCACCACCAAAACCACCGCTGCTGCCGCCACCACCTCCTCCAAAGCCACTGCCTCCACCTCCAACAGGTCCTTTGGGTTCTGTTGGGAAAAAAATCCCCACGTTAGGCAAAGTTATCTTTCGTTAGAGCAACACATATAGCTGGGGAAAAATGGGTGAGCTTTCAAAATACACAAGTCCTTGCTGAGGTTGGATCATCACAGCTACCATCACCACCACTACTGCACCATGGAAGAGATGGTGCAATAAACACGGCCACTGTGTTTATTAGGCCATCACTTTCTTTTAGTCTGCTCTGGACTGCAAAGCAGAGAAACAGTCACTATGGAGAGTTTGGAACTGAGCATGGATGGGACCTCTGAGAATATCATGCTGGCTTTGTTAGCATCTTTGTAGCTGCTTCCCATTCCTTCACATCTTTGCTCTCTTATCCTTCCCCTCCACTTCTCCATAAACAGAGAGACAGGTCAATTTCATGGGAATTGGGGAAGGAAGGAGGAACAGAGGTGTCCTTCCTCTTGGAGGCGTCTCTGGTGGTTGCGTCTGGGAACACACGGAACTGTCACTATTGATGGTGTTGCAACATATCTGCTTATTTAAACAAAGCCTGGTGGGGAAAGAGATTTGATTTCTGATTGCTTTCCTGTAGGCCCAGAAATGCAGTGACAGGATCATTAGCTGCTAATTTTTCCAATAGGTAGAAATTATTTTATCAGCCTCCCCACTTTCTCTCAAGTCAATATTTCTTCTGTGACAACACTGACATGCTAAAAGTAAAATGAAAGTGTTTCCACAACTAGAAATACAGGGAAGAGCCTCATTCAGAGCATCACATCAAAGTGAGCAGGCCCACAGGTTGGGATATCTGTGGAGATCTGCTCTCGGATGGCGGGCTGTATGGCTGAGTATCAGTAGCTTAATTTCCTGGCATCTTGATTTCCACAACTTTGGGTGGGTAAAAATTTCACTGACTTTGAAGTAATTAAAACCCATGGATGAAAAGCACTTCTAAAAATCCCACCCAGAAAAAAAAAAAGAGAAGGAATGTATTCACGGGGGCATGTTTCGCATCACCTTTCTCTTCAGTATGTTAACTCAGTTCAGGTCTGACTCACACAGGGTGTGAGCCTCTGTGGAAATGCTGCTACTGTGGTTCAGTCTTTCATCATGATTTGTAAATTCATGTAAACAAGATAATAGGCCACATCATTTTAATCTCGCTGTTTATCCCTCCTTTAATCCCCTTAACACTTTTCCCCAGCTCATTACAATAGCTAGAACTTGTAACTTTGCTTTCAGAGCTAACACTCAAGTGTTTAAAAACTAAGTACCTGGTTGATGGCAGGGCTCTATCTGTTTGGTTTTTTTTTTTAATTATTCTTATTTGGTCACACTCCTCCGGGCATTTCCTTCTTTCCTCATTCTCTTCCTTTCACGGTCCAGCCAGACCAGAACTGAGTTGTATCACATTTGCTAATCAGTCTGTACAAGTGTCTTCTCTCTCTAGGCAACAGACACTGTTTCTCTGATGAAGCAGGCCCTCGTCCCTTGCTCTTCTCCCCTTTCTCCAATGCCTTCCCAATACTTTTGCCACATGGGCTTTTCCAGCCCCCTCTCAGCACTTGCCAAAACGTGGCAAAACCGCATGCAGCAGTGACACACAGGCGGGGCTGTGGCTACTGGCTCTGGTTTTGCTTTAAGTAGCACCAGGGCCATTAACAAGCCAGTGGTGGCATGCCAGGGGTTACCTTTATTTTTGTACTGTTTATGCAAAAATAGAGTCTGAAATTCCATTCTGTTCTTTGTGCTCCCCTCAATCCTGATGGGGGTTTTGTTTGTTTGATCTGCTGCAGCTCCTCAGCAGAGCTCCTAGTGGGGTTTGCGTAGTTTTCCGATTTAAGTAAACGAGAAAATGAACTGCTTTATGAGAGTAAGAAAATTAACACTTGCATTTCATAAGCAGTACTGGATTTTTCAACTGACTTAATCCATGATGAACATAATATATTTTTATGCATCCCGAATTCTGACATTTTATTGCACCTACTTCTCTCGTGGCAGATCATCTGATGATGTATAAAATAATTATCTACATTCAGACATGTAGAAGCATTCATGTATACAGGAAATCTAACATGCAGAATTACACTTACTGTCCAGAATCGGAGCACTTCTGTCATTGGTAACAGTCTTCTTGAGCTTTTTTCCTTTGGTAATATCGGATAATAGAGCATTTCGCCCAGCTTGTTCTGACCTGCTTAGGGATGGCTTTTCAGTATTTGCCTGCAAAATAAAATTACAAATGAGGAGCCAAAATAAACCTTAACTTCCAGATACAAAGTTCTGCTCAAATATGGTAGTTACTTAAGACCTCAATTTATATTTTAACAGCACTGGAACGGGTAGCATGCCACGTCCGATTTTGCGATTTAGAGTCTCTGACTTTTTAAGTCAAGGATCATCTGTGGCAAATTGCCATTTTGAAGACTGAACAAGAGCAAACTACACACATAACCTGATTAGACAAAAAGGTGGACGTTCTTGAAAGTTGTAGTGACAACTCCAAATATACAAATTCTGGTTAAAACTGAAGCAAAATGGAGCTTTATCTACTATTTCAGTTTTGACAGAAGTACTTTAAAATGGCAATCACCACTTCAAAAATATAGGCCTCTTCAGACAGACCCTATAAAACCTTTAGATGTTTTGGTGACACCGTTTTTCAAGGAGGAACAAAAAAAACTCCAACCAAACAAAAAAAACGTATACATACATATGCACACACACATGTATACATGGTTATTTCTTCTAGGAAATGGTGGTTCCTGCAAAGCTTTCTAACTTATCAGATCAGTGTTATGGAAATTTCCTGATAGTGGTGAGAGTTGCCACGGAGGGACCAAGCACATTGCTTGTGGTGGAAAATGAGGGAGACTTTCCAGTGACACAGCCCAACCTACCTGCGTAACCAGCTAGGGTTTTGCCATGAAAAGATCTGTGTACTTTACAACAGCATTTCAAGAAGGCTCTTCTTTGTTGTCAGTGAGGTGACTGACTGTTGAGAGCAAACACAGCACAAGCTCCAGTCCAGCTTAGGCTGTGCTCTGGTACCATGGCTGGGGAGCTATGCTGGCTAAGAACTCTCCTTACCAAATTTTCGTTTTTTTTCCAGCTTGGGTCACTAGGGCAGAACAAAGGAGAAGGTAGGAGAAGGGCAAGGGGAGAGTGAGACTTCAATTTCCCTGATTTACACAAGCTGTTGAGGAGCTGTGCTTCTCCAACCACTGACGATGCGGAGAGACTTGCGAACAATCAATATGATTGATAAAGCAAGCTCCGATCTTTATTTCCAGTGTTCCATTCTTATACTCTTTACAAATTGATTACGTCAACTTAAGCATACATGATTGGTTAGTTTGGTCACTATTACTCTTATGATTGGTTACATTCTTAATCCTATAATTTGCATAAGCCTTCCTCTTACAGTCATTCTGGTCCAGGATCTCCCTCATTCTCACTGTTCCAAGTTCCGCCAAAGCTGTTTGTGCCACTCTCAAGGTCATGATGTCCTTGCAATTCTTCGGTACTTTCCCATTCTTTTTACACTGCAGACTGCTTGTACAATTCCTCCATTGAGCCATGACCTTGCTCGCTTAGCCATTCTGTTACAAACCATGAACCCTACACCTGATCAAACCACCAGCGTGGGAGGAAGAGAAGGACGGGGAGTCAATGTGGCTAGTCAAAGATCTTTCTTCAAATATCCTGCATACCCTTGTCCACATCTCAGTGCATCTGGACATCCTGTTTGATATGACAAGAGGCCACAGAGCACAGTGTATACAGTACATTTACCTCCTGTAAAACTTACCAAGGCCAGTGTTGGGGGTGGAGGGGGAGCTGGAGGCGGAGGCACGGGCATGATGGAAGGCTGAGCTCTGTCCGATCTTGCTAAGAAACCTGCATAGTGAAACACAGAAGGCCCAGAGATTAATAAATCTGAATAAATAAATTTATATTCAGCTAAAAAAAAAATCCTTGCAGCTAACAGGTTTATCTGCTACATTTTCTAAGTCTAAACAATATGCAAAAAAGCACTTCATGTTTTGTTGTATGGAAACTAGCTGCATCCTTCAGTAGAGGCTCCCTACACGATCCTTATCTATTGCCACACAAACTCACAGACGTATCTAGTTTTGTACACATGCACTGCTATGGGAATGCACAAAAAGACAATAACAAAATTGAATTCTGTTTAAGTCCGCAATTTTGTTCCTGTATAAGTACTTCAGTATAATGCCACAGCTATACCATTAAACCTTACTTCAAGAAGGCATCACCTCTTTAAGATCATACCTTAAATTCCTGGAAGATATGCACACGCTATTACGGGGAGGGTGGAACAGCAGAGCTCTAGGAAAGACTCATGCTTCCTCCTTTCTCCCTGCTTGCTCTGAAGACTCCAAGCTCCATCATCACCTCTGAATGCACCTTCCTCCTCCCCCTCAGGAGCAACGCACACAGTCACGCTCAGTGCACTTGCCCGGAGGAGGAAGAGCAAGCCGGCAGCCCGGCCCCTCAGCCGCAGGCTGCTGCAGGGGCAAAAGCTTGGGCTGCCAAAGCGCAGCCTTCCCTGTGCCTCCCTGCCAGAGACCAGGCTCACGCTTCTTCCAAACCCAAACAGAACTTCTAACCAAGGGCAATCCTAGGAGGGTCACATCTGAGATGTAGAACTTCATTGCTGTGAAAAAAACCAAAAGGACTTCTTGTGGCATTTTGGCATGCTGCTCCCTGGAACTGTGCCTATGGGATGCTCCAGAGGTTTTCTCACGGTGCTATGGCATTTCAGCATACGCTCGGCTCTTGCCCATTCACCTGAGCCAGCTTTAGTAATTGTGATTTGGCACCATTTGTATAATATTTGCACAACACAGGTAAACACAATGGGAGCAGAAACAAGGGTTATTTTCCAGACAACCCCAGGCTGACAGGTGGGGTCCCCGGGGCAGTTATTTACAAGAATTCACAGCTCTCACTTTCTGAAGTAATTTGTTTTTGATAAATCAAGGAGAACTGTAATAGCACAGTATTTGCCAAATCAACTTAATGCTAGGTACCGTACCCTTTACGGTTTAAATGAGCAATAGGAAAATATTCTAGATGGAACAAAATTGCATTTGCAGTGAGGGTTTGAGGCGAGTCATCACTGGCCAAATTCGTAACAACTCTGAGACGACTCCTGATATGCACGTGAGAAAAAAATGATTAGAAGTACAGAATTATCTCATCGGATGCTCATGCTTCAAAAGAATAAGAGCACAGCTATAAATTCACACAAAAAAATATTTACTGAGTTACCATTCTCAGAAGCAAGCTTTTCTGAAAGAAGACTTTAATGGGTTTTGTCTTAAAACTTTAGGGAGGAAAGGGCTTGGAAAAGAGTCAGACACATCACCCCTAGCTCTTGCTGACTATCTAGAAAAAAAACATGGAGTTCAAAGTGCTGTGAGGCACTACCATTATCTTTAGAGTTTGCAGGTTTTCTTCTCCTGTACTGCAGAAACTGTTTCTCTTTCCGGTTACTGCAAAAGAGCAAGCAGAACAGAGGGGAAGCTGGCAGATGGACAGACTGACTGACAAGGAGGAAACTGTGTGAAGCCAAGCCTACGCAGCGCTGTGCAAACACACGCGTTCGCAAAGTCCTGCAAACAGACCTGCATGCTCTCATCGGTCCTCTGGTCAGGCGTTACCGCACATCTTACGGCGTCTCCAGGGAAGTACCAGCTTCACATTGAGAGGATCTCCTCGAATTCAGTGATACTGCTGTCTTCCGTACTCCTAGCTCTGAGTTGTTACAACAAAACTCTGCACAAAGCCCTATCCCTTTCCCGATCTGCTTATCCTAAATGCAATATTTGAAATCTGAAGCCTATTAAAAGCATCAAGACTAATGCTGCTTTGTTCTTCAGCTTCCTGTTTAAAAAAATAGTCAACAGGAAAATTATTTCTTGCAGCAGACCACAACCATCCTGTTTCTTAACACAGCCTTTTCACAGCTGCAGTTGTCTCTAGTGTAACTGTGCCATTAGGCTATTTCATGAAGCTTTTAACTCCTTCAACTGATTAAAAAGAGAAAGAGAAATTCTGCTCTCTACACTGCTTTGATAAGAGGCCAAAGCAGTCTGGATAATGTGTCGTAAGTCTCCTCGGCACTCCATGTGCCACAGCAAAGTTTCTGGAGCAGGCAGAATAAAGTTTGGTTTGATAGTATACTTTTAAATAAATTCCTTAAGGCAGCTTGGACCTGAATGTAGCAAGTAAGCCAGCTGGTCTATGAAGTACTTTCTCTAAAAAGCAGTATTTTTGCAAACTTTCCTTCGTCTCTGTGAGTTAAGTGACTGCTTTCTGCATGCTTGTCTGTTCTACTTTTTTTTCTCCTTTTAACTGTGTTGTTTTAGATCAGCTTGTTAAGCAATTGGTGGGAACTGTGGGGAAGCAAGGTAATGCTCAAAACCTGAGTTCTCTAAGAGGAAGCCACTACTCATGGACACATCCAGCCTCTCCAAAACCCTCCCTGCACACATTAAATAATGTGTGCAAAGAGGTAAGGGGGAGAAAGGCACTGGGTGCCTCCTCTTTCCCAGTCCCATCTTCTAGAGGGATGACACCCTCTGATGTACCTGTAGTCACCATCTGCACACTAGCTAGTACCTCTTCTGGTACTGAAGGGCTTTCTCAGCAGGCCAAGAGTGGAAATTAGGCACAGAGCTGCACACTGGTGAGCTTAAGTAGTGCTGAACAAGTCCAATAGTTATCAGGGGGGTCTGGAAAATGGCACTTCGGAAGCACAGGACAAGCTTCTGTAATAGGTCAAACTCAGGCAGAAGTAGCTTGAAGTTTAATGCAAGCATCCTCCAGAGCTGTTAACTCATGATGCTCCAGAGCACACACTTCCTTTAGGAGCCATCAGAAAAGAGATCACATGGCATGACTCAGAAACCCCCATGCTCATGCACAAAAGCACAATGTATACACTTACAAAGCCAGTAAAACACCCCAGTTCGTCAAATTTTAGCTCAAAACACAAGTTATGACATTGCTTCACTCCTACTTCTATCACTCTTTGGTTCTGCTCCAGAGAAAGAGAATTTGAGAAACCGAAGCTGAAGCCTTGCAGCAAGAAACAGTACCTCTATCTTTGAAGCTCTAACTGACCCTTGCTGTTCAGTTGTTAGATTTTGTGCAATTTATATCTTTTTGTAAGAAAAAAAAAAAAAAGGCATGCTCTGGATTTTTAAATTTGATCACAATAAGCCTGTATGAAGAATAATAATGTACTGAAGAGATGCAGCGACATGGGGGCTTGCTCATGCAGCACCGTGCTGGGGCTGCCCTTATGCTGAGCAGCACCTCTCGGGCTGCAGAAGCAAAGCAGCTGAGTCAGCACAAGGCTGACCTTGAACTCTGCATCAGCTTTGCTCATCACTAACTCATGGGATCGCCGTTTGGTGCAGAGCATAGAAATGCCCTAAGATGTTAAGCATAAACTCTGCAATCAGAGGAAAGCTTTGGCTACTGTCCTATGCTTCAGCAATGGAGCATGTTCATTATTTGATTTTGGTCAGTAGGAAAGAGTTGGTTTTAAGAAATGGACATTATATTCATTTGCTAACAGCTGGCACTATAAAATAGTAACCAGTCCACCCAGTAATAAATTTTACCTACCTGTTAACAACCAAGTTGCTTGTAACACTTGGTGCTGCAGGATGTTGAAAAGAAACTAATTCCAAAAGACCAAGGCTGAAGGTGCATCAGTTCTTTGAAACCCAGGACAGGTGTCCTTGCGTATTTTCTAGGCAGTAGCGTAACTTATCACAGCTTTCAGCAGGCTCTATGGAAACGTTGTATCTAGATGAGCATCGGTGGAGTAGCAGAAAGGATTATGGTAACTAACTTGCACACGTTCCACAGCTGGCAGTGGTGGTGGCAGCTGCTCTCCCGCTGCGAGGCCGGCGCCCAAACACATCCGTGTTTCCCCCGGAGGTCCAGCCCTGACTGATGGGGGCTACCACCGCTGTGAGGGGGCACCCCAGCGCAGCCCGCGCCCTCGCTCTGCACCACCTCTGCTGCAACCCCCGTGCTGGGGCAGCCTCCCTGCAGACCACGGGCAACCTTCTTGCGAAGGGAGTGCACCCAGCCTGCACCTGCTGCCTTTTAAGAAAGCCACCCAGGCCAGTAGCAAACAAGGCGCCCCAGCGCTGCCCGCCTAGCCCCAGGTGAATCATATCATCAGAGCTGCTGCATAAGGGAGGTCTGATTTTTGCAAGCTATCAGGCACACCCAGAAGTCACTATCAGAAATGGTATTAAAATATTACAGCATGCAACACACCATGATAAAAACTAACTTCATTTAAAAAAACAAAACAGAGGAAAGTATAGCCTCATTCTCTGGAGACTTTCAAAACCTGCGTGGATGCGTTCCTGTGTGTCTGCCCTAGGTCATCCTGCTCTGGCAGGGGGCTTGGACTAGATGAGCTCTAGAGGTCCCTTCCAACCCCTGACATTCTGTGATTCTATAAGTAGCGTTCTGCAAAGAGCCCCTTGCTCCACAAAGTAATCCATAAAGAGCAATAAGCAAAAGCGGTACTAAACCAAATTCCATGAAACATAAATTCTGGGAATTTCAGATTTAATCTGTTACTTCAAAAGTCCCTTCAGGAGCATTACAAATGCTAAAAAGGAACGTAGTGTTTAACACGGGACGGGTGGTGGTGAACAAGTGGGCCGCAAGTGCCCTGTTCGCATCTCGCCAGCCATTTTGAGCTGCTTCGAGGCATCCCCTCAACACATTGAGTCAGAGGCAGACAGACAGCTCAGTGTGGTTAATCATTTCCTGCATGATTAATTTCCAAGCAAAAAAAAGAGGAAGGAACAAACAACTGTAGAAACAAAATAGAATTGACAGAACTTAAGGGGAAAAAAAACCCCAAAGTTGCCAATTGAAATGCTGATTGGCTCTCCAAGCAAAAGGACTTAATTTCCAAACCAGCATTGATTTGGTTCTTTCAAAATACATTACTTGCTAGTAATGAAAGAAAGGGAAATTTTAAAGAATCTGAATTTGAGAAAATAAGGCTATGTTACCAAGTACTTTAGTAAGGTAGTTCTCAAAACAAAAAGGACAACTAACTGTAAACACATTACAAAATAGTTGGAAAATTGTTTAAAGTCAGTTTCATACAGACCAAAGTATTTTTTCACGAGCTGTTTTTTAGTACAGAACTATAAAACCATTTTGATAAAAGATGTTACCAGGATGTAAGGAAATTTGTTTGAGTGTCCTTTCTCCCACTACTCCTGAATCACTAGTTAGTCCACATGTCCCACGTTCCACCACCACCGTGTCCTCCAAAGGCCAGAGGGGACGTTGGCATTAAAGAGGGTTGGTGCAGGAGTGTGGTGAGGGGTGACTGAGAGCTTTAGAGGATGCTGAAGACACTCCTCCCATGCAAGATCATGCCAGTAAATCTCCTCTGAAAAGAACAGGTATTTTTCTTCTTTTTAGTGGAGTTTTTAAACATGTAGAAACTTATACATAGATATACATATAGACGCTTTTAAGCCCCTAAAGAACTCAATAAGAGCACCAAACCAAACCCAGTACAGCATGAAGCTACCTGAATATAGTGAAGAGAAATTTCTCTGCAGGGTGAAGAAAGAATATTTAGGAGACTCCTTGGCCTCAGTCACTCATACACAGAGCAGTGGAAAGCCTGACTAAAGTAACCTGATACAAGTTTTGAGCCACAGGGCGCTGCTGTAATAACTACCTGTTGAATAATGCAGCAGAAGAGCCTGGATTTTCGTCCTTCTAAACTGGGATAAACCTCTGAAGCCAAAGAGCTCTGAAGAAAGAAACACCTAAAATGTTACTCTTGGTATTTTTAGGTCATTTAACATCAGTGACCGGTCTTCTAAGGAGAGTTTCTGTTTGAAACAACACTCCTTTTAGTACAGGGATTACAAGACTTTGTGGCCAGAGAAAGGACATTACAAGGGCGTGAGAATGCACATTGTCCTATCCTGCCTGGAGGAAGCTGTGGTAGCAAAAAGAGGCACTAACGTTCCACCTTAAAACCACCTGCAGAGAACCAGAGAGCCAAAAGAGAGAGGGAGAGAGGAGAAGTTACTCTGGATGCACAAGGTCCAGTGAAATTCTGGGGAGTTGCCGCTGCCAGAGAGAGGAAGCCAGCTTTATCTGGGACTTTTCGCATTTCAGAGAAACCCTCCACAGTACCTGAAATGAGTGGTATGAGTATGAATTTCCACTCAGACTGAAAGATGCCACCCCCCTACACAAAAAGCCAGGGCAGAAAAGTCACCGGTACCAGCAATGCCAGAGAGCTCTTGCCTGGACCCCGAGTCAGAACTTCCTTTATCCTTCCACAAACAAAGGTGTGATGGGTGATGGCTTCATTCACGGGCACAGCATAAAGCAGACGAGGTCTGTGTGTCTCCAAAATAGAACTTAGCCCAATCTGAACGACACACAGGAGCTGGCAATAACAGGAAGATGTGCCACAGGGAACCACCTTCACAAACTTGGCAGTGACTGACCTGGGGGATGCAATGCCATCCTGCTGCAGTCAGGGGCCAAAAAGGAGAGAAGAAGAAAGCAAGATCCTGGAGGTCTCTGGCAGGAGCACAGGGGGCAGTTCTTGGAGAAAAACCACATCAAGCCAGTATCACAGTCCTACTTAGGTTGCAGAGAGATGATAGATTTTTTGTTTTGGATTGGTTTAGACACACCCTTTTCAACAAACTGCCGAGTTTCAATGTTCTGCTTCTTACAGCAGCATAACTGAGCTATGTGAAAGGTGCAGGTGCTGGGGGCCTAGTGAGGAAAAGTAAGATAAACAACCGCAATGGTAGACGAAGCACAAGGCTAAGTAGAAAAAGATGAGAGGAAGCAATGAGGTGCTTTCGTGCTTCTGTGCATGTGTTATCCCAGGCACCTGCACCCTGCCAAACTTAGGGCATCTCCACCTTCCTCCACCCCTCATGCTCACCTCCCTCACAGCCAGCCAGGTGTAGTGACCTCGCAGGCAGCACGGGCTGCAGCTCACCCCGGTCAATTCTTCAGACTCTTAAAACCCCCTAAACACTTTCAATCTGCTTCTTACCATCACAGGAAAACAGTAACAAAGCAGGTTACCGTGGAGTGTCAGTAACAAGAGAACTATCAGACCACTGAGCCAGCACATGACCACTGGGCACCAAGAGCAGTAATAGCCAGATTCACTCTCGGACCACAGCAAGTTGCATCCAGCAAACCCCATCTGCCAAAGGCAACCAAGAGTTATATGGCAAAAATCCAGCAGTGCTGCATCCATGGAAAATTACAGCTAAGAAATAGGCCTCTATGGTGTCAGAATGTTGTTTTAATCCAAGGTGGTTTTTTTTCTTTTCAGTGACATGTTTTTCAAGATATGCAGAGGATCACAGGCAATGGCTAGCTTTGGAGGAGTGTCCTCAGTCACCAATATAGCCACTACTTGGAAGAAGCAGTAAAGCTTTTGGATGTTGATTTGAGAAAAGCTGGTAAAGTAAGAGCAAATACACTACAGCAGAAAGTATCTCTCTGACTCACTGAAAAGAGAAATCACTGCCATCCAATCCATGCTCCTATAATTTCTGTCAGTGGAGAAATATTTCTGTCTGCTCAGACTCTGAGAGTTGGCTCCCACTCTCGTCACGGAAACCCTACCCTGGGGAGAGGGAACCACAGCCCTGCAAATGATGCCTGGAGCAAAGCCCCTGCACCGGGCACCACGGGAGGGACTCTCACCAGTGTTTTAAAACAAGCACATGGGTGTCATTCCTCAGCAGAAGGTCAGGGCCAAATGCAGCAGAGAAATCTATAGTCACTAGGCTGTGTTCCAGCCCTTGGGACCAGAGGACACAAGTTGAGACATTGCAGCCTCCTACAGCTCCCTCCCTGGTCCTGCCTCCCTGCCAAAAAATGAAAACCTCTCCACAAAAAAAAATGCCCTGCAGCAAACAGCTTCACCTTGACGCCCAGGCAGGAGCGATAGTTAAGGACTGAGCTGTTTGTGCCTGAGCTGTTACGTCAGCTGCCCAGAGCACAGCTGCCTGCAATATTCAGTCACCTACCATCCAAGGCAGCCTTGAGGTAACTCGAACATTTGAAACAGCGCAGAAGGCTGCGTTATTGCAGGCACGCTGCCCAATGTAGCCAACGAGGGATTCCCCCAGGCTGGGGACAACCTCAGTGCATGGCCCTAAAGAAAGGGACCCTTGTTAACGGTGCTTTGGAGAGTCTGTAGGGACAACCTCTCCTCACAGGGACAACATACTCAGGGCAACAATGACCTGTTGTGTCTCTCTTCATCATATTCTCTCGTCTGTTCCTCCTTGTGAACGTTTTGTGCTCACAACACACTCTTCCTAATACACAGCACAAGAGCTTCTCTCTGATGGGGCTGCTTTTTCCAGTGTCTCATCCCTGCAGAGTTCATCACTCAGCGTCATGAGGCTGCCGGCAGCATGTGCTTCACTGCACCACTTTCCCCCAAAAACTTGAGCCATCTTAAGCTCTTGGAGGTGTTGGTAGGGTGAACAAGCTGGTTCAGAAATTCAGGATTTCTGGACTATTGCCTCCAGCTTTTCCAGTCCTAACTCAGAACAAAAAGCATTGTGTTAAGCTGGAAGAAGTGCTGAAGAACAGGACTTTTCTACCAGTTAATTCTCACAACAAAGCACTGCTCAGCTCTCCGACTGGACAGGGTCAGTCGTGGTGCGAGGGTGACAGGCAGCCTGCACAGAGGCAGGAAGGGATGTGTCCCACACGCCACACCTGGTGACCCACAGACGGAAAGGCATAGGCTGGCCCTCGGAGCCCCCATCTTGTTGCCACAGGAAAACAGCTTTTGTTCATGTTAGCATCCCCACCTTTTGTCTTTTCACCAATTGCTCCACGTTAGTTTGTTTTTTTTTAGGATGTGACAGCTCTGACTGTTTGTTTGCTTTGTGCAGCACGAAAGCAATTCTGCTATTTGAAGCAAATTGACGGCAGTCTGGAGATTTTTTTTTTTTTCATTTTCTTCACTGTCTTATGGTGTAACAGCCCAAAATTTACCAGAAATCAGTCTGAAAGGTTTTTAGTTTCTTTTTTGACACTTGAGCTGTGCCAACTTCCAGATGGTGTGTAAAGAAGTCATAGGAACCAAATCTAGTGAGTAAGCCCCAAGATTTTGCTGGTGGACTTCTGCTGCCCACTGGCATGCCATGGGTCCCCTTCACAGCAGTTGTCATAAGGAAAAGGGCTTCTCTTCAAGTCTGAGAAGAGCCTGTTTGAAGCCACAGGTTACATCATGGGAGCTCTAGGACACCCCACATCGCATCTTCTCCAAGCCCAGGGCACTGACCTGTGTAACATCATTGCTGAAGCTGTCTTTGTTCACCTTTCTCAGGATGACAAGAAGCTGTAGTCAGAAGAATTTTAGCATAACGAAGATGTACAGAAACAGATCAAGGATCTTGCACGATGTCAGACTATTTTACTTCTCAGGCGTAGGTTGAGAATGCAACTGGCTTCAGCATTCAAATATGCTTTTTTAACATAAAGCGTTTTCTTCATCACAATCAACAAAGTCTTACTAAACCTGCAATGAACTGTGACTGGTCTAATAAAGCCAGCATCTATAAAATAATATTAAAATAGCAACTACCTCTAAAGGGGAAATCTGAGGCGTATAAGGGCCAGACATGCGGAATTAATTTAAAACTCTGTTTCCCAATCCCTCTCTCTTATAAATATTGCAATATTCTTATAAGAATGTTGAAAAAACTACAGTGCACAGAGATTAGTTCAAATTTCACATCAAAAGCCCAAATAAAAAGGTAAGTGGCCTGGGCAGTCAGCAGGGAAAGAGCAACTACACAAGCAAGAGTGCATTAGAGTTTTTACAGCCCAGGTGTTGACATGAATTACAGAGTAACATGAATACCTGTCATTAGAGGAGCAATCAAAGACTGATATGCCTGGAGTGTGGGAAAAACAAAACAAAACCTGCCTCCAGATCTACATAATGTAAGGCAGCCTGCTCCACCAAAGACTGTGCAGAAAGGCAAATACCACCTCAGAGCCAGGGTACCGTCAATAAAAGCCTTGGTTTGGTGCGGCAAGCCCCATAAATCAGTTTTGTGAGAAACAGGCAACCAGGTCTGGTTGAGATTTTAATTAAAAAGAAAAAATAATCTTATTTTCCATTCTGAAAGTTGATTTTGAGTTATTTAAGGCTCCGAAGGGTTGAGCCTCCAAACCTCCTCTAAAATGGGTGGAGACGAAGTTTAATTTTACTCTCATTAAGTGTTCGTGGAAAGGCTCTGGCCAGTTTTCAGAGGGGGCTGGTTGAGACTCATTGTACCTTACAATTTAACTGAAAGTGAATCATGTGGGATGATCAGACTTAAAGACTAAGAACAGTACCTCTTGTGAAGTCTCTTGATGTTCTCTGCTGTACAGGGATTTGCACTGTAGCTTGGGGTTAGCCATTAAACCAGATCATTTTTTGAGGTGCTGAATCATATTCACACATAAGTAATAAACCTGAGGAATGTCACAGTCAGCAATCGAGGTTGGCGCTGGCTCCTGCAACACCATTTTTCGAATTCAGAAGGCTGATGGAGCAAAGACCACAGCCGCAGTCTGCACAAAGATGCCATCACTTGTGTTCAGCACTGCTGGCAACTTGCTTCACGAACTTGGGAAAAGCAACCAGCAAGGTATACTGTCACCTCTCGCAAAGGACTATGACCTATTGAGAAACTCCCTGTAAGTTACCCTCTGTGCCCTGCTCGCAGACCACAAACTGCATGGAAGCTCACATCAGACCTACAAACTGACTATATGCTAAATGAGGACTCCTTCTGCATATAACTTGTATCCCTCCCTGTGTTTGCAAACCTTCTCTGACCTCTTGTGCAAAAAGCTATAAAACAGCATTTGATCTGCCATTTAAATGCTTATTTCAATAACACAGCCAAGGAAAGTTAAGTTCTTGGTAGACTCTTCTGGGCTGTTACAAAAAAATTACTTTTTCGTAATTCACACACCCAAAGGAGTTAATGCAAGTCTGCAAATAAAGGGATGGAAAATTTTCAGCTTACTGGGGTGTAAATAAATGTACACAAAACATACTATTATTTTGCATACTAAAGAGTTTTTAGTATTTCCTATGGTTGGTGTTTTATTACAGATCCTCCCCTGAGAATAGCTGCAAAACTCTCTTTGGCAATAACTGGCTTACAGCAATTAAAAATGAAAATCACTTTCAAAGCCTAAAATCCCTGCACTACGTGAGGCTGGGCAGCACACGCTGGGCCTCTGCACACGCAGGGAGCTGGACGACAACGTGTCCATTTGCACAAGCAATCAAAGCCACTCACTTACAGCGTCCGTTCCCGCTCGCCTGGAAGAGAGCCTCTGCCCTCTGAGGTTTGGCCTGCTGCGGAGCTCACACTGCGTCTCCGAAAGCTTTCAGACGGGCTGCCATGGTTCCAGTAATTATTTTTAAAGGTTCTCGGCAACATAAAAACAAATCTGTGGAAGAGATTTTAGCTTCAGGATGGAAATTATAAAGGGGAGGGGGAAAAGAGCAGGCAAAGAGTAATCTGAAATAAACGGAAGGGCTGCTTCAGCAAACAACCTCACCCCAAACGTCAGGACTTCAAATCGCCCCTTCTTCATGTTGGAGCCAAGCTTAGCTCACCCCAGACTACTCACAGACTCGGGCCAAAAGGTGATCATCTCTTCAAAAGGGTCTATAAAACTTCAGAAACTGTGTCCAACGCAATAATAAAAAAACAAAAACCAACACAAAAAGAAACAAACCCAAGGTGAAATCAGGATAAGAGATTAATTTTAACTTTAAATATCCTACCGTACATATTTTGGTTTGAACTGGATTAATTTTAAAAGAACAACATTTATTTAAAAAGCAACAGTGTTACTGAAAACACATTATTTCACATGTGATCACTTAGTATCTTGGCAGAACTGGCAAATGATGTCTTGGTCTAATTCATATAAAAAACAAGTCCAAAATGTTATGTTCCTGCACCACCAGATTATCTGCCTGGTTGGAATCCAGCAAGAAACCTCTCCTGCACCTTACTTCAGAGAAATACACAGAGGAAGAAATACATTTAATACTAGTAACAATTGTCCAATAAGCCAACTCGAAAACTACATTTAGATGGCTTGTACAAACCTAATGGATCAGGTAGTCATTAAGTAAAGTAGATTGAAGATTGCCATTTTCTCAGTATTTGGTTCTTTGTATCATTTATAAAACCTACTAAATTAAACTACCTTTTCCTCTCTTTTAAAGAACATAGATTTTATAACATACCATAAAACATGTCTTAATTCACTACCTTTATTACTACACCAAGAAAAACTTAATTTTAGAAGTCTAATTTTTTGAATACCAGTAAAAAAAAAAAAAATATCAGGTAGGATAGGAACCACTATAGTTTCAACTCCAGACATGCAAAGTCTTATATCAGAGGAAGACATGGCCCCGAAGTAGTAATGCGAATCTGTATGATAAATGATGAGAGCTGCCAACTGAAGCCCTGTGGGCTAAAGCAGAGTAGTGGCAATGGAAGGCGAAGAATCATCTTTTCCTACTCCAATACTGCACCACTGAATCTGTCACTTGCCTTATTCTGAGCTGAAGAGCACTTCCCTGCCTGCAGGACCAGTTATGGGATGAAAAAAAACCACTACCAAATAGAAATCTGTACAGAAATCTTGTAGAGGATCTCCTGCTCTAGACCAGCTTCTCAGGAAAAGCAGCTCCAGAGCAAATTAACGGTTTGGTGACTGCCCTGCAGAAGGTCATCTCAAAGCCAGGGAACAACTGGAGGGATGGATGGGAGAGCAAAGGCAGGAAGGTGTTGGAGGCACCCTTACCCTTTGGCCAGCACGTTGATAAACTCTAGATCAGCCCTGTGAATTGAACCATGTGAGGGAGGCGGGACTGGCAGACTTGTGTTGAGAGACATCCCCGGGCAAGGAGCCTGACATCCTAGTGGCTATCTTAGGGCTGGAGTGGTGGAAGGACAGACGTGAAATTCTGCTTCCTCTGGATTTAGTTAGCTCTTTGCAAAGCAGTAACAATCTAATCCAAGGTGTGCTGGATACCTCTCCATGCCTAACAGTGAAGATCTCAGCTTTCAGCATCTGAGTTTGCTTTTGTGTAAGTCACCCGTGGTGCTCATGCAGTGTTCCTATCACCAACTATTTCCATTTGGCCCAATCTGGAAAACATCCTGAGTAATACAAAGATGAATTTTGCAGTTAAGTATTTCCAATGCTGCCTTTTGGCAAGAAAAAAAAAACGTCAAAAGCCACTTGGAAAAGAAAGGTACAGTTAGGAGATGTTTCAATTGTTTCATAAAAAAAGCTGCCAAAATGCAAAGAGTAAAATCCAGGCAACACTAATATTCTTCAAATTTATACCATTACAAGCTAAGCAGAGATGAGGATATTAACCAATCACAACTACCTTTTTTTTTTTCATTTACTGGAGTAGAGCTACAACAAAATTAAACTCAAAATAACTTTGGAAAGCCATTTTTATATACACCTTGGATTTCTGTCTACTTTTGCAGCAGGAGTTGATATTTATAAAATACAGCTATTTATGAAATACAGGTGAGATAACAACGAAACAGAGGGTTCAGATTTTACATATGGCACTTTAACTGAAGACTGAGCCTTGTTATTTGGATTACGAAATTTGCACAGACATCTGAGTACGCAGTACACACCTGCAGCAGAGGATGCCAACTTAAACACCCACAGTAAAGGCACACAGATAACCTATCCATACTTAATCTAATGTTTTCATTGTCCAGTTGAAAGCCCTGTAATTAAAGATGTTTTCTTAAGTCTTCATTTATGAAATATCCCTCTCAACTTAGTTTGGCAATTATCCAATATATGGCAAGGTACACCATCTTCTTTTCATCAGTTTGTGGTTCTTTTAGACTCAAGGCAGTTCTAATGTTATATTAAAGACTAACTCAGTCTAGGAATTTAGGTTCCCTGCTCTACCTGGAGAGGCAGTAAAATTTGTGTATGCTGGTATACTACAGGATTAAATAATGTGGGTTTGGGATTAGAAAAATATAAGCGGGAAACTTATTTTAAGTTCTGTCAAAGTCTGAGACATGAAGAGATTTCTATTTCAATCAGGATTTAAAAAAAATTAATTTAACAACATCGAAATTTTACTTTTTGTTCTTGGGAATGCAAATTTCAGCAAAACTTACATTTGCTTTAGATATTTAAAATTTATTTGAAAGATAATTTTAGAGCTTTCTAATTTCTGAAATTTGATTTTTGTACCAAATTCACCTTCACTCTTTGGAAAAAAAAACCCACCACTTTTTGATGAATTGGTGGCTTTAACCAGAAAAGCTTTTCAGTAAAAACGTCCTGAAAAACTCTAACTGTGATCATTAACTTTGATATCCAAAGAGCAATTTTCCAACTCAGGCATTGAAATCCTATTGATAGAGGTTTATGTCTTCCTAGCTTTGCTACTGCACTGATGCGGCGCTGCTGACCAAGCACTGGGCCCTCTTACTGACTCCTGACTGCCTTGGCCATCACCCAGTACCAGGAGGGACATTGGGTCAGTGGGTGCCACCAGAGATAATGCTGGGTGGACACAGATGTGGACAAGCAAGGGGCCTCAAAGTCCTGTGAAGGGAACTAGTCTGAAGCATGGCACAAATAAAACCAAAAGCAACCAAGGACAACAAAGTGAAAACGCCCTTCTGCTTTCCTCCACGTCTCCAATTACAGAAGTCTTTGCTCCAACTTATTTCTCTTTGGAAACAGCTTTTTACAGCTGCACATGGTGAGCACTTTGCAAGTGAGTGAAGAAGAGAAGCTGGAAAGAATGATTATCATTGAATTCTGCCAAAAAAATAGGCAGGGCAAAGTCTTTCGTGGCTTAGCACAAGAACTAGACAATCTTCCCCTGTGTGAAGAGGAGGCATGTCCTGTGTTGCCTTCCTGGTGCCGTTTAATCAAAAAAAAAAAAAAAAAAAAAAAAGCATGACATACCACTAGCATAAAAAAAAACAACATACCCACAAAACCAAAAGCAGCCACATACCATCATTCAACACTCACATTTCCTCTTTAGGACATACTTCATCAATAAGCCCTCTTACTCCACAGGGCTGCTTACATTTGTCCTCGCTAATGCCAATCTACCAAAAGCTCAGAGGAGAAAACAAATCGGTCACTGCAGGCTGGAGGGCTCAGTGCAGGTATTGGACTGTGGCAGCCGATTTCCCCTTTAATATCTTTGAAATAAGAGTGGTTGTCACAGTTGTTAAACCCTAGCTAAAGTTAGCATCACATCTGCTGAATCCTGTAAATACAGCTGAAACCCTGATCAAAATGGCTGAAGGGTTTGGCTAGCTTGCAGGGGTAAAACCAAACTGGGTTTATTTTAATTAAGTTTGAAGGCTAGGTTTAGCATATGACAGACTGAAATACAACTCCCAACATCCCTGCTTTCAAAACCAGAATTGGTAAACAGAGTTCAGAATCACTTCAAATCTGAGGCCACAAGCTTCTAGATAGGAAAAAATCTCCTTTTCCTGAACTCAGAAAGCTGTTGTATCTGGATCAAATCTACAGCTGAAAGGAAGCTTGGTGTTGGCTTTATAGGGTCATAAGACACTATCGCTCTCATAAGGTCTACTTTCTCTCTCAGAGTGCAGTCCTGATGACTGGCAGTCCTCAAGCAAGCACTATGGTGAGGATCACAGTTTTCTTCTGTCTGTCACAGCCGTTACAGCAGGCTGGTTTGCAGGGTGATGGGTTACAGGGGTGCCGGCATCACCACGCAGAGGAAGAGCCCCGCTTCTGCACAGAAGGGCCATGGCAAGGCCTGGGCTGCTGTGTGAACAAAGCCTGAGCTCTGCAGCCAAATGGTCCTTCAGGGGAGCCCTGATCCATCAAAACTTGCTATTAGGAAACACTGCTCAGTGCAGACCCAAAGTGGTTTGGCACTGCCAGTGTGAATTTGAAGTCTGGCATTAGTACCAGAGTTTCGAGATCCGTGATAAAAAATGAAAAGTTTTCTGTCCTTCTGCAACTGTTCACCTGAGAAAGCAGCACATCCTGCCTTTTCAGGTCTCCTTACGCTCGGAGCAGACTTGGTCATTACCTTGCCAGCTGCTAAAGATAATAACTCAATACCTTCCCACAGTGCACAGTTAATGCACTCATTTTATCGGTTGACTCCCAAATTAGAAGAGAAAAATCTCCTCAGGAAACTCAGGAACATTGTATCACCTTCCCTCCCCAAAAAGTGGAGTACAGGATATTCTGTAGTATACACATGGTAGTGTTTATTGCCCTTAAAACAACTATTTAGCCTTCATCAATAACCAGAAAAAATTAAAGCCACAGTCAACAAGGAGATTGAAATAGAGAACGACAGACAGCAGGGCAGGAACAGGGCATATACCCTTCTCCTTCCCCTTCGTCACTATCGATTCTATCATCCCTGGCAAGTATTTATCTCTTCTCTCCCTAAAAATCTCCAGTGATGGAAATTCTGCAATATCCCTCAGTCATCCGCCCTGTTAGCCTAACAGCTAACGAGGCTTTTCCCAATTCCTAATCTAAGCCTTCTATGCTGTGATTTCATTTGCTATTTCTCATCCCACTTACAACTGGTCAGAATAATTTATTTCTCTTCACAGCTATTTGAAAGCTGTTTATATGCCTCTTTGATCTCCTTTAGGCTAAGTAATCATATTTCCTCCAGGTCTCTCATCATTACTGCTGGTCCTAGGACATTCCATAATTCCATATTCATATTTGAAACAGGTGAGTGTGAGAATTCACCATCTTTATCTCCATATTGCATTGTATGTTCTCTTGCAGCATCCAATTTACTAATTTGAAATAAAATAAAAATGTCAATTGAAAAATACTCACATTTTACCTATCTGCATGTCTCCCTCCTTGAAACAGTCCACCCTTTCCAGGCCATAGTGTCCAAACAGGTGTGTTTGGCTACTGACTACACAGTAGTACCACCTTTTTTGGTGCTCTGCTGTGGAATAACTCTCCAAATATTAGGCTTGGCATCAATCCTCATCCTGGAAGCAGTTTGCCATGCTTGGTATGAGTTGTGGAGCCACAAAATGTGATGTTTGTCTGCTCCTAGGCCTAACTCTTCCCTCTCACATCTTCCAAGCCCATAACCCAGATTTCTTTGGACTGTGGTTTCCAAAGCAAGTGCATTGCTGAATCACAGTTAAGAATGTCAGGGGCTGGAAGGGACCTCTAGAAATCATCTAGTCCAACCCCCCTGCCAGAGCAGGATCACCTACAATAGAGCGCACAGGAACGCATCCAAGAGGATTTTGAATGTCTCCAGAGAAGGAGACTCCACAACCTCCCTGGGCAGCCTGTTCCAGTGCTCCACCACCCTCACAGTGAAAAAGCTTTTCCTAATGTTTTTGTGGAACCTCGTGTGCTCCAGTTTGCACCTGTTGCCCCTTGTCCTGTCATTGGACATAGCTGAAAAGAGCCTGGCTCTGTCCTCCTGACACTCACCCTTTACACATTTATACACATTAATGAGGTCGCCTCTCAGCTTCCTCTTCTCCAAGCTAAAGAGACCCAGCTCCTTCAGCCTTTCCTTATAAGGGAGATGCTCCACTCCCTTCATGATCTTTGTGGCTCTGCGCTGGACTCTCTCAAGCAGATTCCTGTCCTTGGACTGAGGGGCCCAGAACTGGACACAATATTCCAGATGTGGCCTCACCAGGGCAGAGTAGAGGGAGAGGAGAACCTCTCTTGACCTACCAGCCACCTCCCCTTCTAACATACCCCAGGATACCATTGGCCTTCTTGGCCACGAGAGCACATTGCTGGCTCGTGGGCATCCTGCTGTCCACCAGGACCCCCAGGTCCGTTTCCCCTCCGCTGTTCTCCACCAAAACTACTGAAAATACACCAAAGCATCAACCCACGTGGACCAGCACTAGATCCTATCAAGAAGCAGCCCAGAACGGTTTTGTGCTCATGTCTACAGAGAATCAAAATCCCAAGTGTCTCTGTGACTCTCCCAGCATCAGTTTTTACCCGGTCCACCAATCACAAAGAAGCCTCCATCAAGGCTTACAACACAGCACATTCGAGATAGGAAATAATATTCGATCTGCTGGACTACACCAGCTGTAGGTCAGCACATTGCAGCCTATCTACAGCACATGCTTTCTGCTTGAGCCTCTGCTGTGATGAGAAGAGACATTAAAAAGTAAGCTTGCTGTTATTTCTTCCTTTCTGATCTACCATGTGTTCTAAGCAGACCTTCGAGTACTACTTCTGTTCATTAGCACAAAACTCTAAATGTTGCAGCCTTTACTGTGCAGTTTTCAAGAGTAATGTCATTTACTTTATGTCAGGACAACTACGAATTTGCAGTGCCTCATCAAACCATACCTTATGTCTCCTGACGCACTTGTGAATTCTTAAATCCCTCCACTGTTGGAGTGACAAACACATCGCTTGCACATGTTAAAAGCTTGTGGATTTGGCAGAAAATTTCATGTAGCCTCAGGCACTTAAATCTGACATTAGGAAAGGTGTGTCACATCAGAGCATGTCAGTAAAGTGGCACGTTAATCCTGCCCTGGAGAAGAATGACTCCTGAATTGTCAAGCTGCAAATCACGACACAAGATGACTCTGTCTTCTGTCTGTTATAGGCCAGGGATGATACATGCCAGAGACGTTTCCCTGTGCTGCTGCTCACACAGCGGCTCCTTCCCACTCCCATCCCTTTCCCAGTGCAAACCCCATGGGCCCTGTACCTTGTCACCAGCAGCAGAGATGCTTGCACAGAACAGGAGGTCTGGCAAAATTCAGTGCAGAATACACTCGCTGAAGTCAATTAGATTGAAATAACATCTTCCAGGATGCATATTCCTGCAAGTAAAAAAGAAAAAGAACTTTAATTGCAAAACCAACACACAGGAGACCACAGAGCCTGGTTACATATTTATCATGTATTTCTTTGCATAAGTAGAAATCTTGCACGAGAAACTGGCATCATGTAAAGAGGAGCCTGCCTCTATCTGAAGAGGAATCAGAACAGGAAAACACACAGCCTGTGCTCTCCTTATCAGTCCCTGAGGGCAAAGGGCCCAATTTGTTCTCAAACAAATTCAAGATAATTCTTCCAACTTCAGCGTAGCATAGTAAAAGCCAATATAAACGGTGGAATGAAAGCAGAAAAGCCTAAAAACGTGTGGGGATGGACGTGGTAAGATTGAACTGAGTTACCCACTGCTACAGTTGCCATGGCTCACTGACCAGCATTGTAAGAATGAGGTTTCTGTAGTTCAGGCTAGAGAAAAATGCATGCAGAAGCTGAAATAAACCAACTAAGCAAAAGTAAAACCAATTTATTTCAACCTCTACATTAGCTTTTAACACCTAATTACAGAAATCACTTCTAGAAATTGTGTTCAAGTGTGAGGGGGGAAGAAAAGAGGGGGGAATGGCCAGCAAGATCTTCCAGAGATGCGCTGTTAATTATGTCCCAGCATAAGACATCCTTGTCTGTTTGATCTGATCAATATTAAAGCAACAAAATGACTTTAACAACCTAGTTAATTTAAAATAAAACGTAAGAACAGTAATCATCCAGCATTTTATGGGTTTACTTCTATTTAGCCATCAAAGTCTTGAGATTCCAATCCCTCCCTGGTATGAAACCTTTGCCTACCCCAAGTGCTGAAATGAAATCCACAAGGGGATCCCACTGTAAACTCTTTGAAGCCGGTCTATGCAGTTCAGGTTTGCATTTGTTGGCGTTGCATATCTTATTTTTCCCTTGCAGAGTGCAGGACAACCCTGTGCTGTTGATCCAAGTGCAGAGTGGACACAGTCAACAGAGCAATGCAGCTGAGTAGCTTCCCATGATCAAAACTGGCCAGTGATTAAAACTGGCATTCTCAGTGGTTTATTCTGTTAGCAGAATTAAGATAAAAGTTTCTTTCATCTAACTTTGAAGCTCTCTCAAACTTAACAAGCTTTATACTAATACTGTCCAAGGGAAAGAAATCGAAATAAATAATAACAATAAATCATATAGAATAATGAATTTTCCTCCATAGATGCTATGAATATGTGCAAACACATACACCCAGGCTGCCTTCCTTCTGAAGTTCAGTAAAAGATGAGGGCTTTTTCCGAAGCAGAGAGTTTGTCCCCATCTGGTTCCATTTCTTACTATTTTCTTTTTTTGTTTCCTTCTCTCTCATTCCAATCCATAATTATTTCTTTTTGTTTAGTCTGTCCTCTTTATTCTCTTCCCTCTTTTTGCAGCTTTCCTTTTTAATTTGTTAGGGAAAGAAACATTCTTTCCCTGGTTTTTCATAATGCAAGCTGCCGAAATGGGCCCATTCAGAAATTTCCCCTCTCCTGCTCTTTCAATCTGCTACTCCTGGTAGCAGAGTAAAAGTGTTAGGCCTTATTTATTTAGCAAAGTGTATCAGTTTATTGTTTTAATTCAATTTCAAATACCTGGCCACAAACCACTGTGTGGAGGTTCAAATATGCTATTTACGAGCCATTATATTTAGCTTAAAAAAACCCTCTTAAACTATTTGAGATGAGCCGCTCTAAAGCAGGATTAGGCTGAAATGAAAATGTCTGCAGCAGGATTTTGCTAAATTGCTTTTAGATCACATTCTTCGTTAAACAGAGTTGAGGTTCGCAGCGCTCTGGTGAAGGGCACAAACCCTAAGAAAGCAGAGAGGCTGATTCTGCGCAGAGCTTTGCCTCTCTTTGCAAACCTTGACCAGTTTTACAGAAGCAGGGGAGCCCAGCAAATGCCAGAGCCTTCCGGCACATAAAACTCCAAAGCTCAAAACATTGCCCTGTTATCCCCAAATCGCTGGGACCCCCAGCAACCTGCAGCAGAGTCAGACCCAGCACACGCCTCGCCAGGCCAGAGGTGGCGACGCCTTCCTCGCTCCCGCAGCCCGGGCCTTCCTCAGCTGCCACCTTCATTTTGTGTAGATGTTTTTATGCTGAGGATGAAGACACCACGTAGTCTGAGGAAGGTCAAAGAGCTGTGCAAATTGGTTTGTTTTTCTACAGAATCAGGAAAAGATTTTTAAAATGATTTGAGAAGCAGCACAGACAGTTTTAAGTATACTCACCTGATGCTCAAATCTCTCATTTTTAATGCCTGGCATGCCCTTGGTGCAGCATCTGTCATCCCCCACAGCTGCATTTCACGCCAGATCAGTGCTCCTGCCCAGGCCCCTCCGCCTCACAAGCTGTGCCCTTCCCTCATCAGGCCCGGCAGTCTCTGCACAGAGCCAGCACCTTCGCCTTCCACAGGCACTGCACAGCTCCCGCCACCTCCTCTCGGCCCCGCGCTGCGATTTCGTTCTAGTTCAGATGCCGTGCAGCACTACCACTACATTCTGTGTTTCATCATCCTGAAGTTTATTTCCTTTGTAACTTTCACTTCAGCTTTGCATTCAGAAATTTCAATCACAATTGCCTACTAACATTTAAAAGTAACAAATGTATTTTTGCAAAGGAATACAAAACACACGTCTCACTAAACAGCTTCTCTCTGAGAGTTTCCAAATTCTCCAGCATCAAACTGGTGCCATTTCATTCCTGATATGGAGCCAAAAACTCTCCAGCGCAGAAAAGCTGGGATGGAATTCCTCAACAGAAGTCACCAGGAATGAGAGAAAACATTAACAAGAAACTATACCAGTAAAAATCAAATGGAACAGCTATACACTTGGTACAGCCAAAGCAAACAAAATCAAGTTCTCACTACAGTCAATAGCTTTAACCTGTGCTTGAAAAAGAATTTTCTGGTGTATATGAACACTGAAAACTTCTAATAAAAGTCCAGACCTTTTGCTTATTACGTGAAACATATTATTACATTAAACTCTTAACATGACGGAGAAAACTTCAATGATGCTTCTACCATGCCTCAGGTCCACAGAACTGTGGTACAGCAAGGCAGGCTCCAAGCTTCTCATAAACCGAGCAAATTCACCCACAAGCTTCCTACTTCTGCCCTGCACAGTCCTGCTCTGAAAGCCCACGTCACTCTGAACACAAGTGCCATACGGACCACTTCTTACTCACCCCTCCCAAAAAACCTGCAAAAACACGTATGCAGAGCTCCTGTAGGATGATTCAAGGGACATTTTAACAGAACTAACCTGTGCTATTTGAATCTGTTGGAGGTCACCCAGTTCTGAACTTCACCAGAAGTTTCAATCTCGTTTCCTGTCGCGCGGCATGTGACACCACACTTCCTCAGTGCACCTTGCTAGATGCGCTTCACTTACTTTTAAAAACCAGATGAAGAAACTAGATGTCCCTTACAGCACATTTAAAAGCTTACTGCTTTCATGTCAAACCACTGACATTTCCACATAGCCTCTACTGCCTTCTGAGTCACTCCATGATTCAGTGGACCTTTTTGTACTATTTCTTTATATTAATGCCAACCACTGAATATGATTCTGTTACAGTATGCTCAGTGCCCCCCCCCTTCTTTTAAAGGGGAAACAAATGCAAGAACGGAGAACGTAATTATGCTGCAGGCGTGGGAAATTTCAGTTCAAGGATATTTATCACATTTTCTGAGTGGTAATGAATTGATGTATTCGAATAGATATAGTTATCAGCGATTTTCAGAAACATTTTTCATTTGAATATGGCAAGCAGCTTTCACAGGAGTTTGAGTCCTATGAAAAATAGTTTATGCTTCAGAAGAGTAGAGGTTCTCTTCTGAGTTGTAGTGGTGTGCATCCATATATTGTCAACTAGTGACAGGAGAAGCAGGGCCTGAACATATGTCACAAAAGGAAGGCCAGTGAAGTCCTGGATTAGAAGAGCATGTTTACAAGATTAGTCAATAGGTGGTGCTTTAGCAGAATTCTTTCAAAAGATGTGAGTTTTGAAAAGGCAATCTAATCCTAAATGGTACCAACACCAAAAGACCCTGGGGACAAAAAGTCTGAATTGAGAGGCAGAAGGGTCTTACCAGGGTCAGCAAGGAGATACTGCTCTGCTGGAAGATGCTCCTTTGTGGAAGATGCTAAAGGCCCTTCCATTAGAGCAAGGGAGGTGGTGGATACCAATTAAAGGTCCCTTTATTTAGTGAGAGCTGAAATAGCAACAGCCAACACCTGGGGCACTGGTCAGCCTGGCAAGGGCTGAAGGAGAGCAGTGGGTTACACAGCCAGAGGGGCACCCCTGGAGACTGGCTGTGAACATGTCTGCTGGCAAAACTGATTGGATTTAGCTGCATCTAAGTGCGGGTGCGAAGAACCTGAAGGCAGAAAGAGAGTGAACAACAGACAGTAACACTGCTCATTTGGGATGCAAATCTTTCAGCAGCACACTCATTTATGGCTGTCCTCCTGTTGCCATTCACTTCTCCCACCGTACCCCACAGCTGTCTGCGTGTGTTGGCAACAGTGGTTCCACAGCCTGTACCATCGACCATACTGAGGAATTGATCTAGTGTTCAGAAGCTGATTACTTTTTTCTTTCTCTCACCCTTAGGCAGCAGGGGACAGCTGCTTGGGAGCTGGCTCTGCTGCTACCCAGGATGTACCACTAAACCACAGCTTACAGCGAGAGGCCCAGAGCAAACCAGTGGGAGCTGCTTCTTTGCCCATTCTATGTAATTTCTACGTAAATAAAGAGGTTTCCACTGAAAATGTCATCTTTTAAGTTAAACTGTCCCAGATGAAGACATCAGTGTTGTGAGCAGCCTCCCAGTAACTACCAGCCTGGGATTACCTCCCCATCTACTGCCTCAGGGCTTCTTACTGCCACTCACTATTTTGCTGCTATCAAACAAACTGAATTAGCTCCGATAATTTTTGTCAGTGAGTTGAAGTAATGTATCTGATCTCACGGTAAATTGAGTGGCAATGGCTCAGAGGATTTCTCCTACCTACAGAGATGCGGGAGCAGTGCCCTCTGGCAAAGACGCAGCTACAAACAACAGGATTTCACACCTATCTGAGATGCAAGTATTTTACGTGTAAACATACAGATGATACCCTCACAAAAGGAAATAATATGCATGACTGAAAAAAGACAAGTCCCTAAAATGGATTCTTTTGCATCAGACTGTTTCTGGGTACACACATGCCTGCTCGTGCACACGCATCTGAGCTCCCACAGCTGCAGACGGAGCACATGTACAAACACATGTCCGCAGGTGCACTTGCTCTGCCCCGTTTAAATCTTGGGGCCAAATGGCCAAGGTATTATTTACACTGGAAGACACTTGAGAGTGCTGCGAGATGAACACAGCTTAAGCATTTTCCCCTTGGTAAGCGTGCAGAGGACCCCGAGCGCCAGAGGCCCTGCGGGGAAGTTGAAGAGTTCAGGCCGTGGCCATGTTTGCTCCCAGCACACTGCCTCTTTGTCCTCCCCCAGCTGCTCATCCAGGGGCTTTCGGATAGCCCAAGTCCCTCACAAGAGAAGGGTTTTTTCCTCTACATTTTAAGAGGAGGCTACGTTTACAAAGTCACTTTTAACACATCAGCCGCCCTGTGAGGATCTAGCTGCGTATATTGAACCGTGCCAGAGCTGTGCATGGAGTCGCTGGTGGGGCGAATATACTGTCATATCCCCTCAGATTCTCGGGGTTGTTCAAGCCAGGAGGAATTTGTTCACCCAGCAGGTAACTCCCAGCTGCTTTCAAGCTACGCCCAAGGAAAACAGCCTCCCAAGGCATTGCTTCAGCCAAGTTGAGAGCACAGCAGCACCATGGCGTGCCCTGCGGCGGGACACCAAAGGCAGCTCTGTGACATCGCATGGGGGGACTGGCTGTGTCTGCAGAGCTCTCACACAGCGGGGTTTGCTGAGCCACCATGGACACCAGAGGATCTGTCATCTCTGACCACGGACCGTTAACACATAAAGAGAAACATCTGAAGCCTGATAAATTCTATCCTCTGTAAACAAACCACTTCTTTCTCCATCCTTGTCACAGATGAGGAACCTGTTGACTGGCACCTTCCAGACTGAAGCCTCCACAGAATTTTTGGCAGTAATCTTACATAATAATCCAACTACTTGTAACTAATGCTGTATCTCACCCTGTATATAGATAAGACAAAACCATCTCTTTATCTTCTGAGTGGAAGGCATACCTGAAACTCTTCCTTATGTACACCTAGGTACCTCACACGGACCTGCTAGTAACCCTGCATATGGCACGAATTATTTTGGAAGATCATAAACTGACTTCCCCTCACCTTCCACAAGATCAAACAGCATTTGATTTATGGATAAAGGACCACCCCAGCAGCAATAACAAGCTGAACAGTGGCCTGACAGATACCTACACAGAGTTGTTAACAGATGCAGCTGTAAAGCTATTTACACAAGTAAATTGCTGTCCTGTGCTACTGGGATAAAAAGACAATCACAGGCTCTGAGCTTTTTGGTTTAGATTAGAAATGTGCATTACCCTACACCCTCACATTTGTGAGTAAACAGTAAACTGGACATGGTGGCCCAGGCTACTGGAGCATACTGAATCCCAGCATTCAAAAGCCACACACGCCACTTGTCTTATAAAAGTGGGCCCTATTTACTTATTATATGGAAGCCCACCCCCTTCAGTGATATGGCTAAGACACACAGAGAATAGTGGATATGGTGGGGACTGTTTTCTATTTGATGCCTGTCACCAGCAAATACAAGTAATTAAGATTCCAGTGACCGGGCAAAACAATCTGCACAGCTCCTGACCTCGAGCAGGCAGAACACATGTGAGGGCAAGAGTAAGTCACTGTGTGGAGCTGCTAACATGCAACTACAAAAAAACCCACCCAGATCTGTTTGCCAAATCACCAGAGGCAAGCGCTAATACAGAGGTGTTCAAACTTCAAAGCAGGAGTGCAGTTAACAAGAGTTTGTTGAAAGAATTACAACTGGGCATGGAAACTGGGACTTCTCAGTAGTGTATAATCCCTGCTGTTTCCATTTCCTCTTGCTCATTATCGGCACAGATGGGGGCTGAAGATTAGTAAGCAGTGGGTGTTTGGGGTGAATTAGAGCATGTGTGATGTAGAGCTAGATGTCCTGGTGGCATCCCTGTGACTTCACAGAGAGATGTAAATATTTAATGTTGCCCACCACTACTTTACTTCAGAACAATGAAATATTAACACATTCCTTGGGGGTGGGAGAGTCACACCAGATAAAACAGGGAATCTATCTTGTCCTTCATCCAAGACATGAACAAAATCTGACAGTCAAAAATTTTCTGTCAGATTCCCCTTCTGTAGTCATGTGTGTGTGTGTAAGATGAAGAGTTTTCACACTGCTCCAGTCTTGCCTGAAATCAGGAAAAAAACCACACCAAAACTCAAACTCTGAGACAAAACCCTTTATACAGCTACATGCACATGAGATGTTACATTTTCAGCTATCACTCTTGGTTTTAGCCACATGTTTCCCTTTCAGAGGATAGCCACATAAATAAAAGGCACTATTAAGAAAATGTAATATGCCTAGAACTGCCTACGTATTTCCCAACTTGAGTGAAAACTGCTGAACTGACAAATCTTGTTCTCAGAAAGTTACTTGTCCTCCCTGTCCTAACAATATAGATATTGGACTCCTGAAGAAAGGTCCTACACATGTATTATGATATACATCCTAAGATATATTTCTAAAAAGAGAACTCCATCACTGTGGAAGTGTCTTCATATAATTATAGATACTTCTACTAACTTTAGTATGTTCTCAGAAATCAAAAGGGAAGTTTTAATAAAAGGAACAGTGCTGGTCATTGCTTACAATACTGAATTTCACGTAAACCCTAATTCCACAGTTTGTAGCTTTTTTATACAATAACCTTGAGACACAGTTTCTCTTTGACCCAATGGAAGAACACGGAATTACTCAACAGGTCTACCAACATAAGAAACAATGTATGCTATTTTTTCCAAAGAGTATTTTCAACACTTTTCACCCAGTAAAAACTGCTTAGCTGTTTTCCTAGAGCACTGTTAGTTGTACTTTGCCAATGGCATGCCTAGTCTTGAAGTACCTTTTTCAATACACGAGCATTGCTATAATGGTGATATTCAAAGTTATTTATTACTGAGCAACTTTTCTTTAGCTATTAGTGGGAGTCTTAAAGTTTACAAAGCTTCACATACAAACAATTTGATGATGAATTTTTTTTATAGCTCATCAGAAAACATCAACTGTTTTTAAAAGATTACACTTAAATTGAGTAATACTTTATATTCACACTTCCCATCAACATTTGTGTACATACACATGCATACATATACGTACGTGTGAATGAAGCTAAACAAATCTACATCTTAAAAAGCACGACCTATCACAACCTCCACACATTTTAAAGCCACAACAACAATATTCACTGACAAGAGCAGTTTTTCATCTGACACAGGCCAGTTTCCATCTGTTTTCTTCTTAGTTTATTTCCACTTTACATAGTGGAAGGTAAAAACTAGAAAGGGAATGAGATACAAGCAGGACAATGCAGGAGTACATACTGGCATGATTTCACTGGAGACAAAAAAAAAATCTGTGCACTAGGGGCATCCTGTCCAAAGCCCATGTACCTTTACTCTTTTTTTAAAGGGAAAAAAATTCCTAATCAGTGAGAACTTGAGTCCATTTCATGCATTCTTCCCATGGGTGGTATATTCCACATCAGGAATATCTGGATGCCAAATATAGCCACAGATCAGAGTCTGTGCATACTTGCTGCGCAATTATAAAACAGAAGCAGCTTCTCTGCTGTATAATGGATGAGACCTTTTATTTCTTGCTTAGCTACAACCTAGGAACTATGGCCGAGTGAGGGGAGAAAGATCAGATCACGTGTTTTTCTTTAATCAATATTTAATGAGAACAATATTCTCCCAAGAATAAACAGGAAAAAGGGAGGCTCAGTATATAAATGTGTACATCCATTGCATGCCATGTTCTTATTTAATTATCTAGGCAATTACTATGAATTAGGAGAGTTTATTACTATGAATTAGGAGAACAGCAGTTAAAAAGTAACAGGGAATTGCAGGGTCCATGAAAAGCATCCAGATAACAGACTAATGGTCTCCATTTCCTCAATGAAAAAGTCAGCCCTGTTGAGAGACCTGACATAAGGGATAGCTACACGGGGCACATCCAAGCAAGACTGCTCACACCAGCGTTGGCCCTGGTCCAAAAGGATTGCTCATTAGCCATCAGGGAACAGTTTCAATCCTCGTTCACAATCTGACTATTCTGCGATGGCTTTCAGCCTGAAAGATATTCAATGCCATTTTGAGCAGAAACTTTTGCCTTGCAGACCTTGGATTACCGACTTATTGCACTTGGACTACGCTAATTCTGATAGAAAGCGTTTAGTCACAGCTCACCTGGCTTAGAGATAAACTGCTGATCTAGAAATAAAATGCCCTATGTTGCCCATCATCAAAACCTGGTTTCATTAACTGCTGAAATCGAGTCAGTTACCAGGAGACCGCACTCGCAGCACGTAAAGCAATATGTCTGCCTCAAAAGGGCACGGGGACACCCTTTTGTCCCCACAGTTAGACAAATAAAAGGAGCCAGGCTTCTCACAGCTTGGCTGTACAAGCTCCCATAACACACCTGGGAAGTGGCAACCAGGATAAGAACCCAAATGCGCAGGCTGAGATAGAGAGCGGAGGCAGTAGTATGATATTTCAGCTCAAAAAAGCTTGGCACCAGGTCTCCCTCATTAGGAGAATTTCCACACAAGAATACAACTGAACTTGATCACCTCTCTGTAGCACACTCTGCACGCATTTGTGTTTCCTTCTTTCTTCTCCTAATAACAAAAGGCCAAGTACTCAGTAGAGAACAGAATAATTAAACTTACAGCTAAGTATATGGCTTATGGCTCTGAGGGTGTTATCAACACAACAGAAACCCCTGGTTTTGTGTACTTTGAATGATAAGTGTCCGAAAAATTTTTGTTAATGGAGCACAAATGCCATATAGTTCAGCTTCTAGACTGTTCAGCAAAGCTAGCTGGCTCCCCTGTGACACTGCACCATGGCAGTGACCTAAGAGAATAGCACAGAGAAAAGCAGCAGAAGCCTCTTAAAAACCTCCTGCTCGGCCTTGAAAAGTTATGTCTGCCCCAGAATAAGGAGTACACTACAGCACGGGCCCCTTGGGAGAGATGAGGAGATCAGTCTCAGGCACTTTGTTAAAGCTCAATGTTTCCAGCAGAGCCAGCCCATCCTGGCACAGTTCCTCACAGAGGATGAATTGCAAGTCAATACTCCCCAGCTCTCACCAGCAGTGCCTCAAAGCATCCCCACACACTGTGGGAGTCCAAAGGTGTTCCTCCACCCACTTCCCTGTTGCTCTGCGCTGCCAGCAGGGGCTCAGCTACGCCAGCTGTGATGCAGGCTGGTTATACCTACCTGAGGTTTCATGATGTTAATAGTCTGGATTTAAGTAAACTTTGTGACACATTTAACTTTAGGCTTTATGTTGCTAAATGGGACAAGGACTGTTCTCTCAACTTCTAATGCCAAAGGCAGAACCTCATGTTGCTCTTGAGAATTCTAGTTTTGAAGACCTTTGATTGTCCATGAGCCTATTTCCATAATTACACCCTTAAGAACTATTTAAAAAACCCCACCCAAACCCACTTATTTTCTAGTTGCCCTTATACCAGACAGGATTCCTTGGTGCCAGGGCCCAATAACCTGCACTGATGTGTCTTACAGGAAATAACAGCGATGACGGGAGTCATGTGCTTCATGGAGACATTGAAAAAACAGGACCTGATTATGCCAGAGATAAATATAGAGAAGTGCAAAAAATCTCACTGGACAGAACTGAGGATTTCTGCATAAAACATGCCTGCAGATACTGTTTTTTTTTCTACTCTGGTACAATCACATCACAGCAACCCTCCAAAACTTTAGAAGATATCAAGGGCACTAGAACTTTAGAAGAGAAGAAAGAGGGATCCTACCTTCAGGACAACAATTTCAAAAAATAGCCAGCAGTGTCCACCAGAGAACACAGGCAGCACCCCCAGAAGTCTTAAGGAAAACAATCCAGAGGAAAGCCCTGGAAAATCCTGTCCTGACCTTGCCTGGAACAATCCTGCTCCACCAGTGTCTTCTCAGTGCTGACATCCCCCTTCCGGGCAACTTTACACCAAGGGCAGGACTGACAGAGTTGCACCTACCAGCCCTTTTGCTAGTCCAGAGTGATTTTGTTTGTGTGTGTTTTCTCACTTCCTAGCGCACAGAGATATGCCTAACTAAGAAATAGCAGGGGGACACTTCCTTATCTCTACATAAAGGGAAGAAGGTGAAATTCTATTTATTTACTTTCCTTCTTGGGGGGGGGTTTTCCATCCTATTTTCATTTGTTTTGTCCATACCTCACAGCAGATGGCCTGGAGCAAAGGCCTTGGAAGCTGTAAATGCTGTGGTGTTGCATGCCATGTGGTATCATTACCATGGTTTCTTTAACACCTCAGTCTCGCTGATCAGTGATAGATACTGAACAAACATATCTGTGAGAAGAATAAGAGCTTTCACTCCATGCAAAAAAGAGCAGTCATATACCACTCCTACTGTAAACAACTATAAACTCCATTATTCCTCCTAAGACAAAATCTTCTCAGGGAACCTTTAAAGTAACACAAACCAGAAGATAACAATGACAGTTCTTTCCCTTGGAAGCACAAAATCCCTCAGTGTTCTCATTTAAGTGCTGCAGTTGATGACATCCAACTGGGTTTTACCCTGCAATTCACTCGCATTACCGGGGATGTTCTGCTAAACAACTGGCACATTTTAAATGAATAAAGAGGGAACTTGTCCAGTCATCTCAAGCTGTTTGTCAGTTATGGAACACTTAATTTTCTAGTTCCCAATAGCAGCTTCAGTTAATTTGTCTTCCTCTTGACTCAGTCAGCATGTGCACTTTTTTAAGGACACAAATGTAAAAAAGAAAAAGCTATAGTAGAACTTGGAGATGCTGATCCAGCTCCAAGAGGAAGATAACTTAAATCAGGAATAAATATTGCTCTGGTTGGGCACAAGTAAGGATATTATGCAGCAGCTCTTCAGAGTATGGTGTTTCACTTTGAAAATCATCAATTTATTTCAAATAAAACTAAACAAGACAAGAACATGAGTTGTTCGTTTACACCCAAGAGACACTCGTCAACTCAATCAAGAATAATTTAAAGTTGTGACATGAAATAAGCTTTCTGTCTGTCCCTAAGCCACCTATTCAGATTGACTGCACAGCTTGTATTTGAAAATGCAGTAGGAAGGACCAACAGAGAATTATTTCCTTGTGGTTTGTTGCTGCCTAGTATTTAGACAAAGTTTCAGGGTCGTCTGCTGCCATTTGAGACTTTAAGGTTCCAAGATACCACCAGTACTATTGACTGGAAAAGTTGTACATTTTAAGATTATCTTTCTCTCAGTTTCAAAGCAGTATTAGTCTGCGCTGGTTTGAAAGTGCAGCCTGCAGACAGGAACAATGATATACTGGTAGGTGTGACCTCTGTGGACTCTAATGAATAGCGTTCTCTCTAAAACTAAAATAGTCATGCCTACATACCTTCCTTACCACCACACTGCTATAATTTGACTTTTCATTTCATCCCACTGGAATAGAAAGTGTATTCTACTGGGCTTTGATCAAACACACTCCCTATCTCAGAGGTCTTAAAATCAAAGACAAGGCATATGACCACATGAAACGCAAGGAACATCTGACCAAATAGAGAAGCACATAAAGAGATCAATACTCCAAGCCATGCAAACTCACTTATATGCAGGAGTATGTGGTTTGTTTACTTACAACACATGCAACGCCCTTCACCCTTTATGGTTTATGTTTAATATTTCCTTTAAAAACCCTTTTCAGTGGCTTCAAATGTGAAAGAGTGAAAGTCCTCTGTTTTGTTCTTCCATGCCAGAAAAAAAAAAAAAAAGCACCCCACTTTAGGAATGTGTTAAGCAAAGTGAGTCAGTCAATGTTGGGTAAATTGGGACATGAGGAGAGCAATGATGATGCAAAAGCCACAAGAGGACTGATGAGTTGGGGTAAGTTGGAGAGGACTGTAGAGCTTACTACTGCATGGCTGGTGCTGTCCGTGTTTGCCAAACTGCAACCCAAATTGATCCAAGAGTCTCAAAGTAGTATCCTTGAATTACTAGCTGAGGAGCATTTCCTCAGGTAGGATTTGAGGGGGAGAACAAGCAATCCTTCCCTTCCCTCCAACATTTTTCATCATCCATTATTTCTATTAAAAAGTTACTTAGCTGATCCTAGTCACAAAATCAGTTACCACCCTGCTTAAGCTGCTCCTTAAAGGAAGGTTCCTGATTCATGTCACCCTCTTGCAGCTCTGAAGTGCTACCTCAGCAGCTGGAGCTTGCAAGCTACCTCCAAGCACCTACCTCTTCCCTCAGGGACCAGGGTAATTTGAGGGCTGCTACAAGGTCCCACCATTTCCAGGGCCTGCTGGTGAGGGGAGCTCATGAGGCACTGTATATTGTTCCCAGCAGACATAGCAGAAACACCCCTGATCTAGGGCAGCAGCTTTCAAACGTAACTGTTCTCTTTTTTTTAAAGCAACAATGTGAAAAAAGAAAGAAAATAGTTTTGTGGAAAAAAGAAGTAAAAAAACGAAGCTCAGGCAAACTCCTTTTTCACTTTAGAAGGGGTGAGGGCACAGGTCTCAGCCACTGGGTGCGGAGTCCGGTCTGGAGGGACACTGCATCTTGCTGGAACTCACTGTACGCTCTTAAGAACAAGTACTTTAAGGATCGTATTTTGCACATTTGATAACATTGCACGCACTCTTTACACAGTCTCTCTTGCCTACGGCAATCTTTAAACCAGCAAAATAGAATACAAGGCAGAAAAATAATTGGAAAACAAAACCAGTATCTGGATCAGAAAATTCATTACATAGTCTCTAATTTAATACTCAGAACTACAGGAGATTAAGTTTTATATACCCTCAAGGTTGAGTGGGAAGAAATTCATGCTGCTAACCAAATCATGCGGTGGGCTGAGCCAGGGTTATAAACCCGGGGGCAGAGTGTGGACCTGCTGGCCTTGGGCCGTCTGTGCCAGCAGGCTCTCACATGTGCTGCACGTATCTCCCTTGCCAAGAAACCTCAAGTTCTCAGCTCTACACGTGTCCCTTTGTAAAAAGGCCTTTTCTAATGTTTAAGACAGCTTGTTGTATTCAGCCATATCACCAAGCGTGGCTAATTCAGGACACGTTCACGAGCACTCACACTTGTCCTGTTGCCACCACAGCCAGACATAGCACCCACATCCATCTTCCAAACAGAGCTGCCCAGACAATTCAGCTTTATGGAGTTGGAAGGCTCAGCTGTTACAGGGCATTACTCTTGACACACAGAACAGCAACACACATGTATAACTGGACAACAGGTTGTGGTGACAATAAAATAACACATTATCCTATCTAATTTCTACGACTTAAAGGATTTCCCCACTTTCTGTGTCTGCTGATGCCCTCCTAGTGTTTAGATACCCATGTTGACCGAGTTAAAAAACTGATCTGTTATTGTGGTGAATAAGTGATGGACAGATCTGCTGAATGATGCAAGGCTCCACTGACTTTTAGTTATGCTTATGTAACTCCAGTTTCACAGCTGCTAATAATTAGCAGATGACCTGCATAAATGCCAGGGGGGGAAAAAAAAAAAAAGAGGAAAGGAGAATCCTGCTTCATCACTTCAAAAACAAGCTACCAAAACAAGAGCAATGACTTATTTTTTTTTTACATCTGCCATGATTTTCTTTTTCTCCTCTCAACAGAATTCAAGCAAACACAGCATAACGAATTCAGCATAACTTATAACTGAAGATCTGAATGGTGCCTTGTTCATAGCATTTGGATTTGAAACACAGATGCAGTTAACTCAGCTTAACTCCTTCCATGGTAGTCCTTAAAATGCTGATCTGTGTTCTTTTCAGCTTCCAGATTTTAAAAAGTTTAAGTTTTGTTTTGTTATTTAAACAAGGATTCGAACTTGGATTCAGTGTACAGCTTCCTCTGCTATTTTCCTCTCTTAAAAGGAGAGATTGCTCTTTTCCTCTTAAAAATAAGAGATTGTTATACAGCAAACTGGGAATAACATCACTTTCTAAAAATTCCCTTTGCAGTTCTTGTCTTTATTTCACCAAATTCTTTTCCAGATCTCATGCTCTCAGTGTTTCCTGAAAAAGTCAATGCAATAAACTGCTCTTTAGTACTAAAAAACCTTAAAAGATATGAGAGATAAAGCAAAAAAGAAAATAACCTTTTAAAGTGTAAAAGTGGTCTCTGTTGCCAAGTAATCTGAAAGTAGTTGAGCAGGGAAAGGAGATGGTTTTATGTTTAAAGACCGCATCTTTTAGCTACTAAGGCTCTAGACTGCCAGTCAGGAGATCTATGATCCTCTCCCAGCATTATTACTGACCTGCTGCTATTAGACTCTGGGCAAAGGCTCTTCCCCACACTACACTTCTCTAGGCTCTCCAATTTCTGAAGTCTTTATTCAGAATTGCCAAGGCCATTTTCGGATGTTTTGAGACCATTCTTATTCCCAGATTTTCTGGGGACAGACAAAAGCAGCCATGATTATCCAACAATGCAAAAACACAGCATACAGCCAGATGGAAGGAACTGCTGGATCTCATCTGGTTCAAAGCAGGGTTAACCTGGCTTGAAGCAGATTGCTTGGTTCAGGCCAGTTTCTAGACCATCTTCAAGGACAGACTCCACAATCTCTCTGGACAAGGTTAGCCATCCTCTCTAGCGAGGACCTTACTGCCAATTTTCATAGGAAGCAGTACAACAAGCTGAGGGAACCGAACTTCTTCTTAAGGCTTATTTCTAGCCCAGTTAAGTCAGGGTCCAGGAAAATTCAGAGAGAAGCCTGCTCCACACTGCCTGCTCTTCATGGCAAGAGGATTTCAGCACTCAAGCACAGCATTCACCAAAAATATTTAAAGAGAGGGAGGAAGAGGGAATCGCCCCACTTCCTGAAGTTATCACATGAGAAACATGCACAAACTATTCTGGGCTCACTGAAGCTGTTAAGAGCATTTATTTAACCTCTGTATTACTTTCCACTAACAAACATCCTACAGTTTCTTCAGCAGGAGATATGTACTCAAGTTTAGCTCGCACAAGGGAGTCCCCTCATGAAAACATGCACTGAGGGACAGGAGGGCCCTCCACATCAACTTTATCCCCGGAAGGAAATGGTAGGAGCTACACACACATTGATGAGATTAAAGATGAGGGATGCCACACAAACAGCTTAAATCTTAGGACCTTTTGCTTCTGCAACACTAGCAGCTTAAGGAGTTACAAAATTATACACTTTTACTCCAACGTATACTTATATGTAGTTGGAAACAAACGTAGAACACTAATGAAGTTACAGCAGAGTTACAAAACAGATTCTCAAACTACTCCTTGTGCTTCCCATTTATCTCCTTCCAGGAACAAGGAAAAGCTTTCTGTTATGAACTCCTTTGATCTCTCGGATTTAGATGAAACTGCTCTGTGGCCACTTGTGTCTCCAGTCTTAGAGACACTTTTCACTGATCTCTGTGAACCGAGCTGGACGAGTCCCAAGGACAGCTGCTCTTTCAAAATTGTGTTGCCAGCAAGGCTGAAGAGCGGCTGCAGGGTCTTTCAGAGCCCTGACGTTCAGGGTTATTTCCACGGAAAAAAGGTAATCTTTTTGTGATTCAGATTTTGCTTACAACTCGGTATGGGCGGTATAGTGCTTGCAAAGAATCACAGCAGAGTACTAACACAGTAAGCAGTTCACTGATCTCCCTTCCTTTCCTCCTCTTCTGATATCTAGACACATGCATACACGTAGCCACATGAATGCACTACACAGCTATCACACTGGTCACCGTAAGTGTCCAAAATATTTTAAACAAAGCCTCCTACTAAAATGTGATTCTAGACATCTTTATTAAATTTAGTTTTTGATAATCCCTCTTCTGGGCTATTTGCCAACTAACAGTTCAGCAGTTATTCAATAACAGACAAATTTTCACATGCATCTTTGAATTAAGGAGCTAAACAACAAGTCGATGTTAATCACACGCCCAACAGCACACAGAACAGACAGCTGCCTTGAAGATTTCTGGCCACTTCCAGTATCCTCACCTTTGGTATTACCAATATCTGTTCTACCAACCCAAGACTTAACTTTCTCCCCACGCTCATTTAAATGCGGCTAGCACCATGGATTCTGAACCAAGGTACTCAACAGCCCCTTTTTTATAACAGATCCAACAGACCAAGTGTTAGAGTGCACCACACAAAGAAAAGGAGAAAGTGTCTGCATTAGAGCCAAGAATAAGAGAAGTCAGCAGAAAGAACACAAAACCATTTAATTGAATTTTGACAACACTTCAAAGTTTTGAAGAAGCTACAACTAAGATATGTTTACCTTGGAAAAAGCATAAACTTCAAAGAAGTCTTCCTCTCTCTGTTGCATCACTATTTCTCATGGTTTCTATGCTTAAGTCCATTATCTAGGTGGAGATTCAATGCAGTTAGAAGGACAGAACATTTCTAAAGCCTACTGCATAAAGTCATTTTACAAAATTGTATACGTACATCAAGAACAATACTATGCCTCCAAACAAAATCTATGTCCTTGTGTAACATCTGTCAAACACCAACATACACTCTCTTCTCCCTCCAAAAAGCCTGGTGCTTATACAAGCAAACTAAGAGCTGTTAGAACTTTATACACTGTAGGTAGAGACCAATACTTCAGTGTGTTCCTTTTACAAAGGGATTAGCATTGCCCATGCTCCTCAGTGGCCTCTCCACTGAAGAGGGTCTGGAGGTCATCAGATGTAAAGGTCATACCTGTTGTCACAGCTGGGAAATTGCTCCTTCTATAGCTAGTACCTTTTTCTAGACACACTTTGAATTCTGAGACTACTGCACAAGCAAGAACACTGAAGCCCTCATGCAATTTTGTGATAACTCTGGGTTTCTCTTAAAAAGAAAGGTCTAACAGTCTTGTAGAAATACAGCCCCCAAAGTCAGCACCTGGCTGCCTGATGCCAATCAGAGGGTAAAGTAATGCTGTATAAAGTTAAAAGTGTAATTGCAGTAGAAATACTAAGGTGGCAGCAGAAATTAGGACACAGCTGGAGAGCTTCAACTGTTTTAATTCCCATTTGCTGGGGTGAGTGATCTCAAAGCAGGGGGCAGGGCAGAGGCAGCACAGGGCTGACAGGGGACTTCTGTACAGAAGGACTAGCTGCTGCTCCTCCCCCTCTCTCTCTCCTTTTCCAAAGATTTTTAACCCAGATTACTGAACCTCTCAGCAATTCAGTTTACAGCATAACCCCAGGGATAACTGGGAGAGGCTGAACAAGCTGCAGCACAGGGGGAGGAACAGGTGAGCACACTAAGTGGTAAGAGATAGGTGGGAGAGCCAGGAGCAGCGGCAGAAATATCCAAGCTGCTGAGAGCAATGTGTACAGTAACTGCAGCATCCAGGGCACAGCCCCTGATGCCAAGAACTGGCACTCCAGTCAAGGCCAGCCACAGGAACCAGTGTGCCTCTCACTTGACATTCCTTGAAAACTTGCATTAACTATGGAAATACTAATTCCACATACAACATGGAGAACCATGTATTTCACAAGCAGATGCTAAGGGCAACGTCCTGCTCAGCTTGACGTCAGAGGATGCTGAAGAGCATGGCAAAAACCACACATAATACTTGAGGAACGAAAAGCAACACTTTCTGGAGGAATAAAAACAAGGACTCAAGAGATAAAATCTCATATTTCTTGGATATCTGCTCTTGCCCTAGCTAAAAAGATTTTTAAACAGCATTTGTGCAAATATAAAAAGCTTTTCCTCTCCATTTGTAGCTTTCCTCTGTCCTCCGGTTCCCTCTCGTACTCTCTTCCTGAATCTCCCTTTCTGCGTCCTCCCCTCATGTGCTCCCGCCACAGAGAGGGCAGAAGTGCTTGGGAGCAGCTGTATTTCCTCCTCGCACGCTCCTTCTCCTCGCCCACTCCAGCGGAGGGGAAAGTCCACACCAGCACAGCCTGACTTGTGCTTCGCAGCACTGAGAAAGGCGCGCTGCCAGAGCGGGTCCTTCCACGGCAGCACTATCATCCCTCCGGGTGTTACTGAGGCTCCAGAGTAGGGCACTCTGTGGGTAACATGTGGAGGCCAAACAGACTGTGAGAGGACCTCTTCTTTTCCACATGGCCCCTTGGGCCTCTGCACTGTGTTCCCAAATTGGGTTTAGACAACCTGATGTACAGGAGAAACCAGGAAAAGTAGGAAGGGGGTAAAAAAGGGTGTGAATGAGGAGCAAAACACTGCCCATCTTCTGCAGGTCAAGACAACTGAGAACAGTTGCTTATTACAGCCCTCTCTTTGAGGAAGCACTTTAAGAATAAAAGAGCAATTTTGAAAGTTCCTCAGGGTGGTTTCCTGAACAAGCACGCGGTACTGCCAGAGACAAGTGTTGCATCGCTTTTGTTTTAAACAAGAGGCCTGAGCAGGGCACATAATAGCAGCTGCAGAACACCTACTCTCAAAGAGGAGACATACTCCTGCACTGCAGGAGGTGTTTATTAAAAAATGAAGCACAGCCATTAGGGTAGCAGAGGCAAAAACAACGAGGAAGAGAGGCTAAAACTTTAAGATTGTTTACTTGGAAGTTCCCAAACTTGACTCCTTCAAAAGGCCTCCAGAAGCCAGCTTCGAGGGCAGAAACTTGCTTTGTTTGCCTCCACCATAAAGCCTAACTACAAGGTTCACCTCAACAGCTGCTGCAGATGAAAGCCCTCGAGGGAGAAGGCTACAACACAAACACGTGCCTGAGTGAGCGACTGGAGTGCCCCCTCGCTTGGTGCCACACGCATGGGCAGCGGCACACGGCTCTCCCCAACCCACCGCGCCAGCCCAGGTCTCACAGCCTTGTCTGTAGCCCTGCACGGATGGGCACGACCAGAGGCACGGCCTGAGCTGCCAAGAGAGGGACCGGGGAGCTGCGTCCAAGGGGCCGACGCCATCCTCCATCCCGGGCACACACCCAACCCCGAGGAAAGCGGGAAAGCGAGGGGAAGCAGGGAAGGATCCCAGCCCCGCCAGCGCGGCTTCGGAAGGCAGGAGGAGAGCGTCCCAGCCCGAGACAGAGCAGTCTGGAAGAAAAGAGAGAAAAAGAAAACAGGCGCGAAGCGAGACTCGCCCGCGGGGCCAGGGGCGGCCGCCCCGACCCCGCACCCTGCAGGCGCTGGCCCCGCGGGCAGCCGAGCCGCCCCGCCGCGGCCTGCCCGCCCCGCACGGGCGCCCCCCGCCCCGCCGGGAGCGGGAAGCCAAGCCCCGTCCGCCTTCCCCCCGGGCGCCGCCGGGCCCCGCGCCCCCCCCCCTTACCGCGCTCCGGGCGGGCTAGGCGGCGGGAGGGGACGGCAGGTCCCGCCGGCGCTCCAGCCGCAGCGGCGGCCGGGACATGTTGGGCCGGGCGGCTATTTATAGCGGCAGGAAGCGGCGCGGCGCGGCTCTAGGGCGCCGCTCCCCCGCCGCCCGCGCCGCCGCACATGCCCCGGCCCCGCCGAGCGGGCGGGGGGGCGATGACAGCCGGGCCGGTGGGTGTCTGTCCGCCCCATCTGTCTGCCCGGGGTCGCCGCCCCCGGCGGAGCGAGGCTTTCCCGTGGGATGTCCCTTCCCAGGAAGGTCGCGGCTGGGGGCGGCGTGCGGGATGGCTGCTGAAGACGGTGCCCCCCGCCCGTACCTGCCGTCCTTCCGCCCCGGGTGTTAAGTGGAAGTTAAAAACAAGAGTTAACGGGATAACCATGACACAGGGGAAGGTTTTCGGGTCCCCAGGTGCTGTCGACCTAGATGGTGAATATCGGGAGCTCTTCCAGGGATTCGTCCTGTTCAAAGCCTCGTCGCTTTCCCGGCTACAGCCGCCACCTGCGCTGGCGGGGCGTCCCGGCGGGGGACAGGCGCTGCGCCCGCCCGCTGCCGCCGAGAGCTGCCCCGGCCTTCGGGGAAACCCGCCCCCTCCGAGGGCCGTCAAGCAGCGTCTCCTCGCACCCCACCTCCCGCCGCTCTGGTTCTCCGCAGAGCTCTCCGCACACTTCGTTTTCCCTCCTCCGTCTCCGACGGTCTTGATAGCAACCCGCAGGGGAGGGGTAGTGGAGCCTGGGCAACAGTAAGGCAGCGGGCACAGACACACACAGCGGAGTAGAAACGTAATGAAACAGCGGGAAAGAGGAACTCGGGAAAAACCTCTTCAGATTTGCAGTACGCCGAGGTGTGGGAAGGTCAATTATTCCTATCTACATAGTACCCCCAAAGGCATTTGTGCTTCTTATCTCAATTAACTCATGCAGAGATCTCTTTGCCAGACATGCAATAGTTTCTGCTTCCTTTTCCCACTCAACTTGACTGAGGTTTCTAGAAACAAAACTTCTGTTAACGTTTTGCGTCCATCACTGAGGTCTCTAATGGAAAAAATGTCTAAATTATATATAATGGAGTTGCTTGGGCAGATAGGAGTAAAATTTGAAGGGCAACAACTGTATCCTTAGTGCCTGAGCCAACACATTGATCCCGCATACTTTTGTCTCAGTAGGACTTCACATTTTTGAGATTTTTGGATGATTTTTTTGTTTACTTCATGCATGAATATGGTCCAGCCAAGCAGCTGCATAATGCTGTTGTCTAAAATATATGAATGTTAGGGACAAGTGTCCTGAAGTACTTAAATATATTCTTGATTCCCTTGTAACAGCATGTCCCAGCAAGGTCAGAAACCAAGTAACATGTGTGTTTAGCTAACCTGCTACAACTTAATTTTATGTTTTGACCAGATGACCAGTTGCCCAAAGACAGCATTATGGTGAGACACTCTGCCCTAAGAGCAATGACATTACTGATTTGCCTTCAGTGCAAAGTTTCGAACATCGCCAGTCTTTTATGTAGGTAATTTCTCTGTTTCTGTGTCATTGCATGCTTGGAGCATCACAAAATGGACACAAAAACAGGTTCAATTTTTTTTCCTCCACCCTCTTCTGACCCATGCACGCAACCTAGATTAGCTTGCAAGCAAAAATTATGGAGCTTGCAAATGGAAAAACTGCAGGTACTCTGTGTTTACTGCTTTTACAGACCTAAAGTTCCCTTAAGAGGGTCACAAATCCACATGAGAGTCCTAAGCACGACATACTGCATTTGGGTCATTAGTTGGCTGAAAAGTCACGTAGGGGCAAACAGCTTCTTCCTGTCTAGGTACTGGGGAAATATCATGGGATGTGTTTATTCCAGGCTCCATATAGGATAAACAGCAAACACTGATAGAGATCTGCTTGGCCATTAAAAGTTGGGAAGACATTTTTCCACTGGAGATCTGTGCTGGGATGATGAGAAATGGTGACAACTCTTGCTAGGAAATAGTTCTCCCTTTATGGGGAATCCACCGAGTGAGCCATCATCAGTGTGCTGCGGTCACCTGCAACTTCTGACTCTTGCCTGCTGGTCAGGCTGGCCTGTCGCATGGTAATGGGTGAAATCGTCTTGTCCTTGGTGTAGATGACCCACCTACAGCCAACGGGACTCAGCAGGGCTCTTGCAATGAGCACGGAAGTGGTTGCTTGCAGACTGGCTGTTTTCCCTAGCTCTACCAGTCTTTTATGCTTTTTTAGGGACTGGAGTACAATTGTGTTGGAGAACCTTTTGCAAAGCAGTGTGTGATTGCCCCATCTGTAGTTGAGATTTGATTTCCAGAAAGGGAAAATGCGCTTGGAGCTTTGTTACAAGATTCATCTGAGAGGAGCTTGGGAGACTTTGTACCAATTTCACAATTTTTCAGGAGGAGAAAGAGGAAGGGAATCTACACCCAGGGGCACTCCTGAGGACTGGAAGCTCTGCTAGACTTTATCTAGCACTACTAAACATATGAAAATGTGAGGTCTTGTGACTGGATCCAGGCACAGCAATCTTCTAGAAGTGTCCAAAGTCAAAAGCATTTCCTATGTGCTGAACTATCGGTGACTTTAAAGGCAACATCTCACATAGCACTGTACCAGAAAAGAGTTTTATCTTCAGGGAGGTAATGTGCTTCATTTCTCCAATAGCAGCACAGTGTTTATGCACTTTGCAGGTCCTGCGTTAGGCATACTCTCTCACCCTGCTGTCCCTACCCGCTGTGGTTTGCTTCAGCTGTGGAAACAGGAACTGCTGAGTCAGCACACTGATGAAACTCACACCGCTTTCACACAAGAGGCAGCCACAGCAAGGAGGTTGGCAGCAACTTATATCCTGCAGAAAAAATGAGTACTTAAATTGTCTTACAATTGCCTGAAAGAATAATCCAATTTCTCAAAAAAGTCTCAAACTGAAGGAGGCTGCAGGACCCGAGCACTAGTTGCAGGTGAACGATCATGCCTGGCATACGCAAGGTCATGATCAAGCATTTAGAGTTTGGTGAATGTCATTTTTCTGCTTGCTTTGTTGATCAGCTCAGCTATTTTTTACATAGCCGAGATCAAACTGGCTGAATAGGCAAAATAAGGACAACAAGTTTAGCTCATCTGCCTGGTGACAACGAAGAGCAGTAGCCTGTTCTGATTACAGACTCAAACAGAGGTGAAATTTCCCCTTTGGAGCTGGTACAAGGTAATGGACTTTAAAAATTCAAAGAACCCCTTCAGAAGTATGAGGTCTCCTGAACAGCCCAAGTGCCAGAGAGGAAAGAGATTTGAGGCTGACAGCATCTCTGAGAGCAAAATATTCACGGCACAGTAGAAAGTAGCTGAAGGTCAGCTAAAGGGATGGGAAGGGGAAAGTTAATTGCCAAATTGCTTAAAAATTGGAAAGAGGATGAGATTGAAGAAGATGGAGATGTTCCAGAGAACAGTTATACTAGGGACATAAATAGGGTGTTATCAACAAGCTCAAAGTGAACAAAAGCAGTTTTAATAGCAGGAAGAGGGCAGTTAAGAGGGACAACTAAAGTGCTGAAGGTACTATCACTACAAAAGCTTCCCTTTCTCACCCACAGGCCCCTGGTCTGCCTTTGTATAAATGAGGTCTGCTTACTTCAGCACCACGGTGTTTGCGTTTCACCATTTTTTGTACTTATTAGAGAAATTCAACAGTGAGTGCATGAAGCCTGTTTCTTGGTTTATCATGAGAATTGTTACTCGAAGCTCAGAGCCAAAATTTGCCTGTTGAAGGCAACAAGGCAGCAGAGACGCATGTGTGGGTCGCACGAGTGTTGTCCAAGGCCACCTCCCTGGGGCTGCTGGTGTTACTCACGCAGGAGGGAGTTTAATGTCAAGATTGCAGGGAAAGACTATGGTGCTGTACATGAGAAATCATTAGACAACATTGATAGCAAATTATCTTTGAGAATGACTCAGACAACACATTTACAATATCCAAAGATGCTGTTTTAAAAAGTATACAGATATGCTGACGTTAAAAGGACAGTAGCAGAAGAAATAATCTGTACGTGGGCAAGGGTACTCTTTTTCGGTAGCTGGATACTGGTAACAGGGGAGTATTCAAAGCAAAGCAAAAAAAAAAAAGCAGATGAACTGTAGCCTGCAGCGTGCTTATTGATGTTTGGAGGACCATCTGTTTGGAGAGTCAGAGCACAATTCCCAGATTCTGCAAACTAAGAAGGGAAGTTATTAACATTTACTTTGCCCGGTGTCACATCTATTTAGACACAAGAAGTTCATCAAGACTCAGAGCGATAGGTAAGCAGAATATTTGTTGACAAATCAAACTGTTACAAACAAAAATTTTTGAATGCATAATTTCAAATTTTTTTTTCTGAGGAAGTGGAAGGAAAACACTGTAACATGATAACTTGCTGTGTATGAAGAGAGCTGGAGAAGCGAGCACACAGCCATGAACCCTGGCACACGAATAGGTGGAATTTGGAGTCCAAGACTCAGCTCTAGCCTTGAGGGAGCTGGAGAAGCTGAATAAAGATACTGTAGATGCTCACCATGGATCTTGTTACTTGATGTTGATTTTTAATGCTAGGATTCAACCACATGCTGTTCTAAGAGGATTGTTCTGCCAATTTTAGTGCCAATCACAGTCTCCCAAATTAAGTCCCAGGCACCACTGAGTAGCAGCTTAGCTCACGGTGAGCTGGGGAGCTGCGTGAGTCCTGCCCAGGGCTGAGAGCTGAGGACTCACACTGAAGACAAGCAGAACTGCAGCAAGCACTACGTCTGTCAGCAGAGGTTTTGCCCACTATACACCTTCAGCAATTGTTTACAGCATTAATGATCATCCAGGGAGGCAAAGATTACCATCACCCAAACCATAAGAGCTGAGCAGAGCATTACAAGCGATCGATCGCCCCAGACAAACTGTTTGCTTTGCTTAGGACCAAAACATTGTCTAGCAAACACTAGGCAATGATGGAAGTATTGCACAAGCGCTTAGTTTTCCCTAAAGAGTGCTTCTAATGTCTGTCCTCTGCAGACACGGCACATTCCTGTAGAGCATTAACGTAATACAAATTATTTTATTAAACTCACAACAAATTATTTACAGCTGTTAGCAAAATAGTCTTATTGGCTTGGACAACCAGCTGAGAAAGATGAGTAACTTGTAGCAGTTGCCCCACCTCTCCTTATTTATTTTCGAAAAAAAATAAGCAGCACTGCTAATATTTCCACTCTGTATTACTGAAATGCTCATAGACTTACTCCGTACGCTGAGCATTTATTAAGACCAAGTGTCTTTGGCCAAAATCCACACTACCTGGTTTTAGCCACTAGAGTGAGCTGCTGCTCAACGTTTGAACAAAGTTCGGGTCGTCAGTTATTGCTGCTCGGAAGAGGAGGTGTCCTGTCGTTTTGTCATACATCAGTAAAACTGAGATCCACGCTTTCTCTAGGAATGATCTTTGTGATGCTGTATCTGACTTAAGTGCTTATGATCTCTTTCAGCAGGGCAGGGGACAGTTTTCAGGGAACAGAGAGAATTGTGTTTAAGATGTTATACTGAGCACTCCCAAATTTGAAGTTGCCCACATATTAGTCACCACTCAAAACTGAGAGCGGAAACCAACCTTCCCAGAACAGAGTAGGCTGAGTACAGAGCTTACCTATGGATACCATCCTTTCCTCTCTGGTCTAAACTTTTCCCTTGGGATGCAATTGTAGAACATCTCTATTGACAACTGAAAATCCTGAGCATTAACATATGAAGAATGTGCAGCTTCTCCTAATGAGTGGGCAAAAATAAGAGTGCAGCAACATAGGCACTGAGCTCGGTGATAAAACCTGTCAAACAAGCCCTTTACCACGGGACTTGATAACAAAAAGTACTTGTGAGACCCAACTGCCTGTGGCTGGATCCTTCCACTCTAAGGAGCAGTCCGTCTTTGCTGCATCAAGAGTTTCTACAGGTAGAGTCACAGATGACAGTCAGTCATTTCACATTTGTGCATGAAAATCAAGTGCTTAAGCATGGAGTCCGAGATATTCTAGTGGTTAACATCTAGTGTTACATGAGGAGTCATTTGTGACTCTGCCAATACAAAAACCACAGAGCAGATGTTGAAACCAGCTTGAACACTGAAGTTGGATACAGATTTACAGCTCTGCTAAAGTTTATTACAGTGCTATTGATTTCACTGGAATTGTATTTGTGGGTTACAAAGTCAGACAGTTGTATTAATACATTAACATTTTTAATAAAGGGTAAAATAGCTCAAAACCTGGCTGACAGCCATTCAGTCTACCAGTAACACAAGTGTTAATTTTGGGAGTGAAATGCCACTGAGCAGCAGCTCACAAGTGCTAAATATCAAACCTTACATTTCATCACCCTGTTCTTTCCCAGCAGGGACTGATTCCTGTCTGTGAAACCTTCGGAGGCTGGCCAGGTTTTTATGGTTAAGATGCTTTCATATGTTGACCAGGATAGCAAATAGTTTCCAGTTGATGTTCATCCTTGCTGATTTAATTCAATAAGGCGACCAGCAAATACAGCTAATGTTCCTATTATACAAACTAGCATAAATATGCCAAGGAGAAGATGATCAACCACCATTGCAACGAATTTCCATTCTTCTGCAGCCTAGGAAAGAAAAAAAGGAGATAGTAAAATCCCAGCAGAACCATGTTTGTTATGAGCATTCTTGTAATTTACTCTTGGATAAGAGAAAAGCTCTTCCTTAAGTTCCATTATTATTATGCGAAAGGTACTAATTTTCTTTTCAAATGCAGGTGAGTAGTTGAGAAAGTCTAAGCTACCTAGAAATGCAATTTTTAAACCTAAACTTTTTAAAACCCTGGCAACTTGGTGAACAACTTCATTAACAAGAAACCTTTAAAAACTTGATTTTTAGTGAAAGTACAGTTACTTTTGAAAGAGAGTTTGAAACATTGAAAGCAAAACACTTAGTTTCACACAATGATACTGTTTTTGGTTTTTTTTCATTCTCTTGGGATACCTAAGCAATTGTCATTAACTTAGTTCTAATGTCTGCATTCCATACCCAGTATAGACTCTAACGTCTGGGAAAACCTTCTCTGTAGCTCCCTTAACCTTTTTTTCCAGTTGTGGGAACCACTTGCTCCATGACTGTGTTTTCACTGGATTCTCTTGTGGGAACACAGCACTGTAAGAGCAAGCAGAGTGTGAAGTGCTAAGTGTAGCAAGGCTCGGGATCTCCATCCTCTAACTCTGCCTTACAGAGACACGTACTGCCCTAAGGCACCCTCTGCTTTGCCTTAGTTGCCCCACAAGTAGAAGAGGCTGTTTTATCTAGAGGACACGGATAATCAGTGCTGTTTTGAGGTGGTTCATAAAGTGTCTAAATGAATGAAGCAAAGTGGTAGCGTTCAGAAGGTACAAGCCTCAGTTTATTTGGAGAACCTGACTTCTGAAAGCTCCTGGAAGTGGTATCAGTGGTGCCCAGATGACACAAGCAGCTGGGCTCCACTTCCGAAGGAAGTGCTTGCCAGTAACCTGAAGACCCTCCTTGTAAGCCCAAGCGGAAGCAAAGCCCAGAGGCACTGAAGCCCTGCCAGCCCCACTGAAGGTAACACTGTATCTTCAGAGAGGCACAGGAGTCATGGGGAACATGAGCCTACAGCCAGAACTATTCCGCATGCTCCAGGAATTTGGTCGCAGGAACAAACACTGTGGTGTAAATCCTGCCCATGGGAAGGAGACACCTTCTTTTCAAGAGCATAGCCAAATTATTGCCCCCAAGAACTCCCTCCCCATTTTTCCACAGCAGCTCAACAGGAAAGGTCTATGATGATTTAGAGAGGTGAATTACCAGTACTGAATTATCCATGCAAAAGTTGCATGAGCTGTGATAACTGAAATGAAAGAGGGAGTTAACTGCTTTGAATGTGCTAGGAGACAGCAGAGCTAGGTTTTCCTGGGGAACACTGCCATATGTGACTCCACACGCATTTATCCTTCCTTTGGCTTGCAGTGTGGAAAAAGTCAGTAATCTGAGTAGCTCGTGACGTGCTTCGCTTGCAGGGACTACTTGTAGCATTCAGGAATAAAACAAAACCTCATTGAAATTGGAATTATCACTTGTAAGTTACACTTAGCACTTCTCAGATAAAACTCCTAGCCTTTTAGATATCAACTTGCTTCTTGGCTTTCCAAAAGTGACAGGAACCTTCTTACCACAGGTGGAAGATGTGTGAGCGGGAGACGGGAGGAATATGTTTTGGAACTTGCTCACAGTGCTTGAAACTGCTTTTTTACTCACAGATGCTCCATCTCTATGGCTTCACATATCACATTTAGAAAACCTTTTTTTTGCACACACACACACGCACACACAATACTCAATTGCCACTTGCAACACTTGTCTGTCACTCGTTGTTGACTGTATTTAGGGAAGAAGACTGTCCACTGCTAAAGCCAAACAAGGGCTCAGAGTGTTTTTATGAGGTGGGGATATTTTGCCAGAAAAATAACATGTTACAATTTGAAAGCAAGAAATGAATCATGCACAAAAAATGCCTTACATTATTGGCTTCTTGGTCCGATTTCATAGTTTCTGCAATGTATTTGATTCCCTCAATAGCATTTTTCACATCTGGATTTCTGGTAAGCGGGGAGTAGAAGTTGACAGGCACAGAACCTGGCTTCCCAGAAATTTCAGAAATATCAATATCTTCTGCAAAAATATTTTTGTCTTGTTTATCCCTGGACGGTCGTTTCATTGTAGAGAAAAACATGACATTTGGGATTGTGTCAATGAAGATCTGAAAACAAAGAGGGTGAAGATGACAGCTGCTGGTCAGCAGGGCTGTGTTACAGATGCGGCTGAACAAAGGCAAGCCTCTGCTGTCCCAAATCTCTTCCCGCGCTGGATTAGCTACAGATTCCCTCTCCGAGTATGTCACAGCCTGTGCCTTGGCCAGACTGGGGCTTTTGTCAGCCTTATGTCCTGGGGCAGATGTAGTCACCCACGGGATTGTCACACGTTTTTCTGGAAACCATTTCCCCCTGCCTGACAGCCAACGTCTATGTGTGAAGGGGGATGCGATACCCTGGAGCAGACCCTCAGCTAGTGAGAACTGACAGAGCTCCATCAATTTCATCTAATTTGGAACATATTGCTTACGAATTTGACTTGAAGAATTGACTACAAAGGATCTCTTTTGGCTACTTACTTTTCACATTACAAATGCTTGTTATATATGCATATAGGGTTTGCAATAATTTCCTTTGGAGTCACAACAGTTTGCTGCCAGAGCAATTGTAAGCATATGCAGTGTTTACCTGTTGAAATCTCCCTTCTGCGGGGATATTTTTTGTGCTGCAGAGTGACTCTGCTGCAAGTTATAGCCTTAAAAGTATAATCAGAAATACACAGAAAAATCCCCTATTCATGTCATGGCCTAACATGAACCTGGGCCAGCTTGAAAAAGGCAAGAATAACTAAACGGATCCTCTTTGGTACTGTCTTCCTGGCAAAAAACTTGTGATGACAGACATCCAATTTTTTCTTCATCTTGTGGTTACCATTTAGATTACTCTGCAAGGATCTCCTTGTTTCTGAAGGACTGCAGAGCAATTGTATTTATTGGAAAAGTACAAGGTAGATCATAGTTTTTGCCAACCTCTCATTTGCAAAACAGGATGCTGAAGGCAGGTATTCCCAGTGGCCTTTGTGCTCTGCACTCACGTGGGTTGGCAAATTTGGCCACTGGCAGAGAGTAGTGCTTTGCAGTCAGATGGAGAATTGGACTAGGAAACGTAATTTGAGTCCAGTTGGACGTTTTCTTTTTCCTGTACCTTCATCTGCCCGTGTTTTGCCTCATCTGCACAACTCAACCCTGGCGGACAGCTTAGTTCCTTAAGCAGGCATTTTAGCAGTCTTGCTGACTTTATGCACAGCTGAGTAGTAAACACTGGCTCTTGTGCCTAGAGAGATTTAACGTGATGCATTTACTTCCCCAATTCTTGTTGACTTTTATGAGAAAACCTGCTAATAAAATACGGAGTGCTCAGTGGAAACCAGGAAACATGCAAAGCCATAGAGCTCACCTTCCTGACCCAGTGTGGCATGGTGTGAGTGCTGGGGGACCGGTGGTGGGTGTTGATGACGATGACCGTGATGATGATTGAAGCGATGACAAACACCATTGTGAACAACATGTATTTGCCTATCAGAGGCACTGCACTGGAGGTGGAGGGGATCAGTTCCACGATGACCAGAAGGAACACAGTCAAAGACAGCAGGACAGAGATGCTCAGAGTCATTTTCTCACCTGTCATGCAAAAAAATTAAAAATTTATTAAATCACTGCTCTTAACATTCAGTACAGAGAGTACTTATTTGAAAAGATATGATGCAGACAATGGCTGTTCACACAAGTACACGTGTGTGCATCTGGAGTGGTATCATCTCTCGTAGCATCCACAGCAGTAACTAGGCTGGCCAAACCAGAGACCCTAACGTAGCGTCAGCTCCAGCAGTCAGGTGGGAATCATGAGGCATGGCGGGGCTAATGTATGGGTGATGGATGCAGAAAGCTTACTTGCCAGGAGCACTTCATGGGCTGTGTGTTTTGAATGATGAAGTATAGGCACCTGATTAATGCTTGCTCCCCAGTCTCCTGGGGTTCGCTTGCCTTACTCTCTGGCAGGCTCGTGCTGGGCTGAGCGAGCAGACAAAAATCACATCTGACACCGGAGGTCAGTTGCTATTTGAGATCTTGCAGTATGTAGGGATGTCAAAACATGATTTACACATCTTTTTTTTCTATCCAGTTCAACTTTATAGAAAGTTTTCCACTGGAAAAAAAAAAAAAAAGGGTCAAGTATTTCATAGAAGCAGCTTAAGGAAATTAATCAGTGTGAAAAGCCAGCACAAGGTAAAAGGAATGAAGCAGAGGAAATGCTTGCAGGGAATAAGAGCTGCTCAGCCTGGATGAAGGAGGCCAGGACAGGCCAGGATTACCCTGTGTCACACGAGATAATGTACGTGAACCAATAACAAGCTCTCTGCCTCTGACATGGTGCAGAAGGGCCGTGGTCATTTCTGTGTGCTCTCTTAATGTTTACTACCTACCTACCTCTGGCAAAACATAAAAATCAACTATCTACATCTTTATTTTGTGGAAGTTAACTAGATAATCAGTGATTTCTGGGGAAAATCCACCCAATTTATTTAAATCGGTAGTTTCACCTTTCAGTGCTTACTCTCAATTTGCAGAATCTTTAGAGCCATTCTTTTGATGTGAAATGTCCAATTTTAGGAAGTGCTGCCCTTGCTGGTGATTTCAGATACTGAGAACTCCTCAGAAACTTGTTAGAAGAGCTATTTCTGCAGCAGTAGAGTGAGTAAATTTACGTACCCGAGTCTGTGGGTAGGTAAAAAACGAACCCAGTTAAAAAGGAGAAAAGCAGGCAGGGAATGATGACATTCACAATGAAGTAGAGAGGCAGGCGCTGCATGAGGAAGTGGTAGGTGATGTCCAGGTATGGGGTGTCAGGACAGCAAGCGTAGTAAACCCAGTGTTTCCAGCCACGGTAGTCCTTCATCACCCACTCTCCACTCTCCATGAAGTTACTCAGATCTGGACGATCACTCTCCTGACAGCAAAAAAAACCAAAACCATACTCTCAATATTAGGTGCTATGAACAAAATCAAAACAGAATTCCGAATAACTCAGGCACTTCATGCATTTTTGTCAGCAAACCATTCTTATCTAAGTTACTTTGCCTTAGAATATCATCCTCTACGCAGCATTCAACTAAGTATTTTACAAAAACAATCAGGGTTAACTGACCAAAGAGAAAGACTGATTAAGTATTTACAGATAGGCATACCTGAGGAGACAGGGAGAGTCCTTGCAAATGGAAAGCCATGAGCACAGAAAAATCACACCCCACACACCCCCACCAAAAAAAAAGAAAACAAACAAAAGCAGAACAGGCAGCACCATAAAGAGTGCTGTGAAACTGTCAGAGGATAGACAGGTAGGAGACTGTTAGGGCACAGGAATTATGCATATGACAAATTTTGTAAGCCAAACCAGGAAATTTTGTTCTTGATCTAGCAGTTGGGCTTTTATATGTTACAGGTAGTGCCTAATTCTTCTTCAGTCAAAACAAGGTTATATTCCACTCTAAATCTGAAATTTCCTTAAAAATATGCCTAGGTCTTTATTCCTTTTCCGAGTTACAAACTTCTTGCTTACCGGGTTAATAACAACCATTGTACCATCATACGTCCAAGTTCCCAGTTTCATACTGCAGTTCTGCTGGTCAAATGGGAAGTACGTGACTATAATTTCACAGTAACTTTTAAAAATAGCTGGTGGTGTCCAGGTGATCCGACCCGTGTGCTCCAGAAGGACTTTGGTGAACTTAACGATTGCAAAATCACCGTCTGCACTGCAAATGGAACAAGGATATTGATGGCAATGCGGGCGGCTTAACTAACATCACCGAAGGATTCCTTGTGGCTGTGGCTGGACTGATCGCCCCAGTGCCATCGTGCCTGCTCCGCGAGAACCTTGCTCTGAGCCATGCAACCACCAGCCCTGATGTCCTGGGAAAGCAGCCCCACCATAGCTGTGCCAGGGGCAGAGCCACCCCTCCCCTCCCTAGCACTCCTTACTTGTTGTAAAGAACAAGGTCTGGAAGCCAGATATCATCTGAAGGGATGCGGATTTTTTTAACGCCACCGTAGTCGTCTGGATTCCATTTGAGGTTGACGTCTGTCCATTGCTAAAGAGGGAGGATTTCAGCCACTGAGAGCCTCTTCCAGGGGCTAGTTTTGGTACTTCCTAGAAACACACCTCCCTTGCTTTAGGACATACAGGTAAACATAAACATATGCTAATGGGATCCCCAGCTGATTTTTTTACATTAACATAAATTTTAGTTTAAGAAGCTTGTAAATATAAAAAACACAAACAATAAATATATCAGAAGTCTATTGTTTGAAATGCAATGCAAAATGCTTTTCTTAAGGTTCTTATTGTCTAGTGCATATTGTTCTTGAGACCCCAGAAAGAAGAAATGCTCTGCTGGCTGACCCAACTGTCAAAGTTACCGCTGAAAGTATAACAGAGTAGTTAATTCCTGTCTGTTTCCAGAGCATTTATTTGAATTGGATGAAATGTTTAGCAATATTTAGTTACCTGTTTCAGGCGTACATTGGTTGTCACAATCTGATTTACTTCATCCTTAGGATAAAAAAAAAAAAAAAAAAAAAAAGGCAGTAGCAGCAAATACCATGATTAAAGGAGAAAATTTTTTTCCTTGGAAAAATGACACTATTTGGCACTATCACGCAAGCCAGCAGGTCAACATGTACCACACCGTCGTACCGTACCACGCTAATAAGTTGAATGAGCTGCAGCCCGACGGTGACCACGACGACGTCCCGATGGTCCTCCACTGGGCGCACCATCTTGTTGTAGTCCCTGAACAAGTCCTCAACAAGGCGGGTCTCGTGCTCATAGCACAGGGCCAGCCCAGCTGCAGAAAAGCAGAGGTGGCATCAGTGAGATGGGAAAGGGGACGGGCTACAGTGCCCTCAGTGTGAGGTGGGCATGAAGGAAACACTGTCAACAGCAAGCTGCTAGTGGCGGGTGGACACTAAGTCCTCTGTGTGACTCCTCGTTTCAGATGTGCATTATGTGCGTTGCAAATACCATTGGCAGGGGTAACTATCTATCTGATCTGGAAGTCAGCCTAAGAGCAAGGCAACAGCGGCCTCCATCCAGCAGATGAATAAAAATGAAGAGCCATGATTGTGGACTGAGCATTAGGAACCTCCTCCAGGCTCTCCTAATCCGCAAGTGATCTTACATGCAATACTTGTGGTCAGTTAAGTGCAGAGAATACACATAGTCAGGGATTTCTGATGTCTTCTTGACCTTCAATTCTGTGGACCTGCCTGTGACAGTAACATTAAGCGACAGAGCCGAGAACAACAGCCATTGAGGTGAAACCACAATCTGAAGCCTAAGCAGAGCAGGAGCTCAACAGAAGTTGCTCAGGTTGTGTTTGTGGTGAGAGAGAAGAAAACCATTTGTAGTGATCCCTTATTGCCCTTTCCTCAGGGAAGGTCTCAACCTCTCTTTGGAGAACTCTGCCCACCGAGTGTGCAATGTAACTGGGCGGTACTACACAGAAGGGCACTTGTAAGAAGAACATCACAAGGGAAAATGACTTTGCTTCAGTACAGCTTTAGCAGAGTGCCGTGTGGCATTGTACTCCCAAGGGCTGATTCCCACCTCACAGAAAACCAGTCGAACCCCATTTCCAGCTCGCCTGTTTCATAGCAAGCAGCTGCATCACGTACCTACGCTGTAGCTGCTTTGCTGTTACAGGGGAGTAGAACAAATGCAAGAGGGGCTTGGGAATGTTTTTACATGTATCCTCTTTTAAAGGTAGCAAGAGGGAACAGAACAGTTAAGCCTCACCACAGGCGTTTTTGGCAGGTCCCATCCTTGCTTTCCCCTGTTTCAGTTTGAATCCTTGGCCACTGAAGTCAACAAGAGTTTTGCTGCTGACTCCAAACTAAGCCAGGATTTCCCCTTGTTTCCTAACTGACTTTTCATCAGCTCCTTTTATATAGTGGAGCTGAAATGCCAAGGATTCTGTCTTGGCCTTGTCCTGCCATGAGATTGTATTAAAATCTTGGCTGCCATTGAGAAATCTGCCTGCCTCAGACAAGCACTGCCTGCTGGCCCTGGCCAGGCTGCTGGGCTGGGGTCGGCAGGAATCGTCTTTCAATTTTTAAGTTATGATCACAGCATCATATGCAAGTCAAGCTCTTTGCTATGCTTTATTACAACAATTAAGACCCTTTGAATTGCTACCTTCTGGTGCTGCTTGGTAGGAATTTAGTATACTGCTTGAATTTGGTGAAAAGTTTTTAAGATCATAAAATACTTACTCTTTTAAGGACAGTTTAAAAAGAATTATCCAAGTACAACATATGACGCTGCAAATAAATTCTTCTTCCTTTTCGGTAGTCCCACAACTTAATGAAAATTATTGTAATGAATTGTTACATTTCAAGCCATGTTCACTAGATCTTTTCACGCATTTTGAAACACGCATAGCACTAGAGTAAATGACAGCATTGCAAAAAAGATGACAAAGAGATAAAACAATTAAAACCAAAAACTTCTTACTTAAAAATACCTGCTGTCTGGAACTACAAATATCTGAGCTGTTATCAATACACTCCAAAGCTCTCATTTAAATTATTTGTTGCGTTCATAATTAGTATCAACAGGACGGGCTGCTCCCAGGACACACATTCACTCACATCGATGTACATGTAAAGCCCTGGTCCTGCACACTTGGAAAGGAGCCGACCCCCGGTCACGGCAATGGTTGAGGTGCTTTTACCTGTGAAGATGAGGAGGAGTGCACGATGGGCCTTCATCATCCTGGCTCCCTCTTGCTAGTCACACAGATCGGGGCACAAACAAAGCGCCTTTAAGGTCTCCTCAGGAGTGCTGTGGTGCCTCCGGCCAGGGTGCTGGCAAAATATAATCACCAAGGTATTAATTTACAGCACCTGTTTTTGGGAATGACAGCTGAGGGCCACTGCACCACCAGGCTGGAAACGGGAGCATAGTGTGTATCACCAGTCAAGTATCTTCTGCTGTTTACAGACGATCATTTTTTCTAAGTGGCGATGTGATCTATAAGTTAATAAACAAATAAATATATAAATAAAGATAAGAAAGGATTATCTGTAGAATAACTGAACATCTTGGTGAGATCTCACAGACTTCCTGACCTGGAGCGCCAAAGCTGCATGTCATCCTTTTTGACCAGAACAATCTGTCAGATTTGGGATTTTGTTTCTCTGAGGAAAAGCGGATTGCAGCAGTTTATTTCTGATGCACCCTCACCAGCGTACAGGTTGCGCTCTGGGATTAGGCTGCTCCCTTTACTTTAAAGATTTCCCATTTACCTGTGAAGTGATCAAATATGATCAAGAGAGATCCACCTCCTTGAATCTACCAGGATTTTCAGAACGTACTCAGTAGAGTCTCCCCTTGAAATTTTTTAACTAACCTAAGTAACCTGAAGTAAAAGGGAAACCATCCCATAGAAGTGTGAAAAGCAAATGGTAGGAAGGTATGATTGGTTTCTATAGCAGGGCAGGTCCGGTGGATTGCTCACTGTTGTCATAAATTGCATGGAAAAGGGGTGAAGAGTGAGGTGTTCAGTAATAATACTTGGTTATTCAGGATAGCAAAAGAAACAACTAGAGAAAAATTATACATATGTAATATATGTCACTTATATATATAATATATATAATGTGTATTTTATATGTAATAAATATACATACGTAATATATATATAATATATACAGACACATATTTATGATGACCTCCTCTGAGCACACTGATATCACTCAAGAATAAAATCCTGAGACAGACAGTTCTGTGGAGTGCTCAGAAGTGCGAGAAAAACAAGTCCATTAGTTCCTAGGAAGGGAGATAAAGCAAACGGGAAAGATACCACTATAAATCCACAGTGTCCTGAGTGCTCTTCGCAGTTCTGGTCCTCTGGTTTCAAAAGGAGACTTGGAAAAGGCCCAGGAGAAAGTGTCAACAGCATCCTCATTACAGACTGGGTCCTGTGTCTGGAATGGAGAGACAGTATGAAACTTCAGTTTGGAAGAGAAACCAGAGAGAAAAAGAGCTTTGGATAGGGTTTGTAAAATCCCAGGTGGTCTGAAGAAGGCAAATTTGGATTCACTCACTGCCCCATTATAAAAATATAGAGGGCATCAAAGAAACTTTGAGTTGTCTGGCTTAATCAAGACAGCCCTTCACACCACAAGGCTGCAGTGGAACTCAGTGCCATAGGAATTTCTCATTGTCAGAAGTTCACATGCATTCAGAGAAAGTGGTCTGATAAATTTACCTTGTGCTATTAAATAAATCAAGCCCAACAAGATGTCTGCTACAGAAGTCCCAGAGTCACAAGTCACAGGGAACTGGGGAAGCATCAAGTCACAGGCAGGGTCATGGGGAAATCCTCCTAAATATTTGCCCTGCTCTTGTGCTTTTTCTTAGGCACCTGTTGCTTGGAGACATTGTACCAAGTGACCTGTCAGAACTGTTCTTCTACAAATTTCATTTTCCAGGAAGCATTCTCCCACAAAAATCTTTCTTAGTTCTTGCCTCTGGATGACACCAGATGTACTTTATATTTCTTATAGGATAACCTTTGTGCTGTCTGCCAGCTGGCTTGGTGTTTCATGCTGCTTGCCACTATTATTACTATTTTAATAAATTTTTTTTTAATCATTCCTGCTCACCCATCCCTCTCCAGTACCTCAGCACTCAGCCTCTGCATTTACATTCATCCTGCAGTAAAAAGTCTCCATCAACATAACTCTGTCCCTGGTCAGCAGCTCCCATTGTTGCAGCTATCTTATTTCAAACAAGTGGCTGGTTGCCTCCAACCTTTATCCCAGGCTGGGCAGCTGCTGTGCCCAGCGTAGATACAATTGCACGAAGGCATTGCAGGAATGCTGACACTGCCCCTGCGGATCCTCTCAGGGTCTCTCAAAGCATTCCTGCCTGTTCAAAACAGATGGAGGAGAGTGTTACCACACTCTTTGGAAAATTATAGCTCTGTTGTCCCCCCCAAACAAGGTCTAGCTGCTTGGTATTGGCAGGATGCAGTATCTGTAGGAGCCCCAGAAAGCCTGCAGCCTGATCAATCAGGTATTTCTCCTGCTTCTCACCTGAGATCAGCCCCCCACCCTGGGAGCCAGCTACCCCTTGCTGGCTGGAGGTCAGAGTTCACCCTGGAAGAGGCAGGAGCGGGTGACATGTATTATGTCGCTTGCCTTTGGGGAGCGACAGCTTGGCTGCAAGGAACATTCATTAGCAGAGGCACAAGACTATTTCCCTCCTCCCAATATCAAGGCAACCCAAGCTCCTGTAGTTAAAAATGGACAGAGAAGTGAATGCTGCTTGTTGCTAACGGAGCAACGTGACCCATCATGACCAAGGTGAAAAAGCAAGGGGAGGGGCGAAACTATACTGAGTGCTAGAATTTGATTTATTGCTATGAAGATTGTTTTTGTTACCTTCAGCGTACTCAGAGGATTTTTGACAACTGTTTTATTCACCATGAGCGTGGTGAGACACTGGCACAGGTTGCCCAGAGAGGTGGTGGAAGCCCCATCCCTGGAAGTTTTTAAGACCAGGCTGGATGGGGCTCTGGGCAGCCTGATCAAGTGGGGGATGTCCCTGCCCATGGCAGGGGGTTTGGAACTAGATGATCTTTAATGTCCCTTCCAAACCTGACAATTCCATGATTCTCCCACAGAAAAACCCTTTTCGTATCTATCTCAACTCTGACCTTTCTGGCTTGGTTTGTGAGCCCCCTTCCTGACCCAGACGTCAGACAAACCCACTGCCCACCATGCTAATGGCACACCAGTCTCATTCATAGTGACTGGAAAGAAGCAGAACTCACCACTTGCTGAATATAGGGTATCAGTTCTTCTCCTCTCATACCAGGAGCAAACGCCCAGCCCAGCCTGAAGTAGTCAGCTGTGAACAAGTCCTGCTGCAGGTAAGCCTCTCGGGCAGGGTGATGTCATACAGCTGTGTTACAAGTGGCCAAAATACCCAGTGCTTTGGACAGAGTGAGGAATACAAGATTTTCACTGAAATCTTTGTCACAGAATTACTTGCATAAATTCAATGACTCACTAGAAAAATCAGGAAGCTCCAGTGGTTGTAGGGCCTGCATGGGGGAAGCAGAAGTGAAAATAATAGAAAGAATAGAGAAAAGGTAAATATTGCATCAGAGAAATGAAGGGCACAAAAGCTGAAAATATTAGTGGTGTTCATTTGGGATTTTTTTTAGCTTCTAAATGCAGTATACGCATTTTTAAGTGCAGAAAAATGGCATTGTTGTTGACAGCAGATTACGGCAGCACCGGATAAGAGAAGGCAGGTGGTTAGATAAATAATTCGTGAGCTTGCCATGTGTTTGTGACCAGAGAGTGCTTCTGGGCAGAGGCAGCAGCAGCGCGCACAGCCCAGCGAGCTCACACGGCTCCGGCGGCTCCGCGCTGTCGCCACCAGGTGGCAACAGATGGCCACGAAAGAGGAGCCGGCAAACTGTCCCCTGCAAGAGCAAAACAGAAGGAATAAATATTTCTAAGAAATGCATTCGAGGAATTCACGACGGTCTTGAGATGCTAATGCACTTGCCGCGAGTACTTCCCCTGTTCATTCCGGTGCCCATAAGAACACGTTAAGCATTAACAGACACATCACAGATAGAATTCAACTCCACAATGCAAGAAATTCAAAGTTACAGTTTTCCATACTGAGACACGCCTCAGGCATCCTGCAAACATGTTTTATCCCTACGAACGTTTGTAGCAAATTTGTTTTCAGCATATCTTTTCCTTCTTTTCTATTACACAGGCCAAAAGAATCACAAATACCAAAAATTGACTCAAAAATGGTGATCTTAACCTCTGCAGAATGTGTATTTTATAGCATAGACACAGTGCACATTTGTCTAATCAGAAGGATGCTTCTGGAAAAAAGGACCCAAGTGCGGAAAGAAAGAGAAGAGCAAAGAAAAGATCCCACATCAATTAGAGAAACCACAATCACAAAACGCACAGTTAGATCGAGTGGCACAAAATACTGCTCTCCTTTAAAGAGGCATCAGCCCTCATGGTCACGTTGCTCAGATCAAAACGACACTGGCAACAGAGACTCATTCACCCAGCCTGAAGAAGGCTGGTGCAGCAGTGAAAACGGAGACCAGCAATAACCAGAGACACAGTCCGGTGAGGTGACAGGAACACGCTGACCTGTGACGAAGCGTCAGAGTTGGCAAGAAGCTTGCAGCTTCACATGGCCTTTCTGTCGTGGGAACTCCAGGAAACCAGTCCTGGAGCTAAACGAAGTTGCTGAACAAAGCAGTGGTAAACTCAACTCCAGCTATCACCCCTGACAACATTGCTTCTAGGGCTCCTGTCCAAGTACTGGGGCTTATCTCTGGGACCTGAGTCACGTTGGAATGCCAGATGAGACAATGAAAGAGGACAAGTGCATTAGACCCGAGGTTTTTCTGCCCCGTGGGTCACTCTGTCAGCACAGCAACTTGCATGAGCCATGCTGGAACAGTGAGAACAGCAAAGGAACAGCTTTGCTGCTCCATCCCCTCACAAAGACTTCCCCGCACAGCAGGACTTCTCAGATATTTTGCCTCTGTGGTCAGGAGAATCTCATTCATGTCTGGATGCAGCTAGGTGACACCTATATTTATTAAAAACTCTGCCCTTACCAAGCAGCACAAGTCACCAGTTGGAAAACGCACTCAGCCTGGTACAAATCATTACTACTGCCTGTTCTGAACTTCATCTCCAACCACCATGCTTGAATTTTATCTCTGCAGATGCAGAAAAACTCCACGAAGCCTAAAAGGCTGGCAAGCTGATAGTAAAATTGAGCAGAGAGAATGGCCTGGGTGTGGATATAAGGATATAATTGACTACAACCCTTCTGCAATGTCATCAATCCCAAATACAAAAGCAATTAAATCCTGGAACATGCAGCACCCCATGGTACATTCCCCACATAACCCTAGCCACGGGATGGGAGCACAAACATCCATCTGGACATCACCTGCTTCCCACGCACGCGGCATCACCTCACCCCACATCTGTGGCAAGTGCAGTCAGGATAAACTTTTGCAACCCCAAGAACACCTCAGTAACCCAATAAGGGTCTTGAGATATCTAGCTTTGAGGTGCAGATTCTCTCTTTGCCGGCTAAATGCATAGAAAAAGTTTATTTTGGTTTTAATTCTGCAGGCAGGGCCGAGCCGCAGAGCACTCTGTTCCTTTGCACACAGTCTTTCCCCTTCCTGATCCCAGGAAACACTTAACGGCGGTCTCTGCAAAGCATCTCTCTCACCTAGAGCTGCTGTGGTTGCCTTTAAAAAGTCAACATTTACCTCAATGTGCTATTTGAGTCATCACAGCATTTTAAAGCAGGAAACGCCACCCTCTACCCGTGTTGTCCCTTAGCTCCCAGGGATGGATTTCTGCTCTGGCACAGGACATGCTTGGGTCTGTTGACATGTGCTTTACCCTGGACTGACCACATGCCAAAATATGCACTTTTTTTACTTATGTTGGGACCTTTGCCAGCACATACAGAGCATTTTGTTCCTAATTAGTGGAAAATACTGGCTTCTGTGGTGCCTGGTGTGTAGCTCTCACCTGTCGCATGAAGTTTATTTTGCCTCCTTGGCAGGTTTTTGCCACCTTCCTCTTGTGTTGGACAACAGGGAACTTACAAGCTTGTGTTTATATCTGGTAAAAGAGAAAAACAAAAACATACTCTTAAGTCAAGAAACACATTCAAAGTGATGAATTATTATAAAACCCCCACTTCGGAGTGTATTTTGTAGCGCGTGGAGGCTTTGGGTTCCTGCAGGAGGGGTGAGAGCTCATAGCAGCATGGCACGTCTGGGTGGGACTTAAAGCCAGGCAGGAGGCTGTTCCCATGCCTCTGACAGCCCAGACTGATTTCTGTACTTGGGATTGCATATGAAGACAAATTCTTGATTTCCCTGTGCACCCATATTTGGGGTTTGACAGGAGTTCAAAACACCCCATTCAAGAGAGTTGGGGGAATGTTTTGGCAAATACACACCACGGTAAGGGGAGCTCTGCCAGTGAACGTAGGCACCGCCAGAGCAAAAGCAGGACATGTAAGCAGCTGCGTAAGAGCAATCAGCCTTGAAAAACCAGAGTTCCAGCTTAATGATTCTTAACAAAGTCTAGTTTTCAGATTAGTTTAGTTGTGAAATCCATCCTTCTAGCAGATGAAGTTCACATCTACACTGACTTGTCACACGGGCCTTGAGTTAACATTTTGTTTTCAAGCAAGCCACCTGCGTTCACGTATAAAAGCTTCCAGCGCGCTGAAGTGCAGCGTGGCAAGGGGATCTGTGGTGGTAGCAGCCTTCTCTGTCCAGGTGACATTCATCATTCCATACGGCATCCAGCCAATCCATACTGCCTTCACCAGGGAACAAGACAACACTCCGTGTGACCGTCCTCCCCTACCAGTTCTCCTGGTTGCTTTAGGGAATCAGTTTTGAAAACGTCATCTTTCCTTTCTTCTGTGTATCCTCCGCACTTGCAAGTCACTGGTGACGTACTGGGATAGGTATTGGGAGAGATGCTACACTGACCACTGACTCTCCAGGAAGGTTATGAAAGCAGCAAGAGCCTCATTTCTCTGACGGCTTGTGGTGTACTCATATGTTAGCATAATAAGGGAAAAAAATCAAAATAAAAATCGCTTTTCTGTACACAGACTGTCCAGAAGATATCAGCTGAGAGAAGAGAATATTTACATCCCCAGGTTCTTCTTAGTATCCCAAAGTAAACACAAGCAGACTAAAGAGAACCAAAGAAATGAAGAGGGAGGTTCGGTCTATTCAAATCTTTTTACTCTACAGAGGATACAATTTCCATATATGGTGCAAATGTTCACCAGCAGACAGATCAGCTACCTTCCACTCAGTCAAAAAAATAATATGCTTAACAAAAAGGAGGCAGGTGTGGGGTGGGACAGCCCGCAGACATCGTGCTGGCCTCTTCCAGACCAGAGAAACAGCAGCAACGGGTGCCAGTACACCCACACCGCTCCAGATCCTGACCTGCCAGCAGCCACCTGGGAGCTCCCATGGACACACCACAACTCTTCCCCCAGCGAGGGGTCACAAAAGAGCTGTAGAGACTCGGTATTGCACCACATTTGAAATGATTAAGAAGGGTGAGCCTCTGGATTGCTGCACAAAGACTAGCGTTGTGGGGTTTTTTGGGAACAAGATTGAAAAATCAATGTATCTACTGTATTGTAATACACTTGGAAATGATGCCTTTTCTCTGAAAGCTGAGCTTATGTGTGGGTTGGGGAACTACTTCCAGGTTCACAGTTTTCTGTGAGGAAGTGATTTGCAAGTGTCATTGCAACTCACCTAGGGAACAGCTTGCAACAGATGCTGTGACTCCTCCACATGTATTTGAGTATGGGCCTCTGCTTACTTTTAATAAGGGTGCTCAGCTGGGCTTTGAACCTCTTTTTTTTTTTTTTTGTGAAGTATCTTGTACTGCACCACATTGGTGGTGTCTGACCCACCTTGCAGCAATCTCGGTGTATCCGAATTCCAGCAGTTTACTGGAAGATGTCACGTGAGAGTTGCTGCATGGTACAAACAACATACGTCTAGCATTATGATGCTGGAGAATGTTAAAGAGGATAAAAGAACAAAAAGTAATTAAAAGAATCTCTCCCTTTCCCCTTTTTTAGAACAAAGTAGGTGCTGGAAACGAGCAATGAGCAACAGCATCATGCTGCACTCAGTTCTTCCATGTTTAGTGAGTGATCCTTCAAGAAAGCTTTAGGATATACCACCTCATGAATATTAATCTACAAAATTAGTAATTTGAATAGTTTGGACAATCCTATTTGCATTACTGACACAGTAATAAGGCATTAAAAAAAGGCAAAAAAAGCAAAGAGAAAAAACTCAGCATTCGAACTCCAGGCTTGATAGCAAGAACAAAAATTACAGGCAATACATTGCTTGAAAATGAATCTTGGCTGGCTGCCAAATGTGTTTTTCAAAACAATGCCTAATTGCCTCAGGAAATACATTAATCAAAGGTTCCCAGAGGCCTAAGAACCATTTGCTCCAATCCACCACAGCAGAATAGTGATAAAGTCATGAGTAATACAAGGAGCTACACACGTCCTTGAGACAAAATGCTTGCATGAGAAATAGGAAAGGATACCTAACTAAAAGCTCTTAAACAAACTCATTGAGCAGGTTATGGAGCATCACTCTTGGGAAAGATGAAATAAGAAAAAAATGGCACTCTGACCACAAAACCAGCCACAGACATTACAGAAGTTCACAAATTGTCCTGTCCAAGTCGAGATACAGAAGGCAGCATCAAGAAGAGTGCTTCTGTGGTGTGGTCCAGATCATGCTGAGAACAAATCAGGCCAGCATGAAGAAATGATTGGTCTATGCAAGGGCTCTGGAGAACAGTATAACCTGAAATGGCCATGACCAGAGGCAGAGGAAGAGTGTGCTAAAGAACTGAAGAGCTGGCTCAATCAGCCCCAGGGTCCTCAGGTCCTGCTGGAGGCAGAGCTCACAGTGCTCAGCAGAGGAGACGCTGTGGAGGTTTGCTGGGGTTCGGTAACAAGCCCTGCACCCAGCTTCTCATGCCCTGCTCTCAGGCACGTGTCCTCTGCCATTTGCTTACACTCCTGCTGGCACGTGAGCAGAGCAGAAGGTACTCTTGCCTTACATGGTTTGCACAGCAATCGCTTTAATCCACAACACATCTCCTAACCCTCCTTCTCTTGCATTACATAAGCCTTCTAGGGCTCGTGTGCAGTTGCTAAGCAGTAATTTTGCATGACTAAAAAAGAAATCCATGATTGCTAGGTTCACCAAATTTTTTCCCCCTTATTGCAATACAATTATAGCTACAATAAAAAACATTGCAGAATATTCATCAGCATGCAAAAATTAGGTCAGGAACAGAGCGAGTGTATCATATGTGTCTTTAGAAGCCTTCACTTCTTCCTTTGCCACTGGAGGGGGAAGGGCAGGAAAAGGTTGGTCTTGCATAAAATCATAACCAACCGCTTTTTACAATCCTGTCAGCTAACCTGGCACAAACAGAAGCTTGCATTCTTGTTTCAGAAGGCAGCTTGCTCCCCCCATAGCAGAGCTCTTCCAAAACCTTCTGCAGAGGCTCGCTGCACATGGACACTGCACATCACGTTTTTCCCTCTGCCTCAGTCTGAAAAGGGGACGGAGGAGCTGGGGGCAGGTGAGGCCTCTGTCCAGACAAGGAGCCCTGTGCCCAGGCCAGGGACACAGGGAGCACACGAGCCGCTCTCCAGACCATTGTCCCACGCGCCACGCCACGGGTCCAAGGCACGGGGTGTGTACCGGGACAACGCACACAGCTGTGGGTCTGCCGGGAGGGGCGCCTGGACCAAAGGGCTCCGTGCCCAGCCTGCCTCCAGCTGGGACCTCTCTTTTCCACCGAGTGGCAGAGAACAGGCCTGGTGGTAAGTGGTCAAGGAACCCTGCGCTAAACCGCTGGGCTAATTCACTGCCGGGACGTTTTCCTGAAATTGCTGCAAGCTGTCTCCCCCTTTTTATTCCAAAAATTCTAAATATGCCCCCAAGCACTGTGCTAAATAGTTACCCCCCCCTCCCCCAGCCCCAACAGCTGTGATATTTAATTTTTGCTAGGAATATATTTTAACAGTTATTCACTGCCTCCATAACTTTGAATAATTTTGTCTTCCTTTATCCTAGTTGGACTTGCTTTCCCTTATCCTGGACTGCAATGTACTAGTACGTTTTGGTAGTGCCCTTCATTTCTTCCTTAGAAGTCCAAGGAAGAAATTTTTCTTACTTGAGTCCTTTTTTTCCCCCTGCACCTTTTTGATTGTGGCCAACTGCAGTTCGATAAGGTGCCGCAGTGCAGTAGCTCCGGGGTCTCTGCCCAGCCTCACACTGCGCTGCAGACACGTACCCCCTGGCACTTGGACAATAAGATCAACCCCTGGACAACAGATAACATATATTTGTCACGGAAATAGAGAACAAACCAACTTAGTGATAACTTTTACTTCTTATAGGGTCACATATTGTCATTTAACTAAAACAAATAAGAAAAATATTATTTTTCTGTGTTTTTAAAAAAATTACTAAATGAAATTTAAATTATGTAATTACTTACATGCCTATGCAAAGTGTCTTCCTGGTTAGCAAAAAGAAGTATCAAATTCATTGCAAGGACAACATTTATTTTTGCACTACCTGCTTTAATGGTTACCACTCAGGAAAGATCAGTTTCATTAGGGCAGGAGGAAAAACAAAATTAAAATGAAGGCTTTGCCTACACACTTAATGAAAAATCATAAGTGAATTAGAGACATTAAAAGAAATATTTACTGGATAAATATTCCAGGCCTTCAAAGTCATGCATTTCATTGACCACTCATGCCCTGCATCCCACGTTCCTCTCCCTGATGCAACACACAACCTGTCCACTCGCACCCGACAGACACGCGCGTCGCAGGGGCTGTTTTCTCACACACAAGGGTGAGCACTGTTGTCCTTAATTATTTGGATATTGATATTATTTGGTGCTAAACATTCTGAAGCTTTGCACGCAGTTTGCTTCATATCTCAACAGAACGTGAAACTTTGGGAAAATGAAGTGGTGCTTATTACAGCAGGGACTTGGCTGCCTGACCTCTGAGCTCCTATGCTTGCGAGCTGCTGTACTGATTCATTAGGGAGCTCTCAGGGTGTACAGGCATTAAGGAAAAGTTTTATTTCTTGAGCTAGTTTTTTGGAGGAGAAGAGGCATGGGTTTTTGTTTGGTTTTGAATTTTTTTTTGGGGGGGGTGTTACTATTTGTTTGGGCCTTTGGTCATTCCTCTCCCTATTTAGGTTTTCTCCTTTACTGCAGAAACTTCCATGATTATATTCACTTGTTAAACTCTGCTGGAAAAAAAGAATCTCCAGCAAGAGACCAGCACCTGGCAGTCACTAACAAAGCTTGTTTGCTCTACATACATTGGAGAGATTGACTATCCCCAGAGCAAATCTACACTTGCTATTCTGGGTGGTTTTTTTCTGACTCTGATGCAGTTTCGCACCTCTCCTGCCATCACCACTTCCAAATGCAGTTGAACGCATCTGTAAAGCGAAGAGAGCAGACATCAGCAGCACCCATCTGCTGCAGTACCAAGATAGAAGAGTGGGGTATTTCACACAAGAGGAAAATGTAATTATCCTAATCACTCCTGTTACTACATGCTTCTTGCTATGTGCTTTAGAAGTGGAACTTCAACTGCCTGATTCAGACACAATGATGGGGAACAGCAGATGCCTTCTGCTCAGGTATGTCGAGGGCTCCCTCTGCCTCACCAGGGCTGCCAAAGGACACGGTGCCACCACCCCAGCCAGAGCTGCTGAAGCAGAGTCATGTCCTTCCCTGCCATGCCCTGTACCAGCTACTGTCAGGTGCTTTCAGAAAAGGATGCTTTCACCACAGCTCACTGTGGCAGCATTAGGTGCTGGGGACAAGCACAGAACAAGCAATGCGAGCGCTGCAGTGTGACAAGCAGGACAAACGTGTGTGCAAAACCTTGCCAGCATTCCTTAGAAAGAAATCTTATCTCCTGATCACACTCTTAAGTATGCAGGAGTGCTGCCTCACCAAGGAGCTGAGAGCTGACTGGGGCAACAGGGCAATGCAAAGGGCCAGCCAGAGCCACTGCGAGGTAGCCTGGAAGGGAAGGCAGGAGGTATGGATGGTCAGAGAACTGGGATACACAGGGTCATTAGGCAACACAGCACCAAGGAAATGCATCACATGCCGCAGAGTTAGCGGGGGAAATGCAGCATGTTTAGGAGCTGGCTTGGAAGAAGGTAGCAGTGAACGTATGTGGCTACTGGGGAGTGCAAAACAGATATGACTGGGGAGCACATGGGCCATTGCTCAGGCTGGGACTGGGGGAGAAGGGCAAGATTGTGGTCAAAGACATACAGTTTTCCAGCTGTATCAGTTCCTTGGGACAAATAAAGTGATATTATGCACTAATTAATACATTAATTATACCAGCAACTCACTTTTTGTGCTAGACAAAACTAAAAACAAGAAACAAAACAAACAAAAACCCAACATAACGACAATTTCTTCTAAGTTTCCCACTGCTCTACCCCTCCAGCAGCCCCCAGCCCAGAGCAGCACTCCCCACATGCTTACCAACGTGCACCTCCAGCTTCATCCCCTCCTTCCTGGAATCCTGCAGGAGAGAGCTGCCTTCTCTCTCCTCTTCTGGCCAGGCACATAAAGGAAGGAGAGGGCTACAGGGAGGCACCTTATTGCTGAAGGCAGGGAGCCCAGCTGGCTGCAATTGCTAAGGGATCACTCCTCCTCCTCCAGATTGGTGTTGGCTGCCTGGGGGAAGGGACAGGGTGAAACCTCCCAATTGCCCAAGCAGCCTCATCTGGCTGCTCTCCTTTGGGGTTGGCATTAGAGAAGGTGTCCAACCAAAGCACCTCCCTAATCCTAGCATCTCATTATGTGTTTACTCCCTGCAGGTCCATTGATCTTCTCTGATGTTGCTATGTTCCCATGCACAAGAACATTAAGAACGAGAGCCAGGTGGGTCATATGGAGTCACCATTTGGTCACAAGCAATGACGGGGTCTTGTCTGTCACTCCTGGTTGTTGCAGTGCCACCAGAAACCCCCACAGGAGAGGGAGTTACAGCGCTTCTAATAATGCCAGACCAAACTCACTGGCAATACCATTTTTTTGGGTCAGAAATTGTAGAAATGGAGAAATTATGACTTGTAAGGACTGCAGACCATCCCAGTGTGAAGCTTCATGTGCACCCGCCCAGTCACAAGCTACTCCACCAGGGCAGATGTTTCTGCCACACTCCCGGTGACAGACTGTCAATGGATGGAGTGGCTCCATCAGAGGGGAAGTGCCAAGGTTGACAAGTGATGTTTTTACACATTGTATTATCAGAGCAAATGGAGAAACTGTAAGTTTTGGTCCGGTCGGCAGCTAAGAAGCATTTGCAGGTCAGGCTAAAGCACTTGCACCAGTGCTGAACACCTGAAGTGCCAAGCATGCATTCTGGGATGTATTTCCATTTGAAATTCAGTGGTGTAACCACAGCTACAACTGTGTAATGGTAGATTGCAAGTCCAGTTTGTATATAGGCAATTATAATGACATACATATATATTATGGTGGCTTGATAATACTTTGTTTTGTTTGTTTGTGAGTTCTTAGGCACTCTTGAGAGGCATTTTAGACAATGAAGAAAAAAAAATTCAAACTAAAGAGGAATTTGTGGGAACCTTAGCAAAGTGACAGGCTCTAAGTATTTAGATCAGAATGGTCTGGTCAAAACTGGTAAAACTCTACAACTCACTTCTTTTAAGTCAGAGGTTGTTCAGGGTTGAAGTGCCAATGCAAAAAATGAAACAAACAGTACTCTGAAACATGTTGATTAAGTAAAAGTAAATTGCTTAATATTAGAGTTCTAAAAGCAAAATTTAATAAATTAATATATGCATGCCAGATAAAAATACAAAATTACAATTGAAATAGCAATAATAATAAAGGAACACTGTTCAGCATTGCAGATTTCACTGCAACCACCATAAACATCATGGAGAATTACTTAAAGTAACATTTAAAGTACACATTTTGCTCCTGTTAAAAACAAATTACTATATGATGAAAAAAAAGAGAAAAAACCCAAGAAGAAATCAGCCCCAAAGGTGGCAGAGAATGATATGAAATGTCAATAAACTGCCAGAGGCTCCATTTCACATACGTCGGCCGTCTTTTTTAGTATCAGAAACCAATTACATAGAACATAAAAGCAAATTCACAACAGGTTTACACGGAGAACATGCTGAATTACAATCACAAACTATCCAGAACAAAGATGCTGCACCAGCTCAGTTGTTTTCTTCATGGAATGAGTCTCACCAGAACAGGGAGAACAGGGAGCAAATCATGCAATAGCTTTAGGCTTTTTGTTTTTCAGTTTAACATGATAAACACCCAGGATTACTAGTACTGGAAAGTATGTGTTAACCTTTTTCAACATCAGCTGAATGGCACTACAGAAACGACATAGAGTTCCTTCATTTTTATCCTGAATACATCAAAAGCTCTAGCAAATATGGAATTCAGCGACAAGAGCCATTAAATTACTTTAAAATATTCCTTCATCCATAGAACACTGTTGCTTCCTTTTTTATTACAAAATCCCCCAAATATTCAAAATAAAATGTCTTCATTTTTTATAAGCATCTCCACCACAAGTCTCTGATAACGGATGTCATTCAATGCAGCCATTGCGTCCAGTTCTGGCGCTCTCATGAGAGTTGGTCCAAAAACTATGCCCAGATTCTCTGCACTCATCAGATTTTCCTTTTCATGGAGTGTTACTCTGTAAAAAACAAACAAACAAACAAGGACAGTGTTTTTCGCGTTCCTTCCGCGCCAAACTATGCCTGCATATGCTTGAAAACCAGGGAAACTGGTCAGAAATGTCTGCCTTTCCCCAAAGCCTAGGAAAGGCTGTCGTTTCACGCAGGATACACGCAGAGCTGTCGGGTGAAACACTCAGAAGTCAGCGAGCGCCAGCACTGCACGGGTTTACAGCGAGCCGGATGCCTGTGCCCTCCCAGCAGGCGCGCACAGACCACGGTTACTTGCAGAGTCACCGGTACCCCACGGCGGAGGAAGGGGCTGAGGGGTGAATTCAGACAACTCAGAACAATTTTCTCTTGCTCTTTACAGCGGCTGTTGCCATGGGGAGCACACTGTGTTCGTGGTTTTAGGTGGGAGGTGCTATCGTGCCCAGGTGGGACTCTGCCCTGGTTCCCCTGGTGGCACGGCTCCACCTGGTCACACTGCTCCTCTCTTGTGCGTCGAGGGCAATGGGGGGTGGAGGCCACTACATGCGAATTCCCTGCCTTGAGGCACTACAGGCTAACCCTGCTAAGCTGGACGCCTTGTTCCTCTTCAAGACAAACTATGTCCTGTGGAGTGTACTAAAAAATAAACAAAACAAAAAAGTGAATCATTACTTTGGGGCAGCTTTGAAACCCCCAGGGTCTCACTGTAACCTCATTAAACCTGTGCTCTGACAGGCCCACTTCCACCCTTCCCTCTTCGGGGGTCCTTGGCAGCTGCCGAACAGCCGAGCCCCCGGATCAGGGAAGCCTCCCACCGCCTGGTTCCCATCTGCGAGGAGGAGGCGGGGAGGTCACATTCTGCTGCTCCATAGGAATCTGACCTGTTCAAAGCTGTGGGCTGAGGCCCTGCTGTGGGGGGCTGCAGGTTTTCAGGCCACCTCCAGAAATATAGTTTGCCCAAGAATTAGACCTACAGACGAGTCTGCTCAGCAAACGCCAGAAGGGCTCTTGCTGACCAACCATGATTGACTCTGGGACCGCGGGATGGTATTTCTTAACGTGGGCTCAGAAGCAGCTTGTGCTCTCCTGCACTGCTCTGCCTCAGCACGGGGGACGTCGTGTCCTGCACAGGGTGGGCGGAGGAAGGACAACCTGCCTGGGACACCCAGACACTGAGCATCACTGCTGCCCACCTCAACACACGCAGAGAACACAAGCCTAAGCTTCTACCTTGGCTTATCCCCGTGAATTGTCTCGCTCAGGAAAAGAACCATAGATCATGCCTATGTTTTAATACACACTATGGTTTAAAGAATCCATAAAGATTCTCAGAAACAACTAAGAATCCAGGGACAGCAATTGAAGGAGTCTGGCTAAACTACTTCTCTTTTCATCACTGTGGCATCTTGCATTGCTTGAACAAATCTTTTGGTACACAAAATAAATTTCAAGATTTTTCTTCCTTTTTTTCTCTTCTGCCTCAAATTTTATTTTGAAACAAGTCCGACTGATGTTTCCAAGCTGCTACATTTTCAGTCTGCAATTATTTCAAATAAAGGAGCTGCATCTGGTTACCTGAATTCAGCAGTAAGATAACTGCCTGTTGAGCATGACAGCTCTTCTTAGCAAATGTAAGGAAGTTTAAAAATGAGTGAATTTTGTCACTCTTCTACCTCATCATTCATGTACACCAGAAATATGAAATGCAAAAGCAACTTACGAACTAGAGTAGCAACAGCTACTCTTGAACAAGGTAAGGAAAATAAACTACTCTTCACATGCAGTAAGGTGTTTTGTTTTTTTTTGTTCCTACATCTCTCATCCTGGTGTCTGTTCTAAAACATCCATTAGAAATGGCATTGAAATAAATGGATAAATCAGGCAGAAACCCTGTAGCTGAATTTTGCCTGAGGCACTACACAGAATCAACATATTTCTACTTGTAGAAGAACTATAAAAGGAAAAAAGCAGAAGAGAGCTTAAAATAAAATATTTTTCTAAGGAAAGGGAATGATTCTTATATATTGACAGGAAGTTCATGTTACCTGAGAAACTAAAATGGGTGCCCTAACATGTCACATTGTATTTTTTCTCCTCTGCTTTCCTGAAAGAAATAGAACCTCCACTGCTGTACTGAATATTCATCTGTCAGTCTCTCTCTAACAATTTTTCAGCTTACTGACTGACTTCTATCATGTCTCGGGGAGCAGGAGAAGCCTCAGACACAATTTACGCCCCTGTGGTTTTGAGAAGGTGGCAGGTGGAACACGGGGCTCCAGGCTCATGAGGAATGGCTGGCAGACCTCACCAGACACATGGCTGGAGGGCCAATTAACACAGTGCCTAATCAGCATCACCTCAAGTCTAGTGGTTGGCATGTTTTGTAGGGTGTCAGGGATGACCGGGGTAGATGAGATTTGGCAGAAAAAGACACTGGTCTATAGCCATTAACCTGTACCAGTTCCTTGTTCAGGAAGTGTTACTTGTTACTCCTAGAGGTGCAAACAGCTTTTTTTTAATCATAAATACTCACTGTAACCTTAGATACAAAGCAAATTTGTTAGGCAGATGACTTTTGTGCTTAAAACTATTGGTTTTGTAAAAAAAAATATTTAAGTGCTTTGCAGGTGCTTTTAGTTGGACAAACTCCAGTACTGGAGTATTCACTATTGTGCAGACTATCATTCCCCACCACAGTCTGGATTTGCTGGGCCTTGCCCTGACTTTTCCGGAGGTCCTAAGAGACTTTGCTAAAAATTATTTCGGCTTGGAGTTCTTTCCAGATAGTACACCTACCTCTTCAGATGCGCCATGAGATACCGTAATGTTTCACAGTGTGCAGGTGGCAGCAGCTTCAGCGCCTCATGGAGAATTTCCAGCTGTTCATCCGGATCGGTGGTTTCTGAAACACAGATGTTCAACTGTCACCAAGCGCGCAGCCAAAATTCACACACAGTAAGACAACAACAGTGGCCTGCACAGGAGACAGGGTCTCACAGCTCTGCTGGATTTCTGTTTTCCAGAGTCTATCCAACCCTCACGGTGGAGGATCTGCCTGTCCAAAGAGGTGCCCAGAGCACCCTCAGGATGTGACTGGTTTTGGACAAAGAAAACTCGCCAAAGTAAACTCACCAAAGTAAACTGTACTCCACTGAAAGATTCCCTGCAGCCTATTAAAAAAACCCATTCTCCTGGTGATCCTTGCTGACTGGACTAGTTTTGCACAAATAATCTACAGTGCAACCCTGAGAGAGCAGAAGGTACTGGGAACTTCGCCATCAGCATCTTTGGCTGTGTCCACACTACTTCGAAAAGAGCCTTCTCCAGAGGAGCAGTAAGACCAGCGTCCAGCCTTTGTTTTCTACCTCACACCTTTCCAGGTGTGTCTGCTACATTGCAGAGGTGCTTCAGGCAGCCAGGATGCTTGGGAGACATGTTCCAGCTGGGCTTACTGCCACTCTTGCACGGCCAGCCTTGAAGGTGGCCTTGGGATGAATGCTTATCAGCTGATGAAAATACTCAAAACAGACACCTCTGGAAACAAAGGACTTCTTATCTTATTTCTAAACATTTTCATAAATCACCTTATTCTTGGCAAGATAAAACCAACAGACTTTAAATGTCATTGTCAAGTGCCAGGGATTCATGCAAGACATACAAAGTGACATAATCCATAATATGTGATGAAAAGGAAACATTCCTGGTGACAAAGAAAAATGTAGCCATCATCACATAGCACCACGCAGTCATGTCGTAATGTGCAGTGCACACTTACTCCTGCAATCCTTACTAAATAGGACATGCGGGGTAAGAGCTGATGGCACAGCTATTAAATGAACTGGGAAGTACTGTACAAAAAGGAGAAGAAAAGGTTGAGAACGAAAATCAGGAGGAAAAAGCATTATACTTACTTGCAGACTCTATAAACTTTGGGTAGGCATCATACGTGATGAGTGGAATTGGCAAATCCCTGAAGTACAGTTTAAGTGCACCAGTGATAATATTGATATCTTCATACATATTCACGGAAATATCAGCTTTTTCCCCATCTGTGTGGAGAAGGCACTGACATTAAAGCCTCGGAAATGTAAACAGATGTAAACCAGCATTCAAAAGAAAAATAATAACCTGCTTAAGCAAACATTATTAAAAAGAACACAACCACAGACTGTGGCTTTTATAAGCAGAACAGAAAGTTACTGGGCTGTGATGTCCATTGTTTCTGGGTGGAAACTTCAAGCACTTTAAAAAGAAATCTATCCTTTCTTTGCTTCAAATTATTACAGAAAATGCAGGGCTTGTTATTTTGTGGTTTTTTTTTTTTTTTAAAAACCCTGCCTGCTCTAGCACTATCTATCTTGTATTAATGTGTTTCTGAACACATTGCCAAACAATACATTTGTCAGCTCTGAATGAGAAATCAGGGGAGTCTGTGAAAAGAATTAAAAGAAAGAAGAACAACTTAGTCCAGGACCTCCTCATTTTTTAGGAAAAACACGTGTTCAACATTTAGCTACAGCACACTACCTACTCCTGACCGCAGTAGACACATCCAGAACTTGGCTTCTCCAGCACATCTCCACCCTGCTAACACTGCAGAGGAGGCAGATGTTGTCCAAATAGGTTCAGTCCTCTGGAGAAATAGGGGAAAGAGTTTCCAGCATGGATGTTGGCCTTGATTTCTACTGGGATAGGAGGACTGCAGCTGGAAAGCCTTTAATTTTCCCACTGCCTCTTCTCAGAGAGAAGAGTTTGTTCTCGCTGACCTTCTTTTAGGCTGTAATAATGCAAACTTTGTTTGCACTATTGTATTCATCTTATTATTTTGGAGCTTTCATCCAGAAACATGGATTTAAGCTGCACAGCTCTCTTAAGGCACTTTACCGCTTGCCCTCCCTCCCTCCCTCCCCCATCCCCCTGAGCATAGTTTTGCAAACTAGGGCAGTAGTTCAGAAAGCTTTGTCCTCTCCTATGCACTTCATTAATGAAGCACAGATACTGATGGAAGGAGAAAAGGAGATTTTGGTGATAAAGGCTCAAAGTGAAGCTGATATGCTTTTCTGATGGGGAGACTTCCCTTCAGCCAGCGCAGCCGCTGATGCAATGGAGCGTGAGGCAGACAGAAGCTGTGCAGAGAAATCGTGTATATTTAATATATCAGCATAAAGTTGCAGCACACAGGTAAGACTGTACCTCTGTCAAATGCCATTTTGACATCCTCAATAAGATCACTAAATCCTGAGACTCTGTACAGTCCTTCGGAATTAAGACCTGCAATGAACATTTTAACAATATTAAAATCACTCTTGATTTTAGTTTCCTTACACCCAGTTCTTCCTTTGTCAGGTTCTTCTTTCAAGGCAGAAAAAGCAGACACATTTTAAAAGCCCTACCAGTCTTTTCTTTCAGAAAGAAATCTTATCCTGGCCTTTTAATCCTGACCTTTGAGTTAGCTGCCTTGTTTTATCAGCACTAAATTATATTTTAACAAATGATTTCAGAATTGAAGAAACATATTAAACCAATTACAACTAACTTAAAAATAACTGAGATTAACATACTTGATGTTCAGTCATCATTTGACTGAAAATAAATACTCTAATTCTAGAAAAGGAGATTCTATGTGGGCTAGAGGAAGTAGCAAAAGGGAACACATCAATACTAACCGCCTTTGTTTTAGCATATTCACTTAATTTCTAAAATAAAAATATTACTGGAAAGATAGGTGCCAATATATAACTATAAAGCAGTAATTGTCCATTAAGCAATTTCTAGCAGAATCTATAAAAATTATAAATGGGTACGAACCACGAAATAATGCAAAGTACAATATTAGCTGTGTAGGATAATGGGCAGTCATAAAATGTCTTGTGCAAATGTGTTTCGAGCAATCATATGTTCAGCAGAAACCCAGATGACCCAGATCAATCTAAACGGATTATCAGTAAAGCAACGAAAGTCCATTAACTACGCCTTACCTCTAGATTCAATTTCCCTAATGCACATATCTACTACCATTGGTCTCTTAGTGAAGTGTGCTTTTACTAGCGTCGTAAGGTCACAGCTGTACACTTTTTTGACATGTTTCAGGTCTGGCTTGCAGTCATTTGGGACCATCTTGGAACACTGCTTGTGCACGTTTAAACCACAATCTGAGAGAAAAATGGAAAGATGATTAGGCGGGTGTTTGGCGAAAACGTATCCTGAGGTCAGTGCTGCGGAGAACGTACAGCTCCTGCAGAATCTGACCTCATCTCGCAACTACTGCTTCTGCTGTAACCATCAAATGTGTGAGGCAGGGACAGAGACTATCTACCCAAGACATTTCTTCTATCCCTGAAGATGCTGTTTCACAGGGTGTTTCTGAAACAAACACCAAAACAACTCTATTTTAAAAATTACTCAGGAAAATATTGTTTGTTTTTTTTTTCTTTTTAAAACATAACCAAACAGCTTCACAGCTTTACTATACACATATTGAGAATGAGATCTAGTTTAAGTGAAACCAGGTTACAGAAAAACGTTTGTTCTGCCTAAAAACCACACAAAACATAACGCTCAGGGTTTGGGAAGGAAAAATCTCAGAAAATGCCACCAGTTACACAGTGCAGATGGGAAGAGCAATGCAGTTCTCTTTAAGCTAAGCACAGGCTGCCATCAACACTATCCGCCAGCAGGGCTGTGCAAGGAGCAGCCTCCCTCCCGCTCTGCCCTCCGTGACTCCATCTGCAGTGTCCTTTCTCTTGTTTTGCTGTGCAGACTCACAGGTGCTCACGAGGAAACAGCAACCAGCAACAGCAAGAAAGGTGGCACTTTGCAGTGAGGGCGCTTGCCACGCTCTGACACGTGCCCAGTACGCACCAAGACTCCAGTTCTGCAAGCATTTCTGCACCTTGCTGCACTGCCATTCGGAGTCCCCTGCGTTTCCGCAGAGTTAAGGGATGTAGTTTCCTCTGCCACTGCACTACTGCACATCTGTCCATATAGATTCCCTTCATATTTAATTTCTGCTGATTTTGCAACACTTGTATTTTTGTTAATGCTTCATAGATTGACTTCGTTCTTTCCAAAACAGTAAGCCCCAGAGTTTAAGCTGAGTTTAATTTCCACCAAGTCAGCTGCAGCCTGTCGCTAAAAGCACTTTGTTTACTTAACAGGCCTGTAACACAGCTGGCTTTGTCACTTAGGTTCCTCTGTAAAACATCCAGTCTCTGGCTGCAATTAAAGTTCAGCATGTCACCTTCAATCAGTCAAAACTCGCACAGATCACTATCCAGACGAAATGGTTGATTAAAATTCTCTTTAGCTATTTCTTACAGGAGCAACATCCTCCCTTGCGAGAAATGGTTAAGGCACAAGAAGGGGAGCTGTGAATGCTGAATTTCTGACCTGGTTGTGATTTCGTGTTGCGAACGTGACCTCGGGCACGTTCTCCTCGCAACCTGTCCCCCTGCAAACAAGTGGCACCACCACGGGGATCCACCCTGGTCAACCTTGGTGGCTTTTCTTGAGCCACAGCCCTCCCCTGGGCCTGCCCCAGATGCTGCACATCACAGCTGGTTGTCCAGGAGCCTCAGGCAGTGGCAGGTTCAACCACTGTGCCTCCAGGTATGGAACAAAGAAGCTCTGAGCACGCCAGCCAGGGCAGGTAAGGGGAGCGCCACCTACGCTTTAAATATCTGCAGCCAGCGCTACATTTTGTCTGAACTTTGAAAAACCAGGTCTCTCCGTGCTTTAAATAGAGAACCCAAATTCATTGGAAATGCATGACCTGAACCCTTTAGTGTCTCAGTGCTGCAGCTGTAACATGGGAAGGAGAAGCTGTTCTTGCCTTCTCTGGGTCTTACAGAAACGTAAAAATTCATTAAATGCTTGTGGAAACGCAGAGGAAAAACTTCTCATCTTTGGTGTAAAGTTTGAATACTGTGCTGTTAGTACGATCAGCACTTTCAACAACAAGAAGGCAAATTATTGAACAGGTGCTATTAAGCAAATACCATCCATTCTGCTTTCAGAATAAAGATGTACAGCAAAAATAAGAAGTTAAATAATTAGAGGCAACGTCTTAAAGCACACACAGAAACAAATTAAGATCACATAGGAAATCTTAAATTCTTGATTTCCTTTATTTCCAAATTTTAGCTTTGCAATAATATTTACAAATTCAAATATAATTATTAGAATTCCTAATATAATTATAGAATATATAGTTATATTAGGAAATATAATTATTATATAGAATATATATAATATATAACATAGAATATAGAATATATATATATAATTATATTAGGAAATATAACCACAGAATTCCTAAAATTTGTGCAAGAAGCACCTATTGCAACATGCATGAAATGCTCTAGTACATCTGTCAAAAATGATGTCTACGGGACTGGAATGGCAGCATCTCACTCTTCGAGACTCACAAGTTCTCAGTGCAAATTAGCTGCCTCACACAGACAGCAGTATAGCTCACAGTTATGCTTCTGAGAATCCAAGAGTAATTAAGACTAAAATATAAGAAAAAAAAAGGGAAAAACATGCTTCCAAGTATCTTACACTTGACTTAAAACAATTATCACATTCACTGAGATCATCCTAATTATATTTTTATACAAGCCAGTTTCATTTCATTACAGAGAGATGTTTTCAATGTGAAAACCTTGCTTCTGATTATAATTGCGTTATTGCTAATCCCATAGATTCAAATAGGCTTTGGATCTGACCTAATTAATACCAGAATAATAATTACAAATGCAAAAGTCAACTTTTCTCTCCTCTTGTTTGTTCTTCCTTTGCATTTAATTAGATATTACGTACCAACCCACTGCTTATGGGCTTACAAACATGCCTGAGAAACATTTAAAACCTAGAAATATTTCAGATACTTAATGCTTAGAAAATGCAGGAGCACTATGTTCATTAGTACTGGGCTTTGCGTTATTCTTCTAAAAATCAAGGCTTTTTGTCTATTTGGGAAGTGTGGGAGACTGTCTTACTTTGGCAACTCTGCATTTGTAAATACTTCTAAGACATTTCAGTGAATTTGCAACAGAAAAAAAATGTATTTTTCCGAATGAAGACGCTGAAAGTCACCAATGCCATGCTTCCTACCAGGTGGGCCCTTCTCCCCAGCTAACAACACTTCATGAAAGGCAGAGCAGCCACAGCTCAGCCACCGTCTCTGGTTCAGTTAATAACTTCAGACGAAGGATAATGTCTTGCTAACTCCAACAAGGTAAAAAGCACAATGGTAGGAGGTCAATCCTCCTCTCTGCAGAGCATATTCCACTGGGAATACGCCAGCCTTACACCCTCAACTATACTCAGCTTACCTCTTAGTACTAAAAGACAGGAATTATGCTGCAAATTGCATGTTATTAAATAAAAATGTCCTCTGTTCTCACTGCAGATGCTTCATGAAAACTTTGAAACCCATTATTTCAGATTTGACTAGGAAGGAACAAGACAGTCAAGTCCTGAATCTCTGTGTGCTGCTGTGCGGTGAAGTTTCAGGACTGCTTCCCTTGTTCATGTATGAGTTTCACGTTTTGGCTGGGTCTGTTACGATCAAGAGGGTTCATTTGACTTCAAATTTAGGGTCTATCTACTTTTGGTCATATAAAATAAATCCAGAATAGCTAAGCTGACATTAGCAGCTTTACTCCAGACCTGAAGTAACCCGAAATCTTATTCATTTCTTACAGAAGTTCATTAGACCTTACCTGCTGGCTGGCTATATAAATTGGTGAGAAGCTAACGAAAAATCCTCAGAAAGCATTTTATCTGCTGATAAATCCTATAATAATACGGGACAGATTTAAAAGATGCAGTCATGAACCCTTGCAGATCAATAGGAAAACTTCTGCTGACTTCAGTTAATCAGAATTTCACGTTACAGAGAGATGATTTTTCAGGACTAGAATTGTAAGTCACATTTACTATTCTTTTTTACAATGCTATCAGACTATGGCCACTTTTCAAGTATGCCAAATGTGACCAAAACAAATGCAGTCATAAATTCAGGAGTTTATATGAAGTTTGGAAATTTAGTGAAGAAAAAAAAAGTAATTTTAGATGACAGGTTTAGAAGTCTGTGATAAGCTGCCCTGACTTTAATAGCATATTGACCAAGGAGTTCAGGTGGGCTGTGACATTACTTCTATGAGAGGTATTAAATTTAAGACCAGCCTGAAAATACTTTCCTCAGATGCCTAGAAAAAGGTTTGGTAGTGTTTTAGGAACAGCTAATGCTGATGTTAGTCCACTGGGCTGAAAGAACAAATAACATGTTTATACTAATGCATGAGCAGAACCAAAGATATATGTATGTTAATATCGCCCCATGAGCACACACTATAAATATTTGCAGAGACTAAAATGTACTTAGCTGTCACTTTTTGTTATACTGCTGATTTGACTTCAGCCAGTTTTAGATTTCCCTTAGTTTACGATTTACTGGTTAACATGGCTGCTGATCATGCTCCATTGGAAAGATCCTGTATGCTACATACTTCACTCTAATTACAGTTTTGAATTATCCCCAAGAAAAGTTACGCATTTCATGACTCTGGAGGAGCAGCCTTAAGAGCTAAAAGGTAAATTTACATTATCTGCAAAAATTCCTGAGAGACTCTTCAGTGGCTTACGAGAAGCGTGGGAGGGTGGGAAGCGCGGGGCTGGGGCGCTGGCACTGCGCATCCCCCTTGGGCAGCTCCACCGCAGCCCCACCGGGCAGGGCAGCGCGCTCGCCTTTGGAGAGCCACCGGGCGAAGACGACAGGTTCTACACAGGCACAGAAGTACTGGCATCGTTACTTCTGCACCGGTGAAAAGGTTAGAAAGGAATTTGCTCTCATAAATCAATCATGAGCTAGTAGCTTTCCTTTAATAATTTAATGCTCTTTTCCGTAGCAGAGTAAGCAATGTTTTCTGTTCCCTTAGATGCAACGTGTGTGAACAAGCACGTGAAGGTAGCAAATCCACTGGTCCCACATGCGGTACTTGGTGTTTCCCAATCACAAGGCAGGTGCTGCTGCAAAGCTTTGCCCTCTTCCTTCTCCTTGGCCAAGCCCAGGGGGGCAACACTGGAGCTGCTACACTGCCTTATGTACACACCATTTGCACGCCAATGTGCAATGCATATCTGGAAGCAACCTTGGTCCCACCAGAGTCTTAAACCACCTTATTAAGCAGTTCCAAGGCAAAAACTGCTTCCAAACATGGGTGTATGCTCCCCCAAAGCTGCTATCATCCCTACTACTATATCATGCACCACAGAGTACCTTATTCTTTAGGAAGGATTTTCTACAGTGCAGATAGTTACCTGGCAACAAAATTACCTAATACTACAGAAAAAATCAGGACTTATGAAACAAAAAGGAAAAAAGCCCATCAAACAGGCCAATCCTTCCTTCTCCCAAATCAAAACAATATATATGTCTGTGCGTCCAGAGGCTGGACACGTTTAGTGGTGATGGTTTGATTTTATGGAAGTATCAGAGTCAAGTTTGTTCAAAAACTTGCCTGGCTTCCTGCCACGACACCTGCCTACCTCCTCAACAGCTCCCCTGACGGGCCGCTGGCTTGCTCAAGGCTTCCAGGTCTGTGTAGGCTTGGAGATAAAGCTGCTTTTAGGACTTACAGTTTCAAGAATATATAGCTCTAGAATAGCTTCCCCATGGGAACGGCTCTGAAGCAAGGCTCTGCTGCTTGATTAGCATTTCAAAATTTTGGAGCTCATTCCTTGCAGGAACACCACCAGATCCTGAGCTGGTGGAACAGGCTGCCAGGCAGGACGCATCCCCTCCAACAGCATCATCACCTGTCTGAGGTGGGCTGTTTGCAGAACAGTCCTCTTTCCACAGCCCTGACCTCTGTGGCTTTGCTCTTGTTCCCTTTTTGGGCTGACGGTCTGTGCCCTACACAGCCAGGAAAACCAGCGGAATTCAGGTGTGCATCTCAGAAGAAGCTTGGATGTTTTTTTAAGGTACAAGTATGGGCAGAATGGGAGCTCATCATGACCAGGGCATACAAAGCACTTTGAGAGTGGGCAACTTGATGAGCACACCTTGCCTTCCCTTTTGCTGAGTTACTGTCACAAACGCATCAGTCTTTCTTCTGGAAATGTGAGCACTGTGCCTGTGTAACTAATGCCTGAGGATGGGCAGGTTCCTTTGTGGTCTCCTTCATCCTTACACACCAGTGGAGCAACATAGGGCTGTCCTACACAAGGGATTTAATAGCAAGGCAAAATAAAACAGCAAGGGAAATGGGGCAGTTGTGCATTCCCCGATTGCTGGAGAAGGAAATGGATGAAATGGGGAAATTAACTTTTATGAAAACAAACTCCTGGTGCTTATGGTGGCCAGGGTTGGCAGCAATACTGCTTGGGCTCAGCCAGCAGCAGTTCAGTTGCAAGTTTACTCCTATCGGTTCTTCAGAGAGAAGTTAGTTACCTACTCCAAGGGAAGCAAAAGATAGCCAACTGCTACATGAGTGCCAGGCTGAGATAGTTTATAGCAAACCTATCAAGGCAGCAGAAATGGTGCTTCACATAGAGCCGCTGAGCGTGGCGCTGCCTGGTGTTAAAAAGAGCAGCCCAAAACAACATCAAAAGCATCAGGTGAAATACAGTAAAAAACATAATTATCTTTCCTTTATGATAAACTAATTAATATTCTTAAACCAGCCCGCTCAAAAAGAATCTTCTGATTAAATCAGTTATTCATTAAGAACAACACGCAAAAGGGTACAGAGGAAGGAGATCATACCTAAACAGTTCTGATGGGCTGGGAAGGGGACAGGACACAGGCAGCAGCTTGACAAGTCTACTAGTCTGCTTGTCTACAAGTCAGGGTAGTACCCTAACAGCATCAGCAATGTCATGCTCTAGTCTCTGAGAACACACACTATTCTCCAATAATGCTACTGGGTGTTACGTGTTTGTATCATTCATAAAATGAACTCCCACATGCATATCTGCAAATTTTCTTCGGATATTGCTGTAATTTCTCTCCTGAAGATATCCTGGGCAATGGGATGAGCCCTGTGAGTATAGGGGAGTCTTACTTAAGAATACTTTAAGTTCATGCATTGGATTTTGAGCTGGTGTAAACTCATATCTTCATTGGCTTCTGCTGAGTTTCATTGTTTACACAAGCTGGTGGCATTCTAATTTCAAACACTTCTTCAGTCTTTTCTACTTATGGCAAAAACCTGCATGAAAGCATGCTGGAGACGGAGCATGTCATCAGAATTTTTGCATACAGATGAGTCTTCATCTCACAAAAACTCTTAAGGGCTTGTGACTAGGATGCAAAAATTGGAAGCATGGCCCTCCAAGGCAGTAGAGCAGATATCTATTATAAGGATTCACGCTAAGGAAGCAAATCTGTCTTCAAAGAAGTTGATGAAATAAAGATCAAATCTGAGAGAATAACATCCAAAGAAAAAGAAATCATTCCTGGTCTGCCGGCTACACCTCTAGCAGAAATCAGACTAAGTCCACCAAGTCATTTCTGATGGGATCCAAATCCTGGACATTTCCCTAAGTCTTAATTTTGGAAGACAATAAAGTCTTCTCATGTTTGGTGTCTTGCATTAATCCCCAAACCTTTGTAGTCGAGGTGACACATTATTTCAACTGGCAATGACCCTTCAGGTGGCAAACACAGTGCCTACATTTACCTCTCGTCTTTATGGAAGGAGAAGATGTACTACCTCTTCGTCTGTCATAAAATCCAAACAAGGATAAGCTACGCAGAACCCATCTTCCAGGAGTCAATCATGCTGGACTGTACCTGACAAGATACTGAACGCATTCAAGGCTCTATTTTGGCAGAGGGACACATTCAGTCATGCCAGACTGCAACAAAGCACGAGGGGAGGCAGTTCAAGTTGCTAAGGCATCCTTGCTGGTTGCTATGGCATGTGTACTGTTATGAATGCTTAGTATTGGTTTATTATTTTTCAGAGGATTGGCTTAGTTTATGTAACATAAACTAATCTATCAGCCATTAGAAACAAGATTCACTATTTTTCGCTGTTTCCTTCTCCTTTCTGAAATGCATGACATTTATCTCTGTTGTCCACTCTCGGACTGCCCCACGCTTATCTTCTTGCATGTTTTTGTGTTTCTGCAGAGAGAGAGGATTTAAAATGGTTGCGAGCAGCCCATGCAGTAATCCATTTGTATATGTTGAACTCATCACTTCTGTACAGCAGAGTCCTCTTGAGATGTGCAACTGTTTGCTATAAAAAGCAAATGCTTTTAAAAGTATAAAATTCTATACGAACAGTGCGGTTCTGCTCATAGGTATTTTCAATAAAAAGGTTATACAGACCACCTAAAGGATTCTGTGGATTTCCCTGGAGTGGCATTGAACACCACTTGAATGCAAGCGGCCTCGCTCCTCCTAACCGCTGTAATTTTTTTGAAGTCTGAACCCACTCTGAAAAGCAATGGCCTCATGTGGCTCCTTGTTTACTGTGCCTCATTGTTTCCATATTAAAATGGCTCAGTTCGGAAGCAAAATTATTACTTTTTTCAAAAAAACCCCACCCACGCTCTGAGACACACATAAACTCAGCCGAACTATGGCACTCGAGGGTGAGCTCCTCCACACTGGTATGTTAACGCTGGTTACACAGGTTCTTGCTATATATCCGTGCACCTCCCCTCCAACTTTCTTCCAAAATGCCCAGATCTGTACAGCTTCTGGCTCTGATGGCTAGTACAGTCTCTGCTGATGGGAGCCTGTAGACAGAGCTGAAGCTGAGGCACAGACAAGGCAGACTGGGAAACTGCTGAGCCTGTTCTGCTTTTTCTACCTCCATGGGGCTTTGCCTGGAGTTCCTCTTCTCTACCCAGCCACTCACTTCTATGAAATTTATGAGAATAAAATAACATGTGAAGCCCTTGCTGAGGTTGGCCAGTGGCTAAAAGGCAGCCTTGCAGCAAGGGGAGGACAAGCGAGGTGGGTCGGTTGCAACCTGTGCCCTTGGGAAAGCCTGACTCTCCTGCTCCTCCACCCCAAGCAAGCTACGCAGGACACCTTCCAGCAAGCAGACCAGCCAGGCTGAGTAAGCACCTCTCGGCAGCCTTGCCACCGCATGGCTCCTCACCTCCTCCTCACACCTCAGTTGACGATGCTTGCACATCAGCAGCTCCATGGTGTCCAACGACCTGGAGCATGGCCTGAAAAACCCCAGCCTTCCCCCTGCCCCAACGTCTGGCTGATGCTTCAGCCAGAAAGTGCAGCTGTACAACGTGGGATTTTAAAATACAAATAAGATTGCAGAAATTACTGGAAGCTACCAATAGTGAAACCTTACACAAGACAGAAAGCCCTAATTATAGTTTTTGAACCTATGAAGTCATCTAATACACATATGTTCCTCTACAGTGCAAGGGGAATAAAGAAGAAACACAGTACTTATTACAATTTTCATAAGGAGGAAAGAAAACCAGACTATGGAAGCTTTTGGAAACTCACAATTTAGAAAAATCTGCAGAAAATCAGCTCTGCTTTAGCATATATATACATGTATATACACTAAAATCATAAGCACTATGGGTTTAATTATAGAAACAATATTATTTGTTCATTCCACCGTGTCATGCAGCATTGCAAGCTTTCACACTGCTTGTTTTGTATTGATTTTTTGGATCAAAGTTGTTAACATAAATCATAAAAATACTTGTTACTTCTCCTAAATGACAAAACTGTGGAATCTACTTCAGGCAGAAAAGGAAGAAGGCACACTTAAGGCTCATATGCTATCAAAAATTGACTACTTGAATCAGAAAACAACCCAGGAATAAAATTAGGCTTCCTCTTTCTCTTCTAGCACTGTACACCCTGTGCAGAATCAAAGGCAGTGATAAGTACTAACAACCTTCACTCATAAGTAAAGGACATGGCTGCAACCCTAAATACTTACTAGGGAGATAATACTGAGAAAGGAAACGCCATTTTTACATAATCATCTCTTAAAACAGAGCTGCACTCTCTAATACATCCTGGACAGTGCAGAGTTGATAACAACAGAAAACTGTATTCAAATAACTATGGAGGAACGATTTAAAAATATTTCAATCCTATTTGGCTATAAGGTATTTGAAGTTTTACATTATTTTGCAGTTCTGTGATAAAAAGCCCTCTTATTTGCTTCAGACAAGACTTCAGAGAGCTTTAGACAGAGCAGATTTTCTTAAATTAGCTTGAAAATTCAGTTTCCAGGGCAACATATGCAGGTCTTCATACATCAACATTTCTTTGCACCATTTTTATAAATGTGGTTGCTTGCTAGAATGTCATAAAATACTTTTTAAATATGGTAAACTATTTTGATCACTTTGATCCTTCTGCCTTTGAAAAAAGCTGACTGTCCTTTCTTTTCAGAAGAATCATATCAATAAAACTGTCAAATTGTTTTACTTCAGAGAGGCTTTATTCCACAAATGCCCGCAGTGACACCCAAGCGTGTAATACATTTCTACCAGCACCTGAATGTTTCTGTAACATTTCAGTACACATCCCTTATTCATCATCCCTTTTCTTACTTTCTTTTTCCTACAGTTTGCAAGTAGGAGTCATGACTTAGAGTCTCTGGCATGCTAGGAGTCTGTTGGCTTATACATAAAATGAACCTGAACGCCTGTTGCACAGCAGCAACATGAAATTTGCTGATGCTCACCTTGAGTTTTTCACACCTATTGGTACATACAATTGGTATAAAAGAAACAGCACTAATGACTCATCTACCTGTATTTAATCCCATTCTAAAAGGGAGAGGGAAAAAAACCCTTAATGATGATTAATAATTACTTCCCCTCTGTGAGCACTCTGCATCACTGCAGCGACGTTACTGAAACAGGTACCCGAAACCATTGGCACCAGAGCGGGTGAGCTCCCTTCTTCCATTTTAACAAGGGCCAGATGGGACCCCTGCCTTGCAGCATTACAGTGGGGCAGGCAGCACATGAAATAGTTACAACATCAGGACTCTCTTAGGAAAAGAAGACTGAATGACTGTTACCTGCACATTTTACTCCCTGAGCAATGAGGCCCCACATAAAGTTGGCGCAGTATTCACACCAGTGCGGGCCCCTGAACGTGTGCACCTGGAAGACAGTAGCAGAAAGGAAAATTATGGAAAATGACCCAACTATTTCACAGACATCAATATCAATGTGGCTAAACAAGGCAGAATTCCTCTTCTTCAAAGGCACCACACACAGTTGCTGGAAGCTTCCCTTTATCACCATGGGAAAGGAAGAAAGAAATGTAAGAAAGATTTAACTGCCAACGCTCCTGCAGACCTTTGGGAAACAAGAGCTCCCCATCCCAGACCTTTGGGTGGTGGGAGCTCTCCATCCCAAGCCACACAACCGGGTCTGGGGGGGGGTCTGCTCCCAGACCACGTGGGGCAGAGGAGCAACGGCAGGTCGCAGCCCTTCTGCTTCTCTGCATCCCTCTGAGCAGGATTTTAGCCACGAAACAAGGCTTTTGCAGCGATCGTGCAAGAGTTCACCTCTCAATTTAAAACGTCTCCGCTCCATAAGGACCTGTGTGAAATGCATAGGGGGCTGCAAGATCTTGCTTTAGGCAGAGGGAGCCCTGCCAGGCAAAAATACCAGTGCTATACAGAAATATTGGAAACACACTCAGGGACTTTCCAGTTTAGAATAAGTCTAAAAGGAAATTAATTATCTTCAGACTAATGCTACATATTGAAAATCCAAATAAATCTTAGTAAATGGAAAAAAGAATCCACTGAAGCAGGAAAAAATTCAAAGCTGAAGTAGAAAAAAAAGAATGCTGCTTTCAATCCTGGCTCACGTGCTTGTTACAAATCCTGCAGCCACCATTAGCTGCTTCTGATTTTATTCTGATAAAGTTCCTGCTGTTGGAAACCACAGGATTCTTTACAGAGAAAATCATTACTTCCTTAGCCAGCGTAAAAGGCTTCAAGCCTCTATTTAGAATGGATAGGCTGACAAAAAAATTGGTAACTGGTGATCATAAGGAAATGAAATTTGCAGTTGAAACGCAGTAAAAATGCTTTAGGCTTAAGTCATTTGGTTCTCCAGAGTTAGGGAGCAGCTATCAGAGCAGGCAGTAACCTCACGCACGTGCACTGCCCGGCTGGATCAGCGTGGAGCAGGAGTGAGAAGGAGTTGGTGGAAACACAGGTCCCTGACGCCCACCCGCAGCTCTGGTGACACACAGCACAGCGCCAAGAGGCCTGACCGAGCGGCCAGCACCCCCTGCGCCTCTGATTTCAGCAGCAGCTGGATCCCAGGTAACACCTCTACCCAGTGACAGCCCAGAGCAGCACCCATCAATTCAGACCACGTTTCAGTTCTGGGCTACCTGGGGAAGGTTTGCAGTCTCCTGGGCATTTGCTGCTCATGAACTAAGGTAGATCGCTGTGTTAGCCTGGAAAGTTCTTGAATTCACCAAGTAATTCATGTGCACGTCTGTGCTAAGATAGGTTTATAATTGCCTCTGGCCCCAGGCTGTGAGCATCTCTGGAGGATGTGCAACTGCTGCGAAGCGTCACATTCTCCCAGGGCTGGCACAGGCTGCCTCCCCCCCAGCCCCACTGGCTGCCCTCCGCACCCAACCGCTTTTCAAAGGCGCGATGTGCTCAGTGAGTCCCCTTCTCCCTGCAGCTTTGCCTGACTTCTACAAAGCAAACCATGACAAGGCTGTTGGCAGCTGTAATCTCCATTTTCTTTTTTCCTCTCAGCATAAAGAGATTTTTTACACCTTCTTTTCCGTTACCCACCTGCACTACCCACATCCTCTTGGCTTTCTTGCTCAGCCTTGTGGTTTTTTTCCAGGTCTTTGGCAGTGTTCCCTTCCCAGAAGTCTAATATCCTCAAGCAAAACACTGTGCTTTAATGCCTGCAGGACTAAAAGAACTTTTTTGGGTTTTGGAGGGGGGGAAGCTTCCTCTTGGCCAACATCTTTTTTTTTTTTCGTCAAAGGAAAATTCACCCCCAAATGCTTAAACTATTTCTCGAAATTCCTGTTGAGGAAAATTGAAAGAAAAATGATAGCTCAAAAGTTTGATCAAAAAATAATCTTTTTTTTTTGTGGAATTCTTTTCAGTTTTATAAGAGAATTTTTCAATTTTTTTTTTTTAGTACTTCTGATTGTAAAGGAGGGGCAATTTTGTCTTGTTCCTTGAAACACTGACATTCTACCTTTTTTCTTTAGGCAGAACAAGAACAAATTCCAACACATTAATATTTCTTGCTAAATAAAAAGAATGATACTATCCTGTGCCTCTCTGCTTACTGATTCCTATTTATCAAATTCACTGAATGTGCCATTTGCTGAAGCATTTCTAATGCTTTCCCTGAGTGCTGGGGTCCTATTCTGGCCTCTCCAGGGCTGTTTCCAGTGCTGATACTCACCAAATCTCAGGTGCCCAATCTGTAACTGACTGTTATTTTCGTGGTGAACATCCCTCCTTCTTGGCCTCTTGCTCCTCACCCTGGCCTGCACATTTCCATCTCCTCTTGACTCTCCCTAGGAATTTTTCTGCAGGGTCTACGACATCCTAATTCTGCCATTCCAACCTTTTGCCTCCCTTCATTTTAACTTTTATTCTTTTGATTCTTTTTTACAAGCACAATTTCTTTTACGTTTCTAGTAACTATTATCCACCTAGATTAAAAAAAAAAAAAGTACCTTTCTGCTACAGCCAGTTCCCCTGACATTATTCTGGCTCTCAGCTCACCTCTTGGAGAAGTTCACATGACTCACCATCAACTTAAAAATGACAAAGACAAACCAGACTGTCCTCTTCCCTACCAACACTGCACATATTGGTCACCCTTCACAAGACCAAGACTGACTTTGCCTTCAGGATCATTGTCTCAGCATCATCATCACTGTCGTCTCATCCCAAATACTGGCTTCATCCAAATACTGAAATGTCCTTCCCCCTCATCAGTTACGAAATTAACCGCTCTGTTAGAAAACTTACCCAGAGCCCGCTCAGCTCTATATCGCCCCATCCAAATTACTCTTTTTTTATCCATTATTCTGAACCCAAACCAAATTGAAGTGTGAGGGTAGTTTTCCTGTGTTCCATAATGCTCCACCTTGTTTCGTCCTTTATCTGCCATGCACTAGGGAGGTTCTCTGGCAATATGACTTAGAAGGCCCAAAGGGCATCACGCCCCTCCGTCCTGGGTGAACACAACCCTGCAGGATTAGCTCCGAAGCCTCTTTTGGGGTTTCTAAGCGGTGCTGTCTTTTCCCGCAGCTCAGCAGTGCTGCAGTGTTAATCCTCCCACCACTGTGGAGTGGAACGGGACATCTAACCCTGTCCTGATCCGAATATAAACCACCTCTGGAAATGAAATCAGACACAGTAAGTGATGCCAGAAAATAGCAAAAAATTGGTCTTCTGAGGTCAGAACAGCCTCTAATTCTGCTTCATCCTGCAGAGTGGGGCCTGGCAGCACGCTGAAAAGAAACACGTTTGCATCCCTTTGCTAGTCCAAGAGCTAGCACCTGCAAACAATACTGCATTTATTACACGACACTGTTTAGTATAGCATTCTGATTTTCATATTTAATTTCCCATTCTAAAAATCTGCCAAGTGACTGGTTTTCAAAATCAAAACACACTTTCCAGAAAAATTTCCGAAAACACACCCAGCAGAGACCTGGAGATCCCAACTTACATTACAAGGGGTTTCTTTCCCCTTATAAAAAGAGCATCTGCTATATGCAGATTTTACTGTCTTATAAAATGTGAGAGAGCAGCATTGCCAACCGTGGCTTTATTTCTCCTAACCCTTCTATTCTCACTCCCAACCCCAAAATCCTTTCCTTTCTCTTTCTATAAGGCTTTAACTGCAAGTGATTTTTTTTTCAAGACTGTGGACGATAGGTGAGCAGGAGAGCAAGATAAAGTGGTTTTAATACTCATTTGTAAAGTTCCACGGGAAATATCCAATTTAAAAGAAAAACCTAGATAATTTTAAAGGGAGATGTCTACTTCAAAAACTAGATAAAATCCTATTACTAAGCTGTCCTGCAAATCTGAGGTAAGAGGAGAGCCTCATGTTGGGCTTACACCTAGGCATTTCTATTTTGAACTCTCTCACATCGGCAAGGTATAATAGACATGTAATTGCTGCGGTCTTACGTAGGAGGACAGTTCTTTTGCTTAGGCTTGAAAGGCATTTTGTTATACAGAGGAAAAAATAGCTGAACTCCTGTGATTAATACCTATGTGTGTTACGGAATTTCATTTATTTTTGTTTTGCAGTTAATTAACATATTTCTTAGAAAAAGAGACAGAGTTTTAGAAGAACCAAATAAAAAATGATCTGGTGGCTCTGACAACAGATTATACCACCAGCTGTGAACTCCTCAGGCAGATCTCCCACCATTATTTCTCAGGCTCCATAAAGGTCACTGCTGAAGTTAGTTACCCATGTGTGTCATAACTCCACTTATTTTTTACGCTTTTGGTTTTTACTAGGCAGTAGTTCAGCTAGTCTTGATTGCTATCTGAAAACCAACAATGAGCCAGCAGATAATTAGTATTCGTAACTGAGAGACTTACATTATATCACTTGTCAAGACAGGGAGGAAGAGAATGGGGAAGTATCAGCAAAATGCTGTGCAAACATGATGTGAAAGAACACAATGGATCGGCAGAGCTTTAGCACTCCTGGGAAGAAAGCAAGGCTTCATCTGACAAACTACGGATATGTAAAATCAACACCAAACACAGAAAATCAAAGTCTTTGTAACAGTGTACCAAAAAAGCTTTCCCTGTTGAGAGGCTGCTGCCATGGGCTCCCTGAACGCCTGCTCCATTAGGACCCCTGCTCCAAACAGAGCAGCGCAGCTTCTTCCGTGGCCCTCCGCGCTGAACTGCTGCGGAGAATAATGGCAATAATGGGTTTTGTAAAAATCCAGGCACCACCATCTGTGTTAGAAATCAACTTGGAAAAGGACAGAAAAACCCATTGCCCTCTCAGGCTACCAGAGTCCTATGCTCTGGGTAGAAACCTTGCTCGTGCACGGGAAGGTGACCAAGCCAACCGGGGACTGAATAAATGGCACACATCCAGCATCTGCACCGCGTGCTGTTCCAAAGACACGGTTCTGCTGGCTATACTGTCTTTCAAACAGATTCCCAAGGATGACAGGACACTGCTGATGAAGGCTGTCAGCTCAGTGGCCCTAGCAGATCTGCAATTCCATCAACTGAATTCTGCCTGCTGGGACTCTACCAAGCTTTTAATTGGATACGAGAGGCATCGTAATTCTCAATTAAAACGATGAACTCAGCCTGTATTATTAATGTTTGTCTCCCTTGTCACAGTTAATTTTATCGGGCACTGATCGCACCCATGTTGGCACCCAACAGGCATGCCGCTTTCACCCGTCCCAGGTCCAGACAGAGATTGCCTGGATGTGAAGGGTACAGAGGAGATAACAGTGAGAAAGTCAATCGACTCAACTATCAGTTTGGGCAATGCTTCAATTTAATCATCGCATATATTACGATGAGTAGATAGTGCCTCTACAACAGGGGTCTCAAGCTCTCCCAATATTCCAGTACATGATATTCCTCCTGTGAGGCAAATATTGCTGCTGCTGAGTAATCTGAGAAGCAAAAAGACTGCCATGACAACCCACACGGCAGAGCAGTTTTTTCAAGATAATGGCTTTCATGCAAAGTGTCAGCAACTGAGACCACTGGAACATAGAGGTGACTTTGCCCAGACCAACTGGGGTCTGAAACACGGGAGGCCAGTCTGACACCACCCCAGCAACCTTGCCCAGCAGCTCTTGAGAGGAGAGATGCTGGCGGAACGCTGCATGTTTCAGAGCGTGGGTATAAATAGCGTCGTTATCGTCAGTGGGTACGCTGACACGAATGCTGAGCAGACAAACCTTCCCCCAGGTCCTCACCCACTGGGAGCCAGAAGCACTGTCATGTCTTGTTTATTTTCTTGTTTGTGCTGAACATGTCAGCAGAGATGGGAACAACTGGAAATTGCGGTTAAGGCGTGCTCCACCAGAGCCAAAGCACAAAACCAGAGAGTGGTGGGGTTTTGTCTGGTTTTGCTTGCAAATTCAATTAAAATGGTCACCTTTCTTTCAGGGTGGGATAGCAACATTTCTTTAAACTGATATCTAGAACCTGGAACACTGTCCATTTTATTCCAGGCCCAAGTTATTTGACACCTGTGTCCATGGAAAAAATTCTGAAACTAGCGGTGAAAATTGAATAAAATGCTTAGAATTATAATTGTACATATATATACATACTATATATGCCATATGTAATGATGTAAATAACTATAAACTCCTAAGAGATTCCTGAAGAAAGAATTTTGCAGTGATTCTAAGGTTAATTTGGAGGAGGAAAAGCTGTTGAAGATGAGAGAGCACGACACGCACTACACATTCTCCCTGAGGCAAACTCCCAGTTCTCCCCAGCAGAGCTTTTCTAAGCTTCACCACAGGCATGAGCTGGTCCGTTCTTGGGGCTGTTCACATGGAAGACTCGCAGCAACCACATCTTGGCACTTATAAAACTACTGGTGTGGTGGGGAAGAAATACAGCTTCAATAAATTCAGGACTTAGAAAGAAGGCTTGTGGGTTTTGGTTGTTTTAGTTTTTGTGGTTTTTTTTTTAAAACAGAGGCAAAGCTTGAATTCAGGGACTAGCAATAAGAAACCAGAAAGGGTTAAGTAGTATTGTGCTATTTGGAATCTTCTTTGCAAAAGCCCTGGATTTCTAGAAAAATAAAAAAAGTCAAAGCAACATCAAATAAATACCTTAGGAGACTAAAATCCATCAATGCCTAAAAGCTTTTCTGGCTTGAACCATCTTATAATATACTATGATTTTCAGACGCAACAACATAGAGCTGATGAGGTCTTCTCAGAAGTTTTGTGGGAGTTTTTCTCCAGTTGTGTTCTTCAGATGTCTTCTCTGCCTTTGAATACTTTTTTTTTTTCTCTCAAGCACTTCAAGTCTAAAAGAAATATCAAATTTCCTGAGGTTTTCTTAGCTGTGAGAATGTGCACAGATTGTCCCTGGGGACTGTGCTAGAAGCACCCAGATCTCATTCTGCATATCGTTTGAGTGCAGTGACTCACTTAAAGATATTTTGAAAATATGTTCAGTGCCAGGTCTGTACCTAACGAAAACCCCAGCATCCTCTTTCCAGTGCAGCTAGACCAATTTACCCCAAATCGGCATCTGCCCCAGTTTTCAGAAGATCAGAAATAGAAATGACTTCATGTTAGAAGTCACAGACGAATGGTTCTGCTTAATATAGTAAGAGTTTATTATAGTTTCTGGTCTTTTCACAGCATTTCTTCTTCACTTTCCATCTCCATGTTTCTTGGTGTTTAGGCACGGCTTTGCTGAGCAGTTCTTGTTAGAATAATAAGATTTGGCGTGGAAGTGATTTGCTATGACTTTTTACACCAGCAAACAACCAGCACAGATGCAATTATACCATTAAAAGCCAGTTTAACTTATCTGTTCCAAAGAAGCAGTACAAATTTCCCTGGCAGAGTAACTCTTGTTAAAATCAGCTGTCTTTCCACTACAATGATGCTTGAGTCTGCCTACACTGGCAGAGCCTTTCCAGTAGAGACTGTCCTCACCTAAGTCTTCACTTCTTGCGCACATTTAAGGCTATATTCTACTCCCAGTTATTTCTGGAAAAGCACCTTGTCTCAGCTCTGGAGCCCCCCTTTTGGCCTTTCAGATGGGTCACCCTCAAAGAGAAAGCCAGGATGGTGCTTCAGTCAAGGAGGGAGATGAGGAACTTCAACAATCAAGACTCATCAGCATCTTGGCTGACTTGGCTTAAGCAACCGTGGAAAAACATCTCTCCTCTCTGGAAGAACTATTGGCTTGAAAGGAAATTATGTTCCAAATGTTCACTGATTCACCAAGCAGCCTTGCAACTGTTACTTATTCCAATTAATTCACTGTGCTGTCTCAGGCATTAGTAAGATAGTGACTAAGAAACAGCATGACAGTACCAAATATTGCACAGAAAGATAACAAAATACTTTTCTGAAGACATACGTATTTCGTGAAGAGCAAGAAAGAAACGAGACAATATCCCAGGGAAAATGATGCATGGAAAGCCAGATTTCAGTGCAGCTCTGACAGGCACAGACAACTTCTTGCTTCAGTGAAGCACCACAGCACTAATCTAGGCAGAAGATGGCTTTTACACCTCAGACTATCGGCAGTTATGAATCACCTGCAGAGTGCTCTGCCGGCCCAAGCCATCAGGAAGCAGAGGTGTCTGAAGGAATACCTGTAACCAGCCAAAGGAGCTAAATATTCCTCAGGGCTCATGAGTCACACAAGCTGTAGGGGAGTAAAGACCTTTAAGATGTTTTGTCCAGGCTTATTTTAAATTTGCCAAGTGAAGGGGAGGTTATTGCACTATCAAGTTTCACTACTCAAGAGACTTCTTGCTGTTAATCTCAAATTTTCCCTTTCTTCTTCCTTTCAAGATACCATCTCAAAACTCGCAGGTAGTGCTCCTCTTCCATTGACCACCCTCCTTGCCATTAACACTTTTCAAGCATAATTTTACTGTTTCCTCCAATGCCACACAAATAGCAAGCCAAGGAGAGAAGTCAAGTCTGAAGCAAGGCACCAGGTGGGAAGGAGGTGCAGAAGACGTTCCATGTCAGGTAGCGATGCCATCATCAGAGCAGAAGGTAGCTCATTAGATGTATCTTTTTTATTATTTTTTTTTAAACAGCAAAAAACTATGCGATGTAGGTGGGAGATGGAGATATGAAGACATGCAAAGAGGAAGCTCCTGAGGATTGAGCAAGGGGAACTCTGTGTGTTTAGTACTCTAACAAAAACTGCCTCACCGGAGGGAGAAGAGATGGGATAACCTTAAATCCAACTTGGATTCCTCTGCTTGTAAATCCTTTGGCCTAAAGCTCACCTCACCCATGCCAATCCAAAGCTCCAATCAGCCCTCTTCTCAATAACCAACCCAGGAGTTTCAATTTGCATGGCACCTTGCCAGAGGCCCCTTTTCCCCTCAGATTTGAGGTTTCTGCCTGAAGCTTCTCCTTCACCTGCCTGCCTAGGAGGTGCCCAGCTGCTTCCTCCCCTTAAAACTACTGATTGGATCAGATATCAGCCAGGTAAGAAGGTGTATTTTAATTTACAAGGTATCACAGTTGGGACAAGATAAGCAAATATGAGATTTATAAGGGACAGAAAAAAATCATTCTTATTGCCATAGAATAAATTTATAGGAACTATCAGGTATACAACTACTCTGTCCACTTCTACGAGAGGTTTTGTAAGAAAATAATACCACTGGCTTCAGCTATGCTCCTTGTCAGCACCTCAAAGACCACCCCCCAGATCTCTCAAGAGGTTCCCAACAGAAGGTGCTGTCGTTACTGAAAGAGAGGAAAAGCTTTTCTGTTAAAGAACACAGAGCTGAAATTTTGAGGATGGTGAAGTGACTGTCATGGTTTGGTCTGATGTTTCATTTTACAAGAGATCTCACTGAGTGTGCTGGATTTCAGAAAAGCAGAGCATAGATTGAGAAAGCAAAAGAAATCAAATATGCAAATAGAGACCCAATCAAGCCAGGGTCTCAGCTCACCTTCAAATCCCATTATTCGATTAGAGCTAAACAAAACGCTCCATCAAACAATGTAGGTCTCTTTTAGTTGGAATATTTGAATTAATAGAGAACGGATCTCTTAGATTTTTAGAGACACAGAAATATTATTTGAGATTTTTTTATAAATTAGGAAAAGCCCAAATGAGTTTAAAAAATAAATTATTTTTAGTATCTATCTCTTATCCTGAGGAACAGGCATTGAAAACTCAGTCAGATCTGACATTTATAAATCATCGTCCCTTCCTTTACTTATGGAGATTAATTTAAGAGAATTCAGCCACTCTGTATTTGCATTTGAGATGTGCTCATGAGAGCCCAGACCTCCCCAGTCAGGAGAATATTACGGAGCTGGAGGAGATCATTACCAGCCAGCTCTGTCTGCAGAGCTCCCGGTCACCCTGTTTAGCCAGCCTGCTCACTTCAGGCAGGAGACAACTTACATTCCAGCAGATTTAAATAAGACTAAAACCTTTCAAAACCCCATCTGTGTCAGCACTCTTGGCAGAACTGTCTTTACATTCCTCTTTCAAACAACCCTTGGAGCAAAACATAGATTAATGGATTTATTCAGGAGACCTCTTGACTATTTAAGAGTTAAAAGCAGCTTTTGTGTTCAAACCCTCCCTAGGCATCTGTGCTCCTGTGAGGACCATCACCACACTGCTCCTCTGCCTGAGCTTTGCTGGAGGCGACAGAGTCTGAGGGTTCAAATTCCACCTGCATGCCACCTACCCACCCTGCAGGGCAGGGACGGAGGGAGAACGGAGGTCTCCTAACCTGTGGCCAAGCCTCTTGGGCATTTGCTAGCCCTGGGCATTTGCCTCTGGAGCAGCTGCTGCTGCCTCCTTCCCTCCTCCAAGACGACAGTGCACGTTGTTGCGCATTCATGTCGCTCCACTCCTCCTCCCTCTGCTGGGATGTTACAGCATTTCCAGTGTAAAAGGGTTTTGGAGACCCCTTCATTTCTGTGACTGGTGATGGGAGTGATCGAAGCAGTGGCTGGGAAAAGGGGAAAGGTCAGGGGTCCCCATCTGCTGCCTTGTGCCTGTGTAATGAAGAGAAGATCAGCCCCGGAGGGACAAAGTAGCGTGCGTCCTCCTTTTTGCTAGTGAAGCCTCTGGGGACAGCAGTCACTGTCGGTTAGCTGAACTACATACCTTTATTTAATTTCTGGGTTGTTTTTTTTTTTCTCCTTTTGCTTCAGAAGCCTAGGTTCAAGACTCTAGGCCTGACATTTCCTTCCTTCCCACTTGGGTGGCACATTTGCTGCTTGGCAGGCAAGCCGGGAGACTTCTGCAAGGCATTTGTAAGGATTGACATCTATATATGTCAGAAAGAAAACCTGACAGATGCAAGGAATGATAAAGCAGAGAAGAACATGAGCTAACGATGGCCATTATTTTCAGATCTGTAATGTGATAATTATGAAGGGCTTATGGTGGTTTTCAAAAAAAAAAAGGGAGAGTGGTCACATTCAGAGCTCGTGAATGCCAGCAGCATTCCTTCAGTGGGTAGGTAGGTAGGTTGCTGCACAGTCTTTAAGGAGTAAGGAGTTTGTTCCCTTCCACGTCTTTACAGCAAAAACTATCTGTGCAAGGTGACTTCATTTCACTGACTGTAGAAAAGAGCTACTTCTCGAGCTATATTTTCTGGCAACTATATGTATACAGGAACTACAGTACAACTATTATAAAGAAAATCTGTGTGGAAAGTTTGTGCTGTGGCTATCACCCTGGATCAGACACATGGTTTGTTTTTGAAAAAAACAAACTGGAAAACTCACAGCTTCCAACCTTTCCAGAAATGGTTTCTGGAAGAAAAGCAAATAAACAAACCCAACTGAATGAAAATCAGGTTACTGGACTATTTTCAAAACAGATGTGTTTCAGGCTGTTAAAGGAAAGCAATTAAGGAATACAGAGTGCACAAAATTAGATACATATTATCTTACACTGTAGTACATGAAAACTCGCTATCTGTTGGCATCTGCAAAAATTATCTTTAAACTCTAAGGAACAAATGGAAGTTGAAAGACATTTTAGATCTCTATCACACATCAGGAGTCTGTGAAAAAATGCTCTGCATTTAACTGACAGCCGGTAGGATTACTTTATGCCAAGCGCTCATATTAAACACTTTTTTATACATGGTTTCCAAATTTTTTTTTATGGAAAAACTCAAGTCAAACAAAACATTTGATCATATAAAGTTTCCAAGTTCAGTGATTATCTAAACAAAAAAGACAGAAGGTGGTTTAAACAAAATCAGATGGAAGATAGGTAAATACACATATGTGCACACATGTGTACATTCACACATGCACACGTGTGTGACGGAAATCAGAACTGAAAATAAGAGAAAATTAACAGATGCTTGTATCACCAGATGTCTGTATTATATTAAGAACTTCCCCTGCTCCTAAAATAAATAAAACCAAAAGCTATAAGGGGAAACCCCCCCCCCCCCCAGTAACACCTGAGATTCAGGTACTATATACAAAGTTTGTACTGTCATCTACAAGAATTCAGTACAACATCAATTTACTTAGACTTACAAATCAAGATTGCTTATTATGCAGTGGCTGTCAAAAGGTTAGATTAGTAAATCCCTTACCGGAAACTTGCTACAGATACAGCCATAAAAAATGCATATGTTGTATTGACATGTATCTCTCTTACCATAGTGCACTGTTTATTTAGAATAATTAAAACAATAGTTAGAAGCTACATAGAAGACGAAGCAAATTTTATTAAAATACAAGGTAGTTGCTAATGCCAGCAGCTCCAACACCCCCATGGTATAAGCCATGCTGCTTTCAACACACTCAATTCATTAACACAGGAGAAAAGCCAGAAACTAAGGGAAATGCAGACCATCTGCTCAATCCAGATGCAGTAGAACATGCTTCTTACCTCCAAAGCTATTTACCAGCAACAAACCGAGATCAGTTTAATCCTCTAATCACAGATCTAAAAGATTTTTCAGCACAGATCTAAAAGATTTTTGTTAGTCACTAAAACTGAACCACATCCACCTGAATTGAAAGAAAACTTTGACAGTTTTTCTCACCTTTAGCATTTCTCTTGATATAGAACAATTCTAAGCAAAAGTGATAACCTAGATACGGCAAATATTATTGAAGTGAGTACACGCACGCAAGCAGTTAACAACAAAACCTTCGTTCTTCTGCTGCTATGTTCTAAAGATGTCTAACTGATTTAACCAGCAACGGGATTTACCTGAATCATTTTAAGTTCCCAGAAAGTCACTATCTGCATGCCTAATTTCCTTGCAATAATACCAGACCGTAATAAAAACTATAACCCCTGTGCCTCGAAATGAAGTAAGTAGCATAATTCCTTACCTTGAAGTTATGAATCTTCTCGTATTTCGGAACATGCTCATTTTCTTTCAGAGTTGCTCTTCTGACAAGCGATGTCAACTGCGAATAAGCAAAGAGTTTCAGAGGTTGCCAGATTGTCACGGACGACTTCCGAGCACCCAGTTTCATCCCCAAGGCTGCTATCAATAAATCTTGCTGACGGCTCTCCCGCTTGGAGTTGTGCACCGCGGACCTATTCGCTCTGTGCCCCGACCAGCACTCCCTGGATGGCATCTTGGAGCTGACGGCAAGGAGGAACAGCCCCACGGCGGACGGATCCGCGCCCTGCTTCTGTCACACTCGACGCGAGAACCCCCCGAGAAGGACCATTGCGAGAACCTAAACTGCTCGGCGGGGCGGCGTGCCCATGGCGGGGCACTTCTTCACCGCTCGGCTAACTCAAGCGAGGCGGCGGCTTCGCCTCCGATCCGGGCGCGGGGGCTCAGGCCTGCCGGGGGGGCGGCGGGGGCGGGCGGGGGGGGCCGGGCAGCCCGCAGCCTCTCCCTCCATCAGCGGCCCCGCGTCCTCGGCGCCCTCCTCCTCCTCCTCCCTCCCTACAGCCCGGTTCGGGGGGCGACGCGGGCCGGCTGGGCGCGGAGCGGAGCGGCACCGCCCGCGGGGCGGGGGCCGGGCGGGGGCGGCCGCGGCCCCCCGGAGCCGCAGCCAATGGGTCCCCGGTGGGGCGGGCAGCGCCACCGCCTCCGCGGCCAGTGCCGGCAGAAGGAGCGGCGGGCGGGTTGTCAGCCGGCGGTGAGGAGCAGGCCGCTGCGAAATGGCATCTCTTCGCCCTTTTGGGGGTACGGGGGTCGGGGAGGGGGGGGGCTGGGGGATATGACAGAAAGCGGCTCTCCCTGACACCCCCATCCCGTGTGACACGCGTCGAGCACCAGGAGGTAAAGCCGGGAGCAGCTGATGCGACTGTTGACGTTCACCACTCTTAAAATTACATTTTCCAACTCTTTTTTTTGTGTGTGTGTAAAAAGAGGCTTGTCAAACTCACACCATGCAACATCTAGCAGGGATGTGAACATAAATGCCACTCAAAGGTTATCACACCAACCTTTCTGCCAAAGCTCTGAACCCCCAATTGCTGCGGTGCCTCTCATTAGGGCTTTACAAACCTTAACGCAAGGTGAATGACACATGGTCTCAAACTGGACAGAAACGTGAGGTCCGCACAGATGCAACTGACCATGACACATGCACAGGACAATCTGGTCCTCTCTCGCCTTCACACGAGCCAAAGAAGACAGTCTCTCACACAGCCCTTAAAGCCTTCAACTTGTCAGCAGAGGGGCCAACGTACAACAGGCTCACAGGGGCCAGGGCAGCCCAATGCCATTCCCACCCAGAGCTGCTCACCAGGGCAGCCCAGCTCAGGGAGGCTCTCTCAAGCCACACACTGACAGCTGGGGGGACACCACGACAGCCACTCGACTCCTGCCCTTTTTCTTCTACCACTCTCTGCGCATTTGTGGACAGTCTTTTTCAGTGACTCCAAAACCAGACCTTTGAATGGCAGTGATTTACACCCTGGAGCTGACCGGCATCCCGACGTTTAGGGGGCAAGAGGACCCCTCCTTGTGCAGAGCCTGCCTGTGCAGCTAGCCAGAGCACAGCCCTCCCTTCCCTTGCCACAGGCTGCTGCACCACAACCGCTCCCCCTTCTGCAGCAAAGGTATTTTTATCTCTCATGACTCAGTAACAACCAAAGACAAGCACAGTTTGTCGCAGGCTTCTGGGTGGAACTGGTGTATGTTCTGCAGCTGGGTCACAGCGTTACCACTTAGCTCAATCCTGCCAATACAGCTGAGAGTAATGCTCACCATGAGCCCTTCCTCTGTTTCCTTGTGTGGCCACCAGCACCTTCTCTACAGGGTTTAAAAATCTGCTGGATTTCAGCATAGAATCATAGAAATGTTAGGGTTGGAAAAAACCTTTAGGATCATCAAGTTCAACCATTAACCAAGCAATGCCAGGCCCACCACTAACCCATGTCCCATAAGGTCACGCTGCAGAGGTTAAGGATCAATGTATGTGTTTTATCAAACACTAATCTGCAATGCAAGTTATTAGCTAATAATCAGAACACTGGCTACAGATTACGCAGGATGAAGCTGTCAGGCATTACTGGCTCACAGAGGGCTTTAGGAGTACCTGGCTCCATTCCCAGCTGCAATACGAATGGGAGGGTGGATGATCCATCCTATGGAGAAATACTTTAGCAACAGCTTCCTCAGCCTGCCTGTCTTGCTTTTACCACTCATTTCTGCTGCACGTGAATAAATGCCCCTCACATTCTTCTGCACAACCTTCTAAGTCTAACACTCCATGGCAACCGGAGATCAAGAGAAATGAGGTGAGGAGTAAGAGATGGCAAAAACTGACCACCTCATCTATGCGAAGTATGAGAACAGTAGGGACGCAGGGGAGGAGGAAACAGACAGACACTCAAGCTCATTCTTTCCTTTCTTTCTAGCTAAAGCCACTTTATGGTTTCATTCTGAAGAACTACATCAGGTAGTTCTGTAACAAGACACTGAACAAGACAGACGTAAACCTGCCCCAGAGCAAGTCATCCGTTCTAAACAGCTTTGAGCGACAACAGGCTCAGGAAGCAAATTGGAGAGTTCTGGAAATGTTCCTTGGAACTCAAAATTCCTCTTGTTTTTTAAAGGGAAAAAATAAATCACCAAAACTTTGTTAGGAAAGTCTTTTAAGATTGAGTTTGTTGGAAATACATAACCCAGCATTTTTCAAGACTATGTTTACTATTAGAATCAACCCTTATTTTTTTGTGTAATTCCACTTAAGAAGCAAGATAAAGCATCCTGACTTTTCCTTTCAACCCTTAGTAGAGCGCATATTTGTTTTTTGACATACTTATTCTGTAATTGTCAGCTTCCTTTTTCCTAATTCTGAAGAACTGATTTATTTTCAATGGCACTTCAGAGTCACGTTAGTAGAAACCGATCTCTGGATCCTGGAAAATTAAATCTTAAGAATGCCAATAAAAAGGTAAGCAAAACTACCCAACAGGGAAAGGTCCTATCTCATGGCTGTAATTATGAAAATGTGTTATAATCTAAAAAGTAGTTATAAGATTATGAATTTTAATTCTAACATTATGGTGTGCTACAGTAATCTAACTCACACTGCTTATTGGTTTTACACAAATTCCCTTCCCATGGTTCAGTGCAAAGCATTTTCTGCTGTTTACAAATACAAGAATACCAGGCTCACCTACACTTATAGCCCTTCACATGTGCTATATATGCACTATAGCTGTGCACATGAGAAACCTAGATGGAAAGAAAGTTAAAGCCCTAAAGCTAGTGACTGAAAAATTATGCAAAATATTTGTTACCTATATTTTACATGTATTTCCCCAACAGAGTTGAAATTAAAATTCATACAACTGCTTTCAGATGACATAACTCTATGATGCATACACTTGTTCTTCTGCCATTGCCTCACTTTGGGGGTTTGGCATTGTAAGGCAGCGTTCCTCGTCACACATCCCACTTCCTTTCTTTTGAAAACCAAAAAGAAAGATGAAATTTCTATTGTACACACCTTCCTGACCACAGTTTGGGTCATCCAGCAGGTCGAGATCTTTAGCTTACCAGATCACGAGATGATAAAGCGAGAGAGCGCAAGCCGCTGTCCTCAGGTAGCCCCCGTCATTGCAGAGATGAGTCACCATCCCTGAGAGCAAACAAACGAAGTCACGGACCTGGGGGGCTCAACTCAAGTCCTGCAGGAAGCTGCTCTCTCCCAACACGTTCTCCTGCTCCAGGCGCTCTGTGCTCTTGCTACTCCCAGCCTGCAGGTCCTGCTCTTCTTCGTACACCCTTGGCTGGCTCCTGATTCAACACCTGCTCACCACCAGTGGCTCCTGCGCTCCCACCCGCCAGCAAAGTCTCCTCTCCACAGCCCTTTCATGTTCCAGCAGTTATCTTTATAACTTGCTCAGTCTGAAGTCTAACTTAACGTCAACAATTATTAGATACTGTCTGCTAAAAACTGGGTGAAAAAGAGGTAGAAATCTGGGGAGGAAGGTCTTCTCCCCTCCACTTTTGCAAGTAAACTCTTTTATTTTTTTATTAATTGTTTGTGATAGACATTTGCAATCATTGCATATGCCCTATAGACTCTAGGAGAAAGGAAACTACAGGGTTGTCTTTTTTAAATTTAAGAGTGCGATTTCACAGGATTGAGGTGAGTTGAAAATAGAACAACTGGAAGCAATAGCTGAGCAGCCTCTCAGCAGAGCACACAACCAGAGCAGCCTCTCAGTTCTGTACATTTTAATGACTTGAGCACTAAAAAACCAAACACAGCAACACAACAATCTTTAAATCAGGACATCTGTTCAGAAGTTCTACATTGTACATATGGACCGAAGGGGAAAAAGAAAAAAAAAAAAAGAAAAAAGAGACTGTAACCTGCTATTTCAAATGTTCTCATTTGTTCTGAAATCTCGCCCATAGGAGTGGTTCAGCCTAGGTCCTACTGGGACTCTGCCTTCCTTACTTCCCCCTGGAGCAGTCCTTCAGGGTGCAGGAGAAACAGCTGTTTTCTTGAGCACTGTTTGCTGTCAGCGTTTGCTGGATAATGTATGCGTATTTTCTGGTACTAATCTCACAATCAGTAAGTCTTATTATGAAGACTCCACAGAATTGATTTTAAAGTCATCCACGGCTTGCAGTAAATTCCAATTAGTCACTCTCCGAAAGACACATTATGTAAGTTTAATCCAGTCACACAATTCAGTCAACATCAGGCAAACTGTCTTTCTAAAAAGGCAAATCAATGCATTCCCATTTATTAGGTAATAAACTAAAGTTACTCTGTAAAAAAACCAAAAATAACTCCCTCTCCAAATTCAAGTCAGGTTAAGCTCACAAGTCCTAAAATGCCCAGATTAGACTTGATCAGATCTCTTGAAGCCCACGTGCATTTCTAATACAACAGAGTGTTTAGTTGCATGACCACCTGGCTCATCTCTCAATCACAGTATCGTCTTTTCTTCAGTCTCAGGAATGCATGTGAAGTACACTGCAGGCTTTTCATTCTCATATAGTATTGTCATGTTTTTATGACTAAATATGTCTTTATTGTTTTCAGATTATATATAATACAATCCCTTCCCTCTAAGGAACGTAGTTTATTAATAATATTAACCAACAGTTATACTGCATGCATCTTTATAAAATAAAAAATGAGGCTCTATTGTACATATCTCAGGAAACAAGGTATTTGTGTTGCTATGCAGTTAGCCACTGTATATTTTGTTGTGTTCTGTTTCACTGTATAGCTAACTTAGCCAAATGTATATGCTCAGAAAATCCTTTCTTGCCTGAACACTTTATGAACATATTTTACGGGCTCAGTACATGATTTTCAAAAGCTAATCAGTCAGATTGTGAAACTGAGCCCAATTTCCTCAATGCTGTTCTTGGTGGAGGCTTGTTCCATGCTAAATATAATTTTCCCAGTCATATCTTTCACAGAATTGTTCCAAGGGGGGAAGGGGAGCCCAAAATTGTACTTTTCATTTAGAAGTGGTGATAAGCCATTTTCATTTAATTTTCTTCACTTGTAGACATGCCAACGCCAGGCATAGCCTCTGCCCACAGATACGTGGCGTGAGCGGAGAGTCGGAATGCTATTAAAAGGAAAGTCTAACCTGAAAGCCAACATCTCAGAAGCTGGATGGGAAGGTCCATCACGCAGTCTCAGCCACCAGGGCAAGGCTTCTCTTGTCCAACAAGCCACATTTACCTGGCACACAGACAGCATCAGGCTCCCACAATGTTCAAAGGATACTGGGGTCCTCAGGCAACATACAACCCTGCTTTGAGTCCACAGTTACCCACAGGGGAGTTGGGGTTTAAGACGGGGCAGAATGATGAAAACTTACTGCTGAGAAAAGTTCTGGGTTTTGTAACAAAATTTTCCAAATGGACTGGCTCCTAATTAAATCAGACCTCCCTCCCCCACCCTCAGTGAAATACTGCAAAATCTAAAGAAATGACTATTTATATTTTTGGATTTTTATTTCTGGTAAAAATTCATGTGATTTCCAGAGCAGGTAATGAACCAAGAATTTAAAAAGACTTTTTTATAAAATGTTTTAATTAAAACCTTAATTAAACAAATTCAGCCAGTGCTGGCTTGGTTTAAAGTGTGACTGTTAAATTAAAATAAATAAATAATCAATCTAACCCAAAGTTTAAATTATGGAAAAAATGTTGCCCAATATTGCTGCTAGAAATTACTACATAAAAAGCAAGCTCATTTTGTACTGTATTGTGCAATACAATTAAAGTGTATTAGCATTACTTGGGAAATTTTTATGTTTGCACTGATCTGTTTACCAGAAATACCCTTGAGTACCCTTATTGTCATCACAAGGGAGTACCTCATAAAAAAGCAGGAAGATTTTAAGGGAAGCCAACAGAAAAGTTGTTTTTCTGTAGCTTTGGTCCTATAACCTACTGGTCACTGCAGCTGATGTGGATCTAGGTCAGCCGGCTTAATTTGCTCCTAGTGGCATGACGGGTTGTAGATTTGCTCCCAGCAGTTACTGATATGGGCCTTTGGAAATGGCAATTTGAAAACTGTGCACTGGCAAAAAGCATCCACTGTGACTATTCCTCTTTTTCAATAACTGACAAGACAAAAAACAATTAACATTTGCTGTTCTGGACAGTGGCACAATAGCAAGGCACTTGTCAGTGTCAAACACACACTTTCCTTAGGGAGGAGGCTATTTCTGGTATATAATCATGGATCTAGACATGGCAAAAGTAAAATAAAAATTTCACAGTACCTCCAGTAAGAAGTTGTGCTTTTCTTCTGGAGGACTTCGCTAGTATCAAGTGACTGAGCTTTTAGTGAGGTCAGCAACTGCATCCAGAGAAGGAGGGAAGGTAACTCTGGGGATTTCCTCCACGCTCCACAGGTACAAATACCACTACAGGGGTGTACGTGGGCATGTGGGAATGTGCTCAGGCAGGGGCGTGGGCATTGCAATCAGTAACAGGGCTACTCTAGGTTTTACAAGCAATAGCTACAACTTAATTTATACTGTACAAATAATAATACACTTGCTCACAGGATTGTTCTCGGTGAGACGGCACAGTCCTGTCCTGCTGCCAGGGCTCCTGCTGTGTCCTGGTTTAGTCCTGAGCTGGCAAAAGCCACAGGGCTTTTTCCCTATAGACACTGACACAGGACATCTCCATAGCCCTGGCTGCCTCTATTAAAATAACCAGCTGCTCCAGACCTTCCCTTAAAGACAGAGAGTACCAGCCTGCTCACAAGGGGCAAGACATGAGGGCTTGACAAAAGCAGAGCTGCTACCACGCTGTGTGACACTGAGGCAGGATATGCCAATCAAACACCATGATAAAAGCAACGCACAAAGCTAAGAAACGAGCTCTTTTCACTCCTAACTCTGACTGTGGTGAGGAAAGCAGTTCCCCAAGACCATGAGTTCAAGCTGAGCTGCCAACCTCAGCACTTCTCTCCTTTGCAGCAGCTCCTTACCATGGCCCCTTTCTTGCCTTGGGAATACAAGCTGCCTTAAAAAGGGGGTGAAGCCCAGCCACACTTGGTAAGTACAGAAGGGGACCAGCAGCTGGTACAGCACAGAAGATACCACCTCCCTGCCTCAGTGGGCTGGCAGCATCACTGTTCCCCCGGTAAAACATGTAAGACAGTTCATGAGTAAGGAGAGAAGCATCATGAAACACCACAATTTGTCTCCAGTAAATCCTTCAGATGAAGCTTGTTCTTTACAGCTTTGCTTTCAGTCCCTTTCCATCTACCCTGTCATCCCCCACAGCTCTGGTTTTGGTCCATCCTATTTTCCTCTCCTCCTGACAGGAGCCTGGACCATGGAGGTAGTAAGGTAAACAGCAAGGTAAAGCCTCTGTCAGGTACTCCTCTCCCCAAGAAAGGCAGAAAGACTGGGAGGACTACTAACATAGTTTAAGCTAACAATTACATCGTTACGCATTGTTCAATTGGGTGGTCTGGCTTGGAGCTATGAGACCTACAAGAAGAGGAGTTGGTAGAGCAAGGAGCTCTGCCTAAAGGAGAGACCCTCACACTGGCCAGCAACACGCAGAGGCTGCTCCTCAGCAGCTTCTCCATTTTGCTCCTGTTTAGTCAGCGTTTTCTATTTCAGCTGAGAGCACTGTGTTTGCTTCCCTTCCCTTCCCTTCCCTTCCCTTCCCTTCCCTTCCCTTCCCTTCCCTTCCCTTCCCTTCCCTTCCCTTCCCTTCCCTTCCCTTCCCTTCCCTTCCCTTCCCTTCCCTTCCCTTCCCTTCCCTTCCCTTCCCTTCCCTTCCCTTCCCTTCCCTTCCCTTCCCTTCCCTTCCCTTCCCTTCCCTTCCCTTCCCTTCCCTTCCCTTCCCTTCCCTTCCCTTCCCTTCCCTTCCCTTCCCTTCCCCTGCGGCCTGTCTCCCGGCTGGCCTGCAGGGAGCTGTGCCGCTGTGACCGAGGCACAACTGACGCTCATTGCGACGAGGGGTCACTTCCAGCAAAAGCCTCTTGCCTTGGGACACGTCAAGGCAGACTGTGTTCCAAAAAGGCCTTAAGACTCATTTATAAATGCCACAAGACAATGCCCTCTATACGAGGGGTAACAATCAAAATTTAATGCAAATTGGCAGTTGCATGAATGCCACCCTTTTGGCAAATGCGCTTTGTTACTAATATGCTACATTTAAGTGTCCCAAGAGAAAACAGGCTGTTAGACTAATCTTCTGAAACCACAAGGGACTAGTGACAGTTTATTTCTCATCTGGCCCATGCCTTTATAAGGATTTCCTCAAAGTTAAAGTATTTTATTTTTTCTAAAAAAAAAAAAGAAATAAAAGAGAAGGCACATCAAAAAGCTTGACCGTACCCTTTGATGAGGAACCTTACTTGTCTCCTAGCAAGGAAATGTTGACGGTGGCAAAACTTTATGAAATAAATAATATACAACATTTCCTTTATGCTATTCATTTAAGAATCATATTGACAAAAGCAGTTTTTATGATAAACATATCTACCTTTTTGTGACTGAAAATGTATACACTTAGGGATAATTACAATAGTGTAATCTACAAGGTCCTTGTATTATTCTATTAGGGTACTTTTTTCAGTGATTCCTCATGGAATAGCAGCTTTGGCTACCAATGTAACATGGGCAAATGGTATGGAAATTTCTTTTTATGTCTCATTAATATTTTCTTACCTGATGTATAATACTCATTTCACACTAGCCTTGTCTGGCAGTCTAATGTGTCTAATATTAGCCTTTTTTGTTCTACGCAGTAATTCAATTTAGAGTAATTCAATGTATGTTATAATTGAAAACTGCAGCTCATTAATTTCTAAACACTCTGTATTTCAGACTACACCTGCTCCTTTGACATATCCTTTATTTTGAATCCCATCCACTTCTTCCTGAATAAGCTATGTTGCTATGATACATGTGCTGTCATTGCTTCTTTCTTCAACATATTTTCAGTCCGTAACCATACTTATTTAGCATAATTAAGGCTAAGAGTGCAAAGTATTCTAATTCTTCCTTAATTATCACTTGATTCAACCCCATGAATCAAGGTCAAAACAGTTTTTAACCTCAAGGAATATACTGGAGTTGTGACACGGACATGCAGCATTCTTGCAACATTCACAATGGTGAAACCCTGTTTGCAAACCACCTCACTGCAGAGAAAATTACAAAACGGGGTAACCCACAGTGTCCATCAGCCCTCTTGCAGACCCTGGTTACCAGTTTTCTAGGTGTATGTATATCCATGGGCACAGCTGCACCAGTGCTCTGGGTCAGGGTGGTCTACATTCATTTTATAAAATGCAATTAGGCAGATTCAGAAGATGAGGTAGGCTGATCATCCTTCTGAGTCTCTCATGTAGTCTCCCACTATCCTTGCATAAATCTCTATTCAAATCAGGACTGATCTGAAACCTGCAATGAATGAAACCAGAGTGGAATTGGCAGTGGAATTATACTCTGCTCCCATAGTCAAATTGTCAAGTTATTATCAAATTATCAGTTTACTGCCATCCATAAAATCTTCTAATCCCTGGCCACATTTTCAGAATAGACTCGTTTTACATTTTCTTGACCAGCATTCCAATTTTCCCATTTCTCCTTTTCCACATATGGGTCATCTTTCCTATTTATTCCCTCTTAGTTTCCTAATTAACATTTTAAAATGCCTCTGTCATGAAAATTTTCATGTAAGGGCAGAAAGCATCCCATTTCCCCAGAGGAAGCTATAACTGTTAAAATTCATACTTGAGACAGGCACTCAAGGAACCATTGTCTCAAATGGTCAAACCCAGCATCTTTGAAAGAAATTTAAATAATGTATTGATTTGAAAACTGAGTAATTTTAAATGATTCAAAATGGGGCTGGCAATGCAACTCCCCATCATAAATCTGGGCTACGCAGATTATTTACCTTTTGGGACAGAAGAGGCATTGACATGAAGACATGCAACTTCTGTAACACAGGAGGGACTATGAGGGGGATTGGGGTTTTTTTCCCTTATTTATTTTTCCCAGCAAGTCTGTGGTGTCTTATGACATGATGTTTAATTGCTGGTTTTTGCCAACTGAAATTCACTAGTCCTAGGTCTCAATCAGTAACTCAAAGATATGAAATTTGAGATTTCAGAGACACATGATATTTGGACAGAAGCTCTTAAGTATTGGGCAAATCAAAGCTAAAAGACTAAGTTTGGGGTATAGTTCCATTTCTTAAATTCATTGGCAATGAACAAAATGTTTATCCAGCACAACAGTTTTCTTCTTTCTCTGTCTTGTTTTTCATCTCATCTTACAGGCCAATTTTTTATTTGTACTCCCACCATCAACTAGCACTTTAAGTGACACCGCTCGTAAGATTTCTAACACTGAGGTTGTTTGAATTTTCAACAATAAAAATACCCCACGAGAATTAACCCGTAAGGCCTGTAAAAAAATTCTCCAGTAAGCTCTCAGCATTATCAACGTGCTCAGCAGTGATTCTGCCTTGGGAACTCCAGAGCGTGACAAAGGTGATTGGCAGCTCCCAGGCACAAGGCTGCGACAAACACCAGCAAGGATTTGGAGGCTGGAGTGAAGGAGAAGCTGTCACTTAAAGAGACTGAGCACTTCAAATTCTGTGAAAGATAAAAACACATGACACTTTTTGCAATTTTTGTGCATTTGTATTAAACACATCGTTACTCTAATCATCAGCCCATTCACAGAAATGCCTGCATGCAAATGTAACTCACATTAACTTTGGAAAATCCTTCAAGACCTTTCCAGCAGTGTAAAATCATCAGAAATCTTTAATGAAAGAAAACCTATTTGCTACATGATCTAAAGCATAGAACTTTAAAAATATTTCACCACTACATGCAAAATGGAAATTGTCAGTACAGTCTTTCATACTCCTCCACCCTTCTCTCAGCAAGAGGAAGAGCTGCTTGTCTCTAAGTGCTACTAACCTAATTCGATTCACGAATTGGAAATCTAAATGAAAATTTACTAAATCACAGGCACATAGGACCAAGGTTTAATAGAGGACATTATACTTTGTAATACTAGCTCTATTTTTCCCTAGGCAAACTATTTCAGACTGCTTTAGCTCTAACTAAACAATCCCCACTCAAAAACAATATAGTCCAAGTACATTATAATATGAACTTCACTATTAGAAACTCATAATCCTGTAGTTACCTTGAAAGCTGTGTGGATGTGAGGACTATTAGCAACGACTGTTCATCAGCTGAGAATCAGATTTTTCAGCATGATGATTCTTACCTTGCTTAAACACTAGGACTGTAGGAACAGTGAATGCCAGAAGCAACACTGTTTCTAACTGCTGATGCCACGCAGAAAAAAGGTTAAATATGGAAAAGTTTAATGTTCTGAAAGTTAATGATCAAAGGAAGACTTTGCAAAACTGTCAAGAGTTGCTGTCTTCACTGATGACAAGCGTGGCAGTTTTGAAGTAATAAGAGCAAGCAGTTTATTGAGCTTAGTAACAACACCGCTCTCCTTACTTTGTTCAAATTCAGGAAAGAAAAACATTCAGCTAGAGACTAAAACTAAGCATGGGAAGATTTAGCTGAAAATATCCTTTTTCTTGTGAAAGATTAAAAAGAAAGAAACAAGGACTAGAACAGATCAGCTACTGCAGCATTAACCACAGGACAAATGGTTGTTCTTTCTTTTTTTCTTTCACAATCTAATACTTCATCTAGGCACCTCTAACTACTCCTCTTTCTGCTACCACTTCTAAAACAAGCATTTCACTCTTTGTGAGTCTGAAGGGTTTGGTAACCACTTATGAATGGGCAATTATTAGCAGAGCAGATGTGCCTGCTTATCAGGGGATTTTCTAACCACCAGACTGCCACAGCTCCTCATCCTTCCCATCCTTGACCAGAAGCCAGACAACACATATTTGTACTTGCGAACGTGTAAACAGTGACCAACGCAAAATGCCTTCCCTCCTCCCATCTAAATAAAAAACATCACCCTGCTCCCAGCAAGCAGTAACAAGAAAAAGGGGCTTATCTGATTAATGATAGAAGGAAGTAGAGAAAACCCCTGGTTGTGAGGCTCTCAGCACAGATTTACAGAGAGTCCGCAATACTGCAGAGGTTATAAAACACAAGAGAATGGATATTAGTTCACAGCCAAAGGTGCTACCAACCCCACTTCCCACAGCCCCGGCTTTTCCTTGGGACTCTAATATTGAACTGGTGACCAGAGCTGACCCTGACTAGTTTATGAGATTAGACGCAATTGTAGCCCAAGGTGATTATCACCAGCTATACAGTGGCACGTTATAAAGTCTAAGTGAGGTAACAAACTTGTAAATAACAAAATTATCCTTTTATAGGGTTCTTAATTCAACAGTCCGGTCTGTTTCCTGTAGAAGTGATTAGTAATAGAAAATAATTAGGAGATGCCAGATGGGAGGAGGAGTTTAAAAAGGACCCCAAACTCACACAGCTAAGGAAAGAGAACAACAAACGAGGGAGCTGCCAGCTAACAACCCACTGCAGCCCCTCACCATCCAGGAAGCTCACTGCATAAGCAATAAATGACAACCATACGCCTGCTTTAGAGACTGCTCTGAAAGAGATCCATCTTTCTCCTTTCTGTGGGCACCACATGGGTTACTGAGTTGTGAAAAGACACAAAAAAAATCAAGTGGAACCCCAGGTGTTTTTTTTTTTTTAAATAAAAATGTGATTTCCTTACGTATGGCTATGAGGCTTTCCCACTACACAGCCAGGCAGCCTTTTTGGAAACCTCAAGTATAAGGCCCATAGGGAAGGCAAGCAGCAGACTCCTACAGTGTGTTAAGACTGAAGCCATGACAACTCTCCATTGCTCATCAGAAGTCGAGATGGACCTCTGTATGCCCCATCTACTAAGCTCCAGCAGGATGGGAAAAATCTCTTTCCCCCTGAGGAGCACCCAAAGCAAGCTATCCTCTTTGGCTCTTACAGAGCTGAGAGAGATTCCTTCCTCTCTCCCTGCAATCCTTCTTGCACTAGACCATCCCAGTCAGAAAGGAAGGAAACTTCTGCTAGCACACATATGAGAGGCTTAGACTGTACAGCACTTTTTGACGGGCATTAAAAAACTGGTACCAGGTTCAAACCATGAAGAATTAGAAACCCTGGAAAGTACTGCTGGTGAGGGCTTCACACAGGTTTACCTCACAAGACTGAGAAGCCCAGGAAAAGAATAACAGCTTATTCATTGCTAACAGTTTTATTTTATCAGTAACAACACAACCAGCATTCTTCAGATTTAATTGCAGAGCAACTGTACAGCTTTACAGCCTTTTTAACAATTGTGCACACTATTCATTTTACAAATGCTCAGCCAGGCACAGGGCATACACTGAGGGTAATTACTCCCCATGCTTTTGCTAAGAGTCTGGTCCATGCGTCTGAGAGACCAGACCCTCTGATTTCACCTGGCAGCTGTCTCTCTCAGCATAACTACACACTCGACTTTCTGAAGACTGTATTTTTGTGTACACATCTCATCATGCTAGATCATAAAAGAGCCACACTATGTAAAAAGGCAGGAAGTAACATGAAAAGTCATCTTAGCAAGCAATCAAGTGATTTGTACCCACAACACCAGGTTGAAGCTGGATGCCGATCTTCAACTATGCTTACCTACAAAATGGAGGAAATCCCTCTACAGGAGCAGGATCACAACAGGAGACATGTCTGAAATACAGCCTGACCTAAAACACTCCTCTGAATCACTCCATCTGAAGTTTGTGGAGCCTTATTTGTTCTGAACCTTGTAATCCTAGACCAGCAACATGCAATCAGGCTACCATGACTTTCATTTCATGTTAATCACACTCGTTATTGTGTGAGCATTAAATTAACATGCTTTGGAGGTACAGGAATGCATGCAGAGGCATCAGATGAGGTCCCACAAGGCTAACTGGAATCATCTGGGATCCCATTTGTAACCCACAGGAACTAACAGAGCACAGCTGAGCACTGACCAGAGCTGGCAAACACAGAAGAAGAAAGAATTTGGCCTAGGAAAAACAGTAGAGTTATGGGACCATGTTTAGCACAGGAGCTGATCTACAGGTCCAGGGCGAAACCCTTAAAAACCAAGCCTGGCTTGCTAATTTATCCTTTATAAGCACAAGACACTGACAAGAGAAAAAGGAGATATTCTGTGACCTGAGATTAAATTAGCAAAATTTATGCTTCATTTGGAAGTTCTGAATCTTGGGGAAAAAAAAAAAAAAAAGATATCAATTTATACAGTTTTTTTAGTGTATCAATTTTACTGCCACACTGAACATAAATAAGGGCTTAGGTTACTCTTGGTGACTGTGAGCAGAAAAAGCACCCTGCAGTTTGGAGAAAAGAATCTTCTTTGTGCTGATGTCTGCACACTGGACAGCACGTGTGACTAGTTCTCCTTTCTCGGGTCTTAATAAACATATAGTTAAGTTAAAAACATACTTGCTTATACAAAATCATCATAACCATTTGCAGTCTTAGTTTGAACTATATGTGCCATATATAATGCCATACATGGCACTAGATGGCTACTGCCATAAATGATAATGCACAGAAAGGGAAGATGAAGACTGGCTGGGACAATCTCTGCAGAGTAAGATGTAGCCAAAGTGCTGGAGCAGCTACCCAAAAAGTAGGTTTGTCTTTCATCCTGCTAGGAATTTTCTTGGTATTGACAAAATTGTCTGTACTTTGAAGTCTCTGCTGAAAGATGGGCTAAACCCAGAAGAAATAAATAGAAGTTTATGCCATGTGCAGAGTTATGTTTTATTTATAAATTACATTAAATTTACAGAGTGATTGTCATGGACACCCGTGTGGGGATTAGAAGGGAATATTTGTGAGAAAAGAGTTGACAATCTCCCCACGCTACCCATGGGATTCTTCACTGCTTAGTCTCCTGTGTCTTTAAATGTACTTCAAGGTAAACATTTATTAGTTGTACTTTTGAAAACTTTATTGCTTTGTTGCTACCCTTATTATAGCTATGGCTTGTCTAGAGTTTTATACATTGCACATCCATCTTTTTAATAAAATTAATTTGAGTAAATGGAATACACAACTTCCAGCATCAAGATTTCTTCACTCTCAAAGTACATTTTCCTTCCTGACTATTAAGACCACATCTTTGTTTAGTTGCTATGGGTGCCAGCATTGCCATTACTGGATACCAAACAGTGTTGTTCAAAGCTGTCTTTCTCCATCACAGACTTTGCTAAGGGCACTTATGCTTCTTCGACAGCCTACTCTAACTTCCTTAGCTACATTTTATGATGTCCTCTCACTGAAGATAAAATAAGCTTTGGTGAAGGAAGGTTTACAGCAAATCTTAGTAATAGATTTAACTGAGAGCAAAAGTTGAAAAGTAGTAGTGTAATTAATGAAAATACCAGTGTCAGTTCAAGGTTGGAAAGTGAGACTGGTCCCTCTGCAAACACTCATTAAGTATGACCCTTGATTTTGTATGTGAGGGCTGTTATAAATCTATTAGAAGTGTACATAGAGATTGCAATTAACTTTGTGATCTGGATTATCTTTGGAGGCAGGCTTAAAAGCATGCTTCCTACTAAAATAACACAGATTTACATTTCCAGATCTCCTTGCACAGGGTTGCAGATAATCAGTCTTCATCACTATGGAGGAAAAAAATGGTATCACCACTGAGGTCATTAAAAAGAACAAAAGAGTGCTTTTGTTGTGTAACTGCTGCCACAAGCCTTCTCTCAATTCTTTCCACCTGTAGGAATTGGACTGAATGTAATACAGTCTAGAAGAGGTCTTCAACTGATTTGCAGCCACTGAAATTTGAAGAAATAGCACTTATCACCAAAGTAAACATGAATAAATGTAATTCAGTTGCTATCCTAACACTAGCCTCAGCATCTCATTCTGAAAGATGGGAAAACTCATAACTAATTATTTCATTTTCTCCTAACAACTATTAAATCTTGACTAAGCCACTCATATAGTTTCTTACATTAATATCTCAAGAGCATGTCAAAATGAAAACAAAAATTATGTTTTGTGAGGTTCCCAAGACAGACTTTGGTATATGTATCTAGGTATTTATTAATTTCTGAGAGCTACTATTTTTATAAGGTATTTAACTGAATCAAGTCATCTGCTCCAAGGTCATAATTACCTTTGAGAGTGGCAAATGTTCAGAGGTCCATCAGTATTCGAGGCATGGGAGGAATAGTAAATCTTGTGATACTGGGTATTATTTCCGCTCCACACCAGGCCATACAGACTGAATCCACATGGGAAGCCCTCTTTTGAGTGAATTGCAGCCCTCTCTTAATACACAGACCACGATAGCTGCACAATTGAGTTCTGAACAATCCACAGTCTGTTCTGGAAACCAGCATTACCTTTTAGAGTGGCAGCAAAAATATCTATTTAGGGCATCCCAGCACGACAAGCACTCTCCTGTTTTCAATCTCCACTCCTCCAGTTATCTCTGACTATTTACTAATTCTTTCATAGGTTATGAAAAGAATAAAGTCATTAACCAGGAATTTTAATTTTAAATATAGAATTGTACAGGGTAACCACTCAAATTCCTTGAAGCACATGCTGTGCAATGGATTATCTTCTCATGCTTTTCCTGCTAAAAACTGCATCTTAAATCACACACAATATGGTCTCTTGCAGGACTCTCTACTTAGGAGTACTGTGATCTGTGTCCTACAGTACTCATCTAACAATTGCATAATCTTTGTCTTTTCATCTTTCACAGTCTTTAAATCCTTCCCCTTTACTAAGGCTCATCTTTAACATGACAAGTCACCCAACACATGCTGAATTCTTCTACTGTAAATTAATTGCTAAAAAGAGCGAGAAACAAATAAAGTATTATTAGTGCATGCTGAGAGGAATCTAATACAAATCTGTGGTGTTCCCTGCTACTGCCCCACACCAAATTCAAGGCTAGATGAAATGCTCTTTAATATTTCATTCTCTATTTTGGGGTGTTTCCTCTGGCTGCGCAACTTTCTCCGCTTGATTTTTATGACAAAGCAAAATTATTCCAGTTATTCCCACCAGCTGTTCCCCCAGCCAGAGCCTGTGTCTCTCTCCTTTCCTCCTTCTGAAGGGTTCATCTTTCAGACGCCACTCGGAGAGCACTGGGCAACAGTCACAGGCACAAAGTTTTGATTCGGATCTGAACAGCCTCAGCCTGCAAATCTGGGAACATATTTTGGCTCAGAACATTCAAGACCCAGACTTCTTCCTCTCTTCATACACGCAGTGTATGAAGAAACTGTGTGGCTACAGTACAAAACTGATAAAGACGCATTAATTGCCAAATACAGCATACCCTGCAGAGATTTTCATCCTTGCCACGGAGTTAATGGGCTAATGTTGTAGCATGCAGATTTTGCTGCTTGGATCATAAGACAATGTTTTTGTTGTTGTATTTTGAACAAATTTCTTTGCTTTCTTTGTTAGAATTGTCAGGATTGATTCAGTGATATTCTCTTTATATTGGACAACAGGAATCACTCTTTCATCCCTGCCACCAAAGAGAAAGAAAAACTACTTGACCTGTAAGAAAGCTTCCTTATATCAAGGTTAAATGACTCATAATAAGGTAAATACGTTATTATTAATGGAAGTTTTCAAGTAAATATCAATAAGCAGAAGCCTGCACAAAAAGGGTAAAATTACCTTCTGAGCAATTTAGTACAGGTTATGTATATTTTTCTTATTTCACTATTATTAGTTTACTAAAGAAAGCTTATAAACTAGCAGAGAGATTGAATCTTCTGTTTAAGTGGATCTGTAACCTCTCCTGTGTTAGAGGTCCCTTCCAACCCCTACCATTCTGTGAGTCTACATGTGTTCCTCACTGCTGCCATGTTAAATTTTTACAGTTGGTAGGCTTTGAAAAAAGCCAGAGAAGTATTTCTTGTCAACAAGTACTCATGCTTTAAATACAAGTTATTTGTCAAACAAGTATAGATCTCCTTACTTCAATTTTTTAAAATAAAATTAACCATCAGATGTGATTCAGACACCTGCCTGTACAGTCCTCCAGTCAGTTGGTCACGTTCACCCCACTGAACCTGAAGCAGTTCTCCCAGGCTGTCAAGGGAACAGCTTTAGAGGGTGTGCAGGCAATTGAGTCCACCGGACGGTGATGGGAGACACTCTGGAAAACCCTTCGAGGTCTCCTCTCCCCACCTCTCCTACATTGTGCATAGCCACCCCAACACGCAACGTTTGGCAAGGCCACCACTATAACTGTCCCCCTTCCCATGCTCCCCACATCCTGTGCCTTACAGAGGAGGGAGAAAGGATTTGGCAAGCCTTAGCTGGACGCTGGGCCTTGTTCCAAACGCCGAGGCTGCTGCTGGGATCGGGTGCTGGTCATGGGGTCGAATGCCTTATTCTTCTTGGAGATCTGCCGGGTGAAGTGACACTCGGGACTTGCTGTCACCTTTCAGCAAAGATGCTGGGAGGTGTAAAGGCAGCAAAGACATCAACTCTGCACAACCCCACAGTAAAAAGGATCACACTGTGCGTCCCTCACACAGCCACAGGTAGTAATCCCGACTGGGTAATGACTTAAAAATTAAACTGAAAACTCCACATTTAACTATACTGTGATGTCTGTGTGCCTCATTGTGTTCGCATCAACACAGTTCCAAGACAAATAAAGAGAAAAGGCTCAAAAGCTGGGCTTCAGGCCAGTAAACACCACTGCTGTTGAACTATGTTGCAGATGAAGCCACTTTAGTTGCTTACAATGTCCAGACAAATGGGGTAGAATGCTGCAATTACATGACTAATCTCTCTAAGGGTTTTTTGCTTTAAACTTCAACCTGTGAGAAATATTTAAATGGTTCTCGAGCTATTTAATGAAAAATGTTTCAAAACAATATGTACACTGTGTTGGTGAGTCTTACATAACACCATGTAATCTATGGAAAAAACAACATTCTTCATTAATAGTCATTGAAATCCCTTTACTATGAAAACTTTTAAATCTGTTTATTCTGACAGAACAGAGTTCTGCTGTCAATTGAAAGCTGCTAAATGCAGGAAGAGTTAATTTTACCAAAGAAACTCAAAGCAGTGACTTCCAGAACTCTTGCAGAAGATTTTTACCCAGGCTTCGCACTATAATGAACTCCGTCTGACAACATGCAAAAAAATGCTTTTGAAACAGCACGGTTCAAGTCAGTGCCTGTCAGGAAGTGTAACTGATAAATCACCCCTCTACTACTGGTACCTGGTATTTAACGTGGTCAGCTAGCTTCAATACACCAGTACTTCTTTTGTCAAAATGATCTGGTAAAAGTGAAGATTCATACTTTAAGCTAAGTTGGGTGCCTCATCTCTCAGCAAATTGAGTGCAGGGTGACAGGCTGCTGGAGAAGGATTTGAAGGACCAAAGTTATGAGCCTCCTCTCTCTGTAGACTCTGTATAGAGTTTAGTTTCACTGTAATAGTAACGTATGTTAGAAACTGTCAAGCGAGACCTTTCCTTCACCTCAAGGAAAACTAAAATCGCAGATGTAATTCTGACTAGAAAGACAAACAGGTGATCCCAACTAAGGTTAGCATTCTTTCTAAGCACTGTAAGCACATTAAGTACTCCTAACGTCATTCTGAAGTTTGTGATATAGGGGAGCATGTCAGACTATTATACATGCATGAAGACCTACACATACGTAAAAATACACTTAAAGATTTTCATGTCAGCTTTTTAATAAAAATGAATTTAGTTTAACATGCTAGAATTTAAAGTAGGTTTTCTTCTTAAGTTTAGTTTCTGTCATACAAATGAAGCTTCAGGCAGCTGCTTTGCCTGATACATTCCCAACCTCCTTTAACAGTTCTATTTTCACTGCTTCTAAGATGTCTTTGTTGTTCGTTTCTCTTTTATAATCCAGGATGCAGTTAGTTCTCAGCTGATACTGCAACTCTCTGAAGAGAGCAATCCTTCTTCATAAGTCTGGCTGAGGCCAAAAATAGCTCTGTTAGCTTCTGACAGGCTGAACTTAGCCAAGTGAAATGTTTTAACATTTTATCAACTTAATGAGCAGGCTTATTTATAATGTGGACAACTTTACTGTCATTGTATGCAGACCGCTGAATAGATTATAGAATGCATTTGTTAGGAGAATGCTAAATATATTAAGAAATACAATTTTTAACCAAAGGGCAGTTGTCTTGCACACTCTAAACATTTTTAAGATGAAATATTCTTAGCTCTTTTGAAATAAAGGAGTGGCTTAATGGTAACCTCTGTAACTGTGAAAATACCTGAAGAAAGGAATCTCACAATGACAAATAAATAACCTCCAAATCACAGAAATTTGCAATGTGCAAAAATTACCACTAAAAAAACCCTATAACCAATTTAAATATTACTATTGATGCAATATTGGAAATAAATATGTAGATTAAACATCTACAGATACTTTTAGCACTTTATAGTAGAGGGGGAGGGTTAAAAGTACAAAATAAAAAGTCTAACAGAAAAAAGAGTGTGGGTTAACAATTGCTTACCCTCTTTTCTGCTACCTCATCCTCTCCTGTAGACTCTTTGCCATCATGTTCATCTCTCAGGGTTGGCATATGTTTTTTGTGTGCTGGCTCTCTGTTTAAAGTTGTATATCCTATGTGTTCATAAATTGGATTTATTGTCATCTTGGCAATGTATTCAGCTGCCTTCGTTTCAATATAAAGAGTAATCAATCCATCTGTCACCAGGTCATGGATGGACTCAAAACGTTTCTCCCCAACAAAGTGCTTTCCATCGTAGTAGAGTCTGAAGTTTCTCGTTTGACTTCCAAATCTGCCTCAATGAAATGGGAAAGTTGTTTTTTTTAAAAGTACAATAAGTAGAATAAAGAAGAGTAAGCAAGCCTTTGCAAACAGTAAAAAAACACTTTAATACTTAACGCTGTCACTATGTTCTGGTCCAGACAAGGACGAAAACCTCAATTTACTACTTAGCACAGATGGGAAGGGGAGATCAACAACAACTGCACATAAGTAGCCAAAACAGTGACTGTCCCAGAAGAAGCTGTTTGTTCTCTTCTTCTTTTAGCCCCTCCATCATCCCATGGAAAAACTGAAAATTACTTCACACTCTTTATGGCTTTTTTTAGCACTTTACTACCACAGCGCCGTAGTCAATTTGCTTGGCTCTGATAGGAGGAGTTCTCATAATAGAGTCCTCTATAACAGTTGATCAATACAGAGTTCTGATGCTGTCTCGGACCTCTGCACCCCTGCTCGCTTGCAGGAAGAGGCCATTTGGGGTTCAGCTGAGCCTCAGTGCCAACAATTACACTGAAGCAGAACTGCTGCCAGAACTGGAGCAGCACAGGACAAAATGGCACAAGGGCAAGCATTCTTTATTCCTGGCCAAAGACCAAGGACTAACTTTCTGAGCTTTGTACAGAAGTCCTTCTGTGTTATGCTTGTTACGTCCTGAGCTTCAAGCAAATCTTTGTAATATATACAGGACGTATAATGTGAAAGCTATCTGTCGCTAGCCGTTCTGCAGTCGGGGTGGAACAGGATTTCAATATAGGCTCTTAGCAACCATAAGAATGTCAATTTTACCTGAATATTAGCATATTTTCAAAAACTGTACTTAGAATCTGCTGCAATTTTCTGCCTAAAAGCAATCTAAAACCATGAAAACACATCAGTGTTTGCACTTGGCAACAACCAACGCACTTCCTGCAGAGAAGAGGGGGGCAAGAAGCTGCTTTCACAGCTTGCTCTAGTGTTACTCCTTGATCAGGCAGCAGCAAGGGTGGCTGCTCAGGGTACTGGGCAGTTATGCCAAATAAATATGAAAAACTAAATTTGAAAGGATGGATCACTTTCATTTTATGATCAAATGCTTCAGAGGAGATGTTAAGGAACAAGGTAAACACTGGTGCCTTGCTGAAGTGGCTCCTTTTCAACAGGACCTTGCCAAATGGGAAAGTATAATTTTAGACCTTGCCTCAGGTGAAATATTGCACTCTTCTTGCAAATATTGGCACACACCTGTTCTGTGATGTATATTTTTTTTCCTTGTGTTCTGAATCAAAACGCCAAATCTTGCCATCCCCCTATTAATAACCTGACAGTGACTGTAGCTTCAAGAGCTGCTATTTTTACATAACACTCAAATGTGAGGGGGCCTTCAGGAATCCGTGTGCTGCTCAGTAAGAAAACAGGACACAATACACAGAAAGTACCTGGGCATTTTACTAGAAACGAACTAGAACTTCTACATATTTTCATGCTACAAACCCCAGAAGTTTTCTGAAACAAACCAAAAAGCAAGAATTACAGAACAACAGAAAGAAATACGCTTTTAGCCAATGCGAATTTCATCCCAAGACATAATTCTGAATGAATACAAGTCATTCAGAAAGCAGAAAGATAATGTCCTAGCTGTTAAGGCATAGGAACATATTCAGGCTTATTCTTCAGAGCATCTTTCTACTCAGCACAGTGTGTGGCAAACTAGCTTTGACCGTGAGACGTACTCCTCGCATACCCTCAACTGTCAGAGAAGTCAACACGAGGCAAGAGTGTTCAGCACTTTCCAGTGCCAAAAGTGAGCAACCTTCCCTGTCTTCTGCTCAAGTCAGTGGGAATAATGCACTCAGAGCACACACAAGCACTATTGATGTTAAAATTTGGCAGGAGAACCAAGTAAGTTTGAAGGTGAAGAAGAATGGGTCTTAAATGACAATATGCAATAGAATTGGTTTCAGAGATGCAGCAGGGGAACTGCTGCTCTTATCACTAACATAGGCTCTGACAGTACTTATAGCAGAGCTTGAAGAAGCTGAAGGTCACTTATTGCTCTTAGCTTTCTAGAAGAGAAAGTATTACACTAATCTTATCAAGAGAAGATAAGCCACAGGAAAGCTTCTCAGGGCCTATTGCTAAGTCCACATGTTGTCTTGATTTTAGCAATATCCTTCAGAGTCTAAAGCAAAGTTCTGAACAACAAGATGGCCAAATGCAGAGAATGAACAAAAGTTCTGATTAATCCTTTTCTCATTAGAGGCAGTAGGTGCATGGTTCCGCTCCAGGTATGTTTTACAGAGCTGCCCCTACACCGTATGTCCGTTCAGAGTGCTTCACTTAAAGTGTGTCTTTGAAAAGTACTACAAGGAACAGGATTTCCAAAAGCACATTATCACACTGCTCCTGACCCACAGTGGTCAGGAGTATCAGCACATGAGTATCTCATAGTCAGTGTTCCACAGCTTTAATTCTTTAACAACATCCCACACCTAAACTCATCTCTCTCATAAACCTCACAAACAGTCTGAAATTTCCTCCTGTACGGGATCTGGAGAACTGCAAATCAATTTCTTTTGGCATGTGTGGCCTTCCAAAAAGTACATTCAACTTGCTCAGCTTTAACTATATCAGGATAATTTAACTATTACCACTTAAAGAAGGTATTTAGACAAACAAATTACTCTGTCGTAACCACTTGGAAAAGGTGCTTGCACACCAGCTGTCAGGGTGAACACTAAATGGTTTGTCTTGATCTGATTTACCCTTTGTTCCAAATCAAACTTTTTTCTATATAATTATTTCTTACTGGATACATTGTGAAGGAACATACTGTGTTTCAAATAGAATCCTCTTCACAACAGGAAGGAAAAAGACCCCAAAACCCCCAAATTCCCACAAAGCAATGAAACATTAATCTCTTACAAAGACTGTACCATCAATATCATGTCTCGGAATCCTGTTTTACTTCTTTCAAATTCACTTACATTTCTTTCTGAGCACATGATATTATTTTGATCAAATTGCAATATAAATACAAACGTGTCCAATTGCAAATGATCAACTAAAATTTAATCTCCACTCTCTTCAGTCTTACTTAAAACTACGGTTTAAATTTTTCCATTAGCAAGAATATTTCCTTATGTTTACTTTCTACAAAATTGCTGCAGTCTCGTTAATTATACATCACCGTGGCAACTAAGTAGAGCCAAGATTTGATATTTCAACTTCCTGATGGTCTCTTCCTAAAGGCAAGCACTAGTACCAGCTGTTTTTTGTTTAAGAAATAGAAAGCAGGACACAGATAATGTATGTCCTCTTTTGGTTTAAACAGAGGAGCATTAGATGTTTTTCCAAGAAAATGAAATAGACCTCTGACATGTCAAACAGTCTCATTGTGTCCACTGTGCATTTGTTTGCAAGCAGCAGGACTACAGATAAAAGACTTTTTTTACTCCAAGTTGTCTGAAAAGCAATCATTCTGTCTAGTCCCTTTGGTTGCCAGTGGGGCAGAGCGGATAATAACGTGGGAAAATGTATTAAATGGTAGAGCAAATGTGGCTAGTAATAAAGGGCTGAGGAGCTGAATTAGGTATCATAGCATGAGAGAGACAGGCTTCAGACTCAGCCACCTACTCTGTATGCAGCACTCACAAAGGGAAGAAGTGAAGGACCGAGAGCCCATCCACAGTTTCTTACCATCTAAGAAGATGGATTTTACAGTCCACATACAGAATTGTACAGTAGCTATTCACCACTTTCATGGGATATTTTATGAGGAGAACAGTATCAAGACAAAGGCATTACTTAAAATGTGTAGCTGTAACCAAATCACAAAGCTAACACCCCTTGGGGCTACTCATGCTCTCATTAGTTTCAAGCAACTTCATACACTGAGTTGGTAAATCTTAAGTTCTGCACGTGTCTGAAGGTCACTTGGACTTCATCTTCCCATGGAGAAAAAGCATTTTAATGTGGTTTGCAGCCAGAAAGCAGAAGTCTCACTTAAAATTAGGTGCCAGAATTTCAGCTTTAATTTCCAAAAATTCTCAGCCAACACTTAAGATCAGAGTCTTGACACTCCATAAAAAGCCACAGAAATATAAGCAATCTTGCAACCAGGAGCATCTAATCATGCTGTGTTTGTGAAAGAAAAAAAAAAATTTCACAGATCCTATTCTGGCCCATTTCCTTGTCAAAGAAATGTAAGTCTTGCATACAGCCAAAACCTCTTCTATACAGTTACCCCCGAAGGTCTCCAGCTTCTGAGAGCAGCTCTTTTTTATTTTTTATTTATTGACAATAGCATTTCTGAGGACAGCCAGGGACTTGCCACCTTCCCAGAGCACCTGCCTCACAAAATAGCATCATCTCCAAAATCTTCACAGTAGTTTACAAGAATACGATACACATAAATGAAATCAAATGCATTAGGGATTGAAAGCAAAGGTGCCTTTTATACAAGTGGAGACAAAAAGTCCTCATTGTCTGATATGCCTGGGAAATGTGTCACTATAGACAGTCTTCCTGTGCCATTCGGAAGGACAGCACTTGCTGGCTGACTGTTTCTTGATGAACATTCATTAGATATACAGTTATCCACAGAAACTGATCAGACCCATGCGATGGCTCACGGCATGATGGTTTCGTTTAGCATGGAAGAAGCGTGGCATCCTTCAGAACAGAAAACAGATCTGCTGGTGCTGTACCATTTACAACAGCTTCCCAGCAGTCTCTCTTAACTGAGACCAAGGCTGTTTACCTACATCACTGCCCAGACTTCCTTGGCCAAGAGGGAAACAACATTGCGCAGATAGCAAGTTGCAAGCAGCAGGCAGTGAGGATCAGAGCGATGGCACTTTGCCGTGCATCATAAGCACTGTCAGGGATAAGACGAGAGAGAGAGGAAAGGGAGAGAGAGACAACTGCTCCAGGGCATCGGCAGTATGGAACAGCTGCTGAAAACAATGAAGACTGAAAGTGCTGTCAGCCCTTGGTACCTTTAGTGGTGTGCTTCACAAAAAAATTATGAGAAGTCGTCTTTTATCTCAATGTCTTATTTTAACAAATTTCAAGAGCTGGCTTTCACCATTTCAAACCTTGACCAAATGTCAGCTGATCAAGGACCATGTATGCTATGAACACACAGTAAGATCACCTAACAGTGAAGATCACTCTTAATCTTGATCAGTGATAGATCATTTGAAAATTATCTGTTTGGTCCTGAAAAGAGGCTCTTGTACAGACATATTACCTCTTTTTAGTACTGTGCTTGCAGGTCCTATTCCATTTAAACTTGATATAAGTCCCTGGAACTGATGATTGAATTGGAATCAATACCAATGTTTTACTGCTTTTTTTCTACTTGACAAAAACTCTATGCTTCCTGGGAAAAGACTCACTGTGGGTAGCGATTAAGATACATTTGAAGTCTATATTCACATGAGAAAGCCTGGTTTCTTTAAATGAAAGCAGGATTTGGAAGCCTGTGTCAACATGCCTGAAACAAACACCTTCTGGAAATGTTACTAGCAGGAATGTTAGTAACTTTCACAGTTTCCTATTAAGCAAATAGTTATGTTTCTTTACCAAAAGCTTTGAAGAATTGTTCTCCAAGAGTTAATTTCACAGTGTGACTTCATGCTATTGAAAGTTTTCACATTATTTAAAAGTGAAGTGTTTTAGTTCTCCTAAGTTATCAACCCTCCCCAATGTCTGCTCAGCAAACTTAAAAATGTATATGCAAATTTTATTTTGCCTATATATAACGTTTTCATTTCATTGTAAAAAACTGCTTCCTCATATCTGATCTAAATCTACCCTCTTTTTGTTTAAAAGTTACTTATGACTGTCGTATTTCTCTCTTGCTTCCACAGGTTTTCTCACACTAAAAGCAACTTGCTCTTAATTTATTTTACTAAGACAACATGCATATTTGAATTCAGTTTATCAAGGAAACCTGAGTGGAAGACAAAGTGACAATCCAAAGAAATGTCCTTACCATAAGTGCAAAGTGCAAAATGGTTTTCAAAGAGCAGAGTGAAAAAACAGTTTTTGTACTTGTTCCTGTTTTGATTTTGTTTTTTAATGTACACTCTACAGGTTGATGTTCAAGGTCTCAACATTTATATTAAAAAAAAATAAATGATATTTAAAAAATTTCCCTTATATTAAAAACAGAGTAAGTTTTCTGTTCCAGACAGATTTTGTCAAATCTAATTTACCTTAAATCACTGCTAGTTCCAACCTGACAACACAGGTTTACTTAATTTCAAGCTATTGCACAATTTTCTAGTTGTTTTCTCAATGTATTTTATCTCTGATCTTCTAGTAATCACTCACCATTTTTTCTGCCAATAGTGAGGTTCCTCAATATACTCACTCTGCTCTCTGAAATGGGGTTTCTTCAAAGTTGTATTCCTTAACAATAAGGAAGCGTAATAATGCAAAATTAAATGGTCCCTGCATATACAATATGCACTGTTAGAATTTTTGGGGCTACTAACAGCTCATCAATAAAGATTGATAGCGTTTCTGTTATTATATTCTGTTTATCTAGAATACAATTTCTTCCTTCATGTAAGTGCAGCAGCAGGTGGGGCAGATGTCAATCTATTACTGAAACTCATAAAAAAAAAAATAGCTCGATTCTCTTCCTAGCACCTATCAAATCAGGTGGAACTATACCTAACTCAGCTGAGCCACTTCAAGTATAAAAGGAGAAGAAAGAGGAAAACTGGGCCAGATAACGTTTATTGCTGTCAGTTGTTTTAGTGTTTGAATAATTCATAAACGTTTTGATGAAAACAATTATGAGATTAAACAACAATACGAGGCTACTGTGTGTTATTTTGAAAACATATTTATAAAGCATCCATAGTATCTAAAGCTGAAGAACCTTCTTGCTTATTTGAAGAACAGGGAAAAAGTTGCATCAAACAGAAAAATTTATAAATGAGTATTTAAAAAGCATACAAAAGAAGAGGCCAGCCAAAAGGACTGACTTGAAGATATGTTTCTAAGTGGCATTTTCTGAAAGCAATAGAGCAAAAAGGTATTCCTGTAGAACCTTCAAAAGACAGAAAAGATATATATCCTTTGGACAGGGGAAGGAACAAGGGAGAAGGAGAGTGCAATGTGTGCCACAAACACATATACAAAATTTAATTATCAACTCATTGCACTATAATTTGACATTTTACTACTCCAACAGCACTTAGAAGTTTCAAACCAGGCAGACACTATGCATCGTAAAAATAGCACAGTACAACACAGATTCCTGCTCAGGAGCTGTGACTGGGGGTAGTCTAAGAAGTGGGGTACAACTTTCACTTTGTCTGGGCCATTTAAAAAAAAATCCTAGACTTTTGTATTCAACATGCACTGTAAGACAACATGGGAAAGAAAATATCCTTCCTAATGGAGAAATGAGGTCAGGAAAACAGAAAAGCCTCAAGCCAAGTCATACGTGAAGCCAAGAAGTGAGCCCAGACCTTCTGAGATCCACCACACCGCCTCACCCCAAGCCCAACGCCTCTGCTCTGCACCTGATCACAGCAGACCTTTGTGGTGCAACAGGAGCTACAGTCAGAGGTGAGGGACATGGCATAAAACAAACACGAGCTACAGGCACTGGGCGCAGACAGCTCTCGGACAAGTTACCAAAAAGTTTGCACCACCACCAAAGCAGAGAACATTCCTCTGAGAAGTGCTGAGCTTACATGTGCAGGAGAAAGACTGCAGCAAAGCGAATTGCCAGAGATAAATTAGACACTCCAGCCAAAAGAAAACAGAGCTAACAACAACAGATGGGAAGAGGAGGGAAGGAGAACAGGAACACAGCAAGAAGACGTGAACCATAAGGAAAAAAGCATTCTAGTCTGTGGGAGGGCCTAGGTAGCCAGTTAATTACTCATTAAGGTTAGTAGCTATTTATTATTATTCTAAATACTTAAGTGAAGGCACATCAGTAGTGCCCAGGTGCACTCAGGTATGGCAGATGACATGTAGGACAACTCTGCTGTTTACTGGTAGTTGAACCTTCCACATTGTTGACAAATTAACAGAGTATATTATTTTTTACAAAATTTTACATAGAAAAAGAAACTTCTTTTACATGGAAGATCATTTAAATAGGGCCCAATTGTCTTACTTTAGAGCAGAAAAACAAGCTCCAAGATGGATCAGCCCACTTTTCCCCTGTGGCTAACGCTAGCTTGTGTGATATACCCAGCGAACAGAATGACAACTTGAGTTTCAGCAGAATTTAAGCCTAAGAGAAATATTTGTCTTTCCACAGGAAAAAAAATAATAAGGCCCAGCATATTAGCTGGCATATCTTTTGTGTTAGCCTATTAAAATAGCTTTAAGCATGAACTGTTTCTTTCACCTAAAAGAAGACACAGGTACCCAAGTAGCCAATTTTTGAATTGAATTCTGCACCTTGGAACTGTGACCAGCTAAGCCTGGGGAAAAAGGAAGAGTCCCTCCCCGAGAGCTTCAGGCGGCCACAGAGGAAGGAGCACTCTTTTGCCATTGCATGCAGAATAAAGAAAAGTGATCAAAGTGGGTCAGGCTAAAATATATCTATCCCACAGATAGATTTGATCACATTTTGGAGCGATTCTGTTGAACTCAGCTAAGCTTTAAAGTTGGTGTGTGCACACGTGTCTCCATACACACAGGTATATGGCGTTTCCCAGGTTTTTCACTTGGAGGCCAAGTAGTGTTACGTGAATATTTTAGAAAGGTTTCTAGAAACTGTAGTCATCCCTTGGTACTGCCACTGCATTTGCAAATCAGATAAAAGAAAATACACGGAAAGTTTAGTTTTTAAAATGGTCTTTATAATTTTTTCCCATCGACTAGCATGATGTCAAAATACCGTTACCACGGTAAGGTGAAGGGATGCAGTCAGCTACTGTTTTGCTGGGTTCCTTCTGACTACTTATAAATCAGCTGTGGATTCAGGCTAAATTATGACCAGATTTTAACATATCCATAACTAAAAAAAAAAGGCAATTCAGCTGTTATTACACAGAAAGTTATTTCAAATTATTTTTCTTTCCCCAGTTCCTCTCCCATATCACAGCCTGTACAATGAGGCTTTCCAGCAGAATGCAGATGGAGTTTTAACCTCTGAATTGAAGTAGCCTTTTGCAGATGTTGAATTTTACACGCGTAAGTAATACCACGGCAACCTACACATGTTCTGGAAGAGCACTACCCATGTGTCCCAGAAGAGCCCACTGCAAATGAACAGCATCCGGCTACCAAAGCAATTGGCCTCTGAAATTAAAACGGTTGATTGGCAGCATTATGCTCTAATAGCCTACCAATTATGTGTCCTGATAAAATAGCACAGCTAGTTTCATAAAGCAATTTCATAATTTAGGGAGAGAGAACATGCATATCAATTTCTTGCACAATACATGTGGTTGGTCAACTAAAGTCAAGATGACTAATTTTTGACATTTATTTCACTTCAAGAATTCACTCTTGGTACCGTATAGTCTTGCATGTGCCCTAACCTTCAAACATAAAGAAAACATGACCCATAATCACAGCGAACATTATTAGCTTTTTTAAAAAAAAAAATAAATTATGCTGCAGAACCTTATTTTGATTCATTCTCAGTATCACAACAATAGCATTTGCAGGAAGGGAAACCATGGTAACCAACTAAATGTGCTACAGCAGATATCTGCTCAAAGGAACACGCAGTACCATCACACTTCAACGCCTACCACTAGTACAATCTCTACCCATTTCCTCTTTATCCGCATCCTAATTATTAAACAAGCTCTCAATCACAAAAGGCTACACTGCAAACCATGTCTTATTGTTACCGTCATTTGCCATGGGTCCCAGCATGAAGCACTGTACTACTCTTACGCCAAATTTAAAAGCAGATCTAATACCTCTAGGAGTTAATTAGGAATTTTCAGTTCCTTTCATCTGTTTGGAGCACTTAATTAACATTACAATGTATTTAATGTATTTTGTATGCTTTTATTGTCACAGACTCGCTGATAAGTATGGACGCACATCTATACCTACAATATTTTTCTCTTGTTAGTAATTCTTTTTAAACCTCACAGTTGCAAAAAAAATTTCAGTGGCATTCTCCGATTAATTAATTAGTAAACACTGGTGAATTCTGCTATACTCTTTTTTTTAAAAAAAAAAAACAAACCCTAAGCTATGAGAGAGCACATCCATGATTAAGTACAGGCATTAAATATAGTAGGGTGCTGATTTGCTGTTCTCATTTGTGTTCATGCTTCATTCTCTTTCATCCAGTGTCTGAATGATACAATTTCACAGGCCTTCTTAGGCTCTGAACATAATTGTACTTGAAGAACAGCTCTGAATATTTAGCCAAACCAACACACTTAAAAGAATATTTGAATTATCATTTTTCCTAAGAATATACTTCTACAAATTGTGAGAAATTTGTTTTCTGAAAAAAAAACCTCTTTTGTTCAAATTTAGATTTAAAAGCTAGTCTGTACTAAAAAGAAGTCATGTTGCAACTTAATTGCACAATAATGCACAAAAGTAGACAAAAATAGCTCACCAGAGGATGATCAAAATGCAGCTTCTTATATAAGTGGAAAGCAGATTTTACAGTAACTCACTAGCAACTGAAATAACTGAAAAGATGTTTTTTGGGGCGTAAGCATGACTTTTTTTTACCTTATTAAAGAAGAAGATATATTAAATATTTTCACTTTGAACTCAGTTAACTATTCCACAGCATTGCACTACGAATATTTGACTGCCTTGGTTAAGCCTGCAAAAGCTATTATTTGTCCTGTCCTATATTTGGTCATTTAATAAATGCTAGGCTATGTAGCTATTCCAGCTTAGGAACAAGATCTTCGGGTCTATTAAAGCTAGTTCTAGAAAAGCATCAGAGCTGAATGCTCCACAGTGGTCAAAAATTCATTTAGAAAGGTTTAGGGAACACAGAAAGAAAACTCTATTGCCCGATTCATCTTGAACAGGATGTGCAGTCCTGGATCCTCATCTCCAAAAAATCATCACAGAGTAAGAGAAAGGTGTGGAAAAAGATGATAGAGATGATGAGGGCTGTGGAACAGCTTCACTACAAAATCTGAAAGTACAGCTTAGGAATAAGGGGGGATGTGAGTGGCACGGAAAAGATAAATGGAGATCAATTATTCACCATTTCTCATTATAATTAAGGCATGGAACTCACTCTACAGTTGCAGACAGTGTGGTCTATGAGGGTTCAAAAACATGCTTAAAAAGCCACTAGAAAAAGAGAAAAAAATCTCTCAATCAAAAGTCTGAAAAATAAAAAAGCAAAGGTAACATTTCTGCTTGGAAGCTCCTGAACAGCGAGTTTTCAGAGGCTAGGAAGGGCACCGGAGAACTACTACTACATGTTCATCTTGTTCTTACACTTTTCTTTCAATGTCTGCTATTAAGAGCTAAAGAGTGGATACTGGACTAGACTACAAACTGGTCCTTTGATCTGACCCTTATCCTCATAGTCGAAGAACTTGCTAATAAAATAACAGAGGTACATAACTCGGGGGCAACTCTTTGCAAGTAATTACCCAGATGGCTGCCCAGAGAGGTTGTGGAGTCTCCTTCTCTGGAGGCATTCAAGACCTGCCTGGACACGTTCCTGTGTAGCATAGTCTAGGCATTCCTGCTCTGGCAGGGGGATTGGACTTGATGATCTTTCGAGGTCCCTTCCAATCCCTAACATTCTATGATTCTATGATTCTATGATCCCTCCCCACATCTGCCCATTTTATGATGGACTCAAGGCATTAGCCCTTGCAGTAATTTAAAAAGTGAGATGCAGAAGAGCCATGTTAGGAGCAGAATGATCCATAAAAGAACCTTCATGCATCAACTGTATTTGCATTCTTTATATTTTGGCTGCAGTTTAAGGTTGTAGCTTAGCATGATTGTCCAATCTGTTCCAGATTTCACAAAACCATGTTTTTATAACTGTGAATTTTACCTGCCTACAAAGGAGTTATGATTTGTGGGTTTAGCAGTTTATTCTTTATCCTCTAGAAAGATCAAGTTGTTTAGTAATTGGACATCTTCAGTGCAGAGCAAAGGCAATCTGAGCATCTCTGCAAGATGCTCAGTGTAAATACTGTCTAGAAGTGAATAAGCAATGAGGATAGAGACAGAACAAGAGACAATGCCATTGCTTCTCTCCTATAATACAGCCCTCTGGGAACTGATCATCTTTAATAACTCCAGAGAAGATGGATACTGTCCTTACAAAGTTGAGTTCGGATTCATTAATCTTTACCTGATTTGCAGCACAGAAGATGAAGTATTCACAAATACAGTGTTTGGACCACCGTAGTAAGGATTCCAACTTCTACCCTTATGTCTCATATCTAGCTTGCTTTGTAGCCAAAAGCGGTTTTTTAGTATTTTTTTCTAGCTTCCAGATTAACTATGTTAGAAACTTCACCAACACAGCAGATACCTAGTGCTGAAGTTGATTAAACTGTAATATAAAATAAATAAATAAAACAACAAACATCAAGATATCTTTCTTTTTGAATTCCAAGGACACAGAGGATGCAGTGCCTTTCCTTAATTTAGAAACATCAAACCAAAATATTAGACAAAACAGAATTACAACTGGAACTAAATTCAAACCAACTTCACCAATGGCTGGTATGAATATACCATGGAGATTTTGGACATCAGCTACAATAGCTGATGGAATCAAATGTAGCTTTCAAATTGTTCCATCATGATCTGAGGGGCTGGCTGGTTTGGGTGTCCCAGATAAAGCACAAAAAGCTTGTTTTTTCCATTGCAGAAAAAAAGACTGAAAATATTTCGTTACAGAGACATTATACCTTTCCACCAGAAAAGGTTCTGAACCTGTTCCACTAAACTGCTCTTCACAACTGGATGCGCTGAGTTTTTCAGGATTCTCAGGCAACCTGACACAAATGTAGGAAGAAGGCATCTGCCAGAGCTGGGTGTGCCAAGCTGCCTGTATTCCTGAATTGCTGGCCCCCAGGAGAAGAACCTGCAGCTACAACCAAGGAACCAACCCCCTCTCAGTCTCAACACCAGCTGATCCTACCCACTGTTTCCACAAGACTTTTAGGTCTCCATCAACTGGGATTTTATGATGCAATCACAGAGGTAGTTTCCAATTTGTCGAAACCACAGCTGACAGCCTGTCAAAGACAGACAAGTCAGGCAACAAACATACACAGTGAGAGAGACTGAATAGATGCACAGAAGCAGAGGAAACCAAGTATTTATGCCAAGAGTCAATGGGTACCCTCAAACATCTAAATTTTACTCAACATTTTCCATTTGTTTTTCAAAGCATTCCTGAAAAACAATCAGAAAAACATGGATAGTCCATTTTATGTTTTTTTATGTTACTTCTTGCAGGATTAGAGCACCTCTTCGGCATTGCTGGGTTAACTTCGTAAAATGCTGTGAAACCTGTGCTGTGTCTGTTTCTTTATATAAAACTAACAGCTGACCAAGTTTTCTTTCCTCCCACACTCTCTCAAGGGTAAAACAAAGGTAAAGAAGAAAAAGCAAAAATCATACAGAAGTCATCTTACATTTAACATAACTTCTTCAGTGACAGAGTAGCATTATGCCCAGTATGAAAGAGTAAATTGATTCACACAGCTAGAAAAGAAAGGGTGAAAGCAGAGACTTCTAAGTCAACAGAAGTCTTCCATCGAACTTGGCAAGGTTTTGTCCATACACACCACCCTACTGACAAGCTCCATTTCTGGCCATGGAGATGACATTCTGAAATTCCTAATGGGATTATCTGAACAGAGCTACTCTCGCCATCTGGCAGTGTAGTGACACAAACCCAAACGATGGTCTCAAAAGATGCTATAAATTGCAGGTAAAATTACATAAACTCATCACAGCATTCACAGCAAACTTCTCACAGTCAGGATGAACACTCAGACCGCAGAAATTACCTAGTCTTCAAAGAGATGTTACAATGTCAGCAAGACAGTCAGTGGGAATATTGGCTAATGGGTATATTCTGCATATATAATTCCAGGGGGAGGGAAAATGGAAACTAAGTAAATTCTTCCTGCAGTCAACAGAAATGCAGACTCCTGACACATGTCCTAGTAGAGAGAAAAAGAAATCCTACTGGTAAAATTCCCACATGACAGAGCACTTTCACCTAAGGTGTGAGGGCAAAGACCCTCACTGGTATGCTTTAAAGGCCAACAGCAAGACAACAGAGCATTACTTGGGGTGGGATGGAAAGCAGCCACCTGGACCACTGCCCTTAATATACAAGTCATTCACCCAGCGCTTAAATATAATGGAATGGCTGTAACATGCTGCAGTTTCAGATTCTGAGGTGTTTCGCCAAATGCTGAATTTCCTCAAAATAAACCTACAGCAGCTTGGCTATCATTTGAAACTGTTTCCCAAGTTGATCACCAACAGCTATCCATTCTCTTTTCTATTGAGTATAAAAACAGATTTTATTGCTTTCAAAGAGGTTTTCCAGTTGGAAAGAGATACCATCAAACCTCAAAAAGATCCATCTTTTGACTTGCTGGGCTGGAGGAACATTTTTAAAACAAGCTATATCAATACATCCTGCAAGATGTTCAGAAGCTTCATCTTTCTAAGATGATCTTCAAGGTCCCTTCCAATCTTAACCATTCACAGGCTATAGGCCCTGTGCCTTCTGCACCATCAGAAGCAAGGGGCAAGAGTTCTGTCTTCAAGCCAGGTGTTCTTTTGAGCTTTAAATGAATACTGCAAGAGCAGAAGTAGATATAATGGAGTATTGGACCCTAACACGCAACACCAATTTATTGACACTGTTAATACAAAACAGTGTAAATGTTAATCATGTTTCTCTTTGGAACCTTACCACTACAAGAGTGAGTATCTCAGTAAAATATACCTTTTCATTGTTTTCAAAAACAGAAAACTAATTCATCACAACCTATTACTTCAAGATATTATTTTAATTATAATGTTATTTTACCATGCAAAAACCTTCAATAACTGTATACTCTTTGAAGTTTTTCTTTCTCACTTAGATTTACAACATTGCTAACAATTACCATCTCCTATACAAGTACTTAGGTGTACAGCCCAAGCCAAAATAGCCTCCATTACCCTAAAAGTAATTAAACTATTTAAACTATTTAAAACTTAAAACTATTTAAGTTAGCTTTTATTTCATTTTTTATTTATATCTGATCCACTTGACAGAATTCCGCAAAGCGGTGAAACAGATCTGTAGATTTTGTTAGCTAACAGATGTTCAGAGAGAAAAACCCAACCAACTAATTTATTTGCCATTCCACAGAGGGACCAGAGAGAACTAATTGCTCTTCAGCAACAGCTAGCTAGCTAGTAACCCACACAGCAGACCAGTCAGGTGAACTCGTAAGATGACTCTGATTTCTTGGCCACCTGCTTTCCCAATGTCTACACGGGGTCACATCTGTAACGTAGCGGGAGAAGGGCAAAATGAAGCACCATGAGCACACCCACAATTGCTATTATCCCGATGGTGCGAACAATAAGGAGTGTTAACACTTCAAAAAGGGTTAGGGAAGGTTAAAGGTATCAAATCTGTAAGTAGGGTAAAGAAGTACTGTGATTTTGAAAAGAAAAATTAAAACAATCACAAGGAAGTTTAAGCACCAAGGTCAACAACAAAGTACAACCTTTTGAATAATTTATAAATTTAAAAATTAAATATTAATTACCAACCTTAATGCCAAAGTGTAGGTTCCGGGTTGCCGTTGGCTTTCACGAATAAGATAGCTTCCCTCTGCAACACTTAATAATTGGTCAGCTTCCTCCCTTGAGATCATCCCATGGAATCTAAGGAACAAAGACTTTTTGAAACATGTGGCTTTGCACTTTTAAATCACCTTTTCCTCTTCTTTTAAAAAACACCAACCACCGTAATTAAAAAAGAAACAAACATAAAATGCACTGATTTGCAGGAATCTACATCTTTAATTAATCTCCCTTTCTGCCTGCATCTGAAGACACTTTAAATGGTGAAAAGGCTTCTATGAAACATTATGAAGCAAGTATATTGCTTTTAAAATCTGCATCTTTCAGTTTAATATGTAGAAATAAATCCATTTTCTCCTCCTGGCTTCACAATATTTTTGCCTGTGGCATGCAATCCAACATTTTGCTGCATTCAGGAATATTTTGGCAACTCACTAAAATCTTGGGGATGGCATATAATCCCAGTAACTACTGGTATAATAATAATCTAGCAATACTGCACATCTTTCACCAAAACAAACACAAGTAAGATTTGCTTTGTTTCCCCACATTAAACCTAACCATCTTTGCCTTAGCAATCTGAAACAGAAGATACATATATATATTTTACACTTATATTGCATTTCTGATCTAAATCTTTTCTTCTCTGCACGTAAACATGTTTTGCAAAAGCCAGCTGGAGGAAGAGGTAGGCAAGGACAACCCCTGGAAAGCACATAACATATTTTTCTCACTTAAGGTATCACTCAATATCCTCCTCAATCAGAAAAATGGAGCTGTAGTTTTAGGCAGAGGAAAGCAATGGTACTGAAATAATCATCTGATGGGGAAGAAGACATACTGCTGTAAAACATGCAGAAGAAACAAAGGGTCCAGAGCAAACACTTGCAATCTTTTCTGCAACTATTGTCGACCAACGTGTCCAGATAAACCACTATCAGAGACGCATGTTACTTACTCTCTTCCATAATATTTGGGTCTGTTCTCTACCTAGAAGAAACAACAGAAATGATAATGTTTCTTAGAAAGTGAACCCATACAGTAAGCATACTGTCCATAATATAGCATTAAAAAAAGAAAGCTATACAATGTGAAAGTACTGACAAAAATCATCTACTATCCCAGGAACGTCCCTGTGGGTGGAATATAGGGAAACCAAAGGCAGACCTTCAGAAAATCTTGCACTTCTTAATGGCTTAAAATTAGCGAGAAAGAGTGAGCTGCTTGGACCATGTCATCCTTGGGGCTCTGCTAATACAAACTGATGGCATGAAGTATTGTTTGCACAAACTTCCAGAATGGGTAAACAAAAAGATTCATTTCATGGCCGTAAGCATACTGTATTATTAAGTACACTAATACAGTGAAACATCTATAAAACTCTTCAATCTACAAGTTACCTTCCATCACAGAGCTGTCAGTGCCACTGCTGTGCGAAACGAAGCCACTACCAAACCCCCTCAGAGTGAGGGCAAGTGATAGATTTAAATGATCAAGTTCCCAAGTCTTCCACTTCTTCAGTAAACGGTGTGATGTGCAGTATCTCCTAGGAGCCCTCACCAACAGGTACGCGTGCATTACGCTGTCAAAGTCTGTGCCCTATACACTATACAGTATAATGCACTCACAACTTGCCTGTCAAGTATTTCAGACCAAGTAACTCATCTGCAATTATCCAGAAAGTTCAGAGACAAGTGAGGAACTGGAGACCTCCCTGAAATCGGCTCAATAATCTAAATCACCAGATTATCCCTCCTTGCTAAGTTTAAAAGAGGAAACTCCTTGGCGAGTAAAATTCAGCAATTATACAACCTGAACTACAAAGGTATAAAAAGATCCAGCTATAATAAACCACAAAGTATTCATGGTAAACTGCCACATTTTTCCCATCTTTCCCCCCCCTCAAAAAAAAAACTGGAATGAAATTAGCACTTCTTTCCAGTTATCTCAGTGGAGTATAATAAAGATTTCCGAGGTTCAAAACAACAACAAGTACATCCTGGTGTAGAGTCTAATAATAGCTCTTCCACATTCCCAGCAAATAAAAAAGCTATTATGATGGTTCATCACTTGTGAAAAATTATTCCATCACTGGAAAGGCTTGTAACATTCTAAAGATTTCCTTTTCCCACATAACAGCAAACAAGAGTTGAAAACAGCTATCACACTGGTCAAAGATCCTGAAGAGACTGGGTCATTTAAAAAAAAAAAATCTTATATATTTTTTATTAAATGCAGGCTATTTCTTCAATAAGAAGACAGCAACATGAATTGAGAAAAAAACACCATTTTATTGTTATTATAGACACAACAATTCCGAACTAAAGCCCTCAAGACAAGACACTAGTCTCAGGCAGTTGTTACAAAAAGAATCCTGTTGTGAATAAGATTTTGTCTGTCTATTGAGATTTAATATTTATCTCAGTGAATACAGTAAATTTCCATGACAGAACTGGAAAATTTATATAGGCAAAAGCGTTCCATTTCAGAAATTGATTAGTCATGTGACAGGGCATCTTCAGAGTACTTGCAAATCCTAAGACAAATAATAATGTTATATTCTGTGTGCAAACATTTGAAAATGTGAATTGGCAGATGACTGGAGCAAAGCATCAGAGAAAAGTTCTGATGTACTTCCAGGCAATTGTAGCTGAGTTTGCAGTTTATCTTGGTGGATGATGAGTTAAAGTGGAAAGGAACCACTTCTGTTAACACTGTCTACTCATCAATTTTACCAACTTGCAAAAACTTCAGAATAAATGTCGATGTGTAACACTATTGGCTTGTACAAGACTCAGTACAACTGCAACCCCAATTCACTGAATTTTATAGCCTGGTTTTTAGCGTTCTGATTTTTTTTTTTTTGGTAACTTTTAAGAAGTTATGATAATATTAGGTTTTTGTGACATTTATATGGAATGCATATATTTAGACTCTAAGGCAACTCCATTAGAACTCAGCAGGAGCCTTCTAATTCACCCAGAGTTAGCTGGTTACATACATGCTTAGTGCAGTCCACGTGAACTTACAAAAACACAGATTTCCCACAAGCCAAATTTATCATGTGCAACCATAAACACTGTTTTCTAGTTTTCTGTAATGCTTCCTAGAAGGATCGTTACACCAACTTTACTCACAGCAACTTAGGCATAAAAGGCAGTGTAGCATTTCTTCTTATTTTGGGTATCAGCTGCACAGAACGAGAAGCGTCGTGCAGCCTTCTTGGTCTTTCGTGTCTGCCTGGACTTGACAAAGTTCCTGACAGACTTTATTTCTACAAATTACAATTGCGGGCACCCAAGTATCCTTGATTTGCACACAAGCAGTGAGAGCCAAAAAAGTTCAGTTTAGAAGCTTCATCAGCCTAACTTTCACACTAGCAGCCTTAAGTTAAGGAGATAAAGCCAAAACAGCCTATCTGGACTGGAACTGAAACCCAGCTAAGAAAGGAAATACATTTAAAAATAAAAGTCAAAGCAGTAGCAAGAAATCAGTCATTTTAACTAAAACTGTTAGGTGTAAGCACAGTGTAATCACTCTCTGCAGAGTATCTTTCTGGTTTGACAGTATTTTTGGACCAAAGTATTGTTGAGCACGTGTAAACGCAGCCCTAGCTACTTCATTTTCTCTATATCCAGTGATGATCAGCTGAATGCCAAGTCTTTCTACTCCTCAGGCTTTTTTATTTATGGGAAAAAATTCCTATTGCTGTTTGTGTTTGGCACAGTTTAAAAAAAAATGATTTCAACTTAGAAAAAAAATAATAATTGTGCGATACTTGATTTCAGCCTACTTATTTGTATAGCACTGATGCAGAAGCCACTGGAAAGATTCAGGTCTCGCTAGGATACCTGCAAGAAGCACAAAGGTCAGTGAGGTACCCACAACTGCTTTGTTTCTGATTTTCTCAAACTGAGGTGTGAAACCAATGACACTGAGTTTATGAACTGATAAATGGAGCAGACTTGGCAAGCGCCTGAAAGTAGCCATTCCTTTGGAAAAGTTACCATGAAAGCTGGGAAGTCATTCTGGGTGAATATTATACAGATAAAGCCATCTTTGAGAGCAGCTCTAACAAGAACACCCATTATATATGCCTGGTTTACACCATGTTTCCTGACCACTCACAGAGGCCATTTTCACAAGACTACATAGAGATACTGTTTAACAGGCTTGTTAACTACCAGCACTGAATTAGGATGTAGCCACGTAATAGGATGGAAAAAGCCAGTGATTTTAACTATCTTGATGGCTCATCTGTTTGGTATTTTGTCATACACAGTTATTTAAAATTTACCACGTAGTGCCTCCGTATAGCAGTCAAGAATGTCCTCAACATGCCTGTGTGTGTACATGCACATGTGTGTATATAAGATTATGCACAACAAATACAAATTCCAGTGAGGCAATACAATATTAATTGGAGAAACAACATTATAATTTGGATGTAAGCCTCATGCACAAGTCAAACATCCTGAGCATGTTACGGAATCGTCAACTTTGCAAATGAACGTCAGACAGTGTTAAAAGCCTTGGCTCTGCTGCACCTTCACAATAAAAAATCCCAGGAGAATGCAATGCTTTTTTTACCTCAGTGTAACTCTGCTGATCTGTGTGTTGCTCTGATATGAAACTGGTGTAACAGAGCAGAAATTCAAATTCTCTGTATTTGAGAGGCATTTCATGTTAAGTAGGTCATTCTGTTCAATACACCTCTCAGTATCAGCACTTGTACAACACGTGCCTTTGCACCTTAAATAAAAGCTTGGGGTTTTTTACAGCGTGATTTCCAATTATTCTTTAACAAGTTCTTCCCCTAATCATCACTCTTGCTTATGTCAACAAGTGGAATACAATATGGCAAGAGGAGCAATTTACGTGTTAATACCTTACCAAATTACACATTTTTCCCTCCCACTGACCCCTTGGATGTTCTCTGGACCAAAATACTGTTCCTAATATTTATGAATTTGTTTACACAGCTGAATAATTCAACCATTTAGAAAAAGATTCTGTTCCCCACTGGCTCACGCATGGCTGCTAATAGAAACCCAGCTGAGAAAGAGCAGATCAAAAAAGCTCAACACTAGAAGGAGAGGCTGAGACCAGAGAGAAAGGTTAAACATGTTACTGCTTGCTGAATATATTTTGACTTCAAATCTGCCTCAGCTGCATAAATTGTTCAATACTTATAATAAAAACCAGCTATCTGCATTATGATGAATTAATGAAGAAGTAGGAAAATGCACACTGATAACGTATATTTTCAGTTTTACCTTTATTAGGTAAAAACCTGATTCAATGAGCTTTATTTTGGTAAATGTATTTTTTAATGAGAAAATGTGTATTTAATATGCTTTCTGCAGCTAAAGACCTGCATCTGACTGATTCTTTCATAGCTCTATTATATTTAGTTCAATTCTCACTAGTTCCTAAAAACTGTAGATTTTTTTTATCTCAGTTTCTTCAACAACATTCATGGTGTGGACACAGGTTTACTCTGCAGAGTTCAAGAAGCTATTTTAAAATTCACAATGTCTGTCTTCTCTTGTACCAGAGTAAGTTAAAAAAAAAAAGTCTACATTTAAAGTTTGCCATATATTATAATCTTGCTTTGGAATAAATTAATAGAAACATGACATTATAGACACTAATGTGTGGCCTTTCTTTTTTTTGGTGATGACAGGATTTAGCAGAGTGTTGTGATTGCTTGTGGTACTTTCACCATTTCCCCACTGACCCTAGCAGACCACCTGTTCATAGGATTAAACCAGGAGGACCTGTTTGTGCAGGACAACACTCATAGCAAATTTTCCTCCCTAAACCAGTCCAACTTTTCCATTTAACACCTGTATAATAGCTAATAAAGTTTTATAACTAACAGTATTAAAATTCAGTGATAACAAGGATGAGAAAACTATAGTAGTCAGTGTGATTCGTATTTGAGGAAGGTTTATGCACACACTTTTGTATTTGGCTCGCAAAAGTAGGACTCGCTTTTGATTCCAAAGAGAAGGCAATTTGGATCTGATCAACAGCTGAAGGATTTCCAGCACTCCAGAGGAAGGAGATACTCTTAATTTTCAGATGCTAGGTACACATTTATATCTCTGGTTAGCTGACTAGATAAGCCAATACTGTTCTAACAATACTGTGAATGAGAACTTAATATAAAATTTGCTTGTAGCCTCTTAGCACCTAGGGTAAAAAGGCCCCAAAGCATTTCTCTGTAGTCAAACTAGCATGGGATAAAATGCCAACATATCTTCCTGAATATGATGGACCCCTTTTTCCATTTACAGTTTCTCCTTGACAACATGGCACATACGCATTGTGCCAGTGACATGCGAACCAATTACAATTATTACGTTATCTGCTCTAAGATTTCCTTAATTGTGCTGGTACTTTTCCTACATTTCTATTATGGCTTGTTTGTGTTTTAAAGAAACCAGAAGCTATACAGAAAAATGAAGGTTCTAATCCTGTAAGAATTAAAATACTCAGAGCTGAGATTCTCAAAGCATCTAACTGAAGCAACTGAGAAATTGTCGCTCATCCCCACAAGAGCCAGGCAATTCTGTGAGCGCTTACTCTAAGTCCATCACTACAGGAGTAAACAACAGCAGTGCTATGAGATAAGACTCAGCAAATAGAAGACTACACTGTCAGAAGGCTACCAAAACTGCCTCAGACATTTCACAGTACACATACATACATACACCTTGACACATACCAGCACTTCTTTCGCCAGTGAAATACTTTTGAGGAGAGGAAGGAAAAAGTGACTATTCAAGAGCACTTAAGGCAGTGAGCACTCTGCGCAACCACAAATTACTGTATTATAGGACTAAGCTCCTACAAGACTTTAGATATTTTGTATATTAATGCAATGAAAACACGTACCATAGAAAACACACAAAGTAGAAGAGTACTTCCTAATAATGTTGCAATAAGAATAAAAAGTTGGAAAGCCTCCTATTTTGTCACAGCTCAGATCTTATCTTATGTAGATCTCTCCTTCAAATCTCCATCTCGCCTTATTTGATGTACATAAGATAGCTGCACATTAACAAAAATACCCCTGCTTGGATCCTCACTAACAGCAGAAAGACTGGTTAAAACAAAACTTTCTGCTTCCTGTAAAAGCCACGTATTGCTCTTCCGTGTAGCCGCGTCTTGCTTAAGTGCAATCAGCTACAGTTGTACCTTTTATCAAAACACAAATCTTTAAAATTAACAAAGGAAAACAAGAGTGCTTCCACTAAAGGCAGTATTTCACTTCCGTTAAATCTCTACTTTTTATCTTAAAAACTGACAGACTATTTCATAGAATCACAACTGGGCATTTGAAAAGATGATAGGAAAACGCCTGCTTAATTCCACAAAGTAATCCTCCTTGTGATCTAGCCTATAAGCTATAAATGTTCCTGACAGTGCCATGTCCCTCTGTATTTAATACCATGTCAAAGTGACTAACACATTTCAAAGATTAATTTCCTTTCTCTTGGCACATGATAAAAACACTCAAGTTTTATTGCAGGAATGTAATAACTTTCAGTGGTTATTCAGTAGGAGCTGTGTTTTGTAATGCTGCTTAACAAGCCAAGCCCGACATTTCAGCATTTTTGAAATCGAAATTAACGTTTCCCAGGTTCCTAACTGAAGCTGCAAGAGAGATGCAGTTATGAGTGAAATCTTCCTGGTGTGGATGTTTGGTATCAGTTAAACCCTCCAGTCCCACAGCTTTGGAGAGGTGCTGCTCTGCTGGATGGCAGCTCAGGGCACAGCCACTATTCGAGCTCTGCCTGAATAACTGACCCCACGAGCAGGTGCTTCTGTATCACTGTATATCAATGGGAATCCATTGTTACTGTTTGGATCCTTAAAATCTGTGGCTCTGATAGCTTAGCTACAGGTATTAATGATTCTTAAGTACGACAAGTCAAATAACAGGATCAGGAGAAGTTTCAGTCTTCCCTCTGTTGATTCATAGCACGCATCTAGCAGCAACACGCCTCTGAACAGATACACAGTCCCCCTGAACAGCTCTGCTCTTGCTTCTGTGAATTTCTGACCCAAAAAGGAGGAGAAAAGGCATGTTTCCATGTATCCGAAATCAAAAACCAGCAAATGATTCTCAGGTATACACATCACACTCAAAATGCTTTTTCATTCAATTTTTAGATCAAATGGACTTCAGGTACCATTGCCCCAAAGGCTACTTACTCTAGTCACAGCTCCAATTGTCCCAGGGAACGGCTGTTTGGGTTGGACACCATTAAATATAGACTTGGAATTACTGGACTCTCTGAACCTTTATAATACCCACCTCACGAGTGCAGGTTATCCTTCTAGGATGGGGAGCTTCCTGTTGCAACTGATACACTGGGAGAAGGCAGAAGTTAAATTCTGATTAATAAAGAATCATTGTATAAACTATGTATTTTAACATTAAATATTGCTGTTTAAATAAAGAAGGCTTTCTGCAAGATTTAATGCAAGGATACGTATGTCAAGGTCTCAAAAATTACTTACAAGTGGTCAGAAAAAGAACGTTGCTGGCCAAAATGGGATTATTGATTTTGTTTTCGTCAAGTACTACAGAGTAACTAGGTGAGACCAGTCAAGTTTCCGTCAAGCAGATCAGAAAAGGAATCATGATAAACACAAATTAAAATTTATTATATGTCAAACCAGGCTGCTGTCAGACTTCCTTCAGTAAGCAGGTGGAGTCTCATCCTACTATGCAGGGCATAGAGATATGTTAAGACTTTACAAGACTCTTTGCAGAATCGAATCCTCTGCTTTTGCCATTGCTCAGTGATGACCTTTCTGAACACAGAGAAAAATGGTCTTTGCATTTGCAAATCTAAAGACATCAGGAGTTGAGTGGCAGAGTAAAACAATTAAGGCCCAAATTATGAAATACATTCACTAGTATCTTCCCCTCCTCTTTTTTTTTTAAATAAGCCTCATCAAGCCTAAATAAATCTTTGAGGAGTGAGGTGTAAATTCAATCATACTAATGTGCAGACTTTCTGACATAATATCAAAAGAGTGACTTTTGACTTCTGTCCCAAAAAGAGTTTGTTTTGGAAAGTCACCTTCAAAATGAAGGCATAAGTGCTTCTGAACCCTTGAAAATGTGACCTACTAGTGTCAACACTAAGTTAGTATTTGAACAGTACTCTTAGAACTGATAAAATGGACATTTGGAATTGTGATCTTTTCAAATTAAATTATGTTTCAATCATTAATATTAACACTTACACCAAGGTCTAATAACATGTGCTGTCACCTTCTTCATGTAATAAAACCATACATTCATTTAACCAATAAGATTTGAGTTTATTACTCACTTCTCATTTGATCATGAGTCTTTCCCACTTACAAATGTTGTATTTATGTGCTAAGTTACATGGGAATGGAGAAAATGGCATGATGCCCAATGATACAACAATCGTAACAAACTGGAAAAAGTCACTCCCTCTGTTCCAAACAAAAGCCCTAATGTTTTCACTGATGTTACTAAAATCAATTCTTACTATTCTGTATTGGTGTTACAAAGTGTTGAAGAACAGCACGCTAATACAAAACCCAGTAATTTTCATTTCTAGCATAGCATGACCATTTATTTTGCCAACACACAGATTCCCTAGTGTCTATTGTAAAAGTCATATTTGATGGCACTTGGCCTTGTCCACCTCCAATCTGAGAACCGCAGAGTTGAGTTCAGAGATAAAAAAATACATAAACTACAGAGGAAATATGGATTTCTCTGAATTCCACAAAAGAGCAGTGGAGACTCGCCATCAGCATGCTCTGCAGAAATTGCCTAAAAACCCAAGAAGTGTTTCTCATCTTACTTCAAGCCAGGCTGAAAAGATTTCCTGGAAGGAAATTCTTCTTCTCCAAGGGCAGTACCTTTCTCCTCTTCCAGTCAGAAGCACAGCAGGCAGACTAGTTAAGCTATAAAACAGGAGGATGCCTATTCCTCCTCCTCTAATTGATATATGCAATTCAAACTGCTCAACACCAGTTTCCTTGCTGTAATTATTGCCAGGGAAGTCAAACAAGACATTCCTCTTCATCCGTCATGAGACGGAAATACAATCAAACCCCATGACTCTGCGCTTAGTTCTGAGCCACGGGAAGGGTTCTCCATGGCGAACCACGACGGGGTGGGAGAGTGGGTGAACACACACTTGCACACGGCTGAGCTTTCAGCTCCTGGCAAGATGCCAACAAAGATTTGGTATTAGAGAAGTTGGACCCCCCTCGTCGTAGATTACGGCATGGAATAAACTGAACAAAGAGACAGTGTTCCCCTAGCTCACAGAAGGTACAGAGCTGTGATTCACTGTTAAGGCTTACAACAGGGAGCAAAATATACGTGTCTCGGGAACGACTACAAAAATGTATTGTAATCATAACTAATTATGGTTAATATCAAGGAGAGAAGTGTCTCAGCTTTATCTTTTAGCCCTCCACTGCAAGAAAAAAGCTTGTTCAAATCATTCTGTGTCCAAATTCCTTAATATTAAAGTGGCTGACTTGGCACAACAAGCTATTGGTATAATAAATGACTAAAAAGGCACAGACAGGCTTTGACACCAGATTCACAAACAGACCCAGGTCCCAGCTGTCTCAGTTACATGACAGCAACTGCATATGTTGGCAATTATAAAAAAAAGTTCAAAGTCATCCACCTAAAGAAAACACTCAAAATGGACAAATGAAAACTCTTCAACCTTTTTCTAGACATTGCTTTTTTGTTTTCTTCAATTAATATAAATGTATTTTAAAAGACCCTGACATTCCTAGACTGTTAAGGCATACGCAGTTTTTCCAACTCCTGTGATTTTTTCCTACAAATCTCACAATATCTGCTCATTTATCTACAGCCTAAGCTCTTCAAAATTTCTTAAATTTGCAAAATTTACAGAAGTCATCTAATGCTCATATTGCAGAGATCTTGACTATGTAACTCGTGATCACTTTAACAGCTCAAAAACAGGAAAGCAAACACAAGCAAGAAGGCCAGTTTATGAGTTCTAAGGCCTAACTGTGAATTTTGAATGCATCATGTTGGCAATAGCAGGGACAGAAGAGAAACAAATGACCTCTGTGAGCCATTAACAGAACAGTGGTCTAGGTGACAGAAAACTTTTTTTCCTAATGCTCATTTAGTTCTACTACATGTAACTTAGCTGACAAAAATACACCTGCTCACTCACTCTCATTCTCACCATGGTTTTCACCAAGCCTTTAAGACGAACCCAGAAACTGACTGAAAAAAGATCACCCACTCAGGATGGAAACCTTTTCAAAATAACTACTTTTTCTCAGGTGCTAAATCTCCGCAACCTTTAGAGAGCGACATTTTCATCATGTGAAATGTTGTTTGAGCAAGTCCCTTTAGCCAGCCTGAAGACACCGAATCCTTGGGAATATGCACAAAAGAAAATGCAAATCTAACTGCTGGAGGGTTGGGCGGGGAAAAATTTAATGAAGTATAACAAGGGTAAATGTAGAGTCTTGCATCTGGGTAGGAACAACTCCAGGTTCCAGTATAAGTTGGGGAATGACTGATTAGAGAGCAGTGTAGGGGAAAGGGACCTGGGAGTCTTGGTGGACAGCAGGATGACCATGAGCCAGCACTGTGCCCTCGTGGCCAGGAAGGCAAATGGCATCCTGGGGTGTATTAGAAGGGGGGTGGTTAGTAGGTCGAGAGAGGTTCTCCTTCCCCTCTACTCTGCCCTGGTGAGACCCCATCTGGAATATTGTGTCCAGTTCTGGGCCCCTCAGTTCAAGAAAGACAGGGAAGTGCTGGAGAGAGTCCAGCACAGGGCAACTAGGATGATGAAGGGAGTGGAGCATCTCCCTTATGAGAAAAGACTGAGGGAGCTGGGGCTCTTTAGTTTGGAGAAGAGGAGACTGAGGGGTGACCTCATTAATGTTTACAAATATATCAAGGGTGAGTGTCACGAGGATGGAGCCAGGCTCTTCTCGGTGACAACCACTGATAGGACAAGGGGTAATGGGCTGAAACTGGAACAGAAGAGGTTCCGCTTAAACTCGAGAAGAAACTTCTTCTCAGTGAGGGTGACAGAGCACTGGAACAGGCTGCCCAGAGAGGTTGTGGAGTCTCCTTCTCTGGAGACATTCAAGACCTGCCCGGACACGTTCCTGTGTAGCATAATCTAGGCGTTCCTGCTCTGGCAGGGGGATTGGACTTGATGATCTTTCGAGGTCCCTTCCAATCCCTAACATTCTGTGATTCTATGATTCTATGATTCCCTAAACTGTTCAGTGTTTACACACAAACATTCTGCTTTCAAAATGTGCTTTGAAGGAAGACTTTTTTCTTGCCATGGTTTCCCAAGTCAATTCTCACATCTCAGCTTTTTCATCTACAGAGGACTAGAATTTAGAGGTGAGACACTGTGAGAAGCTGCGATGCTTTGCCACGGTGCCATTTGTCTCATGTTCTCTTCAATCTCCCTGAACCTCCGTTGGTGCTTCCAAACAACATGCTATCCCCCTAAATTTTGAAATACATGTGAGTTTGGTGGTGGGTTTTTTTGTTTGTTTATTTTTAATCAGGATTTGCAAGGATACCAACTTTTAAGGTATGAATGGAGTTCACGCAAGCCCTGGGTCTAGGCAGCCAATCCAATAGAAGCCAGACTCACACAGGAGGGGGATCACTTATGTTAGTAAGGTGCAGAGAATCTCCTCCTCCAAATAATCTGCATTCACTTGTCCTTAAGAATAAACAACTGCACCTATCCCTAAATTGCAATTAACTCCTTGATGCTTCTTAAACCCACATTCTGATGGAAAGAAAAATGAGTCTTTTAAAGAGATCAACTGAAACCATTTCAGCTCTGACTTGGAAAAAAAATAAAAATCCATTGAGATACTTACAGTAAGATTTCCAAACAGGTGGTCTGTATTCATCAGTATCTGAAAGAAAAATGACAAATCTTAATGTGTTGGAAACATTTTAACACAGAAATAACCCTGCAGAAACGCTTGTAGATTTACGAAGATAAATATTGCACCTAGGTTCTAAAATTATTTTTTACTACCAGAGTATAGAGTAAACTGTTAAAAAGTTCCCTCTCTTTACCTAAACTGAAAATATGAAAAGGTAATTTCTTTAGCTAGCTATAGTAAAAAAATATAGAAATACATTTTCAAAATAGCAAACATGAAGATCACAAAAGCCAAAATACTGAGGGAGGAAGTGGAATGCGGATTATTTTACTATGTATATACATCCATAAATTCTCTTTTAAATTACGACAGGAAGATTTTTTTCACCTCCACTTATATTCCAATATATCAGTTTTCATCCAACTTATTCCTCCTATTAGCTTTTTTCTCTTCTGGATAGCAATTACCAATTTCTAAAATAAAATCAGAGTAAGTACTATGAAATATTCTGCAAAAAAGGAGGGTTTTTTTCATACCGAGTACAACCTCTACCTGGAAGCACTCAGTATTTACTAAAAGTACCAGCATACTTCTAATCCCATATTTTAATTCTCAAATAAAATTTAAAAAAAATACTCCCGGTGTTTTCTGTCTCCCGTATTTCGAGCTTGTGGCTCTGTTGCCAACTTGATCTCCAAGCCACTGTTTTACCATTCTGATCAAACCAGTTTCAGTTCTGACACTGCAAGGTACCGAGGATTTCGCAAGATGCTGCTGTGCTTATCTGCCGCGGAGCTGGAGGGAGTTACTCGGTGCTCATTACATCACAGGGTCAACAGGCTGAGACAACCAGTCAGCCAGCCGTGTTGTTGGAAGCCTCTTCTCACTGAAGCACTCATTCCTGAGCTCTGTTTCCAATTGTCTGCTCACTGGAACGACCTGTTGCATCCAGCAAAACCTTAATTTCTAGCTTTTATTATGAGGTTATGGAAAGATCAAGCAATCTGGGAATCTGTTGCTTGAATTTTGGCCTGAGTAGCATCTCCACTTGAAAGTCTTTCAGGCCTCCAAAACTGAGCCTGCAAGCTCAGAAAGGATTTTGCTTTGCTTCTACTCAGTTTTCTTCAGCTACTTGTGAGAGACCATCTCTCCCACCTACTGTCACGTCAAAATATCTCTAAATTTGAGCATAGTGGTATGAGATACTTTCCGGCTGAATTGGCACAGACTTGCCCAGACCCACCCCAAACCTACCCAGCTCGCTCTCTGAGCTATCATTTAGCTCAATTTTCTACCCTGTATTTTCGCACTATGCATGAGGAGGTTGCAGTCCCCACAGTCTGCCTTGGTGGCAGTGAGTTTTGTAACTACAAAACATTATGACTTCAATAATAAGGCAAACTGCGATACCCTGGAATAAAATGGGTTTTGATCTTCAGAAGGTCCTGCAGATGCACTACCTTGTCCTGGCGATCAGCGAGAGCACCTCGAATCTGCACAGAGACCCTCACTGGCCCACGCTACATTATGGCAGTGAAAGAAAAGCAGCAGCAGCAGATGCAGCCGCGGTTATTCATTCCTACTTTGATATCTTTAATTAAGGCAGTGCAAGTCGATTCATTCCAGAAGCATTGTAACATGATCCCTTAACACTGCAATGTCACATGGAAAAAGGGCAAAACTTGCAAGTAAAAGTAATGGGTTTAGTCCCAGAAGACAACTCTTACCAGGCTAGCTGAATTTTCTTTTGCTATAGCTTCGGTTTTGGCAATATATGCACCAGCTGAATTTACAAATAAATAATTTAAAGGACAACACACTCTATATTTGTAAAATATGAGCTGACTGTTATGAAAATACACGTATGTTGGCAGTCTAACCTATACTTGCTCTCACTCAAGCAGTATGATTGTTACAACTAAGGGCAGCATGATTATAAAACTGAAAAGCAACGATATTTGTGCCAAACAAAAAAAAAACCCAAGCCTTGTTAAAGTCAGGCAAGAACAGCAGTAACTTTCATACAACAAAAATTTAATGTTCAGAAATTGGAAGGAATGATTTATGTTATGCAGCTGTGCACAAGGACTTTGTTAGAAAAATCTGTTGGTGAGCTTTATTGCCTTTACAGTGTGAGAATACCCTCCAGCCATCTCACATTAGGTAATGAAAAAACAAAAGGTCATTTCTATTGAGATTTAAAAAAAAAAAAGTTATCTGATATAAAATACTATAGCAGAAGTACAGTGTGCTAGTAACAGCGAAGCAGAGGGTTTGTAGTGTTTGTTTCTGTGCAAGAATGGTTCTGTTGCTACAACCACTCCACAAAGATAAAACAGAATGAGCATAGACATCAGACTAGCCTGCCAGTTATCAAGTTTTAAAGATTAATCAAGGTGGTCCCATTTAACACATCATCAGTATTTTGAAATGCATTATTAGGAAAAGGGCTTGATTTTCAGATAGCACAGGCTTCCACATACAGCATCTCCAATTAGGCATCCCAAGCACCCAAAAAGTACTTTTAAGGCATGCTAAAAAACCCACAGAAAATGCGGAACCCAAAATATATTTTTTCACTAACACTGCCCCACTTTCTAATTAACGCAATAAACTCTGTGCTGTCAGTTCTCAAGACTTTCTACAGCTCCCATCAGCACACTATCTCAGCTCTGCTAAATGTTTCCATGATAAAATAATTTTCTACAAGCTGTGCATCATGTTTTATCTTAACTGTATTTTCTGCCTTAAATGAGATCCAATTCAGCTTAAAGCTGGTCTTCTCCAAAGGTGTGGAGCACTACAGAAAACATATGCATAAACTGATCCTACCAGCAGCAGTGAGCCTTTTGCCAGCATGAGGGCACTCTCCTCAGAAAGCACACTCTAGATGAGACACACTATCCACGTACAGAAATCGCAATTTCAAACTCAGTCCAGTTTCAAACTGACAGATTGCTGGTGCTGAATAGTCTTCCTCGCCTTTAAAAGTGAAAATGTTTGATATTCCGCTATCCCAAGCATTGACAGGTTTTTTTGGTTCTCCAGAATCTCACTGTGATTAGAAGGGTATAAGACTTTATTTTTACATATTGCAATGGGACTTCTTCAAATTCTCTACCTTGAATCCACACTGATAATTTTTCAGCCTGAAATAGATTAGAAAAGAAATAGCTGTATGCCCAAACCCCTACTTTTAAGCTTTCAGATAGACCTGTTAGAGTCCAGCACAGAGCCACAAAGATGATGGAGGGGAACATCTCCCTTATGAGGAAAGGCTGAAGGAGCTGGGTCTCTTTAGCTTGGTGAAGAGGAGGCTGAGGGGTGACCTCATTAATGTTTATAAATATGTCAAGGGGGAGTGTCAGGAGGACAGAGCCAGGCTCTTCTCAGGGATTTCTAATGACAGAACAAGGGGCAACAGGTGCAAGCTGGAGCACAGGAGGTTCCACAAAAACATTAGGAAAAACGTTTTCACTGTGGGGGTGACAGAGCACTGGCACAGGCTGCCCAGGGAGGTTGTGGAGTCTCCTTCTCTGGAGACATTCAAAACCCGCCTGGATGTGTTCCTGTGTGACCTACTGTAGGTGATCCTGCTCTGGCAGGGGGGTTGGACTAGATGATCTTTTGAGGTCCCTTCCAACCCCTAACCTTCTGTGATTCTGTGATAAATATGTATGTGTTAAGCAAAGATTAAAAATATCTTAAACTGATACATCACTTGAAATCCCACCGAGACCTAAAGTTATCACAGAATCACAGAATATTATATGTTATATGCAAAGTAAAGGGCTGGAGGAAAACAATGCTGCAGGACACACAAAAATACATTTACAGTCCTCTACTCTGTAGAATCAGGTTTTGCTGTTGAACCAATAGGAAAATCAAACTCATCTTCAAAGCAAGCATCTTATCACAGACCTGTAACAATTGGCGCCTCTAGCTGAGGCACAGACCTGTATTTCTTGAGCACCCTATGTGACAGGTTATCTCTCTCTCAGCTTCTTGAAGGGCAAGGGTTTGCCAGCCCTCCTCTCTCTCTCTCCCTCTCCCCCATGGATAAGGACAGAAGTGATTTCTATGTCTCAAACAATTCTCAGCATTTTCTTGTGGTCATACTGCTATCCCGCTAGGACTCACCTACCCAGCCCACTCTCTCTCTCCAGTGTCTCATTTTCAAGCCATCTCATCTCTACTCAAGGCTTCCTTGAAATTTGCCTAAATGCAGAGAAAATGGAGGCAGAAAAGCCCAGAACATGCAACAGGCAGCTTCTGGCAACAGCCCCTTTACAAGCAGAAATGTCACAGTGGGGCAGGAGCGCTGCTTTCTGGGCCCAGTAGCCCTCCTTTAAGCACAGCAATTAATGAAAGAAAAAGGAAACTGCATCTCTAGCACAAGGCACCTGCAATTAAGATGTGAAAAGTATGGAGTAATCGTCAGAAATACACACTTATACAGAAAAGAGCTTCTGCCAAGAGACAATCATACAGCCGTTTAGGAGAAAATCCCATAAAGACACAAATGCTAGGAAAGCATCTCAGTTTTTTCCAGAAACACCAAGGTGACTAATTGTGACATTACAATGCAGCATTTCCCTTCCTTATCTTCCTTCTTTCTTACCCACTTCCATTTTCTCTCTTATATAAATCTCGACAACTGTAGTACTGTCAGAGTGTACATTTTAACTGCAGATATGAAAACTGTTGCTATTGCCTCAAACTGTTTAGACTGCTTGTCTCTGTGTATTCCTTTTATAGAAAGAATAAAAATGTTTACCTCTGCTCGAAACTCTTTTCTCCCCTCACTGAAAATCAGCCAGTTCTCGGGTAGAGCAGCAGCAGCTTAACTGCAACTGGTAACCCCATAAAGAAATTTAAGACTTACTGTGAGGTTTCCTGAAGAGAATTCCATTTTATTTTTCTTTTACTGTATGTCATTCCCTGCATCATGGTATTCTGTAAAATGGATATTAGCTTAACACTGCCTGGGAGGAAATAATTAGCTATCTGCTGACATAGCAGCTCTTGACCCAAACTTTGATTTTATTTGACAATATCCCTAATGAACACAGGTGAGGCCTCAGGTAGTGAACCTCATGGAAGAAACCAGTTCTTAGCCATGTGAACCAGACATCAACGTGATCAGGAGAAGAAAATCTAATTTCATGTATTCTGAACTGATCTAGGACCAAGCGATGATGTAAGTCACAAATATGAAAGGATGCAAGAAAGCATAAAACATTCTTCTGTAAACTATGGCCTAGGCTCTAAGAAATAAATGTTAGCATGTGTTTTAAGATGCTAATCTTGCTTTGTTGGCAGCAGCACACATCAAAATTTCACTTATGGAGAGACGCACGATGAGCCAATGCAGCCATTTGCTGACCCACACAACAGACCTCTTTTTGTGCCTGAACTACACCTTCTAAAAGATCCCTCCTCAGCTTCAAAAATATTCCTTATTAGCACCTTCTCTGTGCCTAATGGATGCACAGAAAAATTGTTCACAAAAAGCCATAATTTATTTGCTGGTGAGATTCTCAAGCCACAGAAACGGTGCAGTTGAACAGAAGATGTCATTTCATCTCCGTTTTTGAGAGCACAAGTGCCAACAGCATTTCAGAAACTAAGCTCAAGCCATCGCAGAACATTTTAAGCAGCAGCCAAGCAAGCCCTAGAAGTTAGGGCTTTTATACGCTCCAACCAAAATAAAACTCAAACAGCACTAAGGTAATTAAAGGATGAATACAGCCACCGCCCCAGGCAGCAGCAGTAAAGCAGATGGGCTACACCACCGTGGTTTCAGGGCAAAGCGGAGAAGCTGAGGGCTGGCGGTGGTGGCGCCCAGCAGCGCTGGCAGTGTTCTGCACCAGCCTCCACACAGCAGCAGCAGCAGGAGGGGAAGGCAACGGCAGCTGCCAGAGAGGGGGCAGAGGGTGCAGAGAACGGCCCAAACGTCCCCATCTAAGAAGGAAGGGCACACACCAAAGGTCCTTTGCTGCTCCTAAATCAGACCTTAGGATCCTCCCTGCCCGTCACACGAGGCCCTGCAGAAACCAGCCCACCGCTGCCTGGCAAGCAGGTGCCACGCACGCTGTTGCCAACGGCTGCAGAGAAGTTCATTTCAGCCAGCACTTGGTAAACAAGAGAAAGCTGTGGTCAACTTTTTGTGCCTCATGTGAAATGTTTTCTTAGGAACAAACCCTTCTTCAGCATTCTTGTCCTCCACACGAATATAAAAAGGGATATGACCCTCTGGCTCAGTCTTGCCTTTTCTTGGCCTTTCCACAACACAGGGATAACAAATTATTTCTGACCAAAATACCTTGTGTGGGCTTACACCACGCTCTTTAAGAGATCTCAGGCAACTGTTCAGTATATTCCCTTTCTCAGTAATCAAAACTATTGTATTGTTATTTTACAAAAACTGCTGTTGTTTAGAAGTGACAGAATAAATAATATTATTCCAAGAGTAAGGTTGTTTTATTAGTTCCTAAAAACAAAGAAATCAACAACAAGAATCTGATGGCACACATGGCCTGGAACCATGTGTAAAACACGTGGGTTTTCACAAGTAGGGCATCACAGAACTGCCTTTGTTTATGCGAAGATCCCTGCCAGGCTGAGAACACCCCAGGCAGCGAGCACCGTGTTTTCTCCCAGTTCCCAAATATACTATATGACACTCAGCAATGATGGCTGATACTTCTAGACTGTTACTGAGTCTTTGATGCTACTTCAGTATTATCCTTGGCACACGATTTCCTTTGAATTAAGAAAAAAGCTTTGGAAACTTTTACATGTGTCAAGGCTCTTCCTCCAGCAGGCAGACACCATCACTGTAAGCAGCTTCAGCGGAAACGCTTCCAAATAAACCACCACCTATTTTCTCCACTTTCTCCAGGCGGAGAACAGATGCCAGACAGGTGGCTACTTTAACACACAGGTGGATGTAAGAGTTCAGCACGCGTCCCGTCTCAGCTGCATGCAGACAGCTAACCCCCCCTGCCCTGCCGACACAACCCGCCTGGGTGGGGAGCTGGAACAGGGCAGCTGTTTGGTGTTAAACTAAAGCCCAGTCTGATCTCAGAGACAAACCGCCTCTAGGTCCAAAAAGGAGCAACTGTCAGCTCACATGGCTTCCCTCCTGCTTGCCTTGACCTTTGGTGCAGGCTGCAACACTCTTTAATGCCCATAAAAACCCATGCACCTAGGCAGGTTTGGACTTTTAAAATAAAACCGTATTTTAGTTATTCAGGCAAGAAAACAAAACCAGCTGAATGTATTTTCTTCACATTTTCTCAAAGGCATTCCCATCTGGGAGGAAAACAGGAGTACAAAACAATCTAAAGGAAAGATACAAAGCAGTGAAAACAAGCACCGATAACAAAAGCATCCCTTGGCCGCAGGATGGCACTACAGCACACGCACCACGACCTGCGAATGTTTTAATCATGGGACAAAACCAACTTTCTCTGCTCTTTTGCCCTCACATGTTTTTGCTTTTACCACTCTAAACAAGTACAATTAAGTTTCTAATTATTACTAGACTAAAAACTACTAAGAGAAAGCTAGTGTGAATGATGCCCCAGAAAGCTGCAAGGGCTACTGCCTTTTCTCTGATGCGACCAAGTGGGAGATGAGAAAGTACACTCAGCAAAGGCAGAAGGGGCTTAAAGAAGGGCATGCTCTGAAAAACTGCATCAGTCTTGAGTGAGAGAGAGAAAAAAGGTCACATATCCTGGTTTCTACAAATGTGTGATCTGGCAACAGTAAATTCTGTGGAAATGCTTCTAATGGGGTTGAACAAGAGAGCCACTCAATGCCTTTCATTAGCAGGTTTATTATTACTGCCTCTTTATGAATGATGGGAAAATTTTAATGAGTAATATTTTGCCTATTGCAGGCACTGCTGCTTTTAAGTGAACTCATCTTTTAAGTGATTAGACCAGGTTGCAAATGACCTGTTTCTAGATTTTCATTTAACCAAATCTCTTGGATGTGGTTCTAGCTTCTGCATGGCACTGATCACGTTACTCTAGATTATTAAATTTAGGAGTGTCGAAGTTCAAGGCTGGGCCAGCCACTGAACTCTAACACAGAGATGCTCTCTGTGATGCCCTTACCACCCTCCCAGGGGAGGATAATGGGGAACTAGGGAGAGAGACTCCAAGGTCGGAAAAAACTTGAAAAAATGTAATGAAAAAAGAAATAACCCTTAGAATAACAATGAAGATGTTGAACTATATGCAGATGTTATACAAGCATACAAGTATATTCAAAGATACAAGAAAATATGTTAATACAGAACTCGCACCTTCTGGATGACAATTAGGTCCCGAGGGGAAAAAGTCCCAGACTGGAGTCAGCAGCAGAAGCACCTGAGCCCAGAGTCTTGATGATAGTCCAAAAAAACCCGCAACCAAAAAGGAGCCGTGCTGCTCCCATCTGAGGAGACGGCACAAGACAGCCTGTTCCAACAAACAGTGCTCCTCTGCAGCACAAAAACTGGATGCAGGAACACCATCAGCACAGAGAGAGACAACAAACAGCCAAAACCAATCCTCCTAGCCCAGCAGGCACCAAAAGGCCCTGGGATGCTTCTCAGGGGCCCTTATATACTGAGGACCATGGGCAGGAACACATTGCTGGGTCCATTTGGGTCACCTGACCCATCCTCTCCCCCTGCCACAGGCACAGCTGCCCCCCACACACTGTGATTGCCCCCCCTGCCAGGAGCCTCCTGGGACTCTCAAACCAGGACACCAAAGCAAAGGAAGCAAGTTCTCATTTTTCTTCCTCTTTGCCTGAAAAATAGTGGTATCTGACTACGTGAGTGATGAAAATAAAAATTTTAAAAACACTTTATAACAAAAAAGCCCCACAAATTTTTAATTTTAAGCTGGAATTTTCACATGTGCAATGATAACAAGCAAAACACAGCTGCTGTCCTCTTTCTCTTGACTCTAATTTAACAGAGGGGTGGGAAATACCCCTCCTATTGAAAGCTCAGTTACCTTATTGTTTAAGAAAAGTTTCAAAACCTCTACACAATTATTTCTCAGCATTGCTGCAAGTATAAAAATTTAGACCTCAGAGAGGTAAAAAGATGACAAGTGCCACCTTGTGGGCATTTAACAAGGAAATAATTCAATGTTGCTGTCTGCTTCCAGCAGAGTATTTCAGCCTCCAGACAACAGCAGGCTGCAGCAAATTTTCAGCATTTCTGGTAGCACCATCTTCATTTTTGAGAAAAGACAGACATGATGGGAGCTGCTACCTGGCACGGCTCTGGGGGTTAGCTGTAGGTACAACAACAGAATCAGGCCACCAGCTGTGTGTAGTAACCCTCTGACTTAAACCGCTACAGGAGTTACAGTGGCTCTACAGACCCATAGGTGTCCTGAAACGTCTCAAACCAGGACACACAGAAAACAACTTGCAACTGAAAATGTTGTCAAAATCAAATGTGCCCCTCTATTTCAGAGGAAAACAGCCTGACAATTATTTGTTTTGAAACTCACCCTGGTAAAACCAACTGTGGCTGGTTGCAGCCCGAAAGTGTAGGATCAATGAGTTAGGCAGCTTCCCATCCTCCCTAATGGTTACTTGAAAGGTCTTTTGCAAACTGAATTAGCAAGTTCAAAATTGTCAGAAATATGCCTTTATTGAATTAATTGCATCTTTCAGAATTGATAGGTATGTCCAAATATCTCCTACATCAGTACAGTAAAGTCACATCAGAGAGTAACATCAGGTAACGCAAGCTTGAATGCTGTAATCAGATTTCCCCAGCTTAAATCCAGACTGGTTTTCACGGGAGACACTGTTTTGATAATGGTCAGTGAAGTCTGCTTCGAAGCCAGGAGAAATACCTGTCAAGGCTATTGTTTTTACCCTGCTCTCATTCCAACCACGACAAGGAATCATACTGGAGAAAACATTTACCCTTTGACATTTCCTTTCCTCTTTTATGTTTCCACAAATCCTTCTTTGTCTCCTATTTTAAAAGTCTGCCTGCATGAAGACAGAGCTCATTTCCCATCACTTGTTTTACTTCTTCCAAACATCAATAATGCCAACAAGAGCACATCAGTTTTACCATAACTTCAAGCTAGTGACAGCCATTATAGCCACAGCCTCAAGGCATTCACAAAAACAGGCTTTTGTCTTGATTTCTCTAACATATCCAACAGGGAATATTGATTGGAGCTTGATTACACAAATATTCTGAGCAGTCACCCTAATAATGAAAAAGAACAATATGATGTGGTATAAAAGTGTCTTCCAGCTGTAAATTAGTCCCCTCCCCTGAACAAGAAGTCTGTCCAGTCAAGGTTGAGCAGAAAAGACCCTAAATAAAGGATGAGCTTCCAGAGACTTCTGAAATACAGCCCTTCCATCCATTGCATAATGCCCTAATTTGCTGAATGGGGAGGCATGTTTTATCACCGTTTGCTTGGTTGCTTTGATTTTTTTTCCACACACAGCACTGACATAATGAACATCCATTCACTTTCCTGTTTTAAAATCCACTTTTAAATAGAGTGTTGTGGTTTTATCAAAAGCTGAACCACAGCAAAAGAGCACAACACTGACCCTGCCTCCCAATCCATTGGTAAAAATAGGCTGAGAACTTGTCCTCCCCCTGCATTTTAGACCAAGATAGCTGCTGTGCATTCATTAGCTTCCTGGGAGAAAAACAAAACAAAATAAAACCAAACCACCCATTATCAGCCTAGGCAAAAATCAGAGTCACCTGGAGAAAATTAAGAGCAGATCTGATTTCCGACTGCTGTTGTAACTGGCCTTAAGGTGGACTCACATGTTCCGAACCACATCTCCCCGTAAGAGTGTCAGACGGTCTCATAGATGCTGCTGCCTCTCCTTTCCCAAATCTGACCCATTTAAATTCTCGCACTGTCAGGGTTATAATGAACCTATTATGATTCTTATTACAAACAGATTTTTCATTTTCCAAAACAGTCATCAATAACACACGCCATTGCTCATGCAAAAATATGGCTTGTATTTACGTTCTTATTTCCAGAACAGACACAAGACATCAACAATCATGGCTGGAAGGAGGAGAACAGACAACCAAGTAAAATACCCTCGCCTGAAACCATGACTGTTTTTACAGTGTCATGAAGGAAACTCCTAAAAACCATTATTGGCAAGGTCAGAGAAAGGGAAATGGACACAATGTGGCGGGATGCCTTTTCTTGAATCAGCATTAAGTTTTTACTCCAAAACTACTTCTCCAGTTCTTTTGAGCTTTTCCTCAATCTGAAAGCTGCACAAGTCTTCCTGTTCTCATATGAAACATCCAAGAAGCCTCCAACGGCACAAAGTAGGATGCTTCAGGTAGAAAAGCTGAAAAGTTCACATTCATTTTGGGAAGTCTATGGCTATTGTAGCCACAGCCAAAGAACTACAAGAGAAGATATTTACTCACCAGCCTCTCCCTGCTCATAGTGTTAAATCTGTCTTTTTCACAATGCCTTTTCTCCTTGGCAGATTCATCTGCTGCACTAGGCAGGAACCAGAGAAAAAAAAAAGAGAGAGCTGTGAGGACCAGTGGGTGGAGAAGCTGTGCTCTGGGTCCAATTCTGCAACACTCAGCACATTGTGGGGCTGAAGTAACTTGAAAGCAATCATCTCAAAGGTGGTTTAGCAGCTCTGCAAACACTGAGAAGTTTTCTGTGCGGGCCTCCCATTTGTCCTCAGTTCGCTCTGCATTTGGGAGGATGAAAGCAGAACAGGAGAGCTGGGAAGGCTGCTGGGAGGAGAGCTGGACACACAGACTTGTCACTGCCCAGCAGGAACAAGTGACCTGGCCAGAAAGCTCGATATGATTGATGCTTGGAGATAATCTCCAAGTCCTTTTCTGGGTAACTCCATACATTTCTTTCCCCTTCTAGGAAACTAATTCAGGTAGTTTTCTTGTTTCTGTTTTGAAGTTTTCTCCTATTTTCCACTATTTAGAAGAAAGACAAATTTGTCTGCAAATAATGGAAATTTGGGTTTATTACCTCTCACTTTATCATGGCATCATGTTAAACCAGAGGTGTTCAACCATTATTAGCTGCATTTCTGTGACAGCGATGCATCCTTACTGGAACTGAGATGCCACGGGAATGTGCGCAAGTGAAAACCAGACTTTGTCCTACAGACTGAGATGTGTAAACAGAAAGCAGAACAGTTGCTGGTGAGAGAAGAAGAGGCCCACATAGATGAGATCATCCTACAGATCAAGGATCAGTATCTGTATTCTCAAGTCTTGCTAACCCAATAATCCCCCAGCCAGCATTGCCTCTCTACGTAACAGCTCTTTTGGTTTCTTTAGCTCCACTTTTGACTTTATAAAAAGAACCGTACCGTGGCAGTTGGTGGCACAGGAAAACACGTACAGTCAGACACACGGAGAGCTGTAGGATGTGACAGATCAAAAATCCAGTTCACAGTTTAAAAATGATCCTGGTTTACCTACCTGGCTAGACAGGAGCTGTCAGGAGGCCAAATGCTGCAAGCAATTGTCAGAGATTTTGATACACAGAATTTTGATACACAGAAATAAGGGCAAATGCTAATGCAGCTCTGAGACACAGCAAGCCCTGCCTGCGTCTTCCACAGCTGCTTTTGCACAGCAATGGGAGAACGAAGACGCCTTCCAAAAAAGGCAGAGCTTTTACATTTAAGAGTCATGACTAACAGCAGAGCTACCCCATCAACAAAGCATTTCAGAAGCAGAAAAAAAAGCTCTTCCCGCTTCTCACAGATCTTTTGACTAAGCAGAAAAAAAACCCGCCAAGCTTCGCAGCTGAGTTAGCTTAGTGTGAGCTCTCCCTCAGACAGAGCAGTTGCTTGGAGGCGTCCCCCTGAGTCACCGTCCCAGGAGGGCAGCACTCCCTCGCCATGCTTTGGGGTGGCAGCAACGCAAGGGGTTACATTTTACCTCCTGCAAATTCTGAACCTACGGAAGAGGAAGAGTCAGGACAGAATGATCATCTTGCTTCAGTCTGACACTGTTGGAGGTGGATCGGAGTGGGGGCTGTCTTCTTACACAGCACAGTTTCAATAAAAGCTAAGGAACAAGAGATGCTCCACCGAGTTACGGGTGAGCTTGCTGCTCTGCCATCAAGGAGGGGCAGATGAGGGGGCTGGGAGGGGACTGTGACTCAGCTTGCTCAGACACGGTGTGGAGGTGGGCAGAGACATAGTGCAGCCACAGCGAAGCACAGCAATACACACATGATCTCACCACTGGAAAAGTCGTGATAAGTTTTCTCTCCTCTTGTTTTTTTTGGGTTGGTAATTTTTAATTTACATACTTGCAAATATTTACTTTATTATACTACGAATGTTATTTCTCAGTAAAAAAAAAGTACCCAACATAATTCCTTTACCATGTAAATTTTAGCACTGAAACAATATTCAGCACAAAGTTTCTGAATGCTTTCTCACCAGGGAGGAGAATCACTATTTTCATTTGAAATACTTCTCGTTAAATCAGTGAGGATTTTTTCCACACTTTCAAGTCCCATTTATAAATATACTCTCTGAAAAATCTGAAAAGGAAATCGGCAAAATTGTTGTGTCAAAATCATGTTTCCTTTGTCGGAAGGATACACTCACATGAGCATGTTCAGCCAGTAAGGCAGAGGGGAGGAAGAGCTACATCCTGTTTTGGTTTTTGTCAACGAAAAATGACCCAACACTACACTGAGGCACGGTGTCCAGATTCATATGGAAACCATAAAGCACAGATGAAAAAGTATGGAAGAGTGGCCCTACCAAATAATTATCAGCAGCTTTTATAGCCTGCTCTGGATTGTATACTTACCAGATACTAATTCTGCATTGAGGAGACTGGCTCGTACTCTGTCAACGTGAGAGCAAGGAATGGTTAGGTCTTGCATTAAAGCACTGGGGTTGGTTTCCAGATCTATACTACTACTGCGTTTTTCACAGTCTCCCATTTACTCTGCATGAGGAATAATTCCATACCTTCTAGACTTTGCTACGTGATGTTTTATTTGCTATATAATTTAAATGGCTGCAGTGGTGGCTCTGCTGGCCACAGTAGCACATTGCCATGCAAATGGCAATGAAACAATTCCAATATTTAGGAAACAGTGGTTTACCTTTACTTTTGGAGTAGGAACTTCCCACAAGCAAGCTGCCCCACGACATCCAGTTTCTGATGAGGGTCAGAAATTAAGTTTTTACACTGAGCTTCCTCAACATCAAGGCTACACACAAGCAGCTGCTTTTGCAATGAAGGAAGCAGGAAGGAAACAGCGTGGGGAGCAGGAGTGCAGTCAAGAGGGAACCACGGCCTCCCGTCAGTGCCAGGAGCATCCCTCCCCAGTCACTCAGCAGAACCAGATCCTACCACCTGCACTGAAGATGGATGTGACTGTGGGGCTTCCACACAGAAACAACCAAGATCAAAAACACAGCCACTTGCTCACGGTGAGCAGCAAGGTCTAGCTCGCTGATCCAACAGTGGTCCACAGCCAGAGAATGCAGCTTTCCTAATGCGTTCTCCCAGCAATTAAGATATGGTTGTGTGAAAAGCCAGACCACATTATTGCATCTTATCAGCATTAAACAAAATTTTAACAAGAAGCTCTAACCAGCCCCGATGGTCACAGAAGCCCCACATCCCTTCATGATACTTATCGCAGAACTGCCAGCAAAAGACAAAAATATATTTGGGGACCAGTGTATCAAAATACATCACAGAAATCAGAGTCCCACGGGAATAAACAGAATTTTATGAGCATGATTTCCAGAAACTACGAAATCACTTTAGAAAAGTCACTTTTTTCCTTCAGAGAGAGAATGAACACATATTTTGAGTGCTGGAAATGTCAGATGTCAGTCGGCTCTTTCACATTTACAGACATTGTCATACAGACAGAGAATAGTCCAGGCTTCCCAGCCAGGTGTGATCAACCTTCCTGCCCATGTCCTGGAATCATGACATCGACTCAGGAACAGTGTGTAGAACTGCAGGAACCCCTCCCAGCATCTTCTTGGGTCTAGCCAGTGAGGGCACTGAAGACCCAGATGCCATGCAATTACAAAGTCCTAATAACATTATTAAATGTTTTAGAACACTAAATATTTCACTGGCTTTAAATGAGATTCTTCCTTGTTTCAGGACAGACTCGAAAAGGCAAAATCTACAAGGTTTTTAATCTTCTGCCATCATTTAGGAAGATGTGCGAGGTAGACACAATCCATCCCACTGAAATGACAACCAAGTCAGTTTAAGGTTTTACCAGGGAGCAGGAAGCATCTCATATGCTTTTAATAACTACAGAACTGCTCTTGGGCCAGCTCTAGGGCCTGTCTTGTTTCGCTTCATCTGAAGACACGTTTTTGCAGAACTGTACGATCTCTGTCCACAAGGTGGAGCCGCTAAATAGCCTGAAAAGCAGATGCTAAGACCCAAGTTCAGAAAAAGGAAAAAAGAATCACTGAAGAATGCACTTTTGGAGCAGTTGTGCCTGCACCTTTGGAGGATCCTGATTAATGTGCTTTTATTTGGTACAAATAAATAGTCTTTCAAAAGGCTTGTATTACGTTTATGCTTTGAGTTTACTGACTAAAGTCGTAACTATGCTACTGCAATTGGATGTAAACACATTCTTTTCCTGACATGCTTTCTGTCACATGGAAATCTTTTAGTACACCTAAAAAACCCTAAGAAATCTTAGAGAGAGACAGTAAGAGAACACAGTCCCCGATTCCAACAAGGAAGAAAGGATCAACTGAATCCAAAACAAACAAAAGAAAACTCAGATTTACACCTGAAAGATTAGTCCTTAGCTGACGTGAAGCAAAGCCTGGGAACTCCTCCTGGATACTCGGTCCAAAGTGTATTTCACTTCAGCACCACCGGGTGAGATCCTGTGCTGGGCAGATGGTCTCACTTCCCAGTGAGTCACTGGATGCCAAGGAAGAAAGGGCGTACATGAGCCGATGACATTGCAAGAGAACGTCTGTGGAGAAAATTCCAAAAACTTCATCCTAACTCATTACTTGCACACACAACTGGACCTGCCCTTTCCAGCTTCAACAACAATCCTCAAACCTCTGATTTCTTCAGGTCCTTACTCAACATCCACAACTGATGAATTAACACAATTTTATGCCAACCACTGCATGAAGCACACTTCCAAGTGCTAAGCTGAGAAGTCACAACTGAAATTTTTTCATCCTTGTTTGTGTTAGCATCACTCCTCTGATATTTTGATCAATTGATACCAATTTACTATTTAATAGATCCATCTTCTTTTTCCCAGTTTCCCTTTCGATTTTTTCTTGAGATTGCATTGCCAGCAAAACCTTTTCAAGGTTGCTCTCCTTATTTGCTTCATTAGGCTCTATAAATTAGGTAAGCCTAGCACAGCACCGAGGAGAAAATATGATTCTCAGCACTTGGATGCTTTCCCTCCCAGACACATGAATGGAATCAGAAGATTGACTTTCTTTGTAACATAGTTTCCATTTTGAACAAATCACCTTCATTTTTAAATCTTGTTAACCCCCTCCCTCAACATTATACTAATGTCCCTAAACTGTTTTGTCTAATTCACAGAATCACAGAATCACAGAATGTTAGAGGTTGGAAGGGACCTTAAAGATCATCTAGTCCAACGCCCCCGCCAGAGCCGGATCACCTACAGCAGAGCGCACAGGAACGTGTCCAGGCAGGTTTTGAATGTCTCCAAAGAAGGAGATTCCACAACCTCCCTGGGCAGCCTGTATTATGACTAGATGTTGAATTGCTTGAATCTCTTTTAAAATTAGCCTGTTTCAGTCAATACTGAATGAAGCGCAAGTATTTTAAGCAAGGGCTAAACACTTTAAGATCATTTACTGTAACTGGGTTAAAAAAAAAAATCACTCTGAATCCAGTCCTTTACTGGCAAAAATATCTAGGATTGGCAATGCAGTTGGGGGACTGGCTTCAAGAGCATGAGATGAGAATTAGTTCTTTATGCATCTTTTTTTTGCCCCGCAAGCACCAGCAATGGGTACCATTCCTAGAGCACTCCATATTTATGCTGCCCTACTATAAATGCTCCAACTCCATGAACAAACTTCCCTTACCTACTTCAGTTAAGGAACAGTTTCAAAGAGCGCTTTTCTGGTGCAAATTGACTCTAGTTAAGGGGCTCTGCCAGTCAACTTCTACCACTCCAGTTAGCCACAGGTTTTAAGCATAGTTCAGGGCTGCATATAAAAATATAGAGAATAACTTGAATTAGGGGTGATCTGTTTATCTCCTGTTCTTAGAAGGCCTTGTGCATAAGACAAGAAATAAGCAGCTTAATTTTTTAATATTTCCTATCCTGCAGAAAATCCACAGGTATTACCTGTTGTGAGCCAGCAAACACTTTCTATGCTCCTGTGATTAAGCTAACCAAGTACTGTAGAATTTAAAAGCCTTCCCTAAGCAAGCAAAACATTTATTTAGGAACAACAAGTTGATTTAATTTCTCTACAATATCAATAGAAACTATGCACTTCCTACAACACAAGCATACTCTACTTTTTGAAACAGCCACAAGACAGCAAGTACAGTTTGCGTGGAGAATAGTAATCACAGATGCACAGAACTTAAAATAGTAATCTGTTAATTAGCATTTCAAGAATGGAAGAACCTATTTCAAAAGGTTTGCCTTATACCCATAGTAGTAGATAGATTAATAAAAAATTCCTCCTGTGCATTATGACACCAGAGCCCACAGCTGTGGAAAGGAATTCTGTTTAGTGGGTAAATTAGGATTTGTGTGCTCTTTCAACAATGTGTGGATAGACACCCAGAATGGAAGTAAAACTGCTTCCTTTGTCTCTACCTTTCGTGACGATAGCAACGTATTGCTTGTTTCTTTTCATCTGACATTTTCCCTATACAGTTCTCTAAAGATTGCCTTTGAACATCATCTCCTTAAATAACTGTACCTGTCATGATGACTACAGGTCTGTCTCTAACCCTATTCATCTGCAGCCACTCACCAGAGTGCAAGTACTTCAAAGATTAAAAGAGAATTGTTTCACTTCTCATGTCTTAGCCACCAATATTCAGGCGGGTGAGTTTTCATTCATTGGCAGGCTCTGAGCAAGAAGGCAAGACCATGAATAACTAATGACAAATATGTCCATGAAGATTTCTCCTGGCTGTTTTGAAATATCTTTCTTTGTTCACACAAGAAAGATGATGAGGAAACAGATGAACAGAAAGGGAATTCCTAAGCCATAAGGGCAACTCTTAAGTATTAAAAGACAACGTAAACACAATTTTCTTTCAGAAGTGCAATGCCGACTTTCTTTAAATACTTCTCAGGACATCCAGAGCAGCAGCAGCAATGTGATAACTCAGCACTTCCCCTCCTTTTTCCTCTACATTGTTTGTTATCTTCCCCACACTTGAGTCATCCAAGTGGAATGACAGCACACACCTCAGCCATGTCACTGCAAGACCCCACTCTTAAGGGTATTGACAGATGGGCTCTTGGAAGTGGAGCCACAGAAATGTAACTGGTAGTTCTTCCTATCTCTACAAAGTTGCTACTCCTTGCAAGGATTCAGCAGAGCAGAGAACCAGTGGGTGTGCTTTAGCTGCTTGGGCTAAACAAGGCTTGAGCCCAACTCCACCAAGGGAAGTGGGCGTGAAGCCACGGGAGGTTGCCCTGAAAGGGCTGAGAAGGCTGATGGCTTACATGCCATTCCAGCTGCTGCAGCAGGCAGGAAGAAATGGTTGGACAGAAAAAGGAGGCTACACCTGTAATCACCACAAACTTTTATATGAGAGTGTGTCAATCTGCTGCAGGATGAAAAGCAGCACTAGAATTGGACATCTGCTCAAGTTCCAGACATTTATACACACCGTCTGTGAAAGCCTGCACTGTTCTGTGGACAAAGATGTTTTTAAAATCCTCCCCAACACACAAATATGGATATCAAATTCACTGCTTCTGTGCTTTGCAACAAACAGGACAACACAGTATTTTTTTCTTTCCACTTCTCAGATACACTGGCTGTTCAGTCTTCTGCTGACCTGGTCCTAGTACAGAACATGCTTTGCTCTGTAAGGTCAAACCTGCACTCCAAGTGCTTGGCCACTAGAATACAAACTGAGGGTACTACTGAAATCGTACTTGTACTGGTACCACAAAAAGCCGTGTCACATATGAGTGACCACCTATGGTCACAACAGGCCATTTCTGCCACTGTAACTTTCCATTACCAAGTACCCCATTGGGATGACGCTCCTGCCTAAAGTATCCAAAATGGTTGATAGGCAACAGAGGCATGTTTTCAGCCAACGACTTTCATGTTCTCTCACTTCTGACTGCTTCCAACCCAGGCTGCTCTTTCTCTCCAGCTCTGCAGAGCCCTCATAACCCCACACCGCACACCAACTCATCAGCTGTACCCATGCACTGTGGGAACACGGGCAGCTCCCTACTGCCTTCCACACGGCCAACAGGGAGCACAGGATACCTCGGAAGGTCATTACTGAGAGAATATGACATGATGAAGAAAAGAATTTCAAAATAACTAAGACTGAGAAAGTAGAGAGTCATAACATTTTCCTCCTTTGTGCTTTAACGTTGCATCATAATCTGGACAAACAGCCGTAACTGAAAAGTAATAAGAAGTCAGGAGATGCATAAAGCCCAAGGGTAAGAGGCTTTTTCTGTAGCATAAAAATGCTGCTGATACACCAGGAGCTCTTTTCTCCAACCAGCTCTCCAAAGAGTCACCTCAAACGTGCAAGTTGCAGTTGATGTTCCAGCGGCTCCGTGGTGCTGCTCTGAGGACAGCAGCAAAGGGCAACCTCCAACAGGAAGGGGAAACTCGCAACCTCTCTGCCAGGTAGAAAAAAATAAAAGGGATACCTGACCTTTCAACTGCCTGATACCCACATGCCTGTTCTAATCTAGAACAATGTCACCCTGATCTCTAGTCCTGACCCCTTTTAATACAGTCTTGGCACTGAAATAGCAACAAAACAGTATCAAGAGCATGGAGAAAGCATGCTTTGACATTTTCCATCCCTCTTCTTTCTCTTGCTGTGCTCACACACGTACACATGGTAATTGAAGGGGACCTGGCAAACTTGGTGGTTCTCCCCCTCAAGCTAACATGACAATTGATCTCAACTTTTATATACTTTGTAGCACATCCTGTTACAAGCAGCCCTAGAACATGTGAAATTCAGTTCAGTCTGATATACCGTTATGGGTTAGGAAAAAGAAAGAAAAGCAGTATCGTGCACAGAATTTATGTGAATGAGCAGAACCAAAGCAAACACCTCTCTTGGGACCTGTTTGCCCAGGACAATTTTACTGGTGTAAGATAGGTGTGAATTTAAAACAGCATAGTTACAGCTCCTTAATCGCCCAAAACAGATACATTAATTCACGCACATTTATTCTGCCTTTTCCCAGATTTGATGATGTCGCTTTGGTAGGGGCTTACATTGAAACAAATAAAACCCCACTATTTCCCGGCTTATATTTTTAGTGAGTTACTACAGGTCTGCTGTGGAGCAGTACCTGAAAACGTGCCTATTCACAGGCAGCCAGAATCCAATATAAAGGCTGTACGTTGTTCTTGAAGTTCAAAACAAGCACATTGTGGTCTGTCTTTGTTGTATTCTGAGAGATCAAGTGTGGTAAGCTGCCTCAGCTCAGGGGACACACAGCAACACACTGAGATGTGCTAACTCAACCCTAAGTTAATCACAACCTCATCTGCAAACGTATCGCACATTTTCTGTGTTTACACAACTCCCACTCCTGCATTTGTAGTTTAAGACTTACTCTGAAGCTCTTACATATAGGAAAGGCATTGCAGACATTTGCTGAAACACATTAGCCTTATTTATTACATTGTTTTATTGTCACTGATTTTTCTTAAGTGGGTAAAATCTTGAGGTTTTACCCTTGGCAAGATATTGCTTAAAACCTACACACAGCAGGGTACTCCACTCTATCTTCTCTTTATCATTATTTTTTACATGTATCAATGTCATTTACTCTAACAAAGGACGTGATAGTACACAAAATCATCTAATTCAATTTACTGTGTAATGCAAATTCATATTAATAGAAAAAATGTCATTATGTAGATAAAATATATGTGAATTAAAAAAAAATCATGTAAGCTTATAAAGGAATTAGGACTTCGTAATGCCACTTTATTTAAAAGCTGAAATTAAAATATTCTTAATTTTTGCAGACAAAGATTGTAACAACACATCAGCTACTCACTATGGAAAAAGCACGCATTTCCAATAGCCTAGAAATTTGATTTTTGGTTAGGGACAACTACAGTTTTTATCAAGAATGCCTGTATAACAACCTACACTTTTTCTCAACAAGCTGAAGTTACAACGATATAACGTAATGTCGATTATTTTACAACAGTTGATCTGCCATTTGAGCGCTCTCTGTGTTCATTTGTGCTCATTAAGTTAAAGAGCTTGACGTCCATCCTGCAGCTGAGAATGCGCAGGACTCCTGCACCTGCACCAGCTCCCCCAGAATTCTGGGGGCTCACATGAACTCAATAACAAGACCAGACCTATAGTGATGGAAATGGTTTACTCCACTGTAAACTATGATTTACCACCTTTTGCATCCTGAAAAACACAGGCAGGAAACACAAATGAAAGCACCAGCACAGTAGCTAAATCCAACACCACACAGAACTATCCTGCAACACGTGCTAAACTTGTTTTTAAATAGGGCTTAACATGCTACAATAATATAACAGATGTCAAATTTTAAGAAAACCCATAAACCCATTTTTATTCTTTCGAGGAACTGTACCAGCCCAAGAAACAGGAGATGAATGGGAGCAAGTCATTTGTTTACACAGGAGGCAGGATCCACAGTCTGAACGCTACGAACAGCCTTGGTACCAACACTCAAACCTGTGCACTCGAAATCACTTCTTACGAGAAGGAGTTATCCCGATTATCCTGTTAATTCTGTACTGATGTTAGGGCAGGCTAATTTCTGCTTTCCTCCGCATCAGTTGCATTTACCCGACGCTGCTAGAAGCGGTTTGTGGGTCTGCTATTATTTTTTTTTTTGGGTGGGGGGGGGGGGGGGGGGGGGGGGGGGGGGGGGGGGGGGGGGGGCGGTGGGGAGTAGAATTAAGGACATTAAGCAAGCCTTAACAGCCTTACTTTAAGAGAACCCACATGTTCAACAGTTAAAACTCCAGCTTCCACACGGAGCTGGCTCCCACCGCGCTGCCTCAAGGCTGCGAACCCAACCACCGCAACACCCGCCGCCTCCCGCACACGGTGTCCTCCTAAACCCGCGCTGCGAAGCGCGATCTCGGGAACGCGGCCGCGGCGCCAGGGCCAGTCGAGCCCCACACCCCGACACTCCCCGGAGAGCGGCGGGGTCCCCCGTGGGCTTCCCGCCGGCGGCCGGCAGACGTCTCGCTGAGGCACCGTAACTTTTACTCGCCCATCGCGCCCCACGGCCGGTTCGCGGCCGGTACCGGCTCCGGCGCGTGTTTTTCTCTCGCCCGGGGCGCGGGTGGGCGCGGCGGAGCCCGGCCTGCGGCAGCCCCTCGGGGCCGGCGCCCACGCCCAGGCGCTGCCGTGCGGCAGACAATGGGGGCCGGCGGCCGGGCTGAGGCGGCCGGTACTCACCGAACAAGGTCAGAGCCATCGCGGCGGCGGCGGCGGGGCGGGCCCGGGGGGCGGCGGGGGCTGGCCGGGCGGCGCGGGGCTGGCATTGGCACGGCAGCTCTCGCATCAGCGGCGGGGCGCGCCTGCAACACAAGTTGGGCGCGGGGCTGTCACGGAGCCCCGCGGCGCCGGCGGCCGCGGCAGCGTGAGCACAGGCGGGGCGGAGGGCAGGGACCCGGGGGGGGCGGGGGGGAGTGTGTGTGGGGGGGGGGGGGGGTGGGGAGGGGAGGGTTACGGCCGGGGACGCGCGGCAACGACGGGGAGCTCCCCGCTCCCGCCCCCCGCCTCGTCCCCCCGCCCCGCCCGCGCTCACGCTGCGGCCCGCCGCCTCGGGGAGCCATCTTGCGCCGCCACACGGCCCGCCCTCCGCCCGCCGCAGCCGGCGGGACGGTTCCCATGGCAACGCGGCCGGCCCGCCGGGGCACAAAGGGAAGCGCCGTCCCTTCGCGCCCGTCGGGTCGGCTCGGCCGCGGGAGGGGACGGCGGCCCCGGCCCCTCACGGGTACGCGGCACCGGCGGCGCCCGCCTCGTCCCTGGGGCCGTCCCGCACGGCTCCGCTCCGGTCGAGGAGGTTCTCGGTGGAAACGAGCCTCGAGGGAGCGGGCTGCCCGGCGGGGAGCGGCTCGGCGGGGTCGGACTGTGGCTGCTCAGTCTCGGCACGGGAGGAGAACCAGCGCCCTTGTGAGAAACGCGACTTTTTAAAGCCGGGTCGAAATTTCCGCGTAACTCCCAGCGAGCGCGGAGAGCGCGAAACCGCGGAGTTCCCTCGGAGCGCTGCGCTGTGAGCAACGGCAGCCGGCCCGGCTGCGGCGCTTTTCGCTGCCCGGGGCTGCAGATTTCAAAGCTAAAACATTTTGCTGGAAAGACAGCACTTTGCCCGGTGTAACCCATTTGTACGTGTTGCATTTTTAACCAGAAAACGGGTATTCGGAGCAGTCAGCACCCAGCAGCCCTTCCCCAGCTTAAGCGGGGATCATCAGACTTGCCTCGCTGGGCAGCGGAGGAGTTTCTCACCCGCGGGTGTTGCTTTCCCCTCACAGGTGCGAGCTCTGCGTGCCGAGAATTCACATCCAGCCCGAGCGCACGATCGGCACGAACTGTTTACTCACATTTACTCCATTCCACAACCTTCAGCCCAGGCTTCGAAGGCATCAGGCGGGGCGAGCAGCTGGCGCAGGTGTTTGGATGAGCATCACACGGCCTGGCCCACCTGCGCTCGGCGCACCGGTGGCTCCCACAGTCGGTGCTGCGCGGCGGCGTCCACGACGAGTTTTTTTGCCATAGATTTTGTCTGAAGAGGAAAGAACACGTACGCAGGCTGCACCTACAGCCGCTGCAGTTAATGGTTCCACTTGTGCCAACGCAGCTCAGGGGCAGCAAGGACATAGAATACTTTTTTTTCAATGAGGCGGCTAAAGCGTAAAGGTTATGCAGTTTGTTGCACACAGGGTTTCATGCTCTGAATTGTACCTGGTCTTTTTTTTTTTGTAGAGAACAAAAGGGAAAGATTAGGTGGGGAAGTTTTCAATATCTTTAAATCTTGTTTAATAAACAAGAAACCCATGAGGTTTTGTTAAGTCGAGTATTTCCAAACATTGAGTTTTTATGTTGATGCATTAGTGTGCAAAGTTTAAAAAAAAAAAATATTTTATCCCATAGTGATCTTTTCCTTCGTTTTATTCCCGCTCACATGAACTCTAGCACAATGGACTTGATTTAACAAAACATTTTTATTTTGTATGTATAAAGTGCAAAAGTTTATTGACCAGCTGGACTACAGAGAAATAATATTTTAATTGCAGGGCTAAAGGAAGTTTAAAAATAGATGAAAACTGGTTTGGAAAAAGCAACACAAAAAATTCTTCACCATTCTTCCTACATGATTTGACCTTTGTGTGTGCACAGTGTTTTGCTTTGCTTTTTTTGGAAATAAGTTGGATCTTCATACTGATTTTTCTTCTCTTAGATTTCCTGGAATTAAATCCTAAGCTTTCACTCCAACTTCCTTCAATTAAATAGTTGGCTTTTACTCTTCCACTACTCCAGAAATCTTTATGGCCATCTACTGAACTGCATGTTTACATTATAAATGTTTTCCTGTTTAGAGAGAGTAACACTATTTTTCATAATAGGCATTATCACTCCCAGAGTTAAGATCGGTCTGAATAATTTGATTAGCCATTTCAATTGTCTAATAATGCCTTTGCTATAGATGCAGTTACGGCTAAAACCTAAGGAAGTGTGTTGGCCCTTTCACAGTTAGTTACCAGAGCCATATTTTACCGTGCCAGCAAGAGTTCTGCAGCTCATCTTTCAAAACAAACTGAGATCTTTCGTTGTTTCTGATTAGATTATTTGCTTGGTTTGGGAGGATGTTTTGATCCTGGCTCCAACAGCCAGCGAGAACAGCAGCAGCTTTGAGAAGGACTTCACAAGCAGGCTCGTACACGGAGCTCTCGACCGGCACTTGCCAGCGTTGGCACCAGAAGGGCGCTGGGGGTAGGAGGGGGAGCGGCGGTACACGGTGTGTGGCATCTTACCCCGTGGCAGCTCTGTCTTTTGCAAAGGCGGAGAGCTTTGACGCAGCAGGAAGAAATCAAATTAGCGCAAAGTTCCCTAGGTAAAGGTCCCTTCCCCCACACCTTGCTTTTTTGAACTGACACAGATTCCTCACAGCGACTTCTGTTTAACAACAACATTATCTTAAAGTTGCATAACGCCTTATCAGGCCAGCACATCTTAGCACACCACCAATAACAATGATTTAACTACAACTCTGGGAATTTCATTAGAAGAGAGCTGGAGCTCACCGAGCACAAACCCGCTGGTGCAGGGAGGAAACACGGATGCTCGGGGGCAGCTGCACAAAGCCCTGGCCTGGCCCTGTTGGAGAGACCTGTTTCTTCGGAGAGACCCCAGCTCGTACGTTTGCTTTTTCTCAGTGGAGCGTAGGAAAGAGGACCTCATTTTGCGTGGCTTTGACTGAAATGATAGCAAGGATGAGCCTGGTGTCTTATTCTACTGGATTTTCAGCCCTTGAAAAGCCCTCCTTTTCAAAATTGGTTTGTTAGCATCACATTGTGTAGAAAAAGCATGATTATACTTGCTACCTGGTAGGAATACTTGGGGGTATTACAAAGCATACTTCAAGAACAACGTCTCCGGAAGAGACCTAGGTATACGATATGCTATTTGCTGGCCTGCTCCTTGTCCTTCAGTTGTTTTCTTGCTTCATCTCCAAAGCCTCAAGGTTCTTTTAATACTGCAGTTACCGTTGCTTCATTCTTCACATGAAATTTCATTACTAGGATTTGGAGTTAGTTTCTACTGTTTAGTTTTTGGTTGGGTTTTGGTTTTTTTCCCCTCTCTCCTTTTGGCCCCTCACTTTTGGTGCTGATCGCTGCGGGAGCAATGGGCCAATTTTCCACAGTGGCCTTTCTTTGATCCATCACCTTGTCTGAGGGTCTGGTACAAAATTGCTTCTAATTACCAGGCGGTTATTCTTCAAACCGTAACTAATTCACTAATCATATAGTGATAAATGAGATTTTAAAATTAATCACTGACATTTTTAAAGATTTATACACAACTGTAAAGCAAGGTTCCCAGCTAGTAAATATAATGTTGTGTGAAGAAGAAAATCCCATAAATTAAAGCTGTCCTGTATTAATGGGAAGCAGTAAAAGTGAAGACACAGTGAGATGTTACCTGATGAATAGAGGTAGCATGTTGTCACAGTCAGTGTCTTCCTGCAACAGACCCCTTGACAGCAGGAAAACAGCACCATAGAAGTCTTGTCTCGTGCAGAATTTAATTTGGTTTCTAATGTGTAATTGCTGGGTGTTTGTGGGGTGGGTGGGGAGGCGGCCAAGGGCTGCCTTGATGAGCAGATTTCAGAGTTTGCACCATTTGCGATGGAACATTTACTCCTTGGAAAATGGCGAGGCAGGTTTCTACTACTTGTGCAGTAAGATAAATTCAACTGTTCTATCTAATTTAAAAGTCATCAATAAAAAGTTTGAAGACTGACTACCAAGCTTGCCAGTTAAAATTAATGTTTATGTAGATGACAGCTATTTGAATATGACATCAAGCCTATCACCAAACCCAGAATCGTCATTGCACATTACCAGCATTTTGGATAATCTTTCTTCCTTAGATAAGAGAACTGGGATTCGAGCTGATCTTTCGGATGCGGTTGTTCATTATTAATGGCAAAGTCATGTAAACACAATATTACCCCACACTGTACATGCATAGAGGGAAACAGAATCCCTGTATCAAGTACATCAGTTATGCTGTTACCTTTGCAAACCAGACATAATCAGTGTTTTACTGGGATCTATGCTAGCCTGTAGATTTTGGTGCTAATTATTTTTTTTTCTTTTAGCTACAGACTGGCAAAGTCACAGCTGCTAACAGGAAATTGTGTGTTGAATTTTATCATCGTTGCCAAAGAAAGCGAGATGTGTGTAACATATCCACCATACCTTCTGCTTTAAATCACAACTACCACATTAGAAACTCGCATTTGGCATCCTGTCCCAATCAATAAGACTTGCACTACATCGCATAACATCTTAGGGAAGTTTAGTACACAGTAGGTGATGTACGTCAATGAAACAAGAAATGGGCTTAACATACCTGCTGTTGGCTCTTTGGATATGAAGGAATGTATAACAGACATAGGTGACAATGACAACCTTTAGAGCTAGATTTTTTTTCTGGTTACACCAGAAGTGAATGCCTCAAGATCTGAGGGGAAGCGGCACAGGAGCACAATCTTACTTCTAAAACTAAAATCTGTTTGCTTAACGTCTAAACAGTTTGCCGTATTTAGACTGATGTTATGAGACATTATGCCATTTTTAAATGGAACTGCATCAAAGGAAAAAAGCTCCCGCTTGCCTATGGTTCCTGAGCAAAGGCCTTTCTAAAATAATTCTGAAGGACAGTTACATTATGGATCCCACTTAATAGGATTTCAGAGACGTGCACAAACATGATGAGAATTACATCATGAACAGATACTGTGGATAGGCTGTGCTATCTATGTATCTTGGCAAAATCATATGATCACAATCTTTGATTTAGTTTCCATTAGAAAGAAAACCTGCACCTGAATTGCTCTTCATAGCCACTTTTCCTATGCAGCAGCTAAAACCAGCAGCACTTTCAAAGAACATCCACCTTTGCCCCTTCAGTAATATCTCTGCTCTAACACTGCTGATATAAGAAGGCTGGAAAACAGAAAACGCTGGGCTGGGTACCTCTGAAGTACTCCTCCTTTTCCTCTGAATTAGGTGGCTACTTGCAGGTTCTCTGACACGTATCCACCGACCTTTGAAACTGGGAGAAGTGGTTGAAACTGGGAGGAGTGGTTGACACACCAGAAGGCTGTGCTGCCATTCGGAGAGACCTAGACAGGCTGGAGGGCTGGGCAGGGAGGAATCTTACGCAGTTCAACAAGGGCAAGTGTAGAGTCTCACACTTGGGAAAGAATAACCCCACGTGCCAGTATAGGTTGGGGACTGACCTGCTGGAGAGCAGCGCAGGGGAAAGGGACCTGGGGGTTCTAGTGGACAGCAGGATGACCATGAGCCAGCAATGTGCCCTCGTGGCCAGGAAGGCCAATGGCATCCTGGGGTGTGTTAGAAGGGGAGTAGCAAATCGGTCAAGAGAGGTCCTCCTGCCCCTCTACTCTGCCCTGGTGAGGCCACATCTGGAATATTGTGTCCAGTTCTGGGCCCCTCAGTTCAAGAAGGACAGGGAGCTGCTTGAGAGAGTCCAGCGCAGAGCCATAAAGATGATGAAGGGAGTGGAACATCTCCCTTATGAGGAAAGGCTGAAGGAGCTGGGGCTCTTTAGCTTGGAGAAGAGGAGGCTGAGGGGTGACCTCGTTAATGTTTATAAATATGTCAAGGGGGAGTGTCAGGAGGACAGAGCCAGGCTCTTTTCAGCAGCATCCATTGACAGGACAAGGGGCAATGGGTGGAAGCTGGAACACAGGAGGTTCCACAAAAATATTAGAAAAAACATTTTCACAGTGAGGGTGACAGAGAACTGGCACAGGCTGCCCAGGGAGGTTGTGGAGTCTCCTTCTTTGGAGACATTCAAAACCTGCCTGGACACATTCCTATGCAGTCTGCTAAAAACCCAGTCCTGTTTAGTGATTTTAAGAGGGAGTTAGAGAGCGTCTGTCCACGTTAGTGGCCGGCCCAGCCCTAACCCGCAACAGAGTGATCCTGCTCTGACAGGGGCGTTGGACTAGATGATCTTTGAGGTCCCTTCCAACCTCTAGCATTCTGTGATTCTGTGACCTTTCATGTCAAGAACTACCTCATTCCTGTTTTCTTCCAAGCTTTCACCTTCACATTATCATTTATCTGCTAACCATTGCCTGATTCCTCTAATACTTTTCAAGCACAAATTTGCAGGTTGTTCCAGCACTACAGTTGTGCCAAGGGAGGACTGGTCTCCCTGACCCCCACACATTTAAGAACAGAGGCTGGAAAAGGAATAGAAAGTGAAGTGTGTTATATGGAAAGGGAAAATCCAAAGTTACCCACATTTATTATTTAGTCACTGTCATATAGATTGCTGTATTTGACCAAAGCTGAGACTTACCTTCTGTTAGAGTGTGAGCTGTCTGAGGGTGCTCAGCGTGTTGGGGTTTATGCTGACACTCAGACCTTCTCTCTCACAGCAGATTCCAGGTGATGTTTAGAGCAAGCAACATCAAAACAGGCGAGTGACTGAAGTATTTATAACTGCAAAAGGGCGTTTTTATTTGCAGCTGGTCTGAATATACTTTAACACCAGACTTTTTACGAGCTTTCTTATTGCTCATGTGCACATTTACTACACATCAGCATAGACTTCTAATGCCAGATCAGTTATTAATAAAATTATTAAAATACTAGAAAATTTCAAAATTACTTGCGTTTTTGCTCAGATGTAAGAGCTGTGTACTCCAAGTTACATTTTTAAGAGTCCTGTGTATGAAACACAGCATGTTTTTGATTGCGTGTTTTATTAAGTGAAATGAGAAGGGTAATTAAAGAAATTCCAGGAAGTTTCTGCTTTCTGTCTCCTAGGGACAGGCTTCAAGTGTCGAAGGAGATAATACTGATGGCTATAAAACACCTAAGTGTGTTTATACTGGCTGTAAAATGCAGCTTAGAGCTTCTACTTAACTTTCATAATATTTCCGTTTTTGCACCATGCTTAGAAATACATATGAAGGCATTAGTTGTAGTAGTGCCTGTATATATTTGAAAAAAAATAATTGGTAATTGCAGGTTAAAAAGCAGAAGGCAAGCCACTGGTAAAATATTCTGAGGAATAAGCTGTTATAATTTCATCTATAAACACTATAAACTAAGAACAAGCCAGCCATCAAAAAAAAAAAAGTAACAAAAAAATCTGCGAGGTACCTCTAGTCGTGACTTTCAAAAATGTCTTTTCAAAATGTCCTGTGCAACTTGATCTCAGGCAGAGTTGCATCTTCTAGGATATTGACGGTTCTTTGAAAGAATGTCCAAGTTTTAGAGTACATGAAACATTTAAGGGTATTTTAAAGTTCAGTAATGTGCTTTAGGTGAACAAGGATCTATGGACCCTGGTAAGGCAATCTGCATCAGATTTAAAGTTGAATTTTATTTGATAGTTTAGAAAATGGACTATATGAAGAAGAAATGGAACTCTGGAAATGTACTGACAACTTCCTGCTGTACCGACATACACAATCTGGTTATCAAGTGCCTTTCTAGAATGAACCTTAATGATTTGAAAATACTCCTAAGTCCAAGTCTCAAAGTGTTGAGATATTAGAATCACTGAATAACTAATTTGGGGTTCAACAAATCTCCAAGAGGTGTGTTTTCTTCCACCAGGGAGACTTTTGAAGGAGAATATAAAACCTTCCAAACCAAACAAGCAAACACAAGCACTAGTGGTACCGTCACACTTCACTGCTCTCACCACAGCTAACTCTGCAAGCAGGTGGGTAACAGCAGCAGCAGGGTGCAAAAAAGCAGCACAGAGCAATGCTGGAAATATTTTTCAAGATATTTTCAAGACAGAGCATTAGCTCTTCAGCATTACAGAGAGATGATGTTAACCAAAGCAATTTCAAAGAGCTGCTCTTAATGAGTCTGAAGCGTTACTGAAGAGATCAATAACTTTTCCTGTTAAACAAGCTGTTCAAATCAAGTATTCCTGGAGAGGAGATAAACCAGTCCTGGAAGTCATAGTGAGATTTAATTAGTATTTGAGATTTTCACTAGTCATTAGTTGATCTGCCAGTCTCACAATAGTTTTTTGTGAGCTGCAAATTTATAACAATAAGATTCCTTATGAGAGGTCAAAAATAGTCTGATTCCTTCTGAGCCCTTTTATCTGTGCCAAAAAGCATAATTTATTATTTGGCCCACACAGAGAAAAATTTCTCTTTTCTGTACCCGATGTCACTGTGGTTTTGTTTTCTTTTTTTTTTCTGGGGGAGGAGGGAAGGGAGAAAAAAAGTGTTATTTCCCCTTTCTTTAATAATAAAATAATTACATTCCATGGTTGTGCACATTCTGCTTATTGTTACCCAAGACACGTGGACAGCCCCTCAACAGAGCTAAGCTAAATTAACAGATATCCAGGTCCTAAATTGGCAATGCCAGAGACAATTACTAAGACTTGATGAGTTTTCAGCTGTGCATGCAGCAGTTTTATTTTAAACAAAATCAGAGATCACACAACTGATCTTGCAATCTGGCCTGCACATCACATCTAAAATTCAACCTCACGCAGTCAAATGCAGACTCACGTGGTATCAAATAGATAGATGGAAACTAACTCCTGGTTTAGTCCTTCCAAAATTCAGTTCCTAGTGATTTCCTACACATAGCAGAGATGTGGTGCCAATGCTTTCAGCCTGTGCAAATACAATTACTTCACAATTCAGAGTTTATCTTCAGCAACAAGTCACTGATAAGGGAGCAGTTTCCAAAGAGGTTTGTTTGGGTTTTTTTTTTTTTCCCCTTAAACCCCCATAAGCCAACGAAATACGTGTTGAAAAGATGCAACCAAGAAAAGATCTTTGGGAAAACACTGCACAGAACTGCATGAGCAGGAGGACCCAGGCCCTCACCAGCTCAGCGTCGGTTGCAGCAAAGTTTCAGCTGCCAATTTGCTGCTTGTTCTTAGACACCAACTTCTTTGTTCCAGCAAGGGAAAACTGTTGCTGTGAGCATCTTGCAATGGAGCCGGGTAACACGGACCACCATTAGATAGAAAAATCCAAATAGTGTATGGAAAAAGCAGATCCATGAACTACACCCAGAAAATCCCTATCACAATGAAGTGCAAAACCACTGAGAGCTGAAACACTACTGAGCCCTCTTCAGCCCCCTCTGTTTATAAAGCCGGCGTGTCTTCATCAGTGGGCTCAAATCATGTGCAGGGTGTGACTGATGACACCCATCTCCAGTTTACAATATGAATGCAGTTAAATATTTGTTATTATTATTTATTCTTGCTGTACAAGGGAAGTCTTGTTATTCAATTTTAGAAGGCAGTTTATGGCAGTTACTTTTTCAAGAGTCTGTTCTAGGGGCCAAATTTCAGGTTTGTTTTGTTTTGGTTTTTTTTCAGAGTTTATATCCTTTTCTAAGGAGTCAAGTAGGCAAACTGTGCTATGAAGAGGCTTATGCCATTCCATGGTAGTTCATTAGAAGAGCAGAGCGAATGGCTTCCCCTTAGCTCCTTGGAGAATGACAAACCAGAGGGAAAAGCCTCCTACCAGGAAAGATGAGCAGGCAGTGAAGCAGAAGTGGCTTTCAGCTTTCTTCAGCCAGCACTGGCCGAATAGAGGTATATTTTTTTTTAATGTTTTCTTATCAAGTTACAGTAAGGCGCAGCATGTGAACTATGTATGGAAGTTTATTCAAGCCTTAGCAGAGGAAAACTGCATTCCCTGTCCGAGGCTGGCAGCAGAGGAAGGGAAGGAGATGCCCAGCAGCCAGGCACAGGCACTGCCACAGCCTGGCCAATGAAGGCACAGACCTCGGGAAGCTGTGTCTTTCTCCAACCTCTCTGTCTCCTTCTCTATAAACCTTAATGTGCTGTAAAATGTAGACCATCGGGAGAAAGAAAAATAAAAAAGTCAACGTCAAAAAAGTATTTTCTCAAAGTATTCAGCATTTACCACTAGATGGCATTTTGTTCTTGAGGAATTAAACTCCCTGGTTTCGAATTACTTGTTATAGACAGGAGGAAACAGGAGGAAATGGAATTACTTAACTCATTCCGTTAATAATTTATTATCCATTGTCTTGTACAAGAAAGACATCACTAACACAGGACACTTTCACTTGCAAATTTATAAATCCCTTTTATTTAACTACAGCTCCTGACTCTTCAACCCTCTGCTCAGTAGGCAGGGGTTTAAGCTGTAGTCAGCACTTACCAAAAATTTTTTCCACATTTTTAAATGAAAGACAAATGTAGGCCAGTTCACAGACTCTGAGCATGCCATGGAAATCTGCCAGAAATGCCTTGCTCCAGTAACAGCACACAGTATTTCCTGTATTACTTTTGCATAAACCCTTAATGCAGATCGCGGTACAAAAAAACCCAATTCCTGTTCAGGAATAGAGATGTTACAGTTTGATTATTATGAAAGAATAGTTTCATAACACTTTCTTAGGAGTATTATACTTTGCACCGGTTCATTTTAATTTCAGCTTGTACAAGGTGTGATGTACAAGGTGACATTTCCATTCTTAGTCTTTGCAGGGTACAATGTATTACCCAGAAGTGCAATGAAGTCACTACCTTGAGGGCACATCCTGAGGAGACAGGTAGGATCAGCTTGTTTAACATCCATAAGCCTCTCAATGTCAAATTAAAACCAAGTCTGCAGCAAAATGGGAGAATGAGAAGTGAACTTTTAGCTTTTTCCTAGAAGAGGCTAGAGTGCGGTTAACTCTTACAGAAAAGACCCTCAATAAATGTACTTAAATTAATTTTGCATTTATGTGACTATACACAATATTGTGAGGATGTTTTTTCACTAGATCATTTTAAGTGCTGCTGCTCTGAGCATACAGCAGCCTGTTTAACATTGACATAACTTAATTTCCCACTGAAATTCTGACAAAAAACACAATCAAAAAAGCCCAGTACAGAAACCAAAAGATATTCCAAGTACGCTCTTCAAAAATCAATGTTTTTTGAGTAACATAAAACTGCATAGCAACATGCTTCAGAAATACCTCCCTTTCAACTGTTTTTTAATACGTACTCGATGTATCTAAAGTGTAGGTTTCACACCATAGTTTCTTGCTCTCAACAGGTCCTCAACTCCACTGGCAAGAGCAGTGGCCATTGCTGCTAGCTGCAGACAAGGAGCCGAATGGCTGTTGGTAGGTTGGGCAAATGACCAAAATCTTTCAGGGTGCAGGCTTATGGCAGCATTCAAACAACCCATAAACATAATATCATTTTTGAGCACTTGTAGAGTAAAACTGAGATAGAATTCAGGAAAAAAGCTCCCCCATTTAGATTAAGCTACAGGAAGAGATGACAGTGACTTGAGAGTAGTAACTTTGGGCCTTAGAAAGAAATGCAACATCGAGTTAGAAGGAAAAAAAAATTCTTTGAATAATGTTTACTGACGGAAGCACTGATGGTAATTAACAGCTGACAAAATCAGATCCTGCTCTCATACTTGCTTAGGAAAGCCTCATTGCTGAATGTCTCTAATCTAACTAGGTTAAAAGTAATCTTCACGTCTTCATAAAAGAGGCACAAGTTTCTTTGAAATTGTCATTGTAGAAAAGCTCCTTTGCTTTAAGTCAAATATTTTAAGAAATGGTGAACTGCAAAATTTTAAGTGGCTTTGTATTGGTTTGGTAATTCTACACATGCATTTATTTATTTATTTTTATATTTAGCTTAATGCGATTCTCCAGCAACACAAGCTGGACTGAAATAAATCCAGACATGTCAAAATAAAACTTTACAATCTCTAAAAGTCTGTGTTTATAACAATCTAACTTTGCCAAAGTGGTGACATTTTCTTAGGTAGACAAGACCCACAGGATTTCACGCACCCTCAAAACCATGTCTGGGTGCCAGGCACATTTTAAAGGGCAGTTATTTTAAGCAGAGGGGTCTGCTCCCATCTGACGGGTGAAAACAACAGCAAAATCTAAACTAGACGTGAAATTATAAGGGCAGGTAAAGATCATGGGAAGGTGTCCTATGGTGGGGGCGGGGGGTTGGAACTAGATGATCTTTAAGGTCCCTTCCAGCCCAAACCATTCTATAGGATCCTATGGTTCTTTCCTGAAACAAAATGACTTTGCCAGACCTTTGGAGCAGAGAAAAGGCCAGAGTTTATATAACAAAGTGGTACTTATGATTTAAAGAGACCTTAGAAGGGAAGCATCCCTGTCAGCATAGCGTGTTTCTGCCCCAAGGAAGCCAGTGCTGTGCTCTGTGATCGGCAGAAGTGAAAAATACGACGACGCTGACAAGTCAGGAGCAGCGGTTCCAGTTGTGTGGTCACCAGAAAGAAAGCACAGAGATCTATGGCCAGCGATTCTCTAACACAGCATTCAAGAGAGTGCTGCATAATTTGTAGAAGAAAAAAGAGTTAAGCCTCATTAGAATTAGAGCTCTAGAAGGTTTGACTAAACTGTTAGAGACAGCATAAAGAAGGCTTTTATAAGTCATAAATTGTAAACTTAATAGCTTGAGATTCATTAAATATTCAACAAAATGATCAAGTCTTCAAAACCTTCCTATCATCCAGTGAAATATACAGCATCTGTTTGGCATTTACAAGAATTATCTATTTTTTCAGCAAAAATCATTAGCCTTTTGCAGCAATTCTGCTGAAAAGACAGAAAACACGAAAACTGAAATATTAGCCTTTTACTTGTTTTGAAATCATAACCATGCTGACTATAAAGTTTGTTGGCATTTTATAGACAACTGGAATGACTGTGCTATACGTTATATCACCTTTAAGAGTATCTTTCTCAACACGCCGTCATGAATAACAGGATGTTTATACTACTTACCTCAAGTGAGATCAAAACACTTCTAACATCACTGTAAATATTTTGAAGAAATAGATCATCACAGAAAGCATCTTCCTGTCAGAGACGGTATCAGAGAAAAGGGCTGGCATCACCGAGACGTGAAACACAGCACCTTCTTGTTCTCAGGGAATAGTGAGCATAGTGCAGACTTTATTTTCCTCTCCATTTCACTTCCTCATTTTATTCAGAAATGCAATTTATTTTGTTCGCTGCTAAAGCAGAGGACTCGTTTTCTCTTCACTTGCTTCCCTTTCCCCCTGATTAGGATCCCAGATGTAGGACGTGGATGTAATTTCCCGTTTTATTTTTAAACATAAACAAATTGATAGGCTTTGTGAAATCATTCAGTTTTTAAAATACATCAGTTCAGTGATTTATCAAGGACAGTATTTTTGCCTTCTGTAAAGGTCTAAATCAAGTGATTCAGCTAACGGGAGGAAAATATTATTTATGTACCATGCCAATACTAGCTTGCAGTGAAACAGGAGCAGAGACTTTTTAGGCAGTGGAAGAAAAAAAATAGACCTTAACTTGTGTCTTACGGGTAAGCTAGGCACACCCATCAGACTTGCATTCCCTGCATTTGATTCACCTGGGGACAGACATTATTAAATAGAACTGTAATAGCTCAAGTTTGTACTTTGATGAATTAAGCTAGCCTTAGGCAAGCTAGGCAAGGAAAACCTGGTTACCTGCAACTCTGTTCCTCTGAAGGTACCTACGTGAGAGCGCACCAGTTCCTGGAGCTCATCTTCTCATAGTGCAGCACGGGCAGATGTCCCGAAGCTCCAGCCTGCTACCCGTTAAGCTCATTAACTGTAAGCTGGAGCATCACCAGGCCTCGCTGTCCAAAGCGGTTACAAACACTGCCCACTCCCTACTTCACGTTGTTTCTGCTGTTGGTATTGAAAAAAAAGCTCCTAGAAGCATGACTCCTTTTCTTTGCTTCAAGCTCTTTTGTTTCCTTTACGCTTGTTACCATTTCCAACCAATCTATGCAGCTTAAGCTACTGTCTCTTTACCTATGGATTAAAAATGATACATATACTTGCACAATGATTTCACAACACTTTACTGATTAAGTATTCATTTCCAGATTAAATTCTGTTATAGGTAGTTCATTAAAAAAGTTTAAGAACCTTCTCTCTTCCCCAAAAATAAATAGGAAAAAAGTGCTTGGAACAACACACATCATCATTATACAAATGGCAACACAAAAGGGATAGAGACATTGAGGAACACTTAAAATTGGATCAAGCTTGTGTGCCTTGTTATTCTACTGACAGACATGTAATTAGATGATAACTAACCCCAGAGCTAGGAAGTTAGAAACTCTTTTTGAAGATGGTGGCAGAATTATGAAGCTGTCAGCAAACAAGTTGCACTCCTGGGTTGTGCAGAGCATCTGTAACAAAAATTTTTGCAACACTAAAAATTCCATACTGGAGATTCAGGATGTCCTTCCAGACCTAAATATGTATGTTGCTATATAACTTGTTCTAGGAAGATAAAAATGTCACAATTTCATAAACCTCTCAGATCTATTCTATCTGAAGAAGACACATGGTGTGCAAAACTCCTTTCCTAACTACTAACTTCTTGAAAGCTTGCTATACAGAGTTAACCAAGGAGGAAGGAATACACAAAAAGAAGGAATTCTAGGCTAAATATGTAAGTGCTTGAAGGGGCGCATCACACAGAGAAAAGTATTTTGAAGAAGAAGATCACAAGAAAGGTTGTGATCTTTAGTTCTGTGAAGAAAAAAAAAAAGAATAGAAAAATGTCATATTAAAGCCTAAAATTAAAAAGGACTTACCATTGAAGGACATAAGCCTTGGAAAATCCAAATTATTTCATGATAGCGTCATCCTGACCTACCCTACACAAGGCACAGGTTAAATAGATAACACCGGTATTGCTGTTATGACGGTTAAAAATAAATGTAAAGGAAAAAACTACTGTAAGCCAATCCTACCCTCACTGTTCAGCAACGTAAATGAGCACAGTTCAAATTATTTCTCTACTGAGGGAAGCAACAGGCAGCATATAAATGCAAAAAACCTTCATTAGACACATTGTCATGAGTATATTAATCATGTCAAGAAGCATTGCTCAAGTTTCCTTCGGTGCAATTTAACATACCTCACTTTATTAGGATGCACTTAATTTCACTATGTTTTCTCCTCATTATCATTTATGATGACCAATTAAAACGTTTGTGTCTGTCTCTAAGCAAATTACTTCTGTAATTCCAGTAGCCGAAATCACTGCTCATCCAACATTTCTGGCATCTCATTCCATTGGTGTAATTTCTTTCTTTGCCCAGCCACTATTAGCATTTTAAAGAGGAAAAGCTTAGTTGGGTTGGTTAAGTATAAACCCAGGTCTTTTTACAGTTTAGACATTAAAAAGTGGGTTGGTTCCCCTCCCAGTTGTACCATTTCACAGCCCTTGGGATTTCTTCCTTGAAGTGACAAGCATAACTAATATAGTCAGAAAAAGAACGTAATGAAGCATGAGGCCTTGGGCATTACTCTCACACTGGGCTCAAGTTGTGGGCAGTTTAATTTCCTTTAGTCAACACATGCAATAAATTCAAGTACACAGCAACTTTACCCTTTTTGTTTCCTCCAAAGCCTCCATTACCAGGGTTCTGTCAAGAGCTTTTCACACAATGATGCAACAGAACGTGCCATTCCATGCATGCTTCCAACACTCCTACGGAAGCCCAAACCATTTTTAATATTCTACAATCAAGTGTGAGGGCATAGCTTTTTTTCTCAACCTTTCACAACACAACTGTGAGCGGTTCATCTGACTACAGTTGTTATTTCCTGGCTTCATCTACATTAAAGATAAGGTACCTCAGAGGCTGCTGGAGCTCAACTGCAGAGCAATGACATCTGGCTTATTTTCTAAAGAAACATACGTGTTCTTACTGACATAACATTACTTTGACATTAATGACTTCAGAAAAATGCTGATAACTGCAAGGATGAAGAAATAAGTCTGAAGACAGTGCTGCCTTTAAGAACAATTATAATTTCATTAAAATAGGAACATAACTTAAAGATAGATTTTATTCTCTTTGATGATTTACTCATGCAAACTGCACATAAAAGAAAACAGTACAGTTTGTGAAACATGTCAAATGTAAAGACCCAAAATGCCAAGTACAGAAGTAGTGTGACATACGTCTCAAAACGGAATCCATGGTAGTACAACTAAGAACTTTTCTCTATTCGCTGAACACAGATTTTAATGGTTCTTTTTCCAGCCCCACTGTTAAATTCATTAACTGTTTACATGTCTCCTATACACTTATGTAGACTTATTTTACAAGCGCGACAGTTTTGTTATTAAAAAAACTCCACTTATATAAATATGATTTAAAAGCCTTTGTGTTCAGGAGAGCAAATTATAGTATAACCAATGAGGCCTTATCTAGTCCACCAAAACTACAATGAAAAGTGACCGTACAGCTTTTCTTGCAGAATTCACATTTTGTGCCTTTGCAATTGATTTCCTTCTCATGAGAGGTCCATTGTATTTCACCACCCTGGAAACGTTCAGTAACTGTTACAGTTTTTTACCTTCAAACTGGGAAAGTAAGACTTTTAAACACATGAGGTTATCAACTCAACTTTCTTAGTTTTAAAATACAAAATATTTAGAATCCCTATTATTTTCATGCTTAAAGCCCTGCAATGATACATATATGACTTAGATACTCCTTTGTCCAGTTTTCATTGTAGTATGGTTGTATATATATTGTTGAAACTATGATTTTCCTGTGGATCAATTACATTTTTAGATTTAAAACTGAATCAAATAGAAACTTGATGGCACTGACACTTAAAAACACATATTATAGTGTGGAGAAGGAAGAGCAAATGAACTACACAACCCATTATAAATGCATTAAATCTTTGTTATATACATAATGGAATCCTGCTTTACTGCCAGTTGCTACTATGCATCTGTTTTTGCTATTATACAAAGTTTTCCGACCTGAAAGCACACATCTACTTTTTTTTTTTTAAACAACTTAATCTATTGTAAAATATTGTACTGTATTTTGAACATGAGTACAGAATCAAAATAGATAATGGCACATTTAAAAAACTCAGTATCCTACAGATGATTGGATAATGAGAAAAAGTGTACCTACAATCATCTCATCAGAAACAAACTACATCATGGAATGTTAGTTATCCAAGTTCGCACAGTAAATAACATTTTAAAACTGCAATCACCTATCAGCCAGCATCACATTGAAGGCATCTTTAAACATTCAAGCAAAAGACTGCTGGCATAAACTACGGAACCATTCTCACGCACACACCACACACACCACATTATAATTACATTGTTTCCAAGATACGGTAGATACTGATTTTTTTTTTTTTTTCCACAAGAAAGGTATCAAAATTTTTGCTACTAAAAGATGACAGTGCTTACACAAGAATTAAGTACAAGTTAGCTTGCAAGTACAAGACAATGACAAAAAAAAGTCTTGAGTTGTCTGAATAAGGATTTTAGGCTTTTCTGGCATCCAAAACTGTGAGTAAACTCCTTAGTCTGTGACTCAAAAATCCACAAAATATCGACCTACTTTGGAATACTAAGCATTCCATATTCGAGAACCCTGTATTTTACAATATGCTTACGGTTTCAGCCCAGCAACAAAGGGTAGTTATAGGTATCTATTCTGACTGGAGAAATAAAGCTCTCCTCACCCCAGAACAAAAGTGTTGGAAGGGGGAAAAAACCCCACACCTGGCATCCATTAAAAATAATAATAATAAAAAAAAAAATAAATCAAACCTATTTAGTAATGATCCTCCACTAGAATAGGTATGTGCATAAGAGTACTGTATCTCATATACTGTACTGGCCCTATTAGACAAATTAAAAACCCCAACAGTTAAAAAGCCAACCAAAATGCTTTACATAAAACAACCCAAACGTTTTTCTCCCAATGTTCTTCCTCTCATAATGTGCAAAACAACAAAAAGGCAAAAAGACTAAAAGCAAATTTACTATTACTGTCTTTCTCTTGCCTAGTGCTTTATGACCTTGCTAACGTTACAAAGTCAATAGGGACTATGCAGAACTTTGGTATAAAAATGTCACATAATATTACTATCACAGTCTTGGGATGACCTTCAGTAATTCACCCCAATGTTTGCTGAAATAATACCAAATTAAAAATGAAATAAACCACATTGTACTGTACACACACTTTACACATTAAGCACAAAAAATAACTAGTAAAACTAATACTTAAAAAAAAAAAAAGTCTTTTGCAAAGAGACTAGAACTGGTGTTCTGTCTCATCTTCATCTGCCAATCGTTAAAGCCAAATTTAAGTTGGATTTTTAAAAATGAGTAATTTTAAGCTACAATTTCTCCTAGATGGAGACTGGTCTGTTGTCGATTTCCCTTTAAAGTCAGAAATGTGTATCTAAGAAACTGATGCAACGCAAGTTTTTAATCAACTTCCTGAAGGCTGCGACTGGGAGGGGGGTGCCATGACGATTTGGGAAAGCACCGGCTCGGTGCTCTGGTCCGCTGCCATCTGGGTGAGAACGGAGGTGGCCACCGCTTCGGCCTTGGAAGTTGAGCTGACGCCGTTGGAAGTGCTGACAGAACTGTGCTGAATTGCTTCCGTGTGTGGGCTGCTTGGCACCGAGATGTCTTCCGAACTGTCATCTTTATCTGCAGCTGAAGGAGAAAAACTAATTTAATTTTTTTTTTCCCCCTTCTCCCTCCCGGAATGCACGCCACCACGTCCCAGGTAACAGCAATCATTCCCTAGATCATCAAAATTCATGGCGTAGCGCAGCACAAATTGCAAAACCATCTTATTTTCATTTTTATAGGAAAATACTACTTTGTAAGCAAAAAATATGGACTGCAGTATGGAATATGCAGGAAAGGAGAATATTTTCACTTCTTCAAAGCCATGATTAAAACTGTCCAATTTCCTGCCGAGTAAATGGGCTGCAGGGTACCATGCCTACTTCTAATGCTGAGTGCTCACGTCACTAACCAATAGTTAGAGATTAGAAATGCTACCACATCTCTTGGTGCTATTTTAATCGGTTTTAGATTTTTAACATGTGCTACATAATGCATTTGCTTAGCAATCAAATGAGAATAATTCTACGTTCAATAATTAATACTTGTAATTATGAATATGATACCTGAAAAGATATTATTTACCCCCCGCTAAATTGGTGGGACAGTACCTCCCCAAGTTTTCAACCCACATTCTTTTAACAGAGTGAAGTTCTTTAGTATACAAATGCACCTAAGCAAAATTTAAAATCATTAAAACTGATTTTAAAAATATCTTCAAGAATACCTCAGGTGTTCTATACAAAACTGAAGTGAACTAACCACACAGGTGCATCATTTTTTCTCATGACAGAGGATAAACTTTAAAAAATAATCCTCATTGTGCTAAACTAGAATTTACAAAATAAGCATGATTTAAAATGTCTTTCTTGCACAGACACCCTAGTCATGCTAAAATAGTTCTTTTTTTTCAGAGTTGCAGAAGTTAGCCAAGGCATTGTGCAAACATCATTAAGCAAAAAGCTGAGTTAAAGGCTAAAAAAAAACCCCAAACAAAAATAAGCCTGCTGGTTTTTACTCAAAATTAAAAGTATAAACAAAATTATAACTGTTTTGTATTACTTTTTGCTATTTAGTGTTTTCAAGTGTTTTTCACAATAGTTTTATATGCTGACTTTAACCCAGTATACAGATGGAATACAGGAGGTCCCTTTTCAAACACTACTGACTGTTGTATGTATAACTTAACAACATAGAAAGATACACACAAACAGCCAGAAGCAGCGTGAACTATTGCTTGTGACAGAGCAATGGAATAAAGCTTGATTTTTCTCTAGACTACGCGATCCCTTTCAGATTTGCTTGGGATTGGCCTGCAAATTCATAAGTTACCTGGGGAAGCGAAGGGCTGGGAAAGGATGACACTAACACTAAAAGATGACCACCACTGTGGCATCGTAGCCTCGTTTCCACAGAAAACCAGGCTAACAGCAGCAACTAAAAGGAACATAAAGCATGAACAACGATGAAATTAAGTTTACAATGTACTGAAGTTTATACGATGTGCTAGCTATGGGTAAGAAAATCCACTACATTAGCAAGTCAAGTTCCCACTATAAAGATCTTTGAGGCAGCCCATGCATACTAAGAACACGCTCCTCTTCAAAGCCTGAAAACAACAGTTCTATTATCAGCCGCTTCTGGAAAAGAATGGTAAGGTCAAAAAGGTTGAGTAAGCAAGCAACACTGCTCTATTTCTTTCTGAGAAATACTGCCTACACAGACAAGGTAGCAACTTCTCTTATAACTCCACTAAAGAGGCAAGGACGTAATCACTTGCAAATACCATAATGTTCTTATCCATGAGGCCAACCATTTCACAGATACTGCATGTTTTCAAAACCAGATTTTGCAAGCATTAAAGCAGATAAAGACAGGTCTGCTGACAGCTACCACATATCCTAAGGTTGACATGGTAACTGCATACAGCAAGAGGAAAAAAAATACTTCTGAAGAGATTTGTGATCCTTTGTAGGATCTGCCCATTCAAGAACAGAACAAACAGGTGCCAGTTCAGTTAACACTACTCAATGGTATTTCACCTTTGCTACACCTCTATCAAGACCCACAAGATCTCATCTAAAAACAAGTAAGAAGGAACACACACAAACTTTGCTAAAAACAGAAACTCTAAGTGCCATTTCCTGAAAAATACTGAGTTACTAATTATGTGAGTGGCATATTCTTCCCCTCAGAGATAATGAAATGGCAGCAAGCGGGATGACACGTTTCGAATAGTCTGCCCGCTCTAACACCTGCTCCTCCTCTTCAGAGCTGTTGTTATTCTCCTATAAATCTCAGTCTTCCTATTACGATTCTTTTGCTGATCCCTGATTTTCTTGTTGCCCAAATCCTCCTTATCCTTGAGAAAAAGGGTTAGTTTTAAATGCTACAAGCCAGAGATAGCGAGGAAGTAAAGCAGATCGTTATCTTTCAGCCAGAGGAGGAAGGTCTTCTCCCATTGTTCTGTATCCCTTAACACATACGTTGTTAACTCAAAAGAAATGTCCGTAACATCACGGTGGTAAAGAAAACAAGAAAGGCTCAATTTTCTGATTTTGATGGACTCAGGATGACCATATACGGGATGGAAGAATAGTTACGAGAATACTTATGCTCACCAATGTACAATGGAAGTTTTCATATCACTGAATAGATGAACAGAGATCCTGTGCTGCAGAGACAAAAGCACGACTTGGGTATTTTCTTATGCCAGGGGTGAGGGCGGGGGAGCTGACAGCAGACAACTGATTATACAAGATGCATACCCAACACTAGCTTACGAAATAAATTTGACTGGAAGCATAAAACCTTGCAATAACTACAAAGTAATATTTAGAAATGAGGTGCCACCTTAAAGAATAGCTACCTAGATTTCCTTCAAAATCCTTCATGTAGCCCATACTTTACTGGAACAGCTGCCAAAAACTGAATACAAAACTCCATTTGAAGAATTAAAACCAAAGAAGAAAATCTACTCAACGAATATAAAGGATACTTAAGTGCCACTTCATTACAAAGGTGACTTGTTTTCTTAAGCCTGAAGACTGGGAATTAAGAACAAAGGCTTCTAGAAGAACAGAGGGAAGTCATGTTTCACTTGTGAAAGATTTTCTTTTTTTCTTAGTTGACCGGAGAATTATGAGGTTTCAAGAGTGCAACTGACACGTATCAGAATCATAATATAGGTAACACTGTAGGAAAAAAAGCCTAGGCATTTTAGCTTTTTAATGGCTTCCCCAGCTTTGCCTTAAACCAATGAAAATACAGGGTCCAAATCAGAAATGAATCCACAGAAGTAACACGTGCTTTGTGTTAGAAGGCTGAAAAATTACAGATCTACATCACACGAACTCTCCTCAAGGCTATGTAGTTCCTAGAGAGGCTGCATCACGAGTAAAAGCGAGCCATTTTGGTAGTGGAACACAATGTGGGCTACACTGAGCTACAGAAAGATTTTGAAGACACCAAAAAAAGCACAGAGGAGACTCTGAGGATGTACTAATAAGTAATCTTTTAGAGCAGCCAAAGATTGCTGCTATTTAATTCCTGTCATTACCTACCAATGTATTTCAGTAAGGTAAGCAAAGACTTCAGCTTTCAGAAGAGAAACCCCACCAAAACCAAAATGGGACTCTTTTTATTCACCTGATAATCACTAGAAAGGAATTCTCATGGTAATTCTCATCAGTCCCCCCATGGACTGTACTACAGAGCGACTCAAGCCTAGAAATGCTCATTCCCAGCATGATGACCTTTGTGAATATCCCTGGCAGCCACTGAAGCACTGTTGCCTGTCCAGCACAGGCTGAGTGCTTCAAATTATTTGAGGTCTGAAGCTGGTTAGTCACCTTCTACCATCTCTTTAAAACTAGAGAAAGAACACAAAAAAAAACCATTTAACATCAACTACATTGCAGCCTCTATTCAGAAGGCTCTGGGGAGACCTTATAGCAACTTTCCAGCACTTAAAAGCAGCCTGCAGGGAAGATGGGGAGGGACTCTTTATCAGGGATCATAGCTAAACAAAGGTAGATTTAGATCAGATATAAGCAAGAAATTCTTCACTGTGAAGGTGGTGAGACACCAGAACAGGCTGCCCAGAGAAGCTGTGGATGTCTCATCCCTGGAAGTGTTCAAGGCCAGGTTGGATGGGGCTCTGAGCAACCTGGTCGGGTGGGAGGTGTCCCTGCCCATGGCAGTGGGGTTGGAACCAGGTGATCTCTAAGGTCCTTTCCAACTCGAACCATTCTATGACTCTGTTCTATTAATATTATGCTGTCCTTTTGAAAATTCTGAAAAAATATCTAAAACTCCCTTTTCAAATTTTTTTTTTTTACAACTGTAATGTTCACAACACCTTTTGCTGTCAAAAGTTTTCACCTTTTTCCTCCTCCAAGTCCAGAAAAAGCCTAAGGAACTAAGGAGTACTGCAAAAGACTTTTACGAATAATCTGGTATAGAAGAGCTAAAATGAAAAATAAATGACCAGTATTTTGATTTCTCCTATACATGACACTTTTTATCCCACTGCAATGTTGAATATGCATTCAGAATCAATAGCATTCTTCTTTGGGAAATAAAGTTTAAACTGACTGAAAACTCAAATATTGCAACAGAAATCGATCTGTACTGCCTCAAAGTGCAATAACCATTTTTCTAGTTTCTCTGTCCCGATTACAGACTCTCTTGAAGCAAGCATAAGACTTTTTAAATACGGAAGATGTGATCCCAATCTTAGAAGAAGAAAGGGTTTTCTGCACTGCCGTGCTTTTCGCTTGGCCCAAAACAAAAAAAGTACCTGGGAAATATAAAAGACCCTAAAAGATACATAAAATAAGTGCCAAAAATACCCCGAAAAGGAAGAGATTATTTGTGCCTATTTAAGTGCATCATACATGAAACCCCACAAAATTGTGGACTTAGCTGTTAAAACAGTCCCCATCGTCTAGACCAGCCCTGCCTCAGCAGCGCACCATGCTCAGCGCTGCAGGAGCTCTGTCATCTGGTGTCTTCCGTTTCTTTCACAGGGACGGACTGTTAAACTCCTCAATCCATTTTTGAAGCAATTCAACTTGGATCACTTGATGAACATAAAATGTTTATTTAAAAATTCTTTCTGTGCGCACCATTTTCATGCACGTATTAACCGAAGCCTTGTTTTCATCTCATAAATTGGACTGTGGGTATATCACTCAGCCAATGTGCTCTCCTAACAATATTCACACAGGGATAATGTGACAAAATCCTTTCAGAGGGATGGTGTTACAACTATCATTCACACTGAACTTTTATTTTCAGAAGACTTTTCAAGAAACTAGGTGAGCTATGCTTCTGATCTCCTTGCTTACTATTATTATTTTCTAAAAATTGTAGGCTTTTTCCACTAATTAGTTCTTATTTATTTTGCATTCTTTGGTAAATTAGGAACATTACAGTCCTTTTCTGAGGGCAGAAAGCAAGCACTGCTAAAAAGACCATTCATTAACTCTTCAATGAAGAAATCCTTAGCATGTAATTAGTTCGTCAGTTTAAGACTTGTGTTTAAATATTTTTCAGGTCAATTCAGGAAGACATATTCTCAAAACATCAAAATTCAAGAAACCTACAGTTTTTTTGTGGTGAGCTTTATTTTTTTTCTTTTTGAAAAAACCTTGTATGCATAATGTTATCCCCTAGCAGCTTCCGTATGAAATTATGTTGTTCTGTCAGATGGGAGCCATAATGGCCTCATCCCTGCAGCAATCATTGTTAATATAAATCCCAAACACATTTCTATACTGTTCCAATTTACTCCAAGACGCTATTTTCTGTCTTGTCAAAATGACTGGAGATCAAAGGACCAAGATTTATACGCTCGAAACTGACAAAATCAGTATTCTAAATATATATGACAATAGAGAGTTGCTAAATCTCCTGAATCTTTTAAATTAAAAAATATTGCCCATTCTGATGAAATTGCTTACAATGACTACAAGTAAAGATGGTGGCCATTAAGTTTTATCGCAAGCACCTGAGGATCTGTTTGCATGCAATACAAAATGTTCCTTTATTCTCCGGAATTACTGACACTGGCAAATTAAAATGAAGTGGCTACATATGGTAGAAACAATCTTCACATTTACAAATATCCAGAAATATCACTAAATCATAAAAACGAAAGCTGTGGGTTATATATTATGAATGTTGCCTAATGCATTCCCAGCTCAGTTATTTGTAACAAATTTGTGTACAATGGACAAAATTGGCCATTTATTCTACAGCAGCAGCAGCTGGTTCTGGCACTGTGTGTCATATCCAAAAAGGAAGTTACAAGTCAGGAAAGCGTAATTAACCTGTAAAATGCTGGAGGGATGAAAAAATCAAATGAGGAACTTTAAGTAAAAATACGCATCAGACAGGAAGACACTACTGAAACTCTCAGTATTCCCTTCAATATTAGAACTGCTTTTTGAAATACCCTGTTTATGGAAAAGTAGTCGCTTAATGTGGAAATCAAAACAATCTAGAAGACATTGTACAGTAGGAGCCATGAACCTGCATCTGATTATTTTAACGGCTTGACTGATCCTGGATGTTATGGTAAATGAGGACAGCTGTTACATTACCTCTACTGAAACCTCATTACGATGAAGAAAAAAACCCGCAAGGACCTTTCACTGTACTAGGCTAAGATGAAGTATAAAAAATGGTTTATCATATGCTCTTAATACTTTAATTTTATTTTCCAAAGCAGGTGTAGTAACTGATAGTCCTTAAATGCTAATTATCATATGCATTTATTAAACCAACATAAACCCTTCAATGTTATGCAACACTTCAACTAAAAAGATGTAAAAATATATTTCTAACTATCACATATTCATTCCTGTCTTCCAACAACCTTCAAGATTTTTTTGAAAAAAATATCTTTAATGTAATATTAGAACTGCACTTCTCAGTTTTAATGTTCATTCAGTTCACTTTGGCAGTATTTCACCGACGCAGCCTGAGGCTATAGGTAATGGAACATTACTCACTATGATAGCCAGATTTCTTCTGCATGGCAGTTACAGGGCAATCTTTATGAGCCAGAAGAAGCTGTTTCAGCTGTGCCACTTCATTTCTCAGCAGGGTGACTTCATTCTAAAGGAGAAGAAAGTTATGTACTTTACCAGGCTCAAACTACACACATTTTGAAGGTAAGCATTAAGTTTTACAGGATTTTCAGCTGTTCATTTAGGGGTAGATAAAATACACAAAGTTTCCATTTGGTATGTATTGCAAAAATGTATGCATTTCTTCTATCTCAGAATATATAAATATTAGCTGAAACTTGTCTAACGTTTTCTGACTTTCTTAAATTAGGAAACGCTTTTTTTAAAGATACATTTTTCAGTTTGCAGATGCAGAGTCCACATATAGTCTCATTCACATGATCCAGCTACTGTAAAACTCTTCCACATGGTTTTGTGATGAATTCTAATCAGAGCAAGCCTACGTTTGACTACCCACATTTTAACAGATGCCTCAGCCAACATTAAAAATACATTTAAAAAAGAAAAAAAAAATTAATCTGCCAACAGTGAATGATTTTTGGTGATGATATTTGTACTTGGACTTTGAAAATCTCATGTACTGGAAAATAATTTAGTAAATGTTTGTTGATTTCCATATTAATTTTTCTCTTTGGCAGCCATACATATAAGTGGTGTATGAAGTAATCATCAATAATAAGAAGAAAGTCCTGAAATACCATCTTAAGTCACTGAAGAAGACTGTAATCTAGGACACAGCACCTGCAGAATCTAATGACTTGGGTTTATTTCCAGGCTGCGCCTTTCCACTATTGGGTGACCTTGAGCAAGGTCATTTTACTTCTTTGTGCTTCAATTTCCCCATTTGTAAAACGGAGGACAGCAATACTTACCTTCCCTGTAATGCAGTTTGGTATGTATAGATGAGAAGCACTACATAACTGCATTATATGTGACAAGCCAAATTAAGAATGGTATGGCATTTTGATGGACCCAATTTCACTTTAAACAGCAGAAAAATATTTATGTAGCTACAGAATCAAGTTATCCGTAATGCTTTGTGCTCCCTGTATTTTGTCACAATATATGCTTTTCATGGGTTATTTTATTTTAAATATAAGTCCCTTCCATTGGTACTTCAAGTTGCTTAAACTATAAGAACATTTGCATTGCACATTAGCATAATATACCACACACGACATAATTACACAGAATCACAGAATGTTAGAGGTTGGAAGGGACCTCAAAGATCATCTAGTCCAACCCTATTGTTTGGTAAATGCATAAATTTATGCAGATAAAGAAAAAACAAACACAGGAAAAGTGGATTGCAACTAAAGTTACTTGGAAAAAATAAAACACCAGAAAGTCAACCTATTTAGTTGCAAGCTAGAAATAAGGCAATGCAGTGAGAGAAGGGATGAATGACATCTAAAAGTATTCAGAAGGAAAAGTTTTTAAGAACAGAATTTTAGATTTAACTACATGAAGTAACATAATTTTATCAATACTCTAATGAAAATACCAGATTTTTAACAGAAAAGCTCCTCTTTGTGTCCTCTTTTCCCATTTATAAGACAAAACATTTCAAGCCCTTATACTCGCCAAATTCTCAAACTATTAGGGACTACTTTACTATTCAGTCATTTTATTGAGTCAAATATCTCTTTTAGAAACTTTAAAACAAAACCAAGTGCTGAGAAAGCAAAAAATCTGGCTTCACATGCGTTTCTACTGAAAAAAAAAAAAGTTTTCAATAAAAAAAAAAAGTTGCAATGAAAAAAAATTCAACCAAAACCCCCACAAATTCTCTACCAGCTGACATTACGTGTCCTGAAATCTTGGGCTGTTCAGAAAGCACGCTGCTTCTGCCTCATTTCACCACGTTATTTACTGAGGGACCACAAATCTGGAGGTCAAGCAGGCAGCTGCAGAGAATTGACATAGCTGGGGAAAAAAGAAAATGCTGATGTAGTTTTGAGATGTTTCTTGATAATCCACATAAGCGTCAATGTCCAAGAATATGAAACCTACTTCTGTTTAAAGGAACATTGGCAAAATAAGCAACCAAATCAGGAAAAGGTTGTCAGAAATCTTCTACCCTTCAACTCTCCCATTTTAAGGAAAAAATATATATGCAAGCAGCACGTGTAAATATGAAGTCACTGTTTATCAGTGTAATGTTTATGAAAATGTTTTGAAAAGGCAGTTTATAGATTAACATCAGTTATGTCCCTGCCCATGACAGGGAGGTTGGACTAAAATGATCTCTGAGGTCCCTTCCAGCCGAGGCCATTTATGATATGATTCAATACAAAGAATTTTGCTAATGGAAATAGAAAAGGAAAATATATTACATTAAAGCAGATTGGGGAGGGGGGAACAGCATTGCTTACTACAAAAGTTGTGGTCTACCCATTAAATACACAGCCAGCACTGTTATTAACATGATCACTGTGTGCCAACAGGGCTGCATGCAATGCACAAATTACTCCTGAAAGTAGAACAGACGATGTCTGCTAGACACCTGGTACACAGAACGTCACAGATAGGCCACTCGTGGTTGTCACTGACGTATTTCCAGTAAGAACCACTTCTACCTGGTAATAAAGGGAGGCTGTTAGAACCAACTCCTATACACACTGCAGTTTCTTAGGTATGTGACAACAGCAAGTCTTTCCATCTCATTCAAAACATGTTAACATGTGGTGGTCATTTAACATGTGGTTAACATGCTGAGAATAGGCTAACAGGAAACACATGGAACAAACCCTTCAACAGCTGGCATGAAGAAAGATTATTTCAAGTTTTCACATTGGAAAGGTCCTCCTCATTAACGAGATAAAGCCAACTATAAGCATCAACATTTCTTTAAATAAGCATGAAATACACCTCACATGCTGTCTGTAAGAGTTTTTATGTTCCCATATTTCAAAATGTGCTAACATTAGAAAGTATATCTATTTTTACCTGCACTCCATTTTCAAAAGATACTTTCCCTTCTGTACTCTTATAAAGGTATACCACATGGTGTACAATACATTCTTCTGTATCTGCCTGTTTCTCCCTGGTTCCCAAATACATGTGTAATAGCAGGACGAGACTAACCCTTACTCAGCAACTTGTGGGACAACTATTTGTGAGGTCTATTTACCAAAACTATCATCAGAGACAGGTAGATGTGACTTAAGAGGGTAGGGGATTGTCTGTGGCTGAGTTAAACACTGCTCTTCCTGTTTCTTTTTGGGCAACTTCAACAAGATACTCCTACATAGGAAAGGACCTTTACTCATGGACATTTCTTTCATAACTTAGCCTTCCCAAAGCAGCTTCTGCAGCATTAGTACAAACCACCACTTGATTGCTGATCCTTTAAAACTTGCAACGACCTTGTGAGGAAGGCAGGCCATTCTTCATTCTTCTACTAATTATTTGCCCTTTAAGATGATTAAAGCAACAGGGACCAAACACAGGCCATATAATGAACTTTGGCATCTGATCCTGCAATACGACTGAGCGGCCACTGGGGACTCACTGTCAATCCTTGTGTAGCCCATCACACAGCACACCACACTCTCTATAGCATTGTGCAAGGCACAGAGGCAACACAACGTGGCAGACAAAATCCAAGATCGGGAAACAAGTTGACACCTCAGTAGAAAACACAGTCCACAAAAAGAAAACAGAAAATAAACTTCAAAGGGTTGAGAGCACGAAAGAAAAACTTATAGCAGAGCCTATAATAAAGACAGCTAACCTAGCCTAAGTATATTACCGCCATGATGTAATAGATGGAAACTTTCTCTTAAGCAAACCTTTGAAAAATAATGCCTAAAAAGGAAATTACATTAAAACACTTAAAATAAGAAAGCAGGCAGAAGATAATCTACAGAAAGCTGAAAACCACAGATAAAAATATATACACCAGCCAAGTAAATCTCTTCAAAATCTGTATGCACTGTCTAACTAAGTCTTAAAAATCTTGACATTAGAGGCTCTGACACAGACATTACAAGAAAGCTATTAACTGCGTTGGAAGAATCAGAACTGTTACTTGAAGCAACGCAATATAGTCACTTTGCTATTAACTCGCTCTTGGAAATGTGACATCTCAGTAATTTCATCTGAGCAAGCAATTTAGTCTATAAACCTGTACTAAGGCAAAACTTCAAACTTATTAAATTTACTATTACATGTAAAGTAAGTAATCATGGGTCATTACTGCCCCCTATGCTGACCATCTGTGTTAGCCTGTCAAGTGAAGAATTATTACGGAAACAGAGGATTGCTTAAAATTTTCACATAAAGTACAGTTTAATTAATTCTCTGACATTCAATTTTCTCTACAAGTCAGTTTGTTCTTCACAGCTAACAGTTTTGCTTTTGGCAGACCATAAGAAAATTCTTTTTCTTGAATTCACTATTAGTTAACTCTTGGAAATTGGAAAATCTTTCTGTTCTGGTAATTACATAATTTTTGGTTATAAAATTGGTGTGTGTGAGTTAAAGGCAGTTCACATAACACCAAAAATTACTTTCACTGGAAAACCTAAAATATAGCCAATCTGTTTTGTTCTCTGTTCTTCTTCCTGGAGATCTACTTTCACTTGTTTCTTGGGATTATTTAAACTATAGTGCTACATATAATTTTCTAACTAATGGATTCACAGCGAGGACTGTGACTGCATTAAAGGAATGCATGCAGAGACAGTGAACAGGTATAAGAAGGATACATATTTGCAAGAAATGTAACCAGTGCTGGTGCTCAGTTCATCCTTTGAATACAGGAAATGATTTCATGTTCTGTGCTTAGGCACAAATTTCTTACAAATTTATAGTCTGGGACGCTGAGTATTTTTGAAGGCAGGAGCGTGAAGATGACTGATACACTAATTTCAGTTGTGTCACAGAAACTAATCTGAACATGCCCTACTTCCCTGTTGGTCAAACTGGAACATTTTCTTTATCAAGCTGATGAGTTTTAATAGGAAGCAAAAGATCTGTGAAACTGACTCAGTCAACAGCTCTGATGAAAGAACAAGAAATGAAACTAACATCAAAACACTTCCCATTGCATTTTCTAAATGAATCCTTCATTTAGGAAATACCATCCTTTTTCCTTTCTTCAATTTTCAAAACAAGGCTTTTAGCCTTTTTATTTTTAAACAATACTGTGTGCCAATTCTCACGTGCTGCTGCAAAGCATTAACAAAGTATTTAACATTTAACAGTAGTTTAAACAAAAGGGTCATGGATTGCTCATTGGTGGGGAAAAACGTGTCCAAATGACAACTTTCCAAGACTGACAGCCTCAGATGAGGGGGCAAAATGACTTGTAACATCACTAGGCCACCCTCTCAGAGTATGCTTCCCTCCCTAGAGGAATTCCAGACACCAGGAGTGCAGCTTGGCGAAACTGGCACTGCTGCTGCCTGTGCTGTACCTGTTCTGTGGACACAAAAGAGGCCTTCAGTTTCCAGGGATGTCAATCTGGCACCTTTCACGAGCACTACACTCACTTTAAAGGAAAAAAAGTGAAGTTAAAAAGAACCAAAGGAAAGCCAACCACACCTTATTTAAATAACTCAGGCTGTGATACCAATTATTAAGAGCAAGACGGTTTTAAGGTAAGGTTGTTACTTAAGGCTCCAACACATCCTCTCATCCTCGTTTAGTATCACAGTCTCAAAGTTATTTAAAATGGAACAAAGGACAAAAGGGTATGATCCTGCAGTTTATACATCTTGAAATCTGAGCATTCTCTCATATTCTTAATTACTGCCATACACAATTAGTGCTGAATTTTCAATTCTGACCTGAGCCACCAGTTACCAGTTAATTTATACTTCAAATTTCACGCAAAGTTTAAGTTCCACTGATCCAGGATCACTCTCTAAGAACGGGAAAACTTTTTCATTTTACTTGAAATAAAAAGTATACCTGCAACTGGCCGTTTAGTGAGCTCAGGTCCTCAGCTTTTTTCTCCAGTGACTGCACCCAAACTTTCCGTTTCTGTCGGCATCTGGAAGCAGCAGCCCGGTTTCGCTCCAGAAACTTTCTTCTTTTCTCATCAGGGTCTTCATTAGCAGCTCTTCTTCGCCGACCACCTGTGTTTGGTGTTTGTGGTGTAGGCTGAGCTGGTGACGCCTGTAAGCAGTAAAAAGTATTAAATAAATCATCAGCATAATACTAGTCATGACTTCGCCTACAGCACTAATGTAAATACATATCACATCTTGAGAAAAGTATTCACAATATTTCTAAATACAGTCACATTTCTTTTGTGGAAAGCTGTCTCATTTAACTCGACAGCTATGTTTTAAATTTTTTCACTATATATATATATATACACACACAAACTCCTTACCATGTTACATTAACATGTAACTTTTTAATCATGGCTCTAGTTTTGGTTTAAAATTGCACTACAATAAGCCACTCAGAGTTATACTTACATTTACATTTGACAACTCTTCCACCCAAAACAGCTTTTAGAACTTACATTTAGCAGGAAATAAATTTTCTGCTTTTGACTCTTCCCAAAGACTCTTCCACAAACCTTGTCACAACTGAAATACTACAAAACTGCTTATGCCCAATACACAGCAGCTGCTTGACAAATGCTGTCACCGATTCCTGGATCTCCACATAGCAATTTCCTACTTGTTGATGTGTTACCCACCTCTGCATGCAAATTTCCCTGTATCAACCCACATATTAGGACTGGATCAAAATATTTCAGTACTTTAAATGACACATTATGCTCCTTTCATAGCTGTATACAAATCTTGGGCAAGGATTTAATTAATTATGCTACTAATATAATGGATCTTAAAATCCTTTGAAGTGGTAGGATATACAGAATGTAACTGTCCACAAGACTTATTCACACATGCTCCTGCACATTCAGTTTAGCACAGTAAGAGAGTTGTATTTTTAAATCAAAACCTCCAAACATTTATCAGCTGCAATATCAATTTGGCATAAATTCTAGATAGCTAATAATACAAAAACACTGGGAACTCTAATCAGCCTTTTAGGAATAAACTACCTGCAATTTAAAAAATTTTTTTTTCCCAAATAATAATTACAAGGTAACCAGCTTTTCATCTAGAAAATTCTGCTATGCGATATTATGAAGATAGTCTTTTAAAAAACTTACGGTAGCATGGGAGAACAGCAGAATTAAGGAGAGCATTTTACAATGTGTAAACTTTTACCTCTTTTTGCTCCAAACATTATTTGTTTAGATACATTATTTGATTTCACTGGCCAGTCTAAGAATCTGAGCGCTTTCGCTGCAGATGCAGGTGCTTCTAGTTCTGGGCCAAGCATGTAGCTTCTGTAAAACTGGTATTATGCTATGAATTCTGAAAATAACTCTTACTTCTGAAAACGCATTCCAGCAAGTGTTTTTAGAAGTAGAACAGCAGCAATCCTTTAGGATTCACCCAGGGAAGTACCTCTTTCCTCCAGCAGCACTCCCACTTCCAGCCTGACTTTGAGGTCTTGCCCTTCATTCCCCTGTTTTCATCTGCCACCCCAAAGGGCCAGCACACCTGCCTAAACTCACAACTCCCCTTCCTGTACCTGGGACGACAGAGTATACTTAATCACAGAGCTGAAAACTCTTTGTGCAGCAGCCCATAAAAGATCCTTCAAGCAAATTAACAAAACTATGATAGGTGATGGGAGTTAAAAAAATTTTGAAGAGTGTTTGTGATATAAAATATTAAACAGATGCAACATAAATACAAAATAAAGGCACTTAGGTTTTTAAATATATATTAACCAGCTGTACAACTTACAGTTAGCACAGAATTTCCTGTTAACGAGTTTCAGAAATCAGGACTTAATTCTAAATTTGTTCAGAGAGGGAATACCTAGTTTGAAATTATCACCTTGGATAATGCATTTTAGAAGCATTTAAGAACATGTAAGAACTGTAAATATTTTGCTGCTACAGAACTAGTGACTCCAAGAGGAGTCTACAGCACATGTTAACCTCTACTTTATAAATCAAGAGTACAGAAACGAGGTATTTTTTGTTTTGTGATGAAGGGGGTGTTGTTGTACCGGTGTTTCAGTCGTTGAAGTTGCAGGTTGTTGTAGTGATTGTGGTCGTGGCTCCTCTGACTGAGTCCTAACCAACCCACTCGCGTGTCCCTTGGCAGTATCTCCATTTGTTACCTGAGGGTGCTGCTGGGTCAAGGCTGCTTTCAATCTCTGAAAGCAGAAAAAGAAGAAGAAGAAAAAGGAATATTCTATCATGCTAACTTAAGGAGTTATTAATTGTACTTATATTAGTAGTTACTTCCATTTTGGAAACAGGAGCTCCAACTCTAGAATATCTGTTTCTTTTTACAGGCTTTCAGCAGCGATCTAGGCATACACCTACTAGTGAGGTGATAATTTCTGGCAAGCGTAACAAATAGCAAGGAAACTTTACATAGGATCTCAAAGAGAAGGACAGTAAGCTGTATGGGGGAGGAAATGCAAAGCCTCCTTCGTGATGAACTGCCCACAAAGAGATGGCTGGAAGGCCATGAAGAAACAGTTGCTGAGGCACAGATCAGAAAGGTAACAACCACATGAGGGAAAACAGGTAAAGATACAGAACACACATTCCTTTCCATTTTAAACATTCTGGTGTTCTCTACACATTTTTAAATAGTTTATGACTGCACTTTTTCATGGTCTTTACAAATACTCACCTCTCTGATCCTTCCTACGTGCAATTATTACACAAAATCCAAGGTCTATGCTGAAACATCTCAATAATGCACAAAATAATAACAAGCTTCAGGTTACATGTAAAGATTAGCTTGTATTTATATAGAAACATGTGAGGCAACTTATGGCATGCTATTTTACATTGAAAAAATGCTAGAGGGTTTGAAGTTCTTTATTGTACATAGCCCCTAGGAAGAGCAGTAACTTCAAAGTTCAGCTATATATAATACATTGAAGAATTAGTTACTGACAAATTGGTAGAGTATTTTAGAGTATTTCGTTGACTACCTTTTGAAAATTATTTCACTCAACTCTTAGTGAAATCTATTAAAACTATAATGGATAATATTTTCTATTTACAACAAACTCTTAATCTTAAGTGATGAAGTCTCATACTAAATTTCAGTAGATATAGATGTTTGCAATTCCAGATCCCATCTTAAAATTTCATGAATATTGTGTAACTTACTATGAAATTTTCATTTTTGATGAAAAATTTACCTTACTACACAAACGGTATTAAAGAACATTTTTCTACTGAGCACTGGATTTTTAAAGAATCCAATACAACTTGAAGAAAAGATTAATGACTTTTAATACATGACAGTTTACGAAAACCCCGATAACCTGTTCATCACATTTTGGAATATGAACAAAGTATCGCCAAAGTACAAATATTGATAGAATGTCTCAAAAATGCTGGAGCTAGGCTGCATTTGGCCAGCTCAAAATAAGCAGAACATCTTGCACCTATTTATGTATATATTCTCTATAAACTGTAGTATCCAATGTCTTTCAAAAATTAAGTCACTGGAATACAGTGTTGGCTCTCTGCTACCTTGCACGATGCCAAGTTTTCCTGAATTTCATTCTACAATTAGAACAAGAGATTCCAGAGTTCCTCTGTCACAACTGCAAAAAAAAAAATTCAGGTCTGAGTGCAGAAAAGGGCAACAAAGCTGGTGAAGGGCCTGGAGAATAGACCTTACGAGGAGCGATTGAGGGAGCTGAGACTGTTCAGTTTAAGGAAGAGGAGGCTGAGGGGGCACATCATCCTGCTCTACAGTTACTTGAAAGGACATTGTAGAGAGGTTGGTGCTGGTCTCTTCTCACAAGTAATTAGGGACAGAACCAGGGGGAATGGTTTCAAGTTGCAACAGGGCAAGTTTAGACTGGACATTAGGAAGAAATTCTTCATGGAAGGAGTGGTCAGACACTGGAACAGACTGCCTAGAGAGGTGGTTGAGTCGCCTTCCCTGGATGTGTTTAAGTGTCGCTTAGATGTGGTGTTGGGTGATATGGTTTAGGGGCGAACTTGTAGTGTAGGGTTAATGGTTGGACTCGATGATCCCAAGAGTCTTTTCCAGCCTGAACTGTTCTATGATTCTATGAATACAGCAAGTTACATCAACTATTAAATCCACGTAGTTGACTGTAGCATCTAACCACCACCAGTAGATATCCCATGGGAAGACTACAAAGAGAACTGAGAAAATCCAGCGTTCCTCTGCTGGCTTCCTAGTAGGGAATCTTTAGGCAGCGACTTCTGTAGCGACTGCTCTAGATTGAATTAAGAGCACACATCATCCCAGATCAGGACTGTTCAAGTATACATAAAAAAATGGTGTTTATGAAGTTCTGTTCCCCTACTTCATTTCTGTATCAACTTTCTAAGCTTTCCAGAACGAAGATGCTTTCAGAAAAGTACACAAAACAAATTTACAGTAATTTCCCCAGTGCTCGGCTCTAACAACAAAGATTTATGATAGCTGCACATATTAGGGCAGGATGACACAAATCTTTAGGATTACATGTCCATAATTCTTAGTAAACGTATAGCACTCTGAAAATCCTAAGCCCTTACATGTAGTTGTTTTAACACTTTCTCTACAGCACTTTATTTACAGTTTCTTAAAACAAGAAGTAACTTGTACAGTCCTAATTCACCACAGGAAAAATAAACTAAGAAAAAAATATCAGTACCTGTTTGAGCTAAACAAGCGCAAAAAGGCCTCAGTGTTTTCTGCCTTAACTAAACTTACTAAAACCAAACTCTACGATCTAATTACAACAAGGTTGTTAAGGTCATTACCCCACATACTCTTTAAAATTCTAACTAGTCGTTAAACAGTAAAGTTTTCTAAGCTGCCACCAGGACTGCCAGGGAAACACACAATTTCCAAGTCACTTTTAAAAAATGTTTTTTAAAGAAAGTAGTAAGTGTTTGACAATTTTATCCAATATCCTTTCCATAAGCTATTAACATCTGATTTTTCACAACGTATTTTCATTTATTATCTTAATTACTTTACAAGTATTTATCATAACTTGCTGTTTAGCAGGACATGACAACCTTTTGAGAGTCAAAATCAAGACAGTAGTGACAGTACAAATTAGTTGTAACAATTTAGTTAAAATACATCTATTTTAACCTCCGCTGAAATTTTAAAAGGTATGCTCTCCTTCATTTCAAGCCACCATACTAAGAGATTTTTAAAAGTTTCCCTCTCAAGAATTACTCAACTGCTATGCTGCAGCTTGCCATATATATACACTGCCCTTTCAGTGCCATGAGGAGTAAAAGCTATTAGATTTCATCTGAATGTTTAAGTTCAGTGATAATAGCTAATTTCTAACTTTCACAGCAGTGGAGTATAAACAGAGGGTCAGATCTACTTCGTTCGTGGTTGCATGAGTAAATCCTGATTGTAAACATCTTGCACAAAAATACACCAAACTGATAGTCTATGAACTCCTCAAAATGCTTTGCAGTGTTCGTTTAAAGTGGCTACTTAAAGAGAAAGTTTCACTAGTATATCCATTTCCACAGTGAAAGAGAATCCAAGTTCAGAAGACTTGGGAGATGAAACAAAACTTACTAGTTTTATTATTTTTTTTAATGTGCACATAAGGCAAGTCACTGTTATTCTTGTCAAGCTCCATTCTTTCTACTTCCACATTTCTGTGTTAAAGAAAAATTCGCAGAGTTAACGTAAAAAGAAAGGAAGTTCATGCTACTAAATCTCTATATTTTATATGTAATTTGAAAGTGGCAGTATCAGGTCAAAGAAATAGCACAATACTATCTGCATTATAAAAGATTTATCATAAGGCACAATGAATGTGCAGTCAAAGCAGGACTTAACTTTCCCTATTGTAGTGCTAACATTTAAAGATTACGATTTTGTAAAACTATAACTAAACTAATTTTGATCATTACACTGTTCATTGTACCATGGAAAAATGCCAAAAAATAATCGGTCTTAGTTTCATATTACAGAGCTTAAAAGTTGAAATTCAATTAGTTATGATTAAAATTATCCATAAATGCAGAAATATGGTGAAAATCTGAGGAGTATCTACAGGTTTTCACAAGGAGACATCCAGCTCAGGTATTTAAAAGGTTTCATATCTTAGGAGTTAATGCTGGAGGAAAATACTGTATGGATGTTGTGCTTCCTGTGGGTAGGGAGATAGTTATCCCAAATATGATAAAAGTCTCAGTTTTAAAAATTCAGTATACTGAAACAAATAGTAGAATAAATAAGTATTATTACGTGGGGAAACCTGATGACAACCAAGGTTTGTTTAATATTATTTGGTTATTAAAGGCAAACAAAAATTGGTATTTTCAACTAGCTTAATGGCTTTTAAAGTCTTTATTAGCAAGGTTTTATTGTTCATGTATAGCATTGAAAACAAATCCTCATCACATCTGTCAAAATTTGGCAGGACTAGATCATTCCATCAAGAGCTCATAGAAACAATATAATATGCTCCAGAAACAATTTGTGAAAAACTCAGATCCATATTTCATATCTGCCACAAAAGCTCATCAGAGTAATAACCCTCCTTCTCCTGGGTGTTATCCTACCATCTGCTGCTCTATTACTTATCTTTATTTTGCAACTAATTAACAGCATAATCTTCTAAATTCAGCAAGTTAATTATCATTATTGTGGTCTTTGCAGCATCATCAGTCCTTATGAAGTCTTGTCTCTCCACCCCCAGAGAACATATGAAAATGAAGTAGGTTGTGAGAGGGTCTGTTTCCTTAGAGTAGGCTCATTAGGTGTTTGCTGATTAGCTCGGCATGCAGGGAGACAGGTCAGAAGAATTCTGCTGAACACGAGGTCCCATGCCGGGCTCCAGCAAGTTAATGTCGGTTTCTGAACATTTGCCAAGCTGCCCTCTGTCACTTCTCAGTAGAAACCTCCTGCCGAAAGTCTACCGGTTGCCCACTGCGCACAAGGTATTTCTCAGATTGTGACAAAAGGTTGTATGTGGGAAGAAGACAGAGGGAAACAATCAGTGTTAAAGCAATTTTTAAGTTCCTCAGAAGTTTCTGCAATCCACACAGAAGGGTCTGAACATTAAGTTTGCGTCCACAAGCTGTACAAGCAAAAAAAGGACGTTTTGCAACTAGGAATAACTCGTGGCTCACAATCCACATAGAGAAAGCATACGGTTACATATCTTCTCTCAAAAAAGGTCAGAAGCAATTCTGTATATTTAGAATCATGCATCCTTATCTTAGTGAGGAAGTATTTTTGTTTTGTTTTTAAAGACACCTATTATCACTTCTACTTCTAAGCCTCTCTATAATACTACAAAACAGACTTAGGCGTTCGATTTTACTAATGGTGTGTGGAAGTTAGGGTTTTTTTAGCATAAAAACAAATACAGAGTCATGTCAGAAAAAAACGACAATTTCTATTATTAAATGTGCCACAGAAATCTGAAATTCATTTTCACTCCTACTGAATGTCATTCTCAGTATAAGATACAAGGATACTTTCAAAAGAACAGCAGTAAAAGACAGCTTGCATCTGAATAAAATCCCTAGTCGTATTTTACTACAGTTCTACAAACAGCAGAAAGAAATGGATCCAAGAATGTTCAAAACTATTGTAACGGTGCCTTTCACAGGTGTGAATAGACCCGCTATGTTCACTATGATAACTTCAATATTGGACAATAAAATTAAAATGTAATCTAATTTCATGTAATTATCCCATGGCATTGAAACACACGTACCACTGCATGTATTTCAGTGCTGAAACAGACACTAGGATTGTGCTTAACACATACTTCCACTAAATTCCAGCTGTTTCAGCCAAGAGTCTCTTGCAATAATCATGGTTCAGGTTGTAAGAGACCTTACAGATCACCTACTTCCAACTCCCTGTCATGGGCAGGGGCACCTCCCACCAGACTGGGTTGCTCAAAGCCCCGTCCAGCCTGGCCTTGAACACTTTGGGGGAAGAGGCATCTACAACCGGCAACCTGTCCCAGTGCCTCACCACCCTCGCAGGGAAGAACTTCTTCCTTATAAAATCATAGAACAATTCAGGTTGGAAAAGACCCTTGGGATCATCGAGTCCAACCATTAACCCTACACTACAAGTTCACCCCTAAACCATGTCACCCAACACCACATCTAAGCGACACTTAAACACATCCAGAGGAGGTGACTCAACCACCTCCCTAGGCAGTCTGTTCCAGTGTCCTTACATCTAAATCTACCCTCACCAAAATCGTAAAGATTTGGCTCACTGCATAGCTAATTTCTACATTTTTGCCTCTCATGGCTTTTATTCTTTGCAGTCATTATTCCTTGCAGTCCGTATACATTTTTCTATCTGCTGTTTCACTCGGTGAATCTATTCTCACACGCAGCTGTCCCTCTATGAAATCCATGTGAATGCTAGTATCAGGCAACTTTAATGGTAACCAGAGAAAAGAGCAGTTCAGCAAGGAAAGAACAAGTGACATCTGTAACTCACTTCACATGAATAACCAGAACTGCCATAAAGAAAGAGTTTGACACTTTTCACTGAGAACTTTATCAAACATAGAAATAAACATACAGTTCTGATTATCATGCATTAAGCTTGGATGCTAATCTAAAGAACACTTCCAAATGTCATTAAAAGACCATTTATGAACTGAAAAGACTCCAAAAGCTGTCCATAGTGGGGGAAAACCGCACAACACAGCAAATGTATTAGTTTCCTTATCATTAAAGGGTTTTAAGACTTCTAGGACAGCTGAAGAAAAACTTTGTGTTACAGGAAGGCATCGCATGCCCATTATCAAACAGGTCTTCTCCCTATTACTTTAAGCTTTAGCTTTTAGAAATCAAAATGTCAGTTCATTCATGATTTTATGTTAAGAAATACATGATGCTTGATGTACAATTCTATGTATGCAACTCATAAGGAAACAACAGGTATTCATCAAAATTGAAGAAAAGTGTGTTGCTTTCACATTAATATTGAAATTAAGCACCCTCAAAACATATTTAAAGACTTACTTTGCAAAGCATGAGGAAGTAATGGCACTATTATCTCTAATTTGATTTTTATCAAACTAGTTCTCACCTTCACTTTTTAAGGAAGTCTACACAACAGTAGCCTTTTGTAAGGAGATAAGAGAGAAATGAAGGATTGAGGAATGAAATCAGAGCACAAAGTGCTTTTCTTACTACAAAATTCTAAAATACGTTAATTACTTCAAATGCCATGCAAGACATGAACTGCAGAAACAGCCTGTGTAAAGAAAAGTACAAAGCACAAATGAAGAGAACTGTCTGCATCTAGAAGTGACAGTTATTGCAAATGGTTCTTTCAAGAATTTTACTCAACCTCTGAAGTAGGTAGATCTGTGACAACTAAGGATACCTTGAAACAGCATTGTCATACATACAGAATACCATATTAGGAAAGTATGGTCTTTGAATGATAGAAAGATTCAAACAACGATGACAAAAAGCATATATTAAAAAAACTTTCAGAGATATGAAAAAACACATTAACTTTCCAAATTTTGCATCTCATACACTACCAAGCTTATTTTAGTATCTGAGAAATAGTTGCAATGCTAGGAATCTGTTTAAGCTTGTCTACTATATTTGCTACATATTCTATTTCTACATTTTATATTACAAAATGGAAAAAAAAGTGAGACTACAAGGTCTGTTGATAAAGAACAACAGAAAAAATATCCAAATAAATAACAAATAAAATAAAGCAAGAGACAAGAAAAGTATCTATAAAAGTATCTATAAAAATTCTGACTCCTGGGCCTCGATTGTTGAGAACGGAACATCACACCATTGCCCCTTTATCCACCTTTCTGTCCAAAACTAAAAATACGAGGCTGATAGACTTTATAGAATCATTTAGGTTGGAAAAGAACAAAGATTGAGTCCAATCATTAATCGAGCGACACCAGGCCCACCACTAAACCATGTCGCTGAGCACCACATCTTCACGTCTTCTGAACGCCTCCAGGGATGGTGACTACCACTTCTTCAGGCAGCCTGTTCCAGTGCTTAACAACCTTTCCATGAAGAAATCTTTCCTGATATCCAATCTAAACCTCCCTTGGTGCAACTTGAGGCCACTTCCTCTTGTCCTACTGCTTGTTACCTAGGAGAAGAGACAGACTCCCACCTCACTACAACCTCCTTTAAGGTAGCTGTAGAGAGCAATAAGGTCTCCCCTGAGCCTTCAGGCTGAACAAACCCAGTTCCCTCAGCCACTTACTATTAAAGACAGAGGCAAAAAAGGCATTAAATACCTCAGCCTTTTCCTCATCCTTTGTCACTGTATCTCCCCCCCCATCTAATATACGAGATTCTCCTTTTGTTGCTGATGTATTTGAAGAAACATTTTTGTCTTTTACAGACGTAGCCAGATTAAGTTCTAGTTGGGCTTTGAGTCTTCTAATTTTCTTCCTTATAGTACTCCTGATTTGCTTGTCCTTTCCTGCAAAGATCATATACTCTCCCTTTTTTTTTTTTTTTCTTTTCTTCTGAGGTCCAGCCAAATGTCTCTGTTCAGCCAGGCCGGTCTTCTTCCCTGCGGGCTCATTTTTCTGCACATGGGGATGGCCTGATCCTGCGCTTTTAAGATGTCCTTCCGGAAGCATGTCCAGCCTTCCTGGACTACTTTGCCCTTCAGGCTGGCCTCCAAACATGAGGCAGAAACACGGCTATGGTAGGCGAAAAGACACAGGAAGTGTCCCTGGTGTTCTGCTGATTTAAGTGTACCAATAAATCCACAAATTGCAGTATACTGTTAACAGATGAAACATATACTGTGATGAAACATAACACTGTTCATTTACCAAGTTTCACTGTAACAGTTTATATTCTAACTAAAAATGTGAACTATTAATGAAATAAAAAGCAAACAAGTAGCTATAGAACTGAATACTAAGTCTTCCATTGGCTTAACCAGGAATACAAATGAAAAATAAATGTGATTACCATAGCTTTGCAAAATTTACTATGTAGCAAGCAAAATTATTTTCTAGAGATACATTAAAAAAAAAAAGGATTTGGCATCACAAAGACTTAAATTTTAAAAATTAAATAGAACTTGACAGTTAACAAGCTATCACACATCTGCCAACAATGCATCAAATGCCATAGCGAGTTAGTCTTCCTGATGGAAGCTTTTCTACATAAACATCAGGTTTCCCATTAAGTTGCCTTCACTTTAGGAGTGGCAAGAGATTAAGTTTTTTATTTTTGTGAATAGTCTTATATAAAAGTAAATGAGCTAAGAAATACACATAATTCTGATATTCTTGAATTCTCATCTTTTATATTAAGCAACAAGAAAGAAATACTGCAAATACCCTTTTTACAGTCTCACTTAAAAAAAAAAATATAAGCAATCATTGAAGTGCATATATTAGCTAAATTCTAGCGGAAAGACTAACGAGACTGTTAAATTTTGAGTCTAATGATCTTTGTTTTCCCTTGCATCTGAGTGATTGCTTCTCCCAAAGTGAGATCAAAGTCTTCGTCTTCACCACTTTAAAGCTTTGTAAGAGCAAATCACTCACTATTACGACTAAAAAGCTCATTTCTCGCTCATCTAAAAAAGTTATTTTGTACCAATTCCTCCCAGATTTCACAAAGCAGAATTTGGTGCACGAGTGTCCCAACTCTAAGGAATGTGCAATTTCTGAGAAAACAGTTCTTCTTTTCACTATCTCGCACTCTTCTCTCCCAGATACAAGATCAATTCATCAGAGCTGGTTACATTTAAATATTTCCTCAGGTATGTAAAATGTGGTGTTTTTTTTTTTTCCCCCATTCTTAGTGGCACAAGGACGCACAGAAACATAACTTCTTCCTTTCTGCTCCTCTCTACATTATTTTAAAAGTCATCATATTCAACAAAGGAGGAAAAATGAAGGAAGACATGACAGCATTAGGAAAGTCAGTGCAGTGCTGGCCAGGTCTCTACAAGAGTTTCAGTATTTGGTGAATGTGCTCTAGTGTGCCCACCGTACTGGAATGTCGTTACTGTGGAGAGCAGAAGAATTTGCATTTCCAGACTCAATGTTTTTCATATTGAGAGAAAATGGGTAAGTAAAGAAAGACCAAGGATTTAGGTAGACAGAAACGAGATCTCAAAGGATGTTAAGGGCATCCTTCCGCTTTGCAATACTGATGTACAAAAAGATATTTTAACTAGCAGATGTTCCTAATTCTTTTATAGCACAGAGTCAGAAGAGGAACACTACTTCACAAGACAGATACTGTTCACAGAGATATCTTGTAAATACATAAATGGGTTAAGTATTGTTTAATAATACATCTTTCTATTGCTTTTGAACATTTGGAACAAACAGGATGGCAAAAACAGAGAAGCAACTACCTAGCGTTGCAGAAAATTTTTCAGGAAATTAAGTCGAACTACCACCATAATTGGATCACTAACATTTAAAAACAAACAAAACATCCAAAAAACTTTCTTCACTCATGATTTTTCCAAATAATCCCCAAACCCCAAAACTTGCCCCAACACAACAGAAACAACCTCCACACAAAACACTTTCCCCATTATGTCAGAAATATGTATCTAATTACAAAACTCTTGTCAAATAAACTATATCCAGTTGAGATCTTGAAAACGTTGTTTAAAAAATCCTTTTCTTTTCCTAATTTTTTAAACAAATATCATATCCTTTGGGAGGAAACATGACCTGCTTCTCTGAAGGTGATGTTCACTGTTAACACGCTACTAATCTTGTCTGTCTTCACTATCATTTCCTATCCTCTAATACAAAGAGTAAGAAAGAGTTTATTTAAAAATCTAGTTCATTTAAAAGAATGAGTTAAAATAAGATCAAAATGACTACTAGCAACAGAATTAACACAGGCTGGAATTTGAAATAACTGTAAAATAAACGCAGCTGTTATTTTTCTGGTTTCATTAAATTTGTACTTGCAGAATTTAGGCTAACAAAAGAAAACTGATGCTGTTTTAAAAAGCAATAGAACTTAATTAATTTCTCAAGTTATTCTTCTTGAGGAATAATGGAGTTTTTCACTTACCAATTTAGCCTCAGACTGCACTGGCTGTGGGGAGGAAGGCCCTGGGATTCCTGGGATACTAGGCACCATGGTGACAGGTCTAACAAGCTGACCAGATAAAGTATAAAAATGAAGAGAACCTGAGTATGTTATCATAATAGAGAGCATATGACAGCACTACTCTCTGAAGCCAAAACAGCTATCAAGCTGCTTAAAACTAAGTTCTATGCTGCACTTATGCAAATCTGCTCCACTTTCAAATTAATATAGCATCATGCTTACTTACTGGAACTGCAGCAGGGACATGCACATTAGAATTTGTGATAGATGCAGGAATAGCAACAGGCATGGTTTGTCCATTAGGAAGATGTAACAGCAGAGGAAAAGGACCTGGAACTGGACTGAAAAAGGAATGAACTATATAAAAGAAAACTTATCGAGAGAAGAGATCAAGTTTACACATTATAATAAACTGGTCTGTTTGTTTACATTTGTAAATGTAATATTTATTTGGAGATCAAAAATATGAACTTAGTGATGTGGAGAATATGGAATTATATTTCACATGTAGTGAAAGTTGTATGTTTTGTATGTAGTAAAGCACCACAATTACACCAAAGCATCCCAAATTTCTCCGTTAACTGCAGAACCAATAACCGAAAAACATTTCCAAATTCTGTAAGAAAACATTTTACTAAGATTTCTGTAACTTACACTATTGGTCTGTTAGAGGATGGAGCCTGGGTAATAACAGTACTAGAGGTTGGTGACGGTATTGCCTGCTGAATAATAACACTGGAGTCGGAGCTCGTAAGTAGGACATTGGGAACCTGGAGCGACGCTGGACGAACTATTGTAGATGTAGGTTGTGCGGTCTGCTGCAGTGACACTTCCTGAGGAAAAACGAAGACTAATCACTTTCTGAAATACAATTACAGATCATTAATTCCGACTGGTAAATGAACACAGTTTGATGGAACAGATCAGAATTTCTATAGCGTTATGCAAGTAGAATCAGTGATATGACTTAAAAACACTCAAAAAACTCTCATTTGGATGAATCACTTAAACCATCAAAGTGAAATTGTTCCAATGACAGTGATTTGAGTTCTATGACAAATCCTAGCTCAATTTATGCTAACGCTACTATTACTCATAATTCAGTTTTGATCAGGTATTAAGTGTTTTTTTTGGCAAGAAACTCATGGCACTATCGGTACCACCACGTCTACTCACACTCTGAACAAGGAAAACTCTTTATGCTGTCCTTATGTACATTTCAGTTTCAGTCCACTGTTCCGGATTTAAATAAGAAAAACAGAAGAGTTTTATGGTTCCGTAAAAAGGGGGAAAAAAAAAGAAGTCTTTTTTAAAAGCCTTTATCCATTACTCATGTACTTAAGTAGAGTGCTACTAAGTTAAAAATACTTGGAGTGTTACACTCACAGCTTTGCAAAATATACGTGTATCCTGATGCAGAAGTGATGTGAGCACAGGAATTACATTTCCTTAGTTTTAAGTAAATAATAGACAGAATTGACTACAGTTCTTTGCTTAGCCATCAGGTAAAGTATGTTATCAATTAGAACGTAGTACCTGCATTTGCCATCTCTGAAAATCTAGAAATCCCTTATTGTAACCAATGCCTGCCTTCTCAGGAAACCCTTGATATCATCAGGTTTCAAACTTACCTGCAGACAGGACTTTTCCAAGTTATTTATTCTTTTGACACTAGCTGCTGCAATCCTTGGCACATAAAACTACACTCTTAAGAACAGCAGATTTTAGTTGCTCCACTGTTGCTCCATCTCATAGCTGTGTCATATAGGCTACATTGCACCTGAAACACTTTCATACACAGCAGCCACATATATATAAAACTGTATCTATAAATTCAGATATATGAACACCACAGAATAGCTATGACAAAGTAATTCTAATTTCCATAAAGAAGAGGAAAAAGACAGTTGGCTAACAGCACCCATGGAGACATGTATACAGCTGTAATGCAAAAATGTAAACTAACTTGATATTCACCCATTCTCAACAACAGTAATGCCATAACAGCCCCTTCTGTACAGGTTTGTCCCAGTAGCTTCTGCAAGTCCCTGTGTGTGTAGATGGGGAAACAGCAAACAAAACATAGAAGGCCAGTAAGACAAGTGTTGAGAGGCAGTGTGTGAAAGTCTCCCGAGAACAGATAAGCTCCAGAGGAAACTGGCCCTGTTGAACTTGCAACAAATCACAAACTCGGAACCCCAGCTGAATCTGTACACCAGAATGAACTTGCTGTACAATTCAGACAACATCCAAAACCACAGTGGCTGCTTGCTATACGTGAACAAAGTATATGGGAGTATATACTCACTACATGAAAGAATGGACCCCTTGAAGGGCTTTCATAGAATCACAGACTGGTTGGAGTTGGTGACAACCTTTAAAGATCATCTAGTACAACTCTTCTGCCAAGGGCAGGGACATCTTTCACCAGGTCAGGTTGCTCAAAGCCTCAGCCAACCCAGCCTCGGACACTTTCTGAACACGTACCTCCAAGTCCCTGGCACACCAGTACAACCCTCCAGCTCTGAGCAAGCATCTGGGATCGGCCTCCCAAGAGAGAGAGGGTTGCCTGCTGCAACCAGGTAACTATGTACGAGTGAGTGACTAAGCGAGGGCACTCTGCGGATACGCACTGGCTATTAACAACAACAGCTTAAGGAAGGGCTCTTCTGGTAAAATATTGACTGTAACACCGGGTTTCTCCCTGGTTTGATCCCCTACTAGGAAAAAGGTAATTTGCAACTTTTAGACAAAATACTCTATGGAAACCAGGTTTCAGCAACAGTCAGAAGATTAAAAAAATTCTGAAATAAGTCTATAAAGTTCTGAAAACAGAAACCTCACATGTATACAATTATTTCTGTGTGCTTTTAAAACCAGCATTTGTGCTTTGTAACTCAAGCTGCAGATTTAAGTAGTAGGGATCTAAAGGAAATTGACATTTTATTACCATATAAAAACAAAAACCATAGGCACAGCAGTCTGATAGAAGATACTAATTGGTCATCAAAGCATTATACTAACAAAGTATAAATTTTGTCTGAAACAAAATAGTTTAGAAATATATTCTGCTAAAGAACAGAAACACGGAGACAAATTTGCAATCATGAAATTAAGCCAAAGCAACCTTATCTTTACAAGAAAGAAGCTTAAACCTAATCAAAGATATTGGAGACTTAGTTAAAGGACCTCTCCAACTCTTTAATTCTTGAAACAAACTCACTGAATTGGAAAATATTCTACAGAAGTGAACAGTTACTTTATTTAAAAAGTGATATTGGAGATGTTGTTTGCAAATATTCTGTATCTAAAAGGCAAACATTATGCACCAATGTCCTAGCAAAGAAACCAGAATTCTTTATACAGAAATGTAGACAGCCAGAACTAACACTCTAATTAGCTATTACTGTAAAAAAACAATTGGTTTTAAAATAATTAAGTTAAGCAATTAGCTATTTGACAACAACTAAGCAACTTGTGAAATTTCGTTGAGGATTTCCCTTTAAAGTACTGTTAATAAGCAACTATAATGAGTTGCAAAGCTCTCAAAGAATTAATTAGTTTTCATTTGCTTACCGTTTTAAGGTTAAAAGGCTTTATATACTTCTAATGATATCTTGGTCTATTCAAAGCAGAATATCAACTCTTATTGACACAAACAGAACTCGAGTAATTCATAGAAAACTAGGAAAAGAATTAAGCAGAAGTCTCTAAGAAATTCCTTTGACAATTACAAGGAAAATGAGAACTGTCTTGCACATATATAACAGGCTGTAATCATTTAAGGCCACTAAAATATATCAAGCCAATGAAACGGTTACAGTGGCATATATCTTTTAAAACCAGCTATGCCCTGGAAAAAAACCCAAACCAAACGACCAAAATGACTTCTCTCCTTCAATACATCTACAGGAGAATATAAAAATCTAACTGAGAAAACAGCAACACTCTGCTCACATTTCTCAACTTCTGCAGGCCACATTCAGCAGCAGCACCCTCATCCTTGCTCAGCTTGTCTCTACAATCAGACATCAGAGCAGCATTGAGCAGCAGCCGCTTTTCACTTCAGCTGTTACAGTGACACCACTGACATTACATCATGAAGGAGACAAGTTTACATGTACTGCCAAGCACTGACATATAACTTTCACTTGTAATGATGCTAATGATACTGAATCACTCCTGTATAAAGCTATTATCTCCTGCAACGATCAGAGCACTTATTCTAAGTATTTGCAGCAAAACCCCAAACTATCCTCTGAAATAAAGACGAAATATAGAAGACTTAAGATTTGGACTATGATTTGCTTAAGCGAAGTAGTTCTTTACATGTATTCCTTTAAATGACTTCTCATATTTTTGAGACCACATGATTGCCTTGATTATCTATGATTACCTTGCCATCCTTGCTAACTAATAAAACTCAGTGAGGCTTTGTAAAGACAAATATGAACTGAAACCCTCTTAAACTTCTGTCACACTCCTAAGGTCCTCCTCACATTGGTACCTGTCGGCAGAATAAAAGAAGGGGTGCAAGGTGAAACCAGAGAGGTTCAGACTGGACTGAAGAACACCTTCACCCCAAGGACAGGCTGGCATTGGAAGACATTGCAAAAACAGACTGCGTGAAAGCCCTGAGTAGCTCGGTCAGATCTCAGAGCTAACATTTGCTTTGAGAAGAAAGTTGGACCAGGACATCCTGCAGTCCCTTCCAACCTCAATAAACCTGTGATCTTAAAAAGCCCTGATGATTTTTGGGAAAAAGGTAAGTAAATATCTCAAACACAGACTGCCCACTGAAGATGCACACAATAAAAAGACTCTCCAGAGCAACCATACTGTTTCATTATGTTCTGATCCTAATATTTTTATTTTATTGAAGGAATAAAAATAACTAATGTATTTTACTGATTTGGTTCGTTTTATGCTCTTCAAGAGAACTCCACATGATGAAAACACTGCAAGTCACGTACTGAAGTTATTACTATAAAACCATTTATCTCTTCTTTAGAGCAACAGTTCTAAAACTGATATGACTGCAACATCCTCTAGCGACAGCCAATACCTCAATCTTCTATGAGTATTCCAGTAAACACTAAACAAGCAAATGCTTGAGATCACCGCTTTTGAACATACTACTGTAGCTTAAAGAGTGTAAAATTTGAAACAAAATTATCTGGTGCTTAGCTTTGAAAAACAGCCCCTTCACCTCTGTCCATTTCTGTAGAACATCCCCTGCTGTTCTACTGAACAATTTATGGCAAAGCATGGCATAAGCATAAAAATGTACACATGAAGAGTCACAAACTGTAGACATTATTTAAAAAAAAAATAAAATCAGAGAAATTGAACTTTCTTTCCTTTTTTATGAATGATGATGCATAAACCAGAATTAGGAGCCTCTTTAGCTTTTTCTAACATAGCATGAATATTACATTTGACTTCCTTTCTAGCTTTACTTAATGGCTAGTGTAAGACAAAGAAATAATTGTGGTGAGCAAAGCTAACTAATGAATAAATTAAATATAGATCCATAGGAATATGGCAAACAAAAACTCTTCCTTTCAAACAGCTAAGCAGTGTGACTATCGCCACGTAAAACAAATTTACAGATCATCATCAGAACTGAAAAAAATTTTAAAAAAAGGCTCTGACCTTTTCATCATTGGTAGTTGACTCTGGATGAGGTAAAGGACTATCTTGATGAGTTGTCTCTACAACGGAAGGTTCTTCAATTTTATTTCTTATAATTGGTGTTGCAAGAGGAGACAGATCTAGGGGCATCTAAGAGCAATGGGGTAAACCAAAATTACTCAATCTCTAAAAAATTAAAATACTCAAGAAAACGTAAACAACTGAAGAGTAATACCAGTCTTATAACAGAGAGGTGCTGATGTTTGGAATATCTTGATGCATAAACATTACCAGTTGATACTGTTTTTCCAGCATCTGCATTAACACCAGTCTTTAGTAACACTTCATCTTTCAACACCAATATCAGACTAAATATTCCTGAGAATTGAAAATGCTCTCTATGTTTTCATTTCTCAAGAATCACAGGCAAATTATAGCTGAGGAAGGGCTGTGCTACACTTAAAAATTACAGTTAAAAGAAGGTATTATCCTTCTATAAATTATATCACATGCCACAAAGCACAAAGTCCTAACTGTTTTCCAAGTATTTCAAACCTACTGCAGTAAACCATTATTGAAGAAGCAAGTTTTATATTACTACACAGATAAAATCCACCAGGACATCTGAAATGCCCCAAAGTTACAAAAATACTGGAAGTAATACTATAGATTTGAAAGCCTATATTCCTATCCAGCCTGCTATCCAAATACTTTTGGAAGAATTTTCCCCCCAGAAGCTCATCTTCTGTTTACATTCCTTTTTCTTCAGTTTTTAGTCTTCCTGTGGAATATATTACTAGTAGGCAAGGAAGAGTGTTAAAAGTGGAATCTCTTTTCATACCACATCTGAATACGAAATACCATAGAAAAATATCGACCCCTGAAAAATTTGTTATTATGGTAAGTTTTCCCACCTCTTGCCATGATTACTTATGTACATTAATCAACCAGAGATGTGTTTCTTCTCACAACACAGAGGGCAGCTTGGAAATTAATATCAATTAAACAAATTCCTACAATATTTAAAATATTTTGCAATACCTATAACCTCCTCTCCAAGGCAGTGGTGTATTATACATAAAATACAGTATTAGTAAATCCAGAATTTCTATTACCATACGTAGTGTTTTATGAACAGTTAGCACACACATTTAAAAAATAGTTAAAAAAATTATGATGTGGTGTAGTTTCTATAACAAAGCAAGAGTGAGGCTTTGTTAGGAATGGATAATAATTTTCCTATTCATGAGTATTAAAGTAGTATTAAATATTAAAATAGTAATACTTCACCAAAACCAAAGAAAACTCAGATACTCATTCTGTAAAATGTGTATGCATAAGTATAAAACCACATTTTTTCATCTCTGCCTATGAAAGTCAACCAGGTAATCAACTAAAGGCAGAATTATTCAAAAGGGGCATTGAACTATTTTTTCCTGTTGCAGAAGTGTTTCAATGTTTGGGCCTCATACCAGTTATGACTGGGAAGTACTAAAATAAACAGAAGAAACCACACTTACATGTATGGGAAGTTCCTCATAAAAACATGAGGTTGCCAAAGAGACACAGTCCAAATTTTTCTTAACTATTGATTCAACATTGGTGTTTGAAAATCAATCAAAATAATCAGTCTTCACATACTATTCTTTTCACATGGGTTTCTTGCAAATGTTTTCCTTTCTGCAAAAACTCTTTTCGGAGTTATTTTTGCTTATTCAGGGCCTAATGAAATTTCAAAGTTAATTTTTAGCTGCAACAGATATAGACTAGATACTTAAAGAATTAAGATAAAGTCAATGCATCCCATTGTCCATGCTAACCGTGCAAAATTTATCAGGCAAACTAAGCTTCAGAAGATGAATCTTAGATTTGCATTCTCTCCATACAACATATATAAGCAGCTAGTAAATGTTTATTAGTATAGTTTAGAAGGCAATATATAAATCCAAATTGTGCTTTTTTTAATGCAATGTCTGACATGGAAAACATAAAAGCTCTGAGAAGAAAAAGTTTTTCAACATACTTTCTTAATGTCATCTTCAGAAGCCTTTTTAAACTCGTTTTCAAAAGGACTTGCTAATTCATTGAATAAGCCCACTTCTTCACAGTTCTTCAAGAATCGAGTTGGTGTTGGTGTCTGATCTGAAATTAAGTGTATAAAAGCCCCACAATTTTATTTTTAAAATACCATTTAGGAACGGTATTCTCCTAAATATTTTTCAGAATAAAAGCAACTAGAAAGCGACGATGTGGTTAAGAGCTCTCTCACGCCCTGCAAGCAGGCTCCTCGCTGCCTCGCAGGACGCCAGCCAGAAGGCGCACTCCACCTGCTGGAGACAAGCAACTCAAGTTTGCAGACCAGCAAGTCCCTCAGTTTTGGGAGGCTGTCAAAGCATTCCCGCTGCGTATCCAGAAACCAGAGAGAGCTATTCTCAAGTGCCCGGCCTAGCACAGCAGATCACTTGAGTGAGCAAGCTGGCTCCATTTTGCAAACAAAGATAAGGCCTACATGAAGGCTTTAATTGAAAAAGAAAAAAAAAAAAAAAAGAGCACGGCTCACGAACAATTTGCTGCTTCTCATAAGAACAGCAGTGATTACACTTTCAGTTGTAACTTCTAGAAAGAAGAAAAAAGCGATTTTTTTTTTTTTTACACAAGATCACATTGACTCCTATCATGTCTGTACAGTCAAGTGGGAATCCTAAGACTTCTAGTATCTGCGTAACTACTGCATGAAGCAGTTACAGAAAAATCTTTCTGCACTGTTCTATGTCAATTCCCCTTATTTCACTATTATTATCAAGTCAAAATTAACCACGTTTGCCACAAAGCTACTGGCATTTAAAATACTGTGAAGTTGTATTACGTGTACCTTACCAACGTAAGCTGGTGTTTAGGAGTAATAGTTCACACACTGAAATGTGGCTGCAAAAACCCAGACGTTGCCGTGGTTTCATTCTCAAACACCTGATTATTTGACAGGTCCCCTTTCTTAAAATTTAGAACACTAAATGTGATCCTCAGCAATTAAAATGTGTAACTGTTGACCAAAGTAACAATTTTTTTTCTGTCTGCTTGTCCTAAACTAGCCACTTAGATGGAAAAAAATATTCAGAACATGTCTGAAAGCCTTTGTGAAGTTCATTCAGGCTGTTTCACCACTGAAGAAAAGTCTGACTATAACTTTAGAATAATTAGCATGTGCTATCTTTGCTCAAGAACTTTAAAATTTATAACGCAATCAATCATCCATTGGTGATTACTTCTGATCCTGGACAAACAAAGGTAGTCACAACTGACCAAACACATACCATGAATTCCAAGGTGGAAATACAATAAAAGTATTTTGAATTTAAGCTAAAATTAAAACAAAAAAGTGTTTATCTTTCTTCTACTGTCCCATTTAGAGAATGTCATTCTTCTAGTGTCACCATAGTATGCAAGAAACACTACACATTTTAAAACTTAAGAGACAAGTAGTATCAATTAATAATCAAAACTTAAATACAGTTTAATCTAGTTACAGATTCTGTTAGGCATAGCCTTTGTTAGTATGTGTTCTTACTGAATGCTTATTAGATTATTGAATCAACTATTAAAGTATTGAGAACTGAAAAATATTTAATTATATATCAGATTCAAATATAAGTTACTTATGGAGAATAATATTGGCTTCAAATTCTGACAAAAATGAATTTCGTAAGAAAATATTGCCTAGGCACACATTGTGGACTAAAGTGAAGAAAACGTTTCATATTCTCTTAACGTAAGTCTATGCATCATGTACTGAAAATACATAAAACTTATGACCATTCCAGCAAGAAAAGTGAATAAACTAGTTATAAAAACATATACTAACCAGCCACAATGACACTATCATTACGAGCCGGACCAAATTTCAGTGTCATCTCATGTTTATGTTTATGGACAGCCAAATGATCCTCATTGGTAAAACGCTGCAGCAGAAAGGTTTGAGAAATAGTTGTAATTCTGAGTGTGAAAAAAGTAAATGCAACTCTACAGAAAGTAATTTTTCCGCACGTAAAACTGTCATTACTATGTTAACTGACAACCCTCTTAGGCACCTACATCTTGTTCCTTGGTCAATAGTACCAATCAGAAACATTACAAAACTCAAATGATGTTCATAGTAAGTAAATAGCAATGATATCAGGGAAATGGTAGTGGAAATACCTGCACTCATCAAAAGCCAGTATCAGAGTGCTGCAGATTTCATCAACCATTAGCAAACAGCCCTTTGCTATGCTAATGGATCCTGACAATGTTTAGTAATGGATTACCACTATTTGATTTCTGTATTGTTTGTATTATCACAATGGGAATTGATCTGTAATCACACAGCGACTTCGCTGTAGTTAATGGTGTAAAAATAAAGTATAGCTCCTGCCCCTGACCACTTACCATCTAAAACAAGAGGCAGATAGAATGGGAAACACTGGAACAATGTCAGATAACTGGAAAGCTGTGAATGAAATAAACTTCACAGCATTTTAAAAATCTCTCTAGTTTTCAGAAGTATGCCAGTTGTGTGCTTACTTTCCCCAAAGTTTGGGGTACACTCTATTAAAAAAAGTAGCAATCACACAAACTAGGTGCTATAAAATAGATATTCTTACTTTCACTAACTTGAAATTTACTACGCACCTGTAATTGTGGGTAAAGCTAGTTTCACTTGAGCTAACCTAAGAAAATGCTTCCCAAGGTGCAGGTTTCTTAAAATGAATATGTTTTACAAAAGATTCAAATTCTTATTTCTTTTTGTGAACATTTGAGTCCCAAATTACGTTTCTGATTATTCCTCAATAATTTAAGTCACTCCACATGTATCTTGTGACAGATAAACAGTCACCTTTCAGAAAACAATACAGAAAGCTTAGTTGACCTCACAGTACAGTCATCCACAATACTTCTGTGAGAAAGTACATATATATGTGGAGCTGAGAGGGAAATTAAAAATAGAAGATCACTAGAAACTGGGGTGATACAGGCCAGGAACTTTTTTTTGTTAGAACTCTGTTGCCAAGGGTTCCAAACACCCAGCTGCCCGTACCCCTTATGTCTTATCTGTAGATACAGCATAGAGCCCAGAGAAGAGGAGATGGAGGGGAGACCTTATTGCCCTCTACAACTACCTGAAGGGAGGCTGTAGAGAGGTAGAGGTTGGTCTATTCTCCGTAGATGAGGGGAAATTGATTTAAATTGCGCCAGAGGAGGTTCAGGTTAGATATTAGGAAAAACTTCTACACTTGGAACAGGCTGCCCAGGGAGGTGGTTGAGTCACCGTCCCCAGAGGTGTTCAAGAGGCAGGAGGATGTTGCGTTGGGGGGAATCGTTTAGTAGGTTGATAGGGCTGGGACAAAAGGCTGGACTCGATCTTCTAGGTCTCTTCCTGTTGATACGATTCAGTGATTCTAAAAGCCAGGAACTTTCGTGTTCTGTCACACTAAGAGACTTCAGTACAACTTCCTGCCCCCACGGCATGATGGACAGGGTCCTTCAGAGGGACTAGGACCTCCAGATCCTGACTTCCTCCCTCTATTCTATAGCATGAGCTGCCATCTGGAGAAGCCTTGCCCATTTTCAAAGACAGGAACTTCTCTCTTCACTGGAATCAAGGATTGCTGTAGCCCCACGATGCACCTTCTATGAGATTTAGGTGTCAAAATACTTCTGACAGAGCTTACATTAAAAACAAAATTCAAATAGGGTGGGGACAAACATGCTGCTCAGGAGAAAGTACTCCTGTTATTTTTGATGTCTGGGAACACATCAGACATAATAAAAAAATCTTAGTTCCTTCCTGCTTTAAAGACCAAAGGATCTGTTAATGTAAGATTAATGGTGTCATTCATCATAAAAACTATGCTTTCAGAACAAAAATTAAACTATTTTGAACTCAAAATCCAAATGAACCCAAACGCACCAATATAATGAAAAAAATAAAGCTTGTTTAAGAAATCAATTCTGTATAAAGGCAGCTGAGCTAATATGATGAAAAAATTCAGCTTAAGAAATTAATTCTACATACAGAACGCAGGGATGTCCATCTCATGCAGCAGATGATGCAAATTCATTTATTTTCAGGTTACTAAATTAAAGTGTTCAGAGAGCTTCCTTTTAAGCAACCATCTGCTAAAACAGTATTTTTCCTTTTCTGCTCACATTTAGCTCTCTATCTACTAATGCTATTTAAGAGAATACATTAAAACTACAATAGGAATTAAAATACATTTTGTGGCATGGATACTGCTAGCATCTTCCTATACACAAAAATATTCATAAATAAAAATCATGCCATTAAATACTTGTAGTTATGAAGATGAGTGACAAGCAAGCATTGTAACGAGCTCCTCACTAACACTGAAATATCAGGTTACCCGATACAAGTTAGCATGTTTTTGAGTTTACTTTTTTTTTTATGAGAGCCAATGCAAGCAGGACAAAAAGTGAAATTATTTTCAGCTCAGAAAGGGTAATTCAAGTACTTTTTTTCTTCTATGGATAGCCTAAATAAGCACATAAATGCCTGAAATCCTTGCTGTTACATGCTTTTCAGCACAACACAGATACTTTCCAACAATTATCATAAATCTCCTTTTCCTCAATCCCTCAATACACATTTCACTGTTTGAATTTTATTTGATCAATGTTAGTATCTTCAAGTCAGACCGTTACCTGGCCACACCCAGGGGCAGTGCATAAAAAGGGTTTGTCATCACTCATATTCCACAGGTCGTTGTGCTACCTGTATTAAAATGAGAATGGAACAAATTTTACAAATAATGCAACAAATTAACGATACATCAACATCCACAGGATATTTTAAGATTCCATGGGTAAGAGCTTTTGCCTTCCAGCTACACTAAGAACCTAAATACTCAGGATTCAAGTAGACTCTGGATTGCAAGCTCTATCAGGAAGTTACACAAAACGCATTAGGGCCAGCAGGTTTTGGACATACACCTCAATCTGAAAGGCAAGTATTCCTCAGAAACACTTTTTGCAAAAAGTATCTGAAAACACAGGAAGACACTTTGTTGCTGTAATAAAAATACAATGTAATAATGATCCAATTCCCACAATTAAAAAATAATAAAGCAGCAGATAATACCAACTAGTCAAGTACCAACAGATGAGAAAAAGCAGTTGATTCCTTAATCTTGTCACAATCTTTAAAGACAATTTTGCAGATAGCCCTCTAAGTTACAAATTTAACTTAAAAAAAAAGTATTTTAGTAATGTTTCAGCTATATACCACTAAGTTACCAAGCTAAAAATATTTGAGAGTATAGATATTAGTTCTATTTTGTGCTATTTTATACACTCACCACACATTCTCATACACATACCTGCCAGAGTTCACATATAAACCTGTTTCATAGGGCAAACTATCATATCCTCCTTTTCATTGCAATGAACTGTAAGTGAAAAAAGATATTAATTACTATGCATGTTAAATGTGGAACAACACATGATTTTGTGAAGATAAATGATATAATGTCCACTATTTACCCATGAAACACAATGTTTTTTCAAATAAATGGTTTATTTCAATACATTCTCTAATAAGCTATGCCTTCTCTCGGGTAGACAGGGGTGCTTCTACTCTTTCACCCTGCAAGCACAGAACAAGCATTGCAAGGCAGCATCACTCCCCTGCAGGGAGAAAAGGAGGGACACAGACAGGACTGAGCCAACCTGTGCTGGTCAATGCATAAAACTAATGTGTGAATGCTGGGACATCAATCACAAAAAAGTAATAAAGTTCTGGTACAATGAACACATTAAATCAAGATAGTGTTGTCATATCACTAAACCCAACAGCAATGAGTAACCTCAACACTAAAGTTCTCACATTTTAAGGCAAGTAAAAGAGCAGAGGGGAAAGGATGAACGTACCAAATTAGCTAATTAGCTAGAAGATGACAAGCACTATCAACCCATCTGTGGCTTTACCCTGGAGGAAACACATTCATCTTTAAATAGGAGTATTGGTGTGGAGAACTAACAATGTTAGTTCTGAGCACTGCTTAGGTTGATGAAGCAAATAAAGATGAATAAAGATGTCTTTATGATTAAAGATCATAAGCAGAATAAATCCATCTCTCACCCAGCAGGCTCATCATGAAAAGTTGCAAGGTTTCTCAAATTGTCTAACCATCCTAAGAATGTGTACCTCTGGCACATCATTCAGCACTAGACACAAGACAGATCAAGCAAGCGTAAGCAAATAAATTCAGACTTAATACCCCCAGAGATCCCTCTGAACATGTAGGGAACATGTTACCTGATTCTTTTGCCTGTGCCTGGACAGCAAAAATAAAAAAGACTGTACAGACTTTCTGGATATTACTTCCCAAAGGAGGAGATCCTTGTGTCCTTGGGTCATGAGAGAGCAAAGCAGCAAAACATGGAACGGAGGAGATTCCAAGGTGTCACTTCTAAACATATACATTCTACAGAACAAGGATACTGAGTGGAGATCCCAAGGCAAGGAGAGATGAATGGCTGCCAGAAACTTTGGAGTCTTTGCCACTGACAACTCGGGGAAATATTTACATCCCAAAGAACGAATGCCATAGTAAATCAGGGATGGAGATTGTCCTGCTGTTCTTTGCAAAGAGTTCATAACTCGCCTCAAGCTTCTGAAGGGACTAAATATTTCTTGAGCTGTTCAAACTATGAACTTGGTACTGTCACTAATAAAGAGTATTGACAAGGTTATGGGCAAGTCTAAATGCTCATGACTAAGGCTTCAGGGTAAAAAAATACATCCCTTACCAATGATTACATCCTTGTATTATCTGGAACTTCAACAGATACTTAAAAGCTATCCCATGACCTTATTACACTTGTTCAGCTATGCAACAGTCAAGATTTTTTTAAATGCAGGTTCAAAACTAACACAGTCAGTCTCCTTTAGATCTCAAAATAAATTTGCTTTGTTATACCTTGCACATGGAGCAAAGTATGCGGATTTTGATTAACAGAAGTGCATGTAGAGTATTTTTTCCATTCTGTTACTATAGCATTTTGTCTGTCTTTGACAAGTGCATAGTATCATCCTAAGCTGTAAAGATCAATTTTTCAAGTCTGTTCATTTTAAAGGAATGTTACCGAAAGACGTATTTGCATAAGAACTCATTATTTGGTTCCATGTTTTAGTTTGTGAAGCCTGGGAGTTTTGAATGGCTGATTTATAAACCAAAAATCAGTCCCTGTGAACTAGAAAAAACGCTTTGTCCTCCTGGCAAACTTACTGGAAAAAAGCTGGAGATAAACTCATTTTCTGATCTTTGTAATACTATTTGACTGCAGGCCACAAGGAATTTTGTGAGGTAATGCTTGTAAAGGGAATCCAGTTAACATCTGAGGAAAAAAAAAAAAGTATCTTGAGGCACTGAAATTTTTGCACTTAAAAGAGAAAAGAAGTTGACTCATGCATTCCAGCAACACCTTGGACACTATAAATCTAAATGAAAACTGGTTCTGACAAGATGGGAAAACAAAGGGCTCACATTTATTTGTGCAGCCAAATAGGTAAGGATTGTATTTACCTATTACAAAAACAAATGCAAAGCTTGCACCTAGAACAAAGTAACTCCACACAACAGTGCAGGCTGAGGGTCGTCAGGCAGCTCTGAAGCAGAACCTGTAACTCCTGATGGACAACAAACTCAGCATGATTCAGCATCAGGTCACTTGCAGCACTGAAAGTAAGAGCCTACTGGGCTGAATTAGCAAGAGCATAGCCTTTATCTGGCACCCACGAGGCTACAGCTGGACTCTGTCGTGTTTTGAGCCCCTCAGGACAGATGACAAACTAGAGAGGAGCGAGCAGGGGTCCCACCAAAATATTTAGGAGGCAAACTACTACATACAAGATAAATATCAGGAAGAAAAGTTTACTCAGAATGGAGGAAGGCTAAGGAAGGATCTACCCGCTGTCTTACACTACCTAATCCAATGTCACAGAGAAGACAGATTCAGACTCTAGGTACCATACAACAAAAGGACAAGATGGATTAAATCAAATGGATTGAAGCTAGAGATGGATCGGTTTAGACTGGACATTAGGAAGAAGTTCTTCACCATGAGGGTGGTGAGACACTGGAACAGGTTGCCCAGAGAGGTGGTGGAAGCCCCATCCCCAGAAGTTTTTAAGACCAGGCTGGATGGGGCTCTGAGCAGCTTGATCTAGCGGGGGATGTCCCTGCCCATGGTGGGGGGGTTGGAACTAGATGATCTTTAAGGTCCCTTCCAACCCTGACAATTCTATAATTCTGTGATTCTATGAGATGCAATATTCACAAGCCACACAAAGAAAGTTAAGAGCAAGTATAAGGAGAAAAGTAAAAAAACCACCCCCAAAAACAACCAACCAACCAACCAACAAAAAAAATAAAAATCACACAATGAGGGCAACTGAACACCGGAACAGACTGCCCATGGGGGCTGTGGATTCTCCATCCTTGGAGATATTCAGAACTTGTGTGGATGAAACTCTCAGCAATCCTAGAGAACTCTGAAGCCTGAAGTACATTGTAAAGATGCCATAGCTAGAAACAGCATGAACAACATGCATGAACAACATGCAAAAGACATGAACAACAGCAAAAGACAATCCAAACTTCTGTAATGTTCCAACACCTTTAGAAGACTTAGCATGGTTAACTTTACAGCCCAACAACTAAAACTGTTGCTGCTAGGGACAACAAAAAAACAAACCCCATCCTTTGTCTCCTCTTTTCCTTCTGGATTGCTTGTTACATGACAGGGATAACAAAACAGAGAGAAGGCAAATTTTCAAAGAAGTTAGTGATTGCCACTCTGATGTCAAAAGGCTACAGAAGACTGACCACTCTAAGAGAGAATATCACAGTAAGAAAGAAGAATTTAGAAAATACTCTTCCCCCAACACCAAAATAGCAACTTAAACATCACACTAACAAATATCTTGCTCACCCAGCCAAAAGAGCAATGAAATATGCAAGCTGCTAACCCAATCACTGGAGATGAATTCTAGCCACTTTGGATTGTTACTCAGGCAACAGCAAACACCTTGTCCCATCTAAAAAAAAGACAGTTCCTGAAGCAATCCAATGTGAATGTAAAACTCAGCCTTAACTTATCTCGTCAGATAAACTGAACAATTCAGTGAAACGTTTCTTTCTACAGCCCACTGAACTGTAACTTTCTTCTATAAGCCTTCCAAACCTAAATTCCTCTCAGTAGCATAAAGAAACCCATACAGAGAATTATTTTGAGTCACGCTGAGAAACAGAATCAGAGCTGAACATGGGAAACCCATGAAACAATCTCAGCAGTATGTTTAAACTTCAGCACTTAAATCAGGAAGTAATCTCACTGTTTTGGTGTTTGCTCCGTACTTCCAACACAAAGATAAAATATTTCACATCACACCTATTAAAAATGTCATAAGCCCTTTATCACTCTTGAAAAGTAAACAGTAGAGTAACATATATAAATAAGTATCTATACATGTTTAGCATATATATAATACAGAGAAACAAAAACAGGTTTGCAAGCAATTTACTATTATTTAGGACAGTGTGCTTATTTAAAAAATAAAGATGTTTATATAAAATGCCACACTAACATTTATCTAGATGTGCCACAAAATTAGCTTCAACAATCATTTTTGTATTTTTGTAAAACTTTAATTAAACATTTCAGGTACACTTTTTGGAAACTGTTACTACATACGCAGAGATCTGCTTGTAAAATACCTTCCTGCAGACAATTTGTAAGAGTACAATCCTACACTGACTTAAGCAATGTTTCGTTGGCTTATTTTACTGGTAAAAGTTCTTCTGCTTTTCTTCTAATTCCCCACATAGAGGAGCATGGAAAATACACCTGACACCTCATTCAATTTTTTTTTCTATTAAACATTTAATTAGCTGTATAAAATGTATGCATATTGATAAGCGTTGCAAAAACCTCTCCAAATTTGCTGAGAAAAATCATTCTTCACACATATCCAGTAAAGACTCATCAGACTTGTAGCCTCTGTATAAAGCATTCTGTGTGCCAAAAGCCTGCTCACAGACTGTGCAGTCTTACCCTGTAATTACTTGTTGTAAGCACTGCAGTGATACAGAGACTGCCCTCCTGCAACGTCAGGGCTGACACAAACAGCATGGAAGAAGAAAACAGCCCGAGCTGAACGCAGAAAAGACAGGCTATAAACACACAAAAAAATCCCCACAAAACCCACCCCTAAACATCAAAACTTTTCAATGTCAGCATTCTTCTACTGGCCAGCAAGCAAGAAGAGATGCACGTTCTCACAAGTGTGTCAGCCCCCTAAACTGGAGAGTCCATAGAGGACAACCTGACTGTCAGCTACAGCAGGAGCTGATTTATCTGCCACTGCTCACATGCAAAGCAAACCCAAGTTTTGCAGCTAGACTGACCATTCATGTGTAGCTCCAACTCAGGAAACATATGTACATTCTGGATTGGGGAAAAAAACAAAAAAAACCCAAGAAAGTTGGAGAAAAACTGTATTAGGTCCATCAGCATCAAGCCTCCCCTGGATCTATAAAGTACAAACTGCTTAAGCTACAGTATCAGTGATGTACTTCCTAAGGATGTTTGCATTTCCTCAAGACTGATCGTGTCTACTCAACATTTCCTTTTATTCTTAAATTTGATCCAGGATTATGCCCCTTTTCACTGCAAGACACAAACCCTTACTGTATACAGAATTATTAACTCTTAGTAAGTTTTTCCTGTAGTTCTCATCAGAATGTGCAATTCTTTTAGGTAGTGTAAGACTTTTAAGATTTCACTTTAAAGCTTCATTTTGTAATAGGAACTTGAAGCATAAAATGGTCAAGGTCTAAAATTGTCAAAGTCTTTCTACTTGAGGTACATACTTTTTCAAAGTGAAGTGGACTGAAGATACCTACAACAATCTTGATGGTTACCTGAAGAGCTGAATTTACTGCTTGGCCTAGTTCCATACAAAAATTTTAACAGACACGCTTCTTTACACAGAAGAAAAAAAAATCCAGCTATTTTTGTTTTCCAAATTTAAACACTTCAAAAATTGAAAACCATAGCTTTCTCATGCAACAAAACAAATCAGCACAAACCAAAATGAACAGGACACCTTTTATACTTTCAATACTTGCACACAGCATAAATTTTAACCTCCCACATTTGAGCCTAACTTTATTTCACTATTTTCTATAGAGGAAGACTTTTAAGTTTTGCTTTCAGTAAAAATCAGTAGTTAGTATGTAGAATACATCACTTAATAAGAAGCAACGTAAGTAAATAAACCCAAAATTTGTATTTTAAAGGAAAAAAATCATTGCACCACTTACCTGGAGGGACCGGAACAGCTATTTTTTCAGTTTCCTATAAGGCAAAACATGAAAGGTGAAGCAAAAGTGGTGTAATTAATATTTGATCACTATGGCACACTTTCAAAAGTGTTCTGACTAACTGTACGTTTGTAATGCTGTGGAATTCGACATTTCTAAAAAAGAAAACTGAATGGTGAATAGAATGGAGAAAAAACTTGAAAAATAAAAAGAAGGTGGGATCACCAAAAGTAGCTCAGTACATTCTGCAAGAAAACTATAAGCCGTGGTCCAGAATATTTAAAGGTTGTAAATCTCAAAAGTTGGCAAGCAAGGAAATGGGAGCTCCTTCTTCACACTTTACTGCTTAACAGAATGGCTGTGCTAGTTCCTAGAACACACACGATCTGAGTGTTCTGGGGAAGAATAAGGAAGAATGTAATGCCTATAGCATAATGCTCAGACTTTGTCTTGAAGAGAGTAAAATGTTGGGCATTTTTACTGATGTTATGGGTTAACTGTTTGTAAGTGATGTCTGGAGTTAATTCCATACCTTCAGTGGTTTGTCTATATAGGGGAAAGCATTTGGACAAGAAGAAAAGATGCAAGAAGTGAGGACAACTGACTTAACAAGTTCAACTAAGAACAGAAAGCCAGTTGGACAGGTAGCCACAACTCGTACAGAAATAAAGCAATTCAGTTACTTCAGCTTTGCTGGAGGGGCAGGTTTTTCCTCATGAAAGTACACTTCTGGTAAATGCAGAGCACTAATGGAACAAAGAAAGGTCCTCACACCAAACACTTCCTGTTGGCTGAATATAGCAGCTCCAAAAGAACCCCCCAGCCTAAGTGTTTTTCAAAGGTGCCTTGATCTTTCTTTGACTTACTGGCAATTCATGCTGTGTGAATACAGTTCTTGTAGATAAGTAAAAGGCTGATGAAGCTCAGAGAAGACATATACAGGGGTTAGTATTCCACTGATCTTTTCACAATTTCCTTAGAGAAGTATTAGGTCTTACGTTCCCCAGCTCATTTATCTAAGTTTGAACATCTTAATATTGTCCATCAACCTAACAAACATTAGAAATCCAATCTCCTTTTTGCTACATTACTTTCAAAAAACTAAAAAACACACCCACAAAGCTACTTCATTTTTACACTTTTTTCAGATTGCATCCCTGAAGTATAAAATTGAATAAAACAAGATTTTTATAAGGAAATCTTCAAATCTATTATAAATACAGGGCTCCCACTCCTCATTAAAACTGAATGATCTTTTTCTTTTCTGTAAGCAATAATACAAATGACTGCTGGCATTTATCTAGAAAAGGAAACATCCTGTATTGCTCCTATTTGACCCGAAGCTAAAAGAAAGCTTCTTAGGTTGAACTGAAACTGACACAGGACAAATCTGGAAACAGTACAGAATAAACTTGAAAAACATATTTATTGCATACTTATTAAATGTTGACTCATCTTGCTATCACTAACTATATCCAATGCCTCCTCAGAATGCACATTATCCATTTGAAACAAATGTAGTTAGGTTATGCAGGAGGACAATGAGAACTTGAAATCTAGTCACTATTCCAAAAAAGTTAGTAATATTGAATCATATTTGCTCCTTTTAAACAGTTAATGCATTATTTTTATGCAGAAATCCAAGATTATTTTAAGAAAATATACATAAAAAGTTGTTAGAATTAACACAAACTTTTAAAGTTAGTAAAGCTTTTTGGAGCTAGAAGTGTGCATTTGTAATTTAAACTAATGAATAGTGGAAGGGAAAAAAGAACAGCTGAGGACAGAAAAGGAATTTTAGGCACTAGACACAATTAATTAAACAAGATCGAAAAGAACACCATATTTCATGTTGCTCAACAATTGTCAAAAAACAGAAGAAGCATGAAAAATAAAATTATTTATAGAAGTATGCATGTTTAAATTTAAGACCTGAAAGCCCCTTAAGTTAAACATTGCACAGTCTAGAAATTTCTAGAAAAAGAGAGCAAACATTTTCATATTTCTAGATTTCAAATCAGGATAGAAATATCAGCTGCACCATGAAGATAAAAGACTGAAATAGTTGATTAACTATTAGCATGCAACATCCATATTAAAACACAAACTCAGAATTAATTTTTTTAAAAGCTGCTTCACTCAATGAATACATTAAGTTTTTTTATTATTTCACATTTTTTTGATACATTATACAACAAGCAGTCTCTGACAAGTTATTATTTTGTTTATTAATATGACAACTTTCTGGTTTTGATTCTGGAATGCAGAATTATAAACACTATGAGAAGTCAAGCCAAATGTGACTATAGTTTGTCCCTCTGAAATTGTCTGAATGCCCATTAATAGACAGTAACACGCTTTAGCAGAAGGCTGAGGAAACTGCATCCAAAACTCTAGGAAAAATAGGACCACGAGGAAGGGTCCTCCTCATCCCATCAGGTAGTGCTGAATAGACATCTAACAGATCTCGCAGTGTTATGACCTTAACTTCAGAAACATCTGGTTTTATTAACCCTATCTAGCTTTACACTCAGCAAGAGCTTGGGATACAACATTCACTGCCATGAGTAGAGTATGACAAGAAGAAAACAAAAATACTACTTTAAAACGTAGAAAAGAAGGTGCACTTTGGCTGCATTCAGGGTCACTATTTGGAAAGTAGAGGATGATTCAGAATTTCCAGCTTTATCAGAATTTCTCATTCTAGTGCAAGGAACCAGGTGACAGTATCACTATTTGAAGATAAGCAACTCTGGGATACAGCAACATAGTGAAAAGCAAGTGAGTGACATATGGCATGGATGGGACAGGGAAACATACTCCTAGATCCCACTCCAAGAATAGGGATGCAAAGAGATTGCAGAATGAATAAAACTGCAGAAGCAACATGGCAGCACACCTATCCCCTAACTTCAAACATCAAGTTGCACTGTTGCATAAAACATCTGTGCCTAAACCATCCTGCAACCATCACTGCTTGAGGGTCCGTGTTACGCTTTTTCAAGTGAAGGTTTCAGAGGCCTCTTATTAAGGCAACTCGAGAGGCATAATGCAGATAACAGGCAAAGTCAATGGGGCAACTGGTGCAGAAGGGCCACGGCCAAACCCCAGGCAGGCCAGCACCTCCCTCTGCTGCAGAAAAGCTGCTCTCACCCTCCTCCCCAACAACCCCCTCGGACCCCTCTTGACACCCTCCACACCAGCACTGGCTACGGACCGAGATCTCTCTTCGGAGCAGAAGATGGATGCAGGGAGAGGCCTCCTTGAGGCTGAGCTGAGGCGGAAAGGCCAGGCCTGGCTGTCCCCTCCCTGCCGCCCTCCCCGTTGCCTTTCACTCCCCGTCCCCGGGACGGGCCCGGGGCAGGTGCGGGCCGTGCCGCCGCCGAGCAGCCCGCTACCGAGCGCTGCGCTCCCCCTTCCCCTCCATCGCCTCCCCGCCCCACTCCCTCCCTCGGAGGGGCCCGCCAGGACCCCTACCTCCGGGCGGGTAACGGTCCTCCGCGGCGCCGGCCGGGCCACCCCACCCCACCCCGGCTCTAGGGGCGGCGGGAGCTGCAGGCCGCGGTGGGGGAGGGGGCTGCCGTGGAGAGGAGCGGCGGCGCCATGTTACTGCCTCCCGGGTATCCCCCGCCTACTGCCGAGCGGGGCCGCTCCCCGCCCTCGGTGCGCTCAGCGCGCCCGCCCGGGCGCCGCCGCAGCGCGGAGGGAGGAGCCGGCGCCGCCGGGCCGGGCCGCGCCGCGCTCCTGTTGACAAACTCACCCCGGGAGCGCGGGCCGGACCGCACATTAAAGGCCGGGTCCCCCACAGGCTTCCGTCACTTCTCGCGATAGCTCGGCCGACATCTCCGCGGGCAGCGGCACGGCGCGGGTCACGTGGCGGGGAAGGGCGGGACGGAGAGGCGGGGCGAGCCGCTGACTGGACGACATCGGCGGGGCGGGGGGGGACGGTTCGGCCGGAAGCGGCGGGTGCCTGGGTGTGGCCGAGGGCGGTCGCGACGCGGCCGTAGCTAAGGAGGAGCTGCTGAGTCCGGCCGCGGATGGGGGACTGGCTCGCTGCCTCCCGTGTGACCGACGTGTGGTGCCGGCAGCAGCTCACCTCGGGTTCTGCTCCCTGCTGCTCGAGCCGCACGTCTGCCACCCGGCACGGAGAGCAGGAATAGCCCCCCTGTCCCTGGCAGGGGCCCCGAGCAGATGTGGCTGCCTGCAGACTTCACTGGCCACATCTGGGCAACACATCCGCCACAAGCACCGAGCCAGCACGCTGGGCACGGCTCCTGCTGAGGGCGGGTTCGTGCAGCCGAGTCCGATGCTGGGGGTTCTGCAGGTGGGCTGGCAGCTGCTGCTCGGGAAGGCAGCAACAAGCAGGTTGAGGCTAAACCACTGCAAGCCTTGGCTCAGGGACAGTGCTTGGTGCGCTTATCACATCTAACTTTGGGAATTTATAAATATGTCAAGGGGGAGTGTCAGGAGGACGGAGCCAGGCTCTTTTCAGTGATGTCCAATGACAGGACAAGGGGCAGTGGGTACAAGCTGGAGCACAGGAGGTTCCACAAAAATATCAGAAAAAACCTTTTTCACTGTGAGGGTGACAGAGCACTGTAACAGGCTGTCCAGGGAGGGTGTGGAGTCTCCTTCTCTGCAGACATTCAAAACCTGCCTGGATGCGTTCCTGTGTGACCTACTGTAGGTGATCCTGCTCTCGCAGGGGGGCTGGACTAGATGATCTTTTGAGGTTCCTTCCAACCCCTAACCTTCTGTGATTCTGTGAATAACCAGCCCTCCAAAACGGTGTACTGGCTATAGTCCTTCGGTTTCTCCATCTCCCTATGCACCACAGCGCTCATGGCAAGTGCTAGGTGTGCCTGCAGCCCTGGCTTTGCTAAACATGCACCTTATTTAATATTGTAGCAAAACTACCGCACTATTGTACAATGATGGTAAGCACCCAAATTTTACACAGAAGGAAGGAGAAAGCAATTTGAATGAATTAAAAAGTACCATATGGCAATACAGTTAAGCTAGTATGTGCTCTGGATAACAGATAAAGTTTTAATTCTGTGCCTATGTACCATTTGGAACTGTCTTGTTCTGAATGTGAGACTGATCTGAGAGCATGAGACTACGAATAAAAAAAAAAGCTCTAAAAAAGTAGTATTAGTTTCAGTAAATTACATTTTGTCTAAGTTTCCCTGAACTTCCAGAAGATGACATAGTATGTTTCATTTTTTGCAGATTGTTTGGGTTGGCACTGTACAGCAGTTTTGTAAAGTTCTTTGAGATAAGGTGGCATAAAAAACACTGCATGAAAGCACACTATTTACTTAAAGGAGGAACTATTCTTTAAACGTGTTGCAAAGGGCTCAAATATGAATGCAAAAAGAAAAAATCCTGACATCGTATTTCCTTCTTCACAGAGCAACTGTTTTTCAGTGATTTCGCTTGACTGCCAGCATCAGTCTTGAACAAAAAACTGAACTGCAAGTTACTCGCCTTTCTTGAGCCTGAAATTGGTGCAAAAAGCATAGAGAGGGAAAGCAGGAAGAAAAAAAAAAAAGCAGCAGGATGGAAAGGATGACTCACTTTTACCTGCAGCATTAACTTACAATTAGTAACATAAACATGTCCTTTATTACCCATTAGAAGAACACTGCTGTGCGCATCACTTTCAAGAGGTGGAATGATGCCTGATCTACTGGGAGAGGAGGCAGAACAGTTATTCAGAGGCAATGAAGATCTCTGCTTCATCTGGCTTCATCTTCAACAATGGAACATTAACACCATCTTTGGATCTGGAGAACCTAAACTAGAAATTTCCACAAGCTGATGAGTTCAGCACGGTCCATGTCACAAGAACTGTGAAAAAGATTTCAGAAAAGTAAGTTACAGTACCACCACATGGAACTTTATATCTCGTTTCTCTGAAGCATGAAAAAGATTTCTTGATAGAAAATTTTATGCAGAAGGTCAACAGTCCTTTATCTGTGGCTGCCCAATCACTGCAAAGAAGGTGGAAGCTAAAACACACTTAATCTTTTGCGCACTTATAGTTGTCTCTTTTGGGAGCATTTTAGGAAAACTGACAGTATTCTCTTTATAAGACCACTCAAACTGACCAAGTCATTAAAGTGCACAAGTAACCACTGAAATTAAACTGTTTTTTGAAAACGGGGAAAATAGAGGGAATCAATGAGCCCTATGATCCTTCAGTTATGAAAATCTGCCCACCACTCACTGACTCTAAGCTCCTTATTGTCTATACAGAGGATAATCCTCTGCATGAAGGCTTGCTGCCACGTTTTGAAAGTCCTTGATTAGTCTTTATCCATAACACCAAGATCCGATTCTTTCAAGACTGGCATAACCAAGTGGCAATTTCACCTTGGCTTGGCCTAGGTTCACCAGTCTAAGAGTGAGTTAAAAAGGTAACAAGCTTGTGGAGATGCTATTACTAAAACAGACTTCAGCTCACATGAGATGTCTGCTGCCTCTGACAAGGCTGATGATGGGGAATAGCGTACATGTTGACAGGGTGAACCATGTGGGAAAAGATGGAATGTAAATCCAGAAATCATTATTCAAATATGATTCAAGTAATACATGGTTACTCAGGTGGCTTTCTTACTGACATTACAGAACAACAGCTTAGACAGATCTTCTTTCTACACCAAACACACAATTATAGCTCAGCAGAACCATTTTCTGTGCAGACATATTGACAAGTACAATTAGGTGGTGGAAGCAGACGTGACCAAGACAAGTGTGACGATTGTTCGCCCAAATCCCAATGACACTGAAATCTGAAGTTAAACTAGCCCACAAAATTAGGAAATATGGATTGCCACCTCAGATGCCTGCAGAGATCTCTGCAGTAAAGAAGTTCATCACCAGGACAGCATTTAGCCTAAAACTCTAGTAATCATTATCTACCTTTCATCCAGGGCAAGTGCATGTATGTCAGCTCTGTAACAGAACAGCTTATGAGAATGGATAATATAAATTCGCAAAATAAACACTGCATGAGCACAGACCACAAAGAAGATAGCTGCAATGTTCTTGACCTCCTCCCTCTCTGCCACCCACAAAAAAAATAAATCCACTTCCAGACCAATATTGGGCAATACTGAGCTAGTGCTGAGTATTTCAGTATTTTGCATGTTTTACACTCCTAAACCTCACAGACCTAAAAGGATGCTCTCAATACTTACACAGTAAATCTTTTTGAGAAGATTACTATTTTCTCCTAAGAACATATAGGGAAAGTAATTTCTTGTACTGGGTCCAAGATAGGCTACATGAATCATAGAATCATTTTGGTTGGAAAAGACCCTTAAGGCTACCAAGTCCAACCATTAACCTAGCACTGCCAGGTCCACCACTACACAGTGTCTCTGAACAGCAATTTTCTATTTGAATTCAGATGGAAACTAAGGTCTTGCCTGCAGTTTGCACTGATCTGCACTAATAATTTCTCCATTTCCTTAGGGATAGACAGCTTACAGTAAAAAGTTTTCTAGCCTCAATTCAGTAACTATCCATTTAACAGCAAGATGACAGAGCACGTAGCAATCTTGCTCACTTCCTTCTGAAGTTCAGCTGTTATTTGTCAAATGATCAGATCTATTAATATTCCAAATAAAGTCGGAGATGCTATTGCCCCACTCACCAGATTAGTATATAGTAGCACATAGTATGTTGCTGTAAGGGTAGACACCAGCATAAATGCATTTAGAATGTTAAAAGACAGATGTCACGAGAAGCAAAGCTTGATATTACAGGTATTTTGTTAATAAAAATGCTTTGATCCTACTGCTCCTAAAAGGATTTGAGAAAACACAAGGCCAACTTTACAAAGTTAGGAAGCTCAAAGTTCTCCCTTTTAATTAGGTGATTCCAAGACTGCACTAACCAAGTAGGAGTGTCATATCAACGTGCCACAATCAAATGCCTTCGACCAAGCTAAAGCAGTTGCCAGTTTAGTTCAACTGGGACACTGGTCAGAACAAGCGGACAATTTTTACCACGGTGATGAAAATTTATAGTGTAATTGAAAACTGTTGCAAGGAAAACTTTCTGATCACCACTTATGGATCTGTGTTTAGCTCCTTCTATCAAGTGCCAGAATACCTTATGTGCCAGCTAGCCTGGGAAAAAAAAATGAAAAAAATTGTGCACAGAAACAGCTCTGGGTAAGTCTGGAACACTAGCGGAGAGCAAGGCCAGCAGTTACACCCTTTCACATTTCATTCATGTAACCCTTCATCTTTCAAAGATATGGCACATTAATTAAATGAACATGCAACATGCTCACTGTCAAGGGTTAGGGACACCCATGTATTAATGTTAGACCTGAAGTCATTGTTTGAAGTGTCCTATGTGGCATGTCTTTAGCAGGAGAAATCCAAGGTGACTCAATGACAAGATGCTGTCTTCCAAATATCCTAGTGAGAAAGATAATAAACGCAGGCAACAGGTTGACAGTTAAAGTTGTTATCTTTAATGAAATGACTTTGGAAATAGCATCAATTTCCATGATACCAACATTTTGGGAGTCCCATAAAATGCAGAGTTACATTCCGATGCCAATATTACAGGCAGATCTCCTTTCACATGGCAAATAAGATCAAGAATGCAACCATCAGACAGAAGAGACCCATAGCTTCAGACAGGGCAAATCCCAGGATAGCGTATGAGAACAGCTGCTGCTTCAGAGAAGGATTTCTAAAAGAGAGCGAAGGCGTAAGACCTTTTTATCTTCACAGTTAAGATGTTTTTCATACAGTTTAATGCATCTGACAGATTGAGAAACTCTTACTTCTCTGCCACAGATTCCCTAACAGGAAAACCCAACAAATGCAAGCAGAAGTAATTTTTAGTTAACATTTCACTTAAGACAAATGAGTTGGCAATTAAAACTAGATTCAGGTTATGCAGATTGTATATGACTTTCCCAAATGAGCACAGTTTTTGTGACTACATCATATATGCTTTTGAACTTGACTTCTCTACATTCTCCCACACAGGAATTATCAGCATCATGCTTAATAAATTTATTTCACATCTGTAACACTAGAACTACATTCCAAGGAAGTTTGTTAACAGCATTTTAAGCAGCTCTCAGACAAATAAAGGAACTGAAACCACCTAGAGCAGAAAAAGAAAATACACAATGGTTTGTTGAAAAAAATGCAATGAATTAGCCCCTCAAGAAGCATGTGAGAGAAAAAACCCCAAACCTTCAACATAACACTATGAGGCAATGTTCTACAACCTCTTACTGACACGTTCATGTCAAATTCAAAAAAGGAGATAAGAGTTTTGTACTGAAAACACTTAACGTTTCTTCAAATGGGAAGTGAACTTCAGTAGGACTTAAAATCTTTATTAAGAAATGAGGCTTTTAATTAAGTCTAACTGGTTCAAGTAGTAATGAGCAACATAAAACCTTCAGTAAAGCTTTTTTTGGTGCCAGTTTCTTCCATGACACCATGTGAACCATGCCTACTACAGGAACATTGTAAACTTATCTGGAAGAAGTCCATCCCTACTATAAAATCCCCACCTTCACCCCTTTCAGATTTCTAAAGGAATGATTACCCATTTCATAAAGTAATTACATATACTGAGATGCAAAGCTGAATGTGTTAGAAAAATGAATTAAGCATCCATTTCTAGAAAACAATCCTGAAAACAAAGTCTAAAGCATTCCAACTTACTAGCAGTTTCATACAGTTTCTCTTCAGGACTCCTCCCTCACAGGGGAAAAGATCCAGGCTAGATTTTTAGTTCAGCTCAGTTCTGCAACCAAATGCTGAACACTGGACTTCAGTGAACAAAACACTGACCAAGTCTAACGACCTCATGCCTTTCATGTCTCTTCTCCAGGTACAAAGTTCTCCATTTAACAATAGAGCCATCCTGATGTGTATGTTACAGTTTCATACAATTCTACTTAGCTGTATTTATCATTAATAGTAATTATTAACAGAATTTATTACAGTGCCATCATCCTTACTACAACTTAGTTTATCTGGGGGTGCTGTCTCAAAACACATTTGCATGCAATTAGATTTTTGAAAGAGAGAGAGAAATTACCTGGCATAACCAATGATTAGACTACCGAAGACTGTTCCGATACCAGCACCAGAACCAGCCACACCTACTGTGGCAGCACCAGCACCAATAAATTTGGCAGCAGTGTCAATGTCCCTGCTGATAGCACTAGTCTGGAATTCTCTAAGTGCTAGTCGAGAGACAGTATTTTGGGCCCCATTAAGTGCTGAGTTGCCCTAAGGAAACAAAATATGAAAAAGTATTATATTCACACACAGACCATTCTCTACGACGACTTTGATAGTGTTATTCCCCAGTTTTTAAAGCTTGTGTTAGATTCCATGTCAAGTTCCTCTTCCGAGCGTTAAGACTAAAAGAGTTAAAAACTTCAGAATGTAACCTGTTTCACCTGAAAGCAATCAACTTTACATGTGAAAGACTTCTCAGGGGAAACAGCAAGACAGCAACAAGTATTAGGTGCTTGACTTAAAGCAAGTTTCACACTACAGGTATTTGAGTTAGTACAAGTGAACTCTAGGTTGAGGACATTTAGGCTCACCAGGTAATTTAGGAAGATACAGAATTTTGTTTATAAGGTACCTCTCCATTCTTGACCTCTGGCCTAGACAACACAGATGCCGAAATTGGTCTGTACAAGACTCTTGATCCAATACGGATCTGCAAGAGGAAGAAAAAAGCTATAAAAAAACCAACATTTTGATCAGAGCTGTTCCTGTACAATAGTAAGATTATAACACTGCTATCTACTAAAGCTATTTGTCTTACTTGGAAGACAGCAATCTTTGCATAGCTGGATATAAAATAAATACAGAGGCAAACACTGCCATGCAATTTGATAGCACCATTTTCACAGAATCACAGAATGTTAGAGGTTGGAAGGGACCTCAAAGATCATCTAGTCCAACCCCATTTTCAAGAGACTTTACTGCAAACAGCTATATCGTTCAACAAACCTGTGTATGCATCATACTAAAAGATAGCAAAATAGCGACAAGAAAAACAGAGACCAGCAGGCAGTGATACGTATTTCAAAATGAAAAAATAAAAGCTGTAAAAATGTATTCCAAAGTTGTTAAGTGCCTAGACATAACCTAGACTTTTTATTCTAGTAAGGCATAAATGAATGAGCTCTCTTTGACAAGCGGCCTGCATGTGTCCTTGGGCTTCCAGCAGTCTAAGGTCATATCGGCTCTCACACAAAGCTCTTCCTGCAGGGAAAAACTTGTGCCTGCACCATGCAAAACGACACGTTCTGCAGGCTAGAGAGGACATTCTAAAGCAGGAGAGTCCCTTGTCTCTGCAAGGGCAAAAAACCCTCGGCCTTATGCAGGACAAGCAACAGGCTGGAGTTTGACCTACAGCGAGGCATTGAGCGCACCAGGCCCAAGAGCTTTCGCTGCGCTACCCTCCCCCTTCGCCGCTCCTGTGGGAAGGCCCCTCACCTTGGCCAAGGGCCCTGGCCCACCCGGCCAAGGAGGCGGGAAGGAGAACGCGGCCCTGCCGCAGCTCGCCCTCCCTCCTCACCCCCCGCACTCGGGCGGGCAGCCCCCGCTACGGACCCGTCCGGGGGCCTGCTATGGGGCTGCAGGGCCGGCCCGCCCGCCCCCCAGGCGCCCCGCGACCGCCGCCACGCCGGCTGCAGGCCGAGTCGCAGCCGGCGGGGAAGCCTAGGCACCCCCCGCGGCGCCGGGCGCCCCCCACTCACCAGGGAGGGCGAGGCAGCGAGCTTGGCGCAAGCGAACATCTTAGCGGGCGGCGTCCCGGGGGCCACAATCGGGTGTCTCTGCGGAGAGAAGGAGAAGCTGAGGGGCCGGCACCCGAGGGCGGCGATGGGGACGGATGGCGCGCCGACGCCCCCCACTCACCCGCTCCGGCTGCCGCACCTCAGGGCCGACGGGCTGGGGCGACTCTGCGCATGCGCGGCGGGGCCGGCGGCGAGCGCCCGGATGCAGCGCGGCGGAAGGGGGCGGCACGCGGCGCCAAGGTCACTTTGTACCGACTCCATTGGCAGCGGCGGGGGGCGCATTGCGCGCGGAGTTCGCCCCGCCCCGGCGCAGTCGCGCTGCCCCGCCTCGCCACGGGGCGGGCAGGGAGCGGCCGCTCCCTGCCCGCCCCGTGGCGAGGCGGGGCAGCGCGACTGCGCCTGCGCGCGGCGTGACGCGATGGTTGCAGTGCCGAAAGGGTATCGCGAGGCTGGCGGTTGGGAGCGTTGGCGTGACCGTTAGGGCGAGCCGCACAGCAGGCGGTAGGGCCAAGCCGGTGGCCTCGCTGCCGCTGTCACCCCGCGTTTGGGGCCGGCACGGGCTGGCACCCTGAGCGGTGGAGGGGCACCTACCGCTGCAGGGGAGCCGGGCGGATGGGGCCGCTTCGCCTCGGCGGGGCAGCAGTTGGCGGAGCGGGGAAAGCCCGTTGTCCGGAGAGCTTGAGGGAGCTGCGGCCTGTCCCGCTGCGGGGCAGGAGGCGTGGCATCGCTGCCGCGAGTGCTTGGCAGGGAGCAGCCTCCGCAGGCGGGTGGAGAAAGGCACAACAAAGCCCCGTGGCCGGGAGCGGTAGTGCCGGGCCGGAACCGCTGCCACGGCGGGGTTGCAGAAGCGTACCTGAAACAAATCAGATGCCAGCGGGGCGAGATTCACCGGCAGGAGAAGGGGGCGCGTCCGAGAACACCTAAATGACCATGAGCCAGCACTGTGCCCTTGTGGCTGGGAAGGCCAATGGCATCCTGGGGTGTATTAGAAGGGGGGTGGCTAGTAGGTCGAGAGAGGTTCTCCTTCCCCTCTACTCTGCCCTGGTGAGACCCCATCTGGAATATTGTGTCCAGTTCTGGGCCCCTCAGTTCAAGAGAGACAGGGAACTGCTGGAGAGAGTCCAGCGCAGAGCCACAAAGATGATGGAGTGGAGCATCTCCCTTATGAGGAAAGACTGAGGGAGCTGGGTCTCTTTAATTTGAACGAGACTAAGGGGTGACCTTATTAGTGTTTATAAATATATCAAGGGTGAGTGTCACGAGGATGGAGCCAGGCTCTTCTCGGTGGCAAACAATGATAGGACAAGGGGTAATGGAATCAAGCTGGAACACAAGAGGTTCCACTTAAATTTGAGAAGAAACTTCTCAGTGAGGGTGACAGAGCACTGGCACAGGCTGCCCAGGGAGGTTGTGGAGTCTCCTTCTCTGGAGACATTCAAAACCTGCCTGGACGCCTTCCTATGTAACATCTTCTAGGTGTTCCTGCTCTGGCAGGGGGATTGGACTAGATGATCTTTTGAGGTCTCTTCCAATCCCTAACATTCTGTGATACTGTAGAGAGTTCAAAAAGTCCCAGCTGTTCATCGAGTCATTTCTGCATGATGACCTGGTGTACACCCAAAGTAATGAAAAACCCTTTATTGTGAAGCTTTATTGAAACGAGATTATCATCACAGAGCTGAGCATGTGTTCCCGAGCTTCCTGCTTTAATGACCTACATGTTCTTTGATGTTTCCCTGTTGATGTGAGGGATCATTATTTTAGTAATCATTTAACAGTGTTAGTAATAGTAGTGCCAACTAGGAAAAATAAAAAAGAAATTCCACATTTTGAATGAAAGACCAGGAAACATTAAAGTTGTGAAAGTTTTTATAAGATCTATGTAATAGAAATGAATTTAAAAAATAGTCTGTGTGCTACAAACTGTCTACAAAGGCACAAGTAAGACTGTATGTGCATTATATTTAGGGGTGGAAACAGCACAGTCTCTTAGGAGTTAGCTGCTGGCTTCCTGCAAACTTGCACAGGCTATCGATGTTGCTGTCACTGATTAAACCACAGGTGCCACACAGCTGAGACATACTCCATATCAGCAACTTGAACACTCACCAGCAAACATGATCAATAGGCAGTTTCAACAGCTGCATACTAATGTTAAGGATAACATTGCTTTTATAACCTACAATGCAGTGTCTTCTGATCCTTAGGTGCAGTGGAGTTGTTTGTACTCAGTCATAGATCCTAAGGTGAGGCAAGAGGCCTGTTTGATTTTCCCAGCTTTCTGCCGAAACTGAGGTGAATGGGCAGATCCGCAGTACCAGCTGAGTAGTTCTTTCACAGACAATCACTAAGTAAGAAATAAGTATCATGGCAAAACCCTTTAATGATTAGGCAGAACTTTTTATTTTTTAAAAAATATTTCAATCTATATGCTAGTGTGGTAACAAATATTTAGAACACCATGAATAAAATCATAATGCAAATGTGGATGCTGTACTGGTGGAATGACTTAAATGTAAATTGTTGCTGCACACTAATATGGAAAGTACACAGCTTATGAAGTAGTGTACTTAGGAAGTGTAGCAGCAAGCAGGCTGTTTGCAACAAAGAAATTCACTTGTTCCTGGGAGGAAGCACAGCAGTTAGAGACATGTTTCCTTCTTGGGGACTTAGTAGTGTGGACCTCCGGACATGAAACAGATTTTCCCACAGCTGTCCTGAATGGACAAGAAAATGGGTGTTACGCTCTTGTACATGCATGGTGCAAAGTCACGTGGATTCAAAGTAGTGTTAAATGAAAACCTCCTTCTCTCATGAAGAACGTGCCTTCTTTTGTCATGATTTCCATGCAAAAATGCATTGACAAGCTGTTCGATCTGAACAATGTCAAACCCACCATTAAACGCTTGTTTATTGTTGCTTTTAAGGCATAACAGCTGATACTATATTTTACCTGCAACTTGGCTGTTGCTTTCAGGAGGAGTTAGAAGAGCAGTTACTGATCTCTGGGGACCGTGTTCAATTTAATTCAAGTGGATTGTCATAAAAAAAAAAAAGTCTTCTGTTTATCTCACACTGATCCCTATCTGTTTGACCTGCTGCTAGGTCCCTGAGGAAATGCCTTGACGCTCGACAGAGCAGTGTAATTTCTAATCGCTCACCATGGTTCTGAAAGTCTACTCTACTTGGGATCTAATCTCAAACTCCTAAAATCTCTTGGTTTTCCAGCTGTCTTTCCCAGACAGGACCAGTTTAGCATGTGGGCAGTAACTAAGACTGAGGTGCCTGAAGAGCCAGTCCACTTCTCTCCCACAGCTCCCTGCTGCTGAGCCGGGTTTGTGTCGGAGCAGTAAGAACAGCAAGTGACCTTTAGCTGTGGTTCACTGGTGTGGCCTGCTCCTTTCCCAGAAAGGAAAGAGGAAGATAATCCCAGATTTCCTGAACCTTCTGAAGACTTTCCTTGAAACCATAAAGATTCTCCTGGTTATTTTGTCATTTTTAGAAAAGCAAGTCTGTTTCATCTTCACTGCCATGCATCTCATTTCCTAGGTACACTATGTAATGGATCAGTCCTATAGTAACATGCAGCTTCACTCTGCAACCCTGAAATGAGCTGGTATCTATGCATATCAGACTCTGATTGTTACAACATGAGAGTCAGCAGAGCAGACATTGCATAAAAATCACGTTTTTCCAGTGTCTTCATCTGTCAAGCTGCATATCTGTTCTGTTTGCCATTCAGGAAGCAGGTAATAAAGCAACTGGTCCCAGTATGTGTAAACTGGCATGTCTGCCTTGTAGCTATATCTTGGTTTTCCTCCAGGTATAGATGAATTTTGGCAATTGTACAATGGTGGTTTAATGAGTATGTCTGGAGTGCTTTGCAACTAAGGGTCTGTTAGAATTCAACATTTATTATTAATAACTTATAAAAGATGAATGTCTCTTCTATATTTGCTGAAAGGGAAATCCTGGCTAGTCAGAAGAAATCCCTTTGTCCAAAGCCTAAATAAAAAACTTTCCTTCTAGTTTGAAACTTAGTCCTTCAGGTTAAATTTTATCTCCCAGCAGAGTATTATTAACTCAAAACATTCACGTGCTCTCGCTAGTTTTTTTAAAAAATTTGTTTTGAAGAGAAGATGTGTCTGGAAAACTGATATGTTCCAATGACTCTTAATTGTTGGAAGAGCCCCAGAGGATGAAATTGGATCAAAAGCCTCCTGAGATTGTCCTAATGATTGTGAAATGTTTTAAAACGTGGTGTTATTTCCTCAGGGTTAGTTCTCCAGGACTTCCAGCTTTATGATGTACTATACAGGGCGTTGATTGATATTGGTTTACAAAGTCAGTGTTTTTCAGTGTTTTTCGCAGCCCAGGATGTGTTTCAGTCTGGAATGTATCTTGCACACTTACCTCTTCCAGTCACAACAGTGTGGTTGAATCTTCTTGTTCATGACTGCATAGGTCCTCATATAACTGGAGCAATGGCTTGTGGAAAGAAGGTATATAGAGCAGAATTAATATGCTTCAGAATATTGAAACCAATTTAGCTCTGGTAAGAAGGAATGAAGCCATTAGTAGATGGCTCTACTTTAAGTAGAAATTCTCTTGGTAACACACTCTTAATAAATGTTTACCTTATTGATTATTAGTACTTGGCAAATCTTGACAGAAGTAATGTTGGGAGTTTTAATTGCTGGGTTGGCTGGGTTGGAAGTGACGCTTTGTAGAAAAGCAGATGACAAAGTTTTTTCTCATAATTTTAATAACAGAGAATCTGTTTCCTGAGTGATTTTTGTCCCCCAGAGTACTTGCCCAAGCTATTTTTTGCTAAAATCAGTCTCAACAGTTCCTTTCAGTAGGGACCTGAAGGCACTTCACAAAGTAGGGCTAATTTAGGCTGTAGAGCATTCTGCTCAACAGTCCATTGATTATCCTAACACCCAAGTTCTATAAATGGATGACGTTGATCACAAACATCATACTGTGTTCAAACTTAGGAAGATTGTGAAAGTATAATATTACTTTTGGGACCACAGATGCAATTTGAATCAAAAAATCATTCTAATCCTTGTCACGTCATTTCTGGTTCTCATCTGCTTTAAATGGCACAAAGATTATGTACATAAGGTCTGCTACTACCATGGCTGTGACACATGAAAGTGGGGTGTTGTGAAGAGGAAAAACATTCTGCTACAGCAGAAATTCATCATGGAAAAGAGATGTACTCATCTTCATCCTAGCTACTGAATTCTGGGAGAAACTGAGGTCAAGGCTCTAAGGGGCCTTTGCCAGAAAAGGCAAACAGCTGTTAGAGCTGTTCTCTCTCTGGATAACAAGCCCTATTGTCCAGCATTCAGGTTCTACTGGTTAGCTTCAGGATGCTGTACAACAGTGTAAATATGTAAAAATGCAGCCATCCTTTTGTTAAACCCAGCATGTCACAAGGTGGAAGATGATCCCATATCTCTAAAATTCATTTTATATGTCAGCAAAAATTATAAATTGTCTAAAATTCCGATTCCATATTTTATTTATTTGCATTTGCAGTATAGCTCAAAGTAAAAGGAAATGTTAGGCTCATGAATAGTTCCGTTTCTTGCTTCACACCTATTATACCGTGTGTGTTTGGATCGTTACATTCAGGGTGAGCTTTCATGTATTTAAAAATCATTATTATGTAGATAGCCAGAATTTTTTGGAAATTGATTTTTGAGGAAAAGTAGTAATAAACAAATCCACTGATGTTTATGCTAAGTAGTTACTATAAATACACAGAAAACTTGGATATTAAAGTGTCTCTTCATGTAATACTTAGTTAAAATGCCTTGATCAGATGACTCATGTATTTCCCAAGGCTGTGTCGCAAAAAACAGCTGATACCTGAGGTGGTCAGTCAGTGAGTGGATACCACTCACATAGGTTTCTTGTTTACAGAATGTCACCAGATTAAATGAAAATAAATTCAGCATGCTTTTGATTCCTGATAATAATATTAAACACCTTTCTAACAGAAAAACAGTTCAGCTGCACTGGTTAGAACACAACATAGGCAACTCAATTATGACACCTTTCATACGATACACACAGACCCAGAGAACAGCACAGACAGCCAAGACTTCAGCCATATTAGGGCCTCTGTTTCCAAAACTTTCCATAAATATTGGTTGCTAAAGTTGAGGAAATCCAAAATAGAGAGATGTTTTATTAGAGGCCTCCTCTGAAAGTACAGGCTTTTTGTGCAGGGGCAATTGTGACATCAGATTCTTAGCTTTCAGACAATAGCACCTAAGCTATTTTTGTTAGATTTTTTTTTTTTTGTTCTTCCTGTTTCTCGGGATCATGTGAATGATCCTAGGCAAGTGTTTTTGGGCAATATACTTTGGCTGTTCACAATCTGCAAAGAGAAATAGGACAGGTAGCTCTTCAGTGCTCAAAAAACGTAGGAACTACAGATTCCTGTTAGGAGATTAATGTTTTGGATAACCAATCTGTTGTGGCTACTTGTGCCATGTAAGAGTAAAAGCAAAGTACACATGTATCTTCCAGGATTGTGGCAGAAGGATTTTGTCTTCCTCCACTCTCACTACAGAGAGTATACTTCCAATTTCTAATCCCTAGTGGGATGGGAGATGGGACTGTAACCCATTAATAGGTGCAAGATTCATTTGCTTAATTGTAAATTATGTACCTTCCAACTATGAGTTTAAATTCTCATATACTTGCAAATTGCTTTGGGATTGCTGCCTGAAAGGCATTGTATGAATGAAGAATATTCATTATCATCTGAAAGCTCTTCAGTCTGAACCTCTTAGTAGAAAACCCGTAGAATCATTTTGACTCCTGTGCACAGGTGCCCTCTAGGATCTGGTGTCAGTCTGAATCTGGAGAAAAAGTTCTAATTCAGCTGACTACTTTCATGCTTTGTGTGGCTCGGATGAGCTATTTTTGACTTACTGTAATTAATTTTGCCCACAGTTAAAAAAGAGATCGTATATTCTTATACTGTACCTAATGTAGAGAAATGCTGGACAGCCTGCCATTTCTAAATTCTTGGAAGGGACTCTGTCCCTAATATTCAGACTTGATGAACATACTGGTTCTCTGGCATGCCTGCAGTCACTCCCATCTGTCATGCTGGCGTTGTTCCCACTCGGAATTATCTATGCCAATTTCAACAGGGCATAGGTGCTAACCAAACATGGTTTTAGAGGGACAGCTTTCATAACACAGCAAGTGCCATCTCTTTTGCCAGGAGATCCTGCTGTTTGCAAATAATTCCGGCTTAAGACCACATGCTTCATTACATGGGATCACATCTGTAGACACTTGTGGACATTATAAAAAAAAAAAATCAACAAATGTCTACTCGATTTGTCGTTCAGTTTGGCTTGGAATTTTGCATGTGGAGAATGAACACTCTGCACCTTGTTAACAGGAGAGACCCATAGGCTGTTATGTGCTCTGAGCAGTCTTAACAGGTTTCTGCATCAAAGCTGGGGCAGCAGGTTTACCAGAGCTATGTTACTTTTTCAGGTGGCCTTTGATTGCTTTGTTTCTATGGTATATTCTGGGGAGAGACTGATGGGGCATTGCCTTTTTGCACCATGTCTTTGGAGTTTCCAGATTCTGGACAGATTTTTGTATAAAGCATATGCTGCCTCTACCCAATTATAAAGTGGCGTATATGTATAGCAAAATTTATATGGCTTATTAAACTTAATATTCTATATAACATTCTGTATAAGATACATAGGTATTATATTCTACATATAGCATTGCTATCACATTAGTATATTATAGTTGCACTTGACTTCTGTCTTGCCCCACTGAACAGATTAGCAGAATTTCTCTGTACAGTATAAGGCTCAAAGTGGCTTAAGAAAGAGCAAAACCTGTCCATGAGCCTCAACTGGACAGCCCACTATGCTCAAATTTAAGGTAGAATTTTGTAGCTAATGAAAAGAATATTTTGCCCAGAATATTTCTCCAGAAAGAATATTTGGAATAAAATAAGATTCACACCAGAAAATTTCCAGCCATGCATTTCAAGTCACGATTACTGACTTTTAGATAATTTTGCCACCTAGTCAGGATCTGTGGCAAAATAATCCAAAAAAACCACCCTCCTCCCCTTTACAGTATTACACTTGCAGTATAGCACTAAGACAGAGCATATTCACACATCCTGCATAGAAATGTATTTTTGCAAATCATGAGAAGTAATTTCAGTTATTTTCTTTACTAGCAAAGCACCTCAGGCTGTTTTTAATTATATTTTACACCACATTTTACATTGAATTTAAGAATGTGCCAAAGAGTCAATTTTTTTAAGGTCCTATCATTTTCAACAATGCAGAGTGACAAGTAGACTCGTGAATATATTGGAAAACTCTTCTGAGAATCAAGGTCTAAAAATACTGAACATTTGTACTGACTGTACATTTCAAAGTAGTAATGCATACATTTATTTCTGGTCTTTGTTTAGCATAAGTTTATTAATTCAGGTACAGTTGATGAGATTTCTTAAGCTTTGAAGCATACTTAATGTGCTTCTTCTATTGAAAAGTCAAACTTCAAAATACTGTGCTGAGCTCACAGACAGCCAGTTTCATTTCACAGTACATGACTGTATTAACTGTTCCTTTACCTCCTTTCACCTCTCTTCTGTCCTTAGTCTTTTTGGCAGCTAATTTGACCACCTGGACTCAGCACTGATTTGTTCTCCTTAATAATTGGACTCAGAGATATTCCCCCCCCCCCCCCGCCTTTTTTCCCCTTCCCATGGCTCCTAAACATACTCACTCATAATAACTGTATTCCTTTGAAATCACCTGTCCCTCATGGAAGGGGAGAAGAATGGCAGAAAAGCTGTATCTTCTTAGTGCCATGGAATGAAAAACCTCAGGACAGACGCTTGAGGGACAAGGGATTTTCCAAACCAATAGCTCTTCAGGGGTGAAAAGAAGGTTCTACTCCAGCGCAGTCAGACCAGGAGTTGCCTCATATCGGGGCTGTTGTGGTTTTGAGTGAGCTGCATTTCGACTGCTCCTCACCAGTCACAGCAGCAGAGTTATAAGATGATAATCTGGCTGCCTGGTAAGAGTCTCAGCTGTGAGATGTTGCAGTGAGCAGCCAGTCCATTCTCTCTATCCAAACCTGAAATCTTTCCCATGAAATATGAGGTCAGCTGTGGTACTCTTGTTAAGAAGCACCTAATGGCAGTGTAGCCAGGGCAGGTGGGGGAGTAGTTGTAAAAAGTGACCTGTGTTTGTTTAGGCAGCCTGGAAACTTTGGCTTGCTGAAACTGCTATCTCAAGAACACTAATAATTAAAGATAGCTAATTTGAAAAAAACATGTCTGGATTGTTCAATTCATGGCTGGATGGTGTTTTTAATGCCTCTAAAATGCCTAATAGTGTGTATAAATAGTGACATCCAGTGTTCACTTGGATCAACCACAGGTCTATGTTCCATAAGGTCATTCAATTAAAAGATTTATTACAGGCCCTATTTAAAATGCCTATGTAAAGATAGTAGGCTAATTTGAATATTAACTACCTGTCAACTTCAACACACCTCCACAATAAAAATTTCCTTCCTGACTTGTTGGGGAACAAGAATGGTGTGGCTCCTATATAATGCTTTAACTTCCTTTTTTTATGACAGCAAGCGTCTGATTATTCCCAGGTGTTCTTGTTTTCTTCTTTTTCTGCTCCTGTTGCTATGATTGTGGCCATTAGGGCAGCAGTCATAAAGGATGTGTTCACCACTTCCTTCTCTGTCTGTCTCTTAACATAGCCACAAGTCCACTGTCTTCTATCCACATTAATTCCCTGAGGTATCCACACAGTATTTGTGTTGACTGCCTTAATTTTGATCTTCTCTAATCATTCTCTGCCAGATGGCAGTTAAAGTTTAATGGTCCCTGTAAAAATAGTTCCCTTTCTTCTTTTAATCAGTCACGTGTGTTTGCTTAGCTAACCGTTAGATGTTCAGAAAGCATGAAGGGACCACCAACACAATTACTTCAAAATACACATCCGTATTGTGATTTCAAGGTTATGTAAAAGTAAAGGGTTATAGGGTAAGCAATATTCCTGGAAATTAGCATAGGCTATATGACCTTAAATTTTCTGTGTTTCTTTAGATATATTGCAAAGATAAAAGTACTAATTTGAGACATTTTAGATAATCAAATGTAGATTATTTTTAGTATCTTCTAGACTCAAGTGTTTGTGTATGCTATGCTAGAAAGCATATGAGTATTATGCTTTTAGGGATGACTTGAACAATACACTTAAGCAGATGCTTAATTTTAAGCACATGTGTACGACTAATGGTAGATAATAGAGCCCTGAACAAAGTAGTTTGGCATATGCTTAATGTTAGGCCCCTAAGTAGTTCCACTGAATTTATTTACCTTTTTTGCAGCTTTAAGACTGCACATCAACACCTAATGACACAGAACCTAAAATTCTCAGTAAGTGTTTACTTGATTGAAGCTTATTAGAGGTTTGAGGGTTTTGCTGAATCAAGAAATTAAGTCAGTTGTGTATTCGTGCTATGCCTAAGTAGCAAATCACTTTAGAAGCAAATGGTTTAAGCCGTATCAGACACCTATGGAGTGAGCAGATATTATCGTACCATTGAGGAATACAGAGAACCTGGAAAAGTGACAGGTGAGGAGTCTAATCCAGCTCCCAGTGCTGCCAGAGAAAAGATTGCTCTGGAGTTAAAAGGAGGCTGGATCAGGCCCTGAATGCTTTGCCTAGAGCGATACAGGAAATATATAGCAGAGTCACTAACAGAACCCAGATCTCCTGATTCAAATTAGGCTTCTTTTGTATCCAACATCTGTGTATGCTGCAACTGGATGTGTCATTGCAGTCTGTGCAGGCTGGATTCTAGATTAAAGCTCGCGTGAGAACACTTACGCATGCTGCAGACATCACTCCCACCTACACATCCCAGTAAGATGAGCCCAGCAGAAGTGCAGACCATCCAACATTATTCTCCCTGGTGGAAGACTGAGAAAATAGGGAACCTTGTACTTTCATTCAAAGCATGTTTTAACAACTATCTTCAAAACAAGTTACCAGATATGACAAAATACGCACTACATCAGTACTCCCTCCCCCATCTTTTTGTTTTAAGTGATGCTGATGAAACTCAGTTATAAGGGACTTCTGATCACCTTAGTGCCTTTTGATTTTGCCATGAGCGCCTGCAAGTTGGACAACAGCAGGAATTGCTTCAGCTCCGTTTTTTCCTGTTATGCCTTAATTAGTGATAAGTGATTTGGTTCTAACATAACAGAAATAGCTATGATATTTTGCTTAAGGTTTGACCTGGAAGGAAAATTTTCTGTGCTTCATTTAATTGATTTTCCTCAATTCCTTTTTACATGCAGCTTTTTTGGGGTATGATCTAGGCCAGAGAGCAGAGACGTAGATGGGACTGTTTGTATTATGATAATAACCAGATGACTTCATTGAGAACATGGCCTGAGGGTGCTGGATGCTGGGAAAAATCTAATAAAAGCCAATCCCTGCCCAGAGGAACATGAACTCTAAATATACAAGCTATTTTGTAAATCTGGGACACAAAGGGGTTGATTTGCCTGGCGTTAGACTGTGGCAGTTGCTAGTGACTCTTGATCTGTTTTGCCTTAGCCAATGGCCTTAACCCCAGCAGCATCCTTCTTCACTATTACTATTTAATTAAAATGTCAGCACAGCCCAGTTTTGCTAAATTTTCATATGTCTGAGCTGTGAAATCTGTCAGCTGTGGACAAGTGGACATACATTTGTTTTTCTCTTTCCTCTCCTGTTTCGTATCAGAGAAACGTGCTGATTCCTTCCCTGCTTGGCTAAAGACTGCAAACATAAATGATCAAAATAGAGCTTGCTGGGCTGATGATGGCTAATAGCAGGTGTTGAAGTGAAGGTGTTCCCCTAAGGACACAACCCATCATGGTTGGGCTGATGCCCAGTTCATAGGAAGGAACATGAATCTTTCAAATGGAAAGGGAGATAAATTGCATCTAAACACTCTAATGATGATAATGTAGAGAGACAGATGTGGTAACCGAGTATTAGAATCCCTCCATACGCTCTTCTATTATACTATCGCATTATATACTATTGACTAATAGAAGACAGATGCAAAACCAGAATGTTGTTTGGGTTTATCCTCTATACTTCTGCAGTTCTATGCACCTTATAGATAAAAGTATTTTTCACTGGCAAATTGACACAAAGGTTATTTTTATAAACTCTAGGAAAAGTGCAATTGGAAAGCACTCAGTGGCTTTTGTTTCAGCCGCCCAACTTTTGTTCAAACATTCACGCTATAAAAAATCAAGTTCCGCTTCTGGTTAAGGAATTTTGTTTCTTACCTCTAGTGTGATCACTCATACCTTTGCAAAGAGGGTGCCGTGCAAAGACTTGTAGTTCAGAAGTGGTCTGGATCCACCTTACATAAAATGTAAATGACATAATGATTTCACAAGGTGAAAGGCAGAAGCACAGAGCACTGCCAAGTGAGTCTAAGCGTGGAGAATCTGTGAGAACCACGCAGAACATTTATACACCTGATGTAGTATATGCCAATTGTTAAGGCAGAAAGCCAAAGGTAATGAGCACTGTGAGAATTATGAGAGCTCCTTTTTGGCCTAGGTTCTCGCCTGTAATTGAAGCGCTATCCTCTACTGATCCTTCAGGTGCTATCAGAATGATTTTATCTTGGCTTCAAGGGAGAACCAATCCCTGAAGAGTGAAAGAAACTTTCTTTACAGTGCAGCTCTGTGCTAGAAGCAAGCTATGGATGCGACTCATGAGTATTCTTAATAGTTTTTAAAGAAAGTGAAATTCCTAAGTGAGATTTTGATTTTAATTTAGAAAGTGATTTTTATGTGTGCTGCAAGATGAACAGAAAACCATGTGAGTACTTACTTATGTTGTTAGAACCTAACATGAAATGTACATTTTAAAGTATTTCTGTACAGTACTAAAAAAAATAAGGCAACTAATAGCCATCTAGGAATATTCTCCATCAGTCTATAGTTTCCATCAATTTTAATAATAGGCTACTTCTTTTTCTTTAACCAGCTTTTAATGTATTTACAGACAAGGGGTGACTATAAGACACTCTAACACTATTCCTGAATAATAGATTTTAGGGTTTTTTTTCTCTCCTGTTGAGCTCCTTCTCACCTGCAACGCTGAATTTCAAGGATTTGGTAGCTACTGTGATGCTGAAAATTTATTTCTATTTCTTTCTCAGTTTCCAGCCTTTAGATCTTTTTTTAGAGGATAATCTATACTTGAGAAGTCAGACTGAGAAAACAAAGACTAACTTGGCAAACTCATTAATGTTCACATAGTAGTCACTTAGCTTTCTTGGCCTTCCACAGTCTGTCTGCCTTCCTATGTTTATATTTCAGTTACAAATTGTTTAGGACCAACACTTGCTTTAACTTTTGGTGGGGGATCTGTGACAATTTTGTGCTGACTAGATAATTAAATCTATTTTTTAATCTATTTGTTTTATGGTTTAGGTATGGGGCATCTGAGTTCAGAAGCATCCTTCAGAAATGTCCACTTTGGAAAAACATTTCAAAACTTTTAAGGTAGTAATCCTGGGAAATTAGGGAAAGGATCTCCTTTGACTGCCCATATAACTCCTTAAGGACATCACGTAACCAATTTCTGTTTGTCAGGAAGGCATTCTTTGAGCCACACAAAACCAACTACACTGGTAGAATTAAAAACCAAACAAGAAAAAGGAGATAATACTAGATGATACTTTAACTACTAGTGGAAGTAGACTAACAAGTCTAATATCAAAGCATCTTCCATGATACCTAGTATCTTTCTAGCTTGTGGTAGCAGTAAGATTTATCAGGACATTTTGCATTCAGTTTTCATGCAGAAGGATTTTCCAAGAAACAGAAGCCCAAATTATAGTATTATCTGAGAGAAATATAGCAAAGCAAACCCCATCTTTCTCAGAAGAAACAACATTAAAGAAAAATGAGTAGCTGCATAACATGTAACTGCTTCTGTCAGAGTTCATAAATAGAAGTTACACTGGTGTGTTAAACTGGCAGCTTATCCCCTTTGATTATGCTGTATCCACCTAACTCATGAGGAGAGCGTAAGAACATTGAAGAACTGCTTTTGCACCCATTTCCCTTAATTTACACTTTACATTTTTAATGCTTAGCAAAAGCTGTTGGTAGTTTAAAATCTTCACCAAATGTATCCATGTAGCATGGAAAAAAGCTGAAGTCATTAAACGGAATGTTGTACAACAGAATCATCTCGCCTTTAATGACTAGATTTCTGAAGCAATTACTGAATTTGGCCCAGGTGCCTGCCTAGAGGGAAGCCAAGTTTTTCTTCCATTTTGAAAAATTAGCCTCTATTATTTCCTCTGCGGAGAAGGAGCGTGCAGTAGGAGTGATGCTCGGCATAGGAGGCCACCAGCACGTGGGATGCCGCACAGGATGTCTGAGTGCAGGCGGGCACGGTGCGTGTGGGAAGACCTGTCGTGATGGAGCAGGTACAGGCAGTGGCTTCACCTGCCCATCAGGCTGTGGGAAGGGCTGACAGGACAAGGTGCCCTTCTATTTTCGAGTGCATGTAATTATTTGTGTCTTTACGGGGGATTCTACATCCTTGAGTTTTTCCTCTTATTTTTCCTGTATGTTTCTGCGATAGTTTGACACAGAGTAAAAATAAGATTTAGTTTTAACTGCAAACAGGCATTTAGTAAATTCCAAAAATAACAGAACACTAAAAGGTTGGAAACTAGTAAGCAGCAGGCATAGCAAAATTGTGTTAAAGAAATTGGCTCATCTAATTTGAAATAGTAAAATGACCAAGTTCCAGGGCTGAATTATTCCCAGAAGTAATACCATGACTTCACACAGGAAGCATTACTCAGTGGGATTATAGTTGGAATTTTTTCAACCTTAAGGATTCATCTTCAGAAACATCATTCTTGGAGAGCAAAATATCCTGTACCTCCCAGCCCTAGAATAGGGTTCTGTTAGTAGCTCACATTTCTGTATATCATGAACTTCAGTTTGCTTGTGAGTCATTTTGCTGTTCAAGAACTGTATAAAATGTTAATTTTATGCCAGTAAGGGTTAAGAGTCCAAGGAATTCAGCTTTCATTGAAGTGTGGGATTTCCTAACACACTCTTGAAAATTCTGTCTTAATAATAAAATACTTTTTTTTTTTGTCCACAGGACAAAATTGTTTGCAGTTACCTAAGGCCTCTCCTGTAAGATGTGATAAAGTGTCTCCAGAGATAATAGCCAAGGTGGTCTCCTACTATGAAGTGGACTGTTTAAAGAAGTTGTTTTTATTTATTCATTTACAGAAAATACCCAGAAGATTGACACCATTTCAAGTGTGCAAAGCTGCATGACAAGAAGAGCTTTGGGGAGATTTTCCCCTGGTAACTTAGACACACTGTGGAAATTTCTTGCCTGGTGAGATAAACCAATGAATTGACAAAAATACAAACTCTACCTAACAGGAACTGCAGTAAAGCAGTGTCTTAGTCCAGAGTGCAGCAGAGAAAACATGACATTTGTAGTACCCTCTGTTTCTTTCTACTACACAAGAAATCAGATGGAGCCAACATTGTGCTAAATTCCACTCATGAATACTAAGTAGAAAACTGACAGGCTTCATGCTTTTATTATTTTACCTTAAAACTGAATCGGGAGTGGTAGTCTCGAATTATCATTCATAAATATTTCCTCCTGGAAAACATGCCAAATAACCTGCATTATTATAAAAATTTAACCTCAGTTAAACTTACGGTTTCTTTAGTGTCTGCCATTCTTCTATGATTGTGAAAATGTGATGCTTCCTAGAGGATCACTGCCCACATGGCAATTGCATTGGAATTAGGTTAAAGTAGCTCTTTCTTGTAAGAGAAAAAGTCAAGAAACTGGAACTATGCAACATCTTTCATTGTATTCCTCTCAAAAATACTGTCACTGCTGCTGGTAGTACTTCTGTGCTGGACTACCAATGTAAGAATTACGAATCTTTGGAAAGTCTTTCTGCATTCATCAGGAAACTGCATTTTAATATTAGTAGCTCAGATCAGTAACCTAAGCCTGGCTCCTTATGTACCTGCACACAACCATGTAGTAAGCAGTCACTGCTTCCAAGTGTGTCCTTGACAGATCACAACCACGAATATCTCTTGAGGTGGAAGTAGTTTAGTCATGTGGTTTTCTGTATTATTTCACTCTGAAAAGCTTGACTTAAATAGAGACTATCAACTAAGTTGAACTGTTTTTGCGATATGCACTGATGTGAGACCAGCAAAACCTATTTCACTTGGGTGCTGGAAGCACGCTGAGATCTTAAGTTTTAGCTGTGCCATTATGTTTTCCTGAAAGGTCTCTTATCAATAAAAAACAAAGTAAGAGCAGAAACACATTTTCTTGCACCCTAAAGACATTTGGCTGTTGATATTTATCTTCTCCAGTTTAGAGAATAATGAATGGGGAACATACCTTGTGTCTGAATGATCAAAATTTACATTGCAATGTGCTTTCCTGCATGTCTAAAAGGGCAAGCTGTGCGCTAAACACTAAATTCAGGCTCAGATTCTTCTACAGCAGTCAGTGAAAGGTACCTATACAGATTAAATGCTGAAATAACACGGCATTGCCTCCATTTGCCTTCGCTGAGAATTTCAGTTCACAGAATTGCGAATAAACTGTAATTCAGTGCTTCAGCTCTTTACCATATTAGTATTATAAAAATAAGAAGACCTTTCACTCACATGGTGTTAAAGATTTATTAGGAGGTGTGGAGTAGTCTTGGATGGGAAAATATGTGAATGCTATGCACATACATCTCCTGAGTAAGCTGTTTGTTGTTTCACTTATGGTACCCCTGAAAAACTTCTGTTGGCAACAGGGTAATGGCCATACATGCACAGAGTTTTGGGCAGAATCCCTCCTCCATGATAGTTTGCATCCTGGTTGTGATCTAATGGTTGCTTCAAAATTAGTTTTATTTTCCTTATATAAGGTAGTATGGTACTTTTTATAAGGAATCACAGTTGAAAATATGTGGCATTGCAATAGCTATGCCATACTGAACACATCAGATGAAACAGAGCTGTTTTGCGTGAAAAATGTGGATATTGGCCAATTCACACGTATAAACTAGGAATATTTTAATTTGTGTTATAAAACAGTTATAAATCCATGATGTCGACTGTAATGTTATTTTTATCTTTCACTACCAGCAGAGGGAGCACCAGTGATTAAGCTGCACCAAACGTTAGAGGTTTTGCACACCAATACACCACATCCTCCATCAGCCAAATCCTGTTTGCAGACACACAGACAAATCTTCTAGTGATGTCAGCAAGAATCGAGGAGAAATATATGACTGATCCTTGAATGCCTTTAAATATCCATATTTTCTTAAAAATAAACTGTTGCCTACCCCCCCCCCCTCCCCACCCCCCCCCCCCCCCCCCCCCCCCCCCCCCGCATTAAATGAGTAGCATCACATTTACAGGATTGTGAAAACACACAGCACACGTGAGTTGGAACAAGATGTGAGACTACACAGACTGCGGCCATCACCTCCTGTAAGCTGAAAGCATGCCCCAAAGTTGTTTAGCAAACTCTATTTCTGATTTTGCAACTTAAACCACAGTTCTGTGGGAAAACACATTTCAAATATGAAAACTGTAGTTACTCAAAACCTAAGATTTTGAAAGATGTTGGAATGCATTTCAGAGTTACAATTTGTTGCAGTTGACTTTCACACAGTGTTTAAAAGTGCTGGAATTATTAAGTCAGTCCTCAACATACATTTTAGCATTTTCATTCAACTCTCAAATCTAGCAGTAAAATGGAACTTTACAGCTGTTGAAAAAATACGTAAGAGATGGTTGGGTGTAAAGCAGTATAGCTGATCTCCAAAGCTCTAGATTTTCTTTAAAACTTTTGCTGTGGGAAAGCAGTATGAAAAATCTCTGTTAAACAACTCCTAATTGAGTCCTAATATGCCAGCAAACTTGTTAGGTGACTCTGTGACATTTTACCCATTTCAGTAATCATCTTTAGCAAGTATGAACACCTATATTGTTGTCACTTCATATGAAATAATATAAAGCTACACAAAAACCCCCTTATATCAGCTTGGATTTAAGCTTGTTCTCCCATATTTTCTCACATCAGCAAAAGCACTTAAGAGCAAAGAATTTGAGAGTTAAGCCAATGTGTATGCCCGACCATCCTCATCCTAACAAAGACATTTTAGACTTGATAAAGAGGTTGTGCACATGCAACCTTTCTTCCTTCAACCCTGTCAGTCCCTCTAATGGAAGATACCCTCTCTCACTACAAATCTTGCGTGCTTATAAACACAGCCCAAACCAAACCTAGCAGCTCAGTTCCTACCCAGGATCATCTCAGGTCAGACAGCCATCTAGTACAGAAAACCTAACTACGATCACCAGCCTGACTTTTACTACATTATTTCTAATGAATATAACACAGTGTGTAAAAGCAGGGAAAATGGCAGTTATGGAGACATCATATTACAAGAAGAAAAAGATCAAGAGCTTTGCTGGTGGTCTCGCATGAAAAGAAGTGAGGGACTTCAGAGTCTTTGCGGGTTCCCCGTTGCTATAGTACCACAATCTACGCTGGAGAAAGTGCCAAAGGAAGCATTGCTACAAGTTACTCCCAGCCTATATAACCTGCTGAGGATTCAGTTAGAATGCCTGGCACGCGAGAGGTGGATACATGCTATCTGAAGTATTCACAGCATTGTAAGGAAATTATACTTGGTCACCAAAATCCATTTAATATATCCACTCTGTTTGCTTACATGTCATGGTCACTCCTGTAGTCTTTACTTAGTGATTGATGTCAAGAATATGACAAATGACAAATTTAAATCTTCTTACCTCGGATGGCATTAGAATAATGACAATCTATGCTTCAGTATCCAGATCAGCATGGTTCTTCCAGTTACTTATTTGGTTGAAGGATAAGCATCGATCAAAGATTTTTAGTACCTATAAAGAAAGAACTCAAATTTTCATAGCTTTCCTGGACAAGAGTTTCTCTGATAAAGGTCAATGTTACTGTGCCCAAAGAGCTTATTCAGTGGGCTGCACTGCCATAAGGGACAAGCAAGTGTCATAAGGCTTTATTTTGTTAAATAAATACCATTTTAGCCAGCTTTGAAGAAAGCACAGAGGATGTAACTGGCTCGTGTTACGTTTGTCATCCTTACAAAACCTTCTGAATTTTAGGCTAATTAATTAAATGTTCACAATGTTTCAGAAAGAAATTCCTTAAAACAGCGATGAATTTAGTTTAAAACGTGATATTATTAACTCATATGCATTCATATTCACAATTCGTATTCAAAATCACTGTCATTAATTTTTGTAATTGATTTTTTGTCATTCCCTTTGAAAGGGAATTTGGAGTATACTTCCACTGTATATTTAATACATTCAACTTTTACATTTTTCTATATCTGATTACTATTGAAAATTATTTAGCATTTTTATAATTTACCAGGATTGTTTACCACATAGGCAAAGAAACAAGAATTTCAGAATTCAGAATACTGAGTGGCTCACTATTGTAACTCAGTAACTTAAATAGTGAGTATTTCTCTTTTGGAGAGCTCTAGTCATCAGTTTTTAATGTGTTTTCCAACATAGCTAAAATGTGTCTGAGTTGTTGGATCCATAAGCTGTTTTTATCTTCATTCTGAAAAGATGACTACTTCTCTTAAAAAAATATTGCTCTACAATGTTGCGCTCTGATCACTGTGTATGTTACTACTTACTTAAATCAGAAACATTTTTTTGCCACTAGTATGGAATGCTTAAGATTCCTACATGCTTAAGTGCGTACATATTGAGAAACAACGTGATTGTTTACTGTCCTGTAGTTTAATTTGCCCATGTATAGAGAAATCTGCTACAATGTTTTCATTGAAAATGACAAATATGCAGTGATACTGTAAGATGTCTGCTTTTGGTTGTGATCCGTAAGTGTATGTGCCATTTAACAACCAATAAAATATGACAGGCATATACAATTCTGTCTGTGCAGGAAAGGAAATTTTATTGCTCAGATTTTAGTCACACATGCCTTACATAAAATTGTACAGTCAGATCAGCATTTTATTGTTACTTACCATATGTGTTACACCCCTTAGGCAAGTTAGAAAGCATTAACCATATCTGCAGAAGAAGAAATTACTTCAGATAAGTTTACAGTCAAAACAGCCTTTCTTCAGAAACAAAACAAAGAAACCTGGAAACAAATGTATGTATCTCTTAGATCTCAGCCAGAGAAGGGAACCAATCTTACAATCTTAGTTTTATTACCTTCTTTCTTAAACACCTCATATTCTCTTACACACCAAAATACTTGATGATGCACTACCCACAGGCCACTGAAATCAATAAGGAAGCTGCTATCTGCTCTCTCTACTCCCACTGTATCCCCTGAAACCTACTGGTGTTCAGGGTCTTCTTGGCCTAACACAGAGAAAAGATTCAAAATCTTTTGTGGCTCTGTGCATGAACTTCTGCATAAATTTACCAGAATCGCCAGGTGTGTTTTGCAGGGGTAGGTTCGTGGTGAACAGAGAATGCAGCAGGATACATCTGCTCTCTGTTCACACTTTTCAGGTTCCTTGTACAGTGGGAGAGGGCAAAAGGAGAGATTATGATTTTGAGGCGCTTCTGCCGATAAGGACGAATTAAAAAAAGAAAAAAAATCCACTGGCTTATTGTCTTCGGATACACAGATTGCATTTTCTATAATATACATATGAACCAGAGTTTATTTTTACTGATGTACTACCAGAATTTATCTCCGCCAGTTTAAGTATGTTAACAGCCTGCAATGCATTAGAAGGGCAGGATATGAACCTACACAGGATATGAATTTATAAATGCCAAAGGAGTGTAGTAGTAGCAACATGTAAATCAAAGCTCATAAAGCCAGGAAATATCTTACTTCAGATCAGCTGATACAAAGTAGCAGCATATTTATTGTTCTAGGGGAAAGAAGTAATTTTGTGGGACCAGCCTGAGGGACTGAATGATCAGTAGGCAATGCCCTGATAAGGATTAATATGTGATAGAAGAGAGGGAGAGAAAATAAGGTGTATTTCAGATTCCAGCATGCAACACACCAAAAACAATGAGCAAAGCCTCAGAGAGACAAGTAAGGACATTTTGTCTGTGAAGATAGAGCAGCTTCAAGTCTTCATTTACGATATTCCAGGTAGCTGAGATCTCCAGTCTGAGATCTTTTTAAGCAACATTAACTGAAATAATGGCAGAACGAAGAAATAGCACCAAGAATCTTTAAGATGTCTTTTCTGGGTAAAGTTGTTAATCTCAAGATTCAGATAAACTAATACAGTGCTTGTCCAAGCAAAACTTCAGTACAAGTTCCTTAGAAAGTGAGGAAAATTTTGATTTTCTGGGTCATCACATGTTGACAGAGAAATAATGTATCTCTATAAGCAGTTAATGCTTGATGGCTTTATGGCTGCATATAGCTGTCTGAAGATTACAGCACTATTGCCTGAAGAGTGAACCCTTGAATTTAGCCATATTAGTTGATAATATGTTTTCTTATCCTGTTTATTTATTTATTTTTAATTAGTAATTTCAGATTTCTTTCTGAGCATCTACCTATGATAATAAAGAATCCTTTTGAGACACTAGAGAGTGTAAGTAGAAGGTGTTAATTATAGCTAAATGCCCAATTGCCCACCCCCTCCTCTGGGCTAAATGCTACAGTTGTAGGCTGCTTTCATTTTAGTAACCATTTGATCTTTCCCAGGAGAGGATTTTGTACTATTTCTTTTAATCTTCTCTGCATGCAGTTCAAAACTGGCTTGCTGAACTCAATTTTAAGTTAGTGTTTGTGTTTATGAGGAAAAGATCATAGGATCTGCAACAAAACAAATAAAAACAATGTTTATAAATTTTAATTAAAGAAAATTGTGTGAAGTAAAGTTAGATGCATAGGACTGAATGATGCTGTTACTCCCTCTGCTTGCTATGACCTGTGGGAAAAATATAGTTTAGAAAGCTTACCTTAGTAAAGTACAATAAGCTTTTATCATGATACCTTTTCAAGTAGTGAACAAGCTAGCAAGTAATTTTAAAAATGTGATGAAAATAAATCAGATTGATGTTTCACTCTATGCATATGAGGGTCTTCAGCCACTAGAAGCAATTAACTAGGCAGAACAAAGTTAAACGAGTACATAAATCTTTGCAAGGTGGACATTCCATGCAGTAAATAATACAACACTTCCACTGTCATCAGATAGTATACCCTGGTGCTAGCTTCCACCGAGCCGCATTTTGGCACTAACATCAGTGCCAGATCGGCGTATCTTGTAGCTCTCAACTTCCATGGATCAGAAGTGTCCAGATATCAAGAGGGCTCTGCTGAATTGAACTAGATGGGATTTAAGTTAAAATGGAAACAGGTCATGCAGTCAGCTAAGAAATCGCAAAATGTGTTTACCCACCTCAAAATATGGCTCCATATTCCTTTTGTACAAATGTATAAAAATCCAAAAAACTTACTTTCCACATCCACTGTTTTAATAAAGTTCCAGAGAGACATTCATTTCCCAACTTTAGCACTGCAATACGCTGCTAGTGTTAGCTGTAGTCATGTCCACAATCCGGCTTCAGACAAAGTGACAAATCAGCTCCAAGACCCAAATGCAAAAAGCAGAAATTGCGCCAATGCCCTAATCATGCTTACAACAGAAAAATGCACGGCCGAAAGTATTGAATGAATTCTTGACAAATGAAGGACAAATCAAGAAACAAGGAAAATAAGAAATGACAAAGAAGAAATGAGGACTTTAGCACAATGTGTACTGCTCTGGACACTGCAGCATAAGGCTTTTTGTGCATTAATATATCAAAACCAGAATTAGTAACCTTATGTGGATTGGCTCTACTTTTAAAACCTAGTGAGGCAAATTTATACTCAGGCCCCATTAAAACTGACTAATTTCAGAGTTGTTGAATTTAAGAGCATTGTATCATGTAACTGGAAGCAGAAGTCAGTGTACTGAGTGCTGAGTTTCACTAAGATGAAATATTAATTCATGTTTATTCTGAATGTTGATTGTTTTAATACCCCGAATTTAGATGCAGAAGATTAGATGTAATGGGTTATGTTTCCATATGTCACAAGTAACCCAGTTGCTCTTTTAACTGTAAAGTCTGTATTTTTTTTTTTCTTACTTAGAAGTTCAAGCAAATCATTTAAAATTAAACCATTTTTCCAGCACCTGTAAAAACGTGCAAATGACAGAACAGGCAGCATGATGATTGCTTTACAGATAAGCATTTTCTTCATCATCTTCAAGGACATCCAGATTTACAATCTAATCATTCAGCCCTTTAACAGGATGCATTTGAGTTTGATTAAAGAGGAAAACAAATAACAGTGCAGATTTATTAATGAAATCTGTGTGACATTTTCACATACGGAACTCTCTCAGAATAGTGAGTTTAAAACCGAGTATGGTCTCCTTCGCCTCTTCAGCTTTGCTCATCCTAATGTAGCTCGTTTTTGGTGTGCTTTTTCACTTTGGCAAGTGCAAATTTTGGAAAGCCGTCTCCCCCTCCCCCTCCTTGAACTTTAATTGCTTAACCTACATCCTAATTCAAGTTGCTCATAAACCTTAGCCTTTGTTGTAGGTCCGACAGCTGCATTATGTCAGTAGCAAGTAAAACCTTCACAAAGTTCCGGAATGCTGCAAGACATTTTATAGGTGCTGCAATAAAAGGCAAATTGAATTTACAAAAATGCATTTGTCACTGATTAAAAACTTACAAAGTTAATTGGAAACACTGTGTAGGTGTTGCCACACAACTAGAGGTGTAACTGGTGGTTTTAATTCAATTGGAGCATGGTGGAGAGTAGCCATTCATGTAAGGCCAGCAATCTTATTCGTATTTCTTTTCCTTTGAACAAAAGGATGCATTTACTGGAAACTTGCATGAATGGTCAATATTTAGCAGTATTAAGATGTTAGCCAAGGAGTAGTGACCACTACAGGCTCAGTTTTCAAGGCTGTATCAAAGCAAAATTTGCAAGTGTCAGTCGCTGCCCATTAGGAATTGCAGCATCCCTTGGGAAAGTTTTCCAGGCCTTTTCTCACCCCCTTGTTTCACATTGGCAAGGCCGACACCACTGTAACAATCATTGTTTAAGCAAGTGAGGAGGGGAGAGGGAGGTAACCAACAGCCGAGGCAATCAGCACCCTCCCCCTGGAGCTGAGTGAATTATCTCCACATAATCCACTTAACCTTTGCCATTGTGGGACCTGGGAAGCTGAAGGTATTTTTAAACCTGAGTCTTTTAATTGCCAGTTTATAGTGTCACTAGTCCAGCTCAGCTGGAAAGAGGATGATTGGAAAATAGTTCCATGAGGCAATAGCTTTTCACCTCGGCTAGGAGTCCTAATTATTATTAGTTTCATGGCTCACTGTCCTCTAAGACTGTGGGGACAGTGATCTACAGTGAATCCACAGGTGATGGAGTTTAACATATTACTTCTCCTGGTTAACATAGCAAATGCCGAATAGTGCTTGTTGGTAGTTTTCCAAAGACAAACTATGGAAAATTTTATTAGAAAGTGGTTAGTTCAGTAGACTGCCATAGTCTGTGAAAGCCTTCCCATACGTTTTTTGTGTGTGGCTGCTTAGAATGTAAACAGAATAGTGCTTACCTATTTTATTGATGGATATTCCATTCTGCTGGGCTGTGTGTATGTCCACATTTCAGTGATCATCAAATTACACAAGTAACCTTGTATATGTTCTTCGCAGAGATAACAAGAAATGGAAACTGCACCTTCTACTTGACCTGGAATTTTCAAAAGATCCCCACAGAGTTAGGCATTAAAGTTCAGCTTCTTTGTAAATCTAAATCTTAGAGTCCATGAACCACATAGATTCATCTTGTCCTGTTGAGATCTCTGGGTAAAAATGGGATACCAATACTTTTTACGAATACTTTGGCAATCCTTGGCCCTATAGTTTTTACTTCTCATTTGCTTCATGGTTTTTTAAGTTTCTCACCTACTGATAGAGACTAGGAGAGCACAAAGACATCTTGCACTGCTCACTGCACTCATACTTCACCATGCAAGAATGTTGCAGACCTATTATTGGTCTGACATTATGTTACTTACTTTTTAGTCTGACATTAAGCAGTCTAGCATTAAGTCTAACATTTCAGCAATGCACAAAATCACTGACCATCATTCTTATACTCTGTTGTCCTGGGTTTAGCTCTCTCATTCCCTTTTCTCTTCCCGTTTAGGGGGGGAAAGAGGGGGTTAGAGAGCGTCTGTCCGCGTTAGTGGCCGGCCCAGCCCTAACCCGCGACATCTGTTTACCAATCAAAAAACCCCAATGGTACATACTCCCAGAGCAATTCTGAAGGGGAATTCCTAATTCAGCCATCGCCTTGGTTAACATTCTTTGGTGGGTACTCAACCAAAAGAAAATCTCTCTATGTGAACCCTTAGTGTCAGGATGGAAAGAGAATTATTCTGGGAAACTGGTGCCAGAGCAAAGCTGCTGTTTCTCACCATCGTCTCTGTATCATCTCCTTGACGTTTTATTAATGCTAAGGAAGGAAGCAGCAGTACTCAGGATTCAGAAGCAGCAGCAGGGATCAGCCGTATATTCCATTCCTATTCCTGCTGTTCTACAATTCATCATCATATAATGAGAATACCATATCACATTATTTTTTGCTTGGAATCTTTGAAAAGAAACACAGACTGAAAAGGAAAACCAAGTAAAGGAATGATTTCTAATGCTAAATATATAGTTTTATCCAGCCCTGCTGAGCAAAAAAAAAGCGTTTATTCCCTCTTGCTGAGTATCCCTTCTCACCTTCACATGTTCATGCCTCACGTGCTTCTTTTCAGAGAATCTAAAAAACTGAGGGAAAGATAGAAAGAGAGGATGTCATGTAAGGCTGTAGTCACATCTGTGACATAGCCAGGTCCTCCATTTGGGTAGTTCTGGGCCAGAACTTCAGTAGAATTTTGCAGACATTCATTCTTCTTGGTGCATGTACCTAGATGACCAAACATGTGTTGTAGGGAAGGAATAAACGGGATTAAATAAAAGAGAAAGTGTTTGGGTTATTCTGTTAGTTTCTGTGGTTAGGACTTCAATGGAATGATCAGCACTAATATGACATTTTGTAATGCAAAGAGGGTCTCACTGACCCCGATGCAAAACCAAAGGAGCCAGCACAGCAGCAATATCTTTCTTTTCTCATGACAGGCCCCAAATACAAAACAAATTAAACAAGAGCCTGTATTTATGTTGGTATTAGGAGCACTCAAAACTGATTTAGGGACCTACTTCAGTTTGGATGATACATTGAATATTTTAGATGAGGATTTTAAAGCAGGGAGAGGTTTTGTGAACAAATGGTGAAAACTTTGTTTCCAGCTCAACCTATTTTTTTTCCCTTTTTCCTCTGTTGCATAAAAAACCTTGGAGGCACCTTCCAGTCAGTACCAGATAGATCAATGGAGGCTGAGATTCCTCCTCCGAGAAGATATTTTTGTGTGAGGCTATGGCATAGTGAAAATGTGCAATTACAGACAAACTTGAGTCTCCAGCACCTTCCAAGCTGTGGAAGAGCAGTAAATCCCACGCCTGGCCTTGTTGCGTTGTGCCCTCACCCCATTCCTGGGCCTGCGGCCCCCCTGACCACCCTGGGGTTAATGGAGGGGTTTGTACTATCTCGTGAATGAGCATCAACAGAAGCTAGTTAGGGTCTACAATTCTGTTTCAAAAATAAAAATAAATAAAAAAAAATCCTCCCCAGTGTTACAGTCTCCCTTTGTGACACAATGTACAACCCCTGAAGTCTTGAACAGCCTTTTAAGTGGATGATACTTATCTTGATGAGAGTGATAGGCAGAACACGGCGCTGTTGGCATAGGTGAGGGTTTTGCCATGGCTTTCAGCTTTTCATCTTTTTTTGACAATTGTTAGCATATAAAATAGTTTCCTTTTGTAAAAATGGGCACAGAGACAGAGAAAATGCTTTCAGAGCTTTACTGGTAGTTGCTGAATAAGGGACATATTCACATTTTGTGTATATTCTCCTTTATCAGTTTAACTTCACTTGGAGCTGATGAGATGGATCTTTCACTAAGTCATAATAAGGTCATTATAATTTCAGTATTTTTTTCCCCACAGAAGAAAAACATGTCTTGCTCTCTGCCCAACGATTCTAACTACAGAATAAAAACAAAGCAAAAGAGCAGAAATGAAGCCTCTATTAAAGAAGATGGTGTCTCCTTCATTCCTGCAACCAGCTGCAGCTGACTGAATGGCAGACAGACAGCTCCTAAAATCGTATATGTGCATTATACCATAAACTAAATTGGAAGTTACATACACCGCTTTCATCTTCACCACACAGGAGTGTGCATAGCTGCCTTTCCTAGAAAAAATTTTGCACTTTGATATGATTGAAAATACCAGGCTGACGTAGCACACAGCTGAACAATTTAGCCGATTTGATTCATTCACCCATTCTCATGAATATGAGGCATGATATTACTGCTATGAAATTAATAACATTATTTGAACATAGCAAATTCTTTATCACTGATATCTGATCTCAGAATGGGGAAAAAAACCCCATCCATTTCTTACCTTACCTATGATCTGACTTATAGTGAAGTCAGGTTGACAAAAGATGCCTACATTCTACAAGATCCCGTAGACATAAGTTCAAACAGTTTTACTAATAAACCTATGTCATGAACTGCCATCTCCTTTATACTCCCACCACCACTATCATTATTACAATTTGTATGCTTTTCATATGTTTGTGAATATATATGTCGTGCTTGCTCATCTAGCTAGGCACAACATGTCATATGCTCAATATTTGTCTTAGGAAGGAAATTGTCAAATGTTGAAATAGTTCATAGTGTAATTATGATATGAAGTATTTTTTCTGTCTCCTGATGTATTCCCTGTATCACACCTACTTCTCAACTGGAAGATCATAGAATCATTAATGCTTGAAAAGACCTCTAAGATCATCAAGTCCGAATGTCAACCCAACACCACCACGACCACTAAACCATGTCCTAAAGTTCCACATCTACACATTTTTTGAACACCTTCAGGGATGGTGTCCCACCACTTCCCTGGGCAGCCTGTCCCAGCGCATCACCATTCTTTCAGTAAAGAAATTTTTCCTAATATCCAATCTAAACCTCCCCTGGCACAGATTCCGCCCATTTCCTCTTGTCCTGTAAGATGTTGTAGTGCTGGAGATAAACACTGAATGCATTTCAACAACTGAGGACAGATATCATATATTTAGTATTGATTTATCTTAATTTACAGGAAGCATTTGTTTTCACATAAATATTTACTTGAGCATAAGGAGTAACAGGAAAGCAAAACAAAGGAGATAATGGAGAGCTGTGGGTAACACATTAGTTGTTAGAACTATGTGTGGCACAGTAGCGGCTGTGAAGATTTGGAAGTCATGACTGAAAAGCAGCTGGAATAGATGTCTTATGATCACAATGACAGACGTAAAGTGATTCTTCAAGATGTAGGTGGAAATACTGAGAAAAATGTGGAGGATGGTAATAGTACTAATACACGTACATCAAGTCTATTTCTGAGGTAGGGTATTTAGCGTGGGATGAACCTACCTTTCTGAAAGTATGTTGACATATCAGAAAAACTGAGGAAAAAAAACTCTGAGAAATAGGAACCTACCTTTCCATCGAGATTTGAAATAAACTCAATCTATTTAGCTCATCTACAGTTAATTAAGAGATAGTTTGGTCATGGTCCATAATTATCTGCAGATGAAGACGTTTGATACTTATAAAACAGTTAAGCTAGTGACACAATCATAGGAAGATCTAATGACTGGAAAAAAGACAGTGAAGCATAGAATAAGAATAAAGCGCAAAGGGTACTTAAACACTGGAACTATTTCCACATGACAGATTCATCTTCATCTGAAGGTTTTATATCAAGCTTAATGTCAGTCTGAAGAAACAGGCTACTTTGCCAAGAACTTGAAGGCTTGATGCATGGATCATGAGATGAATTTCTACTGCCTGTTTTATCCAGGAGGCCAGGTGATACCAAATCAATGCAGGGTTGATGTAGGATTAGTAGCACTTTGTGGGTATTGCTGATAGAAGTGAGCTCCCAGAGAATGAGTTGGGCCCTGTCTGTCCACATCAAAACTAAAAAAAAAGATTTTGAGGGTGTTTATTGTCTTGTCTGAACAAACTGTCAGTCAGTTATAGACCATAAAGCTTGCCTTTGAATCTAAAACCAAGGCATATGCTAATCTGTTTTTAATGTTAATGTGAAAGTCTGTTGTCAGGAGCCAATGTCCATAAAGTACACCATATTAACTAGATCACTAAAAAAAGAGAAAATAAATATATATATATATATAGTCCAATTACTTACTTACCTTAGAATTCTTACATCCTACCTCGTTCTCCTATTTGGCCAGAGTTTCTACAGAGTCTTTATGTACAAAAGCTCCTTTAGTAGACTGAGATCCCAATAAATGGAAAATGAGCAACATTCACTCTGGAAGGAAAGTGAGCATTATTAATGTATTTTTATGTTGATTAGAGCTTGGGGCTGCATTCCCGGAGCAGTCATTTCCTCAGAGATCAGGTTGTCAGTGAAACTTACGTTTCCATCCTGGGTCACACCAAAGGTTCCCCCCTCCTACTTGACTGTCTCTGCCAGTTGTTTGCAGCAGATGCCTGATGTGCATAGTGCAACCTGTTGTCTGGTATGTCCATGGAGATTGCATCTGGGTGGTTGTATTTCCTAGTCAGTGGGTTTATACTTCGCAAAACTCTGTTTTAAATGCATCATCTCCTTGTTTCAAGGTATGTTGCCTGGTCTTCATGTTATGAGCAACAAGAACAACCTTTCGTCACAATACTTATTGATTGCTATGGGATCTCCCTCAGACACCTTCTAAGGTAGTTTTAAAAAACTTTAAAAGTCCCCATCTGTTCAGTTATTATTTGCATGGAATCACTCTGTGTTTGATCATCCCATCCTACTTCCTTGAATTTTTCCTAGTTCTGCTGTAACTTTCTGTTATACTCTGACCAGAGCTATAAGCTGTATAGAAGATACAGGCACAACAAAGATCTAATCAGTTCAGTGTTTTCTCTGAAAAGTTCTTTCTAAATTATTTTTGACAGTGTTTGCTTTAGGAAAACTGAGGAATACCAAGTTCATGGTCTTATAAAGCAACTCAATCTGAGATCTATTTCTTGAGAAGCAGTAACTTTCTTAAAGCTGATTTCTCTATACACTTCATTTTACCATATTATTTTGCCCTTATTGACAGGAATTTCAGCTACCATTTTATTGCTCAGACACTTATGAGGAAAATTGTAGGCAATTTCTACTGATGGTTTTACATTTGACTATCCTCAAGAATTTAAAAACTTCAGACTTTGTCCTTTGACAATATACACCCTTCTTCCATCTTAGTGTTTGGAAAAAGAAAGAAAAAGGAGAAATATAATTATATACACATATGCAAAAGTAGAAAGGTATACCTTTAAACACCATTTAATCTGCTACGTTTCCTCTTTTAATTTCTCTCAGATCTTTACTGGTTTGTATTATAAGAAAGTTTCAATCTGTGGGGAAAATTAGTGACAGATTATGAATATTTCTTTAATCACAAATTGCAAGTACTAGTAACACTATTTCTAACATATATGCTATCGGGCTAACAAATCTTACATTTTATTGGCTGTCTCATTTTGTTCTCTTCCATATTTCACATTTATGATATGTTCAGATATACCCCTGTTTTGTTAAGTAGGAATCTGTGTGGTCTTTGATGTAAGACATAATTTATTTGACAAGGAAGTAAGAGACGGTGCCCTGAATCTGCATTTAATTGATGGATTGAGAATTTTTAGCATTGCAAGAAGACAGATTTTCATCCAACGTGTCCCAGAAGGAGCAATCTCTTAATCCGTTCTCTTGTGAATTAAAATATGTGTATATATATATATTTTGAGGAGTAATTTTAAAAACTTTTTACTGACAGTAGTTAGCAGGGTTTTCATACATGTTTGACATCCAAATACTAAAAATGATTGATGCTATTATCTTTTCATATCCATTCTGACAAGTCTTCAGTAAATATTTCTAACATTGTAAATGAAGACTACCTCTTGGTAGTGCATCAAGGCTGGATATAGATACCACTCTCTTTCATTAATAGAAACTTGATGTGAATTTGTGCTTGTAATTAAACTTTCAGTCACTTAACCATCAGTTAGCTCCATTGAAAAATATCAATTGATAATTGCATTATTCTTCCACATTATTTTACATAGGGCACTATATCACAGTGAGAGCTTTCAGAGACTTTGGTATGCTTCAGCTTGCCATCTTATACAGTCTTCTGCTTGTCAGTATTTCTGTTTATTTTCTTCACAGATCTTCCAGCTATCACTTAAACTTATGGGATGCCCTCAGTCTGAGCCAACTGTCTTTTAGTATTTGTTTAGTAACGCCAATGCAATCCCTTGCTACTGGTAGTTCTTGTGCCATTTTCATATGGAACACAAGGACAATTTTTTTTGTCAAACAAACAAAAAACCCCTAATACCAAGAAAAGATAAATGTCCTTTACTTCATAAAACAATGCCTTTATAAGGGCTTTCAATTCAGAGCTAGTGTTAGGCCATGATGAATGGCTGAATGGTTGATTTCCTGACACTCTTTCTTCCTAAACTTGCCTGACAGTTTCTGGATTGCCCTACCTGGTAATTTGCACTATAATAATTACTACAGTGAGGTGTCTTCTAACTATTTCCTTTATTTTTTACAAGATTCTTAACACCCTCTATGGGTGACAAAATGCAATTACAGACATGAAGTGTCCCCCTGAGTATGGTTGTTCACAGATGCCACCAATACTTTAGTAGTGCAACTGCTAAATGAAATGAAAACAAAGAATCAGATTCTCTAAACATCCAGTTAAAAAAAATTAATTAAAAGTTATGAAGGCATTTTATTGATTAACAATCTTAGTAATTAAATAGTGTAGATGACTTTTTTTTTTGGTTGGATTTGTTCTTCCTTGGAGATCTCTAATTGTTGTATGGCTTTATGTTTATTGATAACTCTTTTTGATGAATACAGATGCCACCTTTTATGGTAGTCGTTGACAGAGTAATCATATTGTGAGAAACACCAGGCTTATGTAGTAACAGCTGTTGCAGTTATACATGCTGATATCCATTGGGAAAACGTGTTTGCTGCTATCATGGGTACACAATAAATGGAAGGTGCAATAAAGCACAAACTAACATTTTGAAAATCCTTACAACTCTAGGAACTTTATTGCAGATTACAAGCACTTTGATCTCTGTCCAGTACTTAAGGCTTAATTATCGGACTAATTGCACAGACTATGCTCATTTTCAGTGGTAATCCTTTTGTGATTAGCTTCTGTGTTCAATAACTGACTTATCCTTTAATTAAAAGGACTATTAACCTTAAGGCTGCTGCTATAGCTTGGGATTAAACCTATACAGAGTTAATATTTAATATCATTGTAAAAGCCTTGGTGAAAGGTATAGAATGAAAATATAGTGATTCCCTCCTTTAACTTGCTGTAAGAGATAGCTTCATTATATATCAGCATAATGTATTTTACTTTGACATACTACTAGCTTAAATCAATTAAGGGCGTGCAAGAGTATGTGTGCACCTTGAGCCTTTCTGTCATTTGCAGGCAGAGCATACTCACATTGGATATTTCCCAAGTCTTTCAATACAGTTGTGATCAATGGTTGATCTGCTTTTTTTTCCAGCTTTAAAATATTTCTGTATTAAAGAGCTGGGCAGGTCAATTATTGCTTATCTGGAAGTGAGAAATTTATTTAGGAAAAGGGAAATGCTATGTAAAATGATGTGCTATGGAGAAAAAGGTTCTGCAGTTTTGCCCAGGGCTGCTGCAATCCAACTGTTTGAAAGGCTACAAAGCAAATCCAGAGTCCAAGTCCGATGCCCAAGTGTGTAGATTCTGCCAAAAAGCCAGATGCTGCTGTGGGAAGCATTATCTGTCTTTTCTAGTGTGGCATCTGGGTCCTGCTAGGAGCAGCCATGCCTATGTCTGTCTATAACCTAAGGTTCTGTTTTCTGGGGGTAACATATGAATAGAGTCTGATCTAATCTCTCCCCAAGCCCCCTCCACCATTTAGTCTTTCAGATTACTTCAAAAGGAAACCAGATGCAAAAGTCCAAAAATCTGCTCTCCTTGATAGTGTCACTGACTCACGTGGTGAGGTGGTATCCTTTGCCAACTCCATATACACCTTCTTCTTTCCTCTGATTGTGGTGAAGGAATCTGATCAAACTAGACTTGTTAGAGACAATCTTCTTCACTGAAATTGTTTATTTTCTATACAGTGAATTTGGGGTTAAGATCTAACTATAGGTTACTTGTCCTTAATGGGAACAAGAAACAGTTAACCAGCTGCTCAAAAGACTTAGAAATTGAAGAGGAAAATATATTTTCTCACACACTCATGTAAGGCAGCAATAATGCCCCTATTATTTCATTGCGATTATTATCTCACTTCCAAAGAAAAAAAAAAAATCCTTTATACGTGTATCATTCTAGGAATTAGTATACAGCAGCACTGCCTTTGTACAAGAGTTTCCTCCAGGATGTTCCTTTTCTTGTATTACTTGAGTGCTATATATAGTGAGGGTGACCCAGCCACACTCTTTCCTGAATGGAGTGGAGATAAAAGCAGTATTGTATTTGAAATCAATAGAAGTGACTTGTGGCCCGCAATGGGAGTGTCTAGCTACAGAATTATTATCTGGTGTTAAGTGCTGACAATGCAATAGGATCTCTACCAGACATAAATGCAGCGCGGAATCTCCAAAATCCTAATGTTAGCCTGGGAAGCGAGTCTGGCTGTACGGAGAGTGAGGGGGAGACACTTGCACCAGCACTTTTCTGAAGATAAATGAGGAGCCCAAACTGAAGCCTCTCTTGTCATATATAGAATGAAAGGCTGAGGTGCTCTGCATTAATATTTCCACAAGCTATTCTAAGCACTTTAACCGACAGCAAATTTGACTGAGTTTGGAAAGCTGGGAGCAAATCAAGAATGTGGACGTGTTTTCTATTACTGACTTTCATATACTGGGGGATTTGGGGTTTACCTTGCATTTAACTACAGTGCTCCCATGATTCTTGGTATTCTCTGTTTGGCCTTATTAATGTTGTGTGCAGTAAGACTACCGATATTCATTGTTGTTTGCAGAGTCATAGCTAGCTAATTTTAGCTGCTTTCCAAAAAAAAAAAATCTGAAGTCAAGGGGAGTTGAGACTCCTCAAGTAGTCATTTAATAGTTTGAGAAACAGAAACTGGATATGGGGGAGATCTTTCCCTTTTCATTGACTGCAGAGAAAGATGAACCTGCCTGCATTAAACCTGGTGTCTCTCCACCGCTCCCTATACATGCCAGTTAATTTGAGCAGCTTCATGGAACCACCTCCCAGGGAGGTGCTGACCCAGGCAGGAAGCCTATAGGTTTCTTTTACCATCCACAGTGAGATGTAGAAGTAGTAAGAAAACCACGACATGGCACAGTGGTATGAAGGCCATCCACCTAGTCTGTAGTTTAAGTCATGTTTAACATTAATGTGCTCCAGCAATTCACAGAATCACCCTCCAGCAGATCGACACTCCCTCCTCCCCCCAACTTCGTGTCCTCTGTGACTTTACTACGGGTAGACTCAATCCCCTCACCCGGGTCATCAGTAAAGATGTTGAACAGGTCTGGGCCCGGTACTGATTCCTGGGGAACACCGCTGGTCACTGGATGCCAACTGGATGCAGCACCATTCAGCACCATTCTCTGGGCCCAATTCAATTGGGATAAAAGAACCATGAGTAAAAATGAGCACATCTGTTTCACCAAGGGACAGTCGCAGATACCATTACAGATGTGAATTGCTGCCAAAGTCACCTGCTAGAGGAATTACCAAACCACAAGAACAAAGAGATCTAGTACAGCATCCAGCTATGCACATACAGATAAAATGCCTGTAGTCAGGGAACCAGATGCTGTTCTGCCATCTTTTTCTGATGATAAAGACACAGAGCACCAGGCTATGCAGTACAGTTCATTCAATCTCACTAACACCACATGCATGGTCCACAAGAGTGGTGGGAACACAGAGCAAAAGAATGATGCAGGAATTTCTGACAAAGCGAATGCAGATGACCCTAAATCATTATTCCCCTTTAAAGTCACGATGGTTATTGAAGCACGTCTAACTACTACAACTACTACATTGTGAGCTTCCCATGGCAATGTTTCTTTTTTTTTTTCCCCCTATATTTAATTGTGCCCTCATTTCTTCCTTCAATCTGGGTCTCAAGGTAATAAAAACTATTATATTGTTGAGCATAAAGGAAAAACTTCCTCTTCCAGAAGCATTTCCCTGTTTCTGAATAATAAAAAGGTAACATTCTCAACAGGTGTAATAAGATGGCACAAAAAACCCCAACGTTGCAATGTTATTAACCAAACCAAAATCTCCTTTTTCACCTGTGGTCATCACAACACTATGCCAATACTTGCTGCACCAGAGTGGCCCTGGAATAATACGCTGCAATCTATTCTTCACCTCAACTATTTCACAGTTATATGTAACTTTTGATAACACCCAGAAAACAAACTTGTAAACAGCACCCGTTTTTGTTTGTCTTGTTTTTTTGTGTATGCTTTGGCGGGGTAGTGGTGATAGGAACAGAAACTTAGAAGAGGTCTGTTTGGCTGGCAGATCACCTAAGTAGCATGATACAAAATATCCTGTTCATTCCCATCGTAGCCAGAGTGTGATTACACAAGTATTCATTTCTATGTCGTCTTCCATATTTCTTACCTAGCTGTCCTCCATTAAACTATTTTACTCACTGTATAGCACTATCCTAGTAAATCAACATGCATAGTTATGTTTCCAAGACCCCAGTTCAGCATTGTACTAAGACTGTGCTTAACTTTAAGCACGAGTGTGAACTAACTACATAAGCTTTTCTAGAGGCCTAACAATACTGCTATACTGAGTCAAGACTAATGCCTCAGGAATATCAATGCATTTCAAATCATATTACAAGAACCCTGTATTCTTATGAGAACTTTAAAACCACCATAAAATACAGTTAAGACATGTCAGTGTCTTTAAAACAAGGTTTTTTTAAAACAGAAGTGTCATGTAAAACAAGAGGTATTTGTAGCAAGTGTGCTATTTATCTATTGAAGTTACTAAATATTGGCTTATTAATAGCTTTAACTCCATATTTTAATGGATGGTAGTCAGACAATTTCATCTGAATGCTCCCACACTGAGAGAAGATCCTGGGCGAAGGTCTTTTATCCCCGACTGAATTCTCATTGCAAATTTTAGATGGTATGTGGCCTTCTCGTCTGCACCAGAGCAGACGTAGTAACCTATCATGTTGTTCCTGTTGCTGCCAGCGCTTTGCTAATTTGTACAATGATAAGCGCCTGTTTCCATTGCTCCTGGTAATCTTGTCATCTTCATGATGTCATCAGCCCAAGTCAGAAGAGAAAAGGTCAGTAGTACAATGATGTACTGTATATAAAATGAGCCATTAAAAAAAGAAAAATGGCTAGACATTTAAATGCCCAAGCTTGCCAAGGCACAGTAATAGCTATCCTGACCATCTCAGGATGTATTTATTATGTGATTTCCATCATAAGCAAATAACTTCTTCCCACACTCTATTTTCCCACAGTGGTACAGCATGTACTGCACCAGGGAGCCCAGCTACGCCTGGAGACCAGTGGGAGTCTTAATAAATATACTTTTAATGACAGCCACTATGCATGTTTACTGAATATTTTGAATGTACCTTGTTTGCCTTTTAATTCCTCTAGTGTCTGCACCATAGAAGTATATGTTTAAATATGGGGTGTAAATTTTTACTGCCTTATACAGCAAAGGAAGGGAGTAACTAAAAGCAGTGTAACAAAAACATCGGGTGCCAGAAATGAAATAGGAAATATAGTCAACATTCAGACAAAATGCGATATTATCAAAACTTTGGTGAACATACACAGTGGAGGGAATGAGGAAAGGGAAGCAGAAAAATAGAGACAAGGAGCCACGGTGAAACTCCCACTAGCTAACCAGTGCAGTTGCATACAGATCTTGTGCACGGGCACTGCTTGAGGAACCCTCTGTTTCTCACCTGCTGCTCTGCTACCAGTGAAAGAAAACTCAAGGAAAAAAAATGGTGACAAGTGCTCATTTCAGGAGGCTGCCAGTTGCAGGACTTCTGCTAAAAGTGGAAAGCCAAGGACTGAAGTAGGCAAGCTGAAAGGTTGCCTTGTCCTCGGCTGCAGGGACAAGATCCACAGCTTGGCAGATCACAAAAATCAAGTACGGAACAGGAAAAACACCTCTTTATCAGATCTTGCATGTTGTTTAGGACCAGAGAACTCAAGAAATTCCTAATATTACTGGTTACTTATCCTTTTCTCCAGCTCTTTAGGACTAAAACTCATGTCCTTTCAGTTACCTTCAGAGCACATCACCCTGCTTCACTTAGCCTTCAGCTCTTTCCAAACTGACAGAATCAGCAGGATTTGGTATGTTTGGCATATACTGGTATATTATCAGCGTTTTAGATTTGTGGTACTCACAGTATTTTGTGGATTTACATCACTATTGTTTATAAAACTAGTGATGAGATAAGGAGAATAGGGGATTTAATTATCCTCAAGTAAATATTAGACTCACTGATTCATTGCTTCATTTCTATGAGAGGCTTTTGCTGAAATTAAGAAGTGAAAGAGTAAATAGCACAGTGCTGTTTGATATCAGAACTGAGAGGTAACCAGGAATATTCTGTGGATAAGAGTGAAGAGACTCTTGCTCTCATGGCTAGTGGTGGCACAATAAGGCAGCAAGTAGTACTGTCTGAAGATTATATTATATTTGTTTCCTTATATATTGGTGATCTTCGCCCACACATAAGCATTGAGATAAAATACACAGATAACTAAATTATTTATTTTGGTAAAGACTAGGGAAGGCTGTGAGGTTGAGAGGAACCTAACTAGACTGAATAACTGATGCACAATAGCAGCTGAAATTCAGCACTGAGCAATGAGAAGTAATGCATGTAGAGAGGGATACCTCAGGCTTCTCATCATTTACCTCACGTCACTTAGAAGGAAGACTTGGACATTACCAGCATGAATACTCGACTGACAAGCTGACTCGGCATAAGAAAAGCTGAGGGACTCCTCCATGTGGGCTTTTTATCACGTGCTCCTCCAAGTTTTGGTTTCTCCTATAAGTCAGGTATTGGCAAACACAGTGACTGGTTCTTTTCATCAATATGGTCCCTATATTCTTCAAGTTAAATATAGCCAGTTTCATACTACTGTATTTATCGCACATCTATAATTTACTGCTTTCTTTTTGAAATGTGGGGAAGTCATGTGATTGTTATGAAGACTATACTGGTCTCTTTGGATTGTATTTTTAGAGACATTGTATTGATTGAAAGAGAATTGGCTAACCTGAGATGTAAACAATGACTGGCATTGGCCTTAACCCATGTGGTTAATATCACTGATTTGTCATGCTGAGTGATGTGAAAGAGGAACGATTGGGTGTTGATTATTGAACAGCTCAACACAGGGCACATTTGACATGTCAGATGAGAGGCTATTCTAATGAGCTAGTGCTGCTACCAATTACTTAAGAGCCAGTGCCTCCTCTGCAAGCTATTTTGTACATCTTTAAGATGTTTAACTAAATTCAAGCTCAGTAACAGACTGCAAATAAGATGGTTAGATTCAAGAATCTGTGCCTAAATATTCCTTTAACATCATCTCACATGCACCTGCCTGCTTAACGGAGCCCTTCATTCTCTGGTGATGACTAACACATCAGTCAGGTTAAGAAATTTTAAATTATTTGTACAGACTGACACACTTCTGTAATTGAAACATCCCCTTGTACTTTTTGTTGTTTTATTGGATTCAGGAATGAAAATTGTATCAGCCTGGAGAATTGTTAGAATAATTAACTCTGGGAAGAGACATCTCTGATTGAGTGTGGCCCATTATAATGACACTGTTTTCTTTCAGGTCAAAGCTGTAGACATTAGAGAAAGTATGACAACAAGTAAGTTATAAATATTACATTTCTGATTGTATCTCGGTACTGATTGTGGTGATCATAAATATCTCTAGTTCAGTATCAGACAAAATTTCATTTTATTTTTTTCCTGGATGTGAAATTAAATTCCTTTTCTTTCAGTAGTATAGAAAATAGCCATGCTCAGCTCTTCTTCAGACATGTCTTACACCAAAAAAGTATTCTGACCAGACTCATCCAGCTACTCAACTCGCTTTTCTTAGAGCATATATGAGGATGCCTAATTCTGAGATGTGAATACGTGGTCCAAAAGACTGGAACTACCACCTTTACCTTCAAATATTTTTAGTCGCTGCTGATTAGGAATTATTTTAACTAATTAGGAATTATTTTAAAGCTAGCACATTTCTGTTTCAAATATGATTAACACATTTAAAGCTGTGCCCAAGTTAATCTAGACTTTCTAGAGCATGTAGTCTATTCATACAAATATAGGACCCTTGATGATAGCAACCTATGTTATATGCACAGCTAATGATAGAAGAAGGTCTTTTCCAGTTTCCCATGCATTCTGTTAGGTCAAAACAGTAGCTTATGCTAGTTGCCCTGGTACATGTTAGTAAGGTTAAAAAAGCAAAATCACATGATGATGTCTTTTTGTCAGTAAAGATTAATGAGAAAATATCAATAAACTTACATTATGTGGAGAAACATATCTTCTAATAATGGGGCTCTGAATTTTGTTTAAAATAGATTTTTGACTACTTAAATCTAAGTTTGAGAGAATTGGGATACCTCTCACAGAGACTCTAGAAGTTACTTTCTTCGTAGTTTTACTGTGCTTTGTAGAAAGTCATAACCAAAAAAAGTCTTCATTTAAGTTGTGATTTTTTTAATCTGAAATTCTTCTTACAGTAGTTACATTGTTTCCAGTTAAAGGAGTCTTTATAAAATCTAACTGTAAATTCAATATTGAATAAATGTGAGCTTTTGTGAGCCAGATGGAGCTGGATTGGCTCTGTGACCATGAAATTAAACATACTTCAGTATTATTTCTGTTCTGGGCATTTGTGCAAAAAGGTACGCTTTGTGCTAGCCTGCACAAAAATACACATTGACTGCTTCACCCTTTGGTGAAAGCAAACATATATTACAACTGAAAACTTATGAGTTAAATCTCACTACAAATGCAAGTTATTTTTAGGTGCACTAACACCGTAATTTATGGGTATTAAAATTAATAATTTTCTTCTACTTTTCCTCTAGAAAGGCTCTTTAAAAAAAAGGTGCTTGTAATCATTTGTTTGGGTTTCTGCAGTGGAAGCACCTTTGTATTTTTCCTCATGAAATATTTGCTGCCTCCAATCACCTGGGGAACATTACCTTGATGAAGCCACTGAAATATGCTCCATCAGTCTCGAAGGGTTTTCCTAGCCTACTTTTCACCCTCTTCTTGCCAATTAAGCTGCCACATTATGTATGATAGTGAGGGTCACTTGTTTTTTCCAAGTGTTATTCTGAATTGGTGAAGATGACAGAAGCGCACTGGTCTAGTGAATAATTAGAGTGTATCTTAAAGTCTCAAACCCCCATCTTGCACTGCCACATGCTAACTATTTTTAACCTAATCTTCTGTCTTTGAGCTGGCTACGTGCATTTTTGCCAGGAAAACCTATTGTGGTATTCTGTGCTGTGTGTATATATTTTATACTAAAGTCTACCAGATAAAATAACTGGATAATGTTGAAAAATGTAAAACATTTGAAGTAAATAAACGCAAAACACAGGGCTTACTTCCACAGAGTAAAACACAGCATTGCTCCAGGACCACACAGCGTTACTGATACTGTATTTCACAAATACCAATAGGCACTCCTTCAGGTTTTGAATTTGCATACATCAGTTTATAAAGACAGTAAAAAAGCAATTCTCTTCAGTTCTTGAAAGCTTGGAGGTGCTATTCTAATAATCCTAAAGTTGTAACCTCCACTGCATTGAATAAGAATTCTATACCTGGTGGTGATTATTTTATTTATTATTTTTCAAAACAACCAGCCCAGAATTTCTGTACAGTTTTGCCGCTGCACAACCTCAGAACAATCAGGAAACACTCAACAGAGAAGGGTTTGGTAGTTTCCTGACATGAGAAACATTTACAAGTCTAAAATAGCCTTTCCAAAAGGGAGTCAGGTATCTTAAATGTTCGGGAATAATCCGCTGCCCAAGACATTTAACAAAAAGGCCTAAAGGAAAAATTACTGACACTGGGTGAAGTTTTTAGTGAAAGAGTAGAGATACTTCAGCTTGGCTAACTTCCCTCACATAGCTATTAAAAATTTTTACTGCAGCAGTGATCACCAGAAACAAAGGAGAAAACGGTACAGTAATGAAGGGCTGAGTAGTGACCTTTCTCCCTCCTTCCCCTCATCTTTCGAGTTGGGGCAATGACGCATCCTGTGACTCAACTCCTTAATTGAGCTCTAATTCTATACAGAGTGTGAAAACTATGAGATTTGCCACACAGACCAAACATCTAAAACTGAAATAAGATTAGGCTTCAGGAAGTACTCAAGTGGCTTCTAGACATCTTTATATTTTAAAATGTTACCACACAATTGTATAACTTCTCCCAACCTCATCATGTTTTTTGTTACACTCTCTTCCTTAACCTCTACTCGAGGTGAGGTTTTTTTTGAAATTGTTAATTATTCTTGGTTTACACAGCTCTAGCATAATAGGATGCCTTATACCGAGAGGGACACTTAACTCTTATCTAAAATATAAGTAAATATACATAATTTAACAGAGTTGTTCCTCTGAAGTGGGTGCAGCCTCTACTTTGTTAACCAAGAGGCAGGCACCATGTGCTAAAGCAGAGGACTACAGGCTCCACTTGTCTTATGCCTTGGGTCACCTTGACCTTCCAGCTACAAGAAAACACCTTCGCAACTCTACTGGAGACAGTGCTATCTGCTACTTGGAAATGGGGCTGGAAAACGGAGAACAGATGTCTCATTTCGTGAACGGAGAGATTCTGTGCGGCTGACAGCAGAATCACAGCTTACACCATTGTTGATGCCTGTTTCAAGCTGCTGAGGGCTGCACTGACTCACCTAGTCCCAAATATGTAGATGAAAAGATCCTCTCAGCCTTATGTTTTAGTGAATTTTCTCTTTCCTCTAGAACACAAAAATTTTTTTCACTCAGCAACCTTCTAATAAGGACATTTCAGTATTGGCTTCTATGGGGGACTTTGCCTTCTCTCCCTTACTTCTTACAGTTTGAAAAAGTAAGTATGGCAACAATACAAAAACTGAGTGCAGGCAAAAACCCCAACCCAAGAAACCCACGTCAATGTTCATATTCTGGTTCTTTTAAGATATTCTGAAATCGCATAGTAAGGGCAGCAGCAAGCAGGTAACATGGATATAATGTTTATTTTAGAGTTAGTGATAAATCACTGTGAGATAATAATGGGAGCATATGTCTCCAACAGCTTTTCAGAAAAGGTGTTCTATTCTAAATGTAAACTAGTGGACCAAAGAGATAGTGAAGATTTATTTCCTCTTTCCTGGCAGAAATAGATTTCTTTCCTTAGCATATTAATGATGATACATTAAAATTGTTTACAAAATACCATCACTTGAAATTATGAAATGAATGTAATTAAATTGCCTACAAGCCCTTAGGGCTGTGAACACTAGCGTAAGCATTAGTGAGACAGATTGCAAGCCAGGATTCTAGTTGTTTCTTTCATGCTGAGGAGAAATGGAAATAGTATTGCAACTGAGAGCTGTGCCACTGCATGAAACATAAAGCTGGAACATGGCAGAGTGGAAAATTCTCAGAAATAGCTAGCACCAACCTAAAATCCTGCCCATTTGGACAGCACTGCCAAATTGTGCCTCAGACCAAGGTTACCCAGGAGAATACTTACCATCATCTATTTGCTAAACAGTTTACTTGGGACTTGCTATGGTTAATCTGAAAATGGCCTTGTGTGGCTAAATAAATTAAAAATAGTGGGCAGACCTGGAAGGGGTCTTTGCCTGAAAAATAAGTTTTCCCAAGGAATGTCATCATCCTCTTGGCAAACAGCTGTCCTGAGGACAGGACCAAGGTCTTCCAGCAAGGCTGTGTGACTAGACTAAAAAGTATTTGTATTTGCAGACTGAAGTCACCACTCACTCATGGCTCCTCTTTGTGCTTATTGTTATCAGTGTCTGACCCAGCTTCTCTATGGCCTGGTGTTGTTTTGAGTGACTGGTTCCCTCATAGTGACTGTTCTTTGTGCTAGAATGTAAGGGGATCCTCTATCCACTGCTTGTCAGACATGATTGCTCATTAACCATGACTATAGATAACGGAAACAGCAAAGTTCTCCAGTCAACAGCGAATGGAAGGCAGAAAGATAGAAGATAAGATGCGAACATGGAGGAATGTTTTCAAAACAGAGTTTAAGTCAACTCCATCAGCTGCAAAGCAAAATCCTCCCACCTCCTTTACTCCACAGCTTTGAGGAAGGGTATGATCATCCATGTTACAAGCTCCTATTAGTCCTGGTAGAGCCGGTCACCAGTCGAGAGAGAGGGCACAGACCTGCAGTACCCCTCTTGCTTTTAGGTTTCCAGCATTTCTAGACCTGCCCGGACCCAATGAGTATAAGCCCCTTGTGACACATAGATGATATTTAACGGTGAGGGGAGAGCATCCTTCCTACTTGGTGACAGATTGGCACGCTGGACTTGTAACCATCGCAGCCCCCCTCACATCTAGAAGCCTGACTGAGATCATATGCCTCCTGTTCAGTCTGAGTGTCTGTCAATTGTAGGATCAGAAGTTAAAAAAACAAGGAAGTCAGAAGGTGGTTGTATGTGATGTTTCTATTTCTGTACACATTTGAGAGTTTCATTGACTGCACGAAATTTTTCTTTTGAATCTTACAGTATTTGATGTTTTAATCAGAGAAACATCTGGCACAAACAGTCCCCGTGCTGCTTAATTTGTTAGATAGCATTAAGCTATCCTTTTTCTTTCGGTTCTCACTTGAACATCTATTATCGATCACTGTTAAAGATAGGTTACTGAATTTAACATTCATTTGGCAGTTTGCATATTTTTATCTTCCTCCAGCTTCCACCCAGATCATTTCGGAGAACATCATTACAGAGAAAAGAGATGAAACATTAAGTTCATCATACGTATTTGTGTGAACATGACCTATGCTAAGACATCTCTGCACAGTAGACATTCATGGGATGTCTCATTCACTACAAAGTCTGAATTAAATTTTCAAAACATACGTTGAAGATAATGGTCTCCCAATTAAGACAGTTGCATATGATGTATTCCATCTCAGTCTGATTGTTCTGGCGGAACAATGCAAGTGTTGCGTAACTCATTGAAGAAAAAAAAAATTCCAGAAGAAAATACAAACTGCCAATCAGAAATTCTTGGTTTTTCCAGTTTGGGAAACACGCAGATTTCAAATGTGCAGTGTGAGTCAAAAAATCTGTAAACACAAGTGCAGGATGTGCCAGGAACAGGAAGACCCAAGTTTAAAATTGAGATTATTTTTTTGGTCTATATTTTTATTGTATTCTTTTCAGTCACTTTGTGCTTTCTCTGTACTTTCACATATAAATTGATGAAAATAAAGCTTAGGAACTTGTGCTTCAGAGGTATCTTGCAGCTTAAACAATTGATGCTCAAACAGTGCTTTAAACATAGCGTCACAGTCTTTCCAAAGAAAAGTGCTCTACATTTCCAAAGAACGTTTTGGAATTGTCGAAAATTAATTGAAATTTAGTCTCTCTTTTTCAGCTTGCCTATCTACATGTACAGTATAAAGGCAATTTTCAAGCTGAATACATTAACAGTAACAAACTCTAACTCTGTGAAACCCCTACGGCATCAATTCCTTCTTTAAGAGCTTGTCCCAGTTCTTGGGAAACACCCATCCAGTGGGACTGGGGTTCTGTTTAAAAATGATATAAGATAATGTAATGAAAGATTCTGTTACATAGAACACGTCCCAAAAGGGTCAGATCTGAACATGAACGAACTATCAGTAATAAGTTCTAACTCTACAATCTCTGTGGCAATGATTTCTTACTCAGTTCAGGAGGTGAATATCAAGCAGACTGGCATGGACTCACACAGTGAACAAGATGAAAGCAAGAATAAAAGGCATGCTGAAACGTTGTCTTCGTTATTGGGAACCATCCATCCAGTGAAATTTGAGTTTCATTTAAAAGGTATATAAGAAAATGTAATTAAATATTACATAATGGATCATTCTATCACAAAGCACAGGCCAAAAAATTATCAAATTTACAGTACGTCTTAAACTTCCAATTTCATACACTAACTTCAGGTATATATGAGCAGCTAAGTACTGCAGGCAAACTCTTTAAATGTGAAAAGATATCTGTAGAGGAGTTTCATCACGTACAACAGGCTTTTCTACACCTAGAGCACATCAAGCAGGAATTGTCTTCCTGCACAGTGAGGAGAGGTTGTGGGTGCCCCTTTCCTCCCTCAAGGTCCAGGGGCTGTACCCTTTGACTGCCCTTCTCCTGGGGCAGGTGTCACCCAGACACCAGTGAAATGGCCATCTCGGCATGTGAGACAGTACTTTGCCCAAGTCTGGACTCCAGGCTAGATGTCCCCAGGTACCTAACTGCCTCCTAAGTGAGGTCTGAAGGTTATTCATCAGGCACCGATGCCTGTTCCCACAGACTAAACCGCAGCAGCGGAGAACAGTCATCAAACGAAGGGTGTGCACGTGGCAAACTGAACAACCATCTCCTCCCAGGCAATGAAAAGAGGGGCCTATTCTGATTAAACATCACATCTAAAATCCCACCTTCTCGACCCAGAGCCTTCTACCACTGTAACCAGAGGGGTTTTTCAAAAGTTTGTGACAATGGCTGTGATACAGAAGATGCATGACTTCTACCTGGACAGTATAGTTTCCGTCTGAAACTGTATTTGTTACTGCAAAGCAGAGCGCCCAAACAGAACTTCATTGTTCAGCATTACTGTTTCTGTGTTAGATGTGCTACTATGGACAGCCTGAAGACAAAAGCTGAATATTTCACTAGATATTTGTCTACACTAGTATTTGTCTACAGACAAATTGGTGAATCTGAAATGCTCTTCCAGAACCTGTGTCACCAGTGCCTTCCCTTACGCTGCTGCTCTTGGGTTTCTAAGAAACCCTTTCAGCACATGTCAGAGGGGTGATCCAACTCAGCAGTGAAACCCGGAACGTAGTTGCTTCAGGCTACTTATCATCACCTTCCTGAAACATTTCTACACTTGAAGGCTGCCTCAAAACCTGGAGCTCTCCCTTTTACTGAGAGCACTAGCTGTTGTACTGAGAGCAGGTCCCAAAGGATTCTTTTCATTTCACACAAACATTTGCCACAACACTCCAGGAAGCGTGGGTTTTGCTTAATAATGAATGCATCAGCCTACAGCTAGGGAAAACAGAGCTACCTTAACACTAGTATTTCATAGATTTCTCAAGCAAACAGCAAAGCTACAGCATGAGTCACTTTGCTCCTTTATCAATTCTGCACATTCTTTTAGTCATTGTTTAAAATCCATCTTACTTTTCTGAATCTTTGTGGATTGCAGAAGCACTACATGCTGTTAACAATAGCAATACATTTATTATCTATTACAGCAATAGTACCTCATTCTCTGATATTTTCTTAAAAGACACATTAGAATGAGTAAATATCTGTTATTTATATAGTTAACCTCAGTTACATGAAACTTAAAAGAATAAAAGACTATCAGATCACTAGTAAAAGTTAAACACACAAAAAACCCCTCAACTCCTACCTTAGTCTTAGTCCTTTGTAATTAAAACATTTGCAGACTCTACCAGATGTGTTAGAAACACTTAAAGCACTTCCTAGACACATAAGAAGTGCACATTGTCTCTTCTGCAAACTCAACATTGCATAAACCGAGCAGGAAAAACCTGGTATTACACTTCCTAATGACTGCTTGTTTTAATAAGAGAAGCACTTACCTCTCAACTTCTCTTACATGAACTATTTTTGGCAACTGTTACCCATTTGGCCTTATTTCAAGGAACAAATCAAGGTGCTGGGTCTGAATTCAGGTGGTAGCTCTTAACCTATAATTAAGAGGGTTCCTCCCAAGACCAGGTTTTATCTCCATGGTCCCAGTACAAAACCTCAGTGCATCAGGTTTCAGAGAATGATCTCAAACACCCATGTTTGTCACCTGTACAAATGCATGTGACAGACAGTACAAACCCTGAGTCCTAATCACACTAAAACCAGTGATTAATCTGCAAGTCCTAGTCTTCCTGCTTTATGCTGATAAGATGATCTGGCTGACTGGGCCAGGAGAAAGCCACAAGTTTGTGACCTCTGAGACAGGGCTGTAGAAGCTCTTTGTCTTAAACAGACTGGGAAAAGATATTAGTTTGGCTGCTACAACATGGAAAGAGACCCTCTTGCAGTAACACAAATTCAACTGGTTCCAGATCAAACAGCTCTTAATTTCTGGGTCAGGGTCTCCTGAGGGAAGCCAGGACACCCACTCAGGGCGCTAACACCTGAAGTTGCACTTCCCTTAGGTGACTGTTTCCTGTAATTTGTGTTTCTGTGGCCATAGTGATTCAGCTTTGGCAGCTGGAGAGTTTAAGGACTCAGCCCTAAAACCGTATGAAATATCTTGGGTATCTCAGTCCAACATAGGCTGTAGTGTGCTAGAAGTTACCGCCTTTCCATCTCTATACATCAGTATGCGTTCAGCCATCTCTTATCCTCTCCAGGAAAGGCAAGTGGGAAGGCCTGGTCCAGGGCTCTCTGCTGCTTAGCTCCTTCGTCTCCTCTGCTCTTGGAAAGTCATGCTTATTTGTGTCTTGGAGTACAATAAGTTAGACATAACCTCCACCAAGTGAGATGTGGAACCACCAGAGAGTAGTTTACCTCCTGCTGAGTATGGAAATAGGCCATTTGGAGTAGAATAGCAGCAGCAGTAAATACTGACATTAGCTCATCTTAGAATAACCTTATTGTGGTGGTTAGGTGCTTTCCCAGGAAATACTTAATTCCCACATGCCAAAAAGGCAACCTAGCTTAATCTCAAGTGACAACTTTCTATCTACTGGTTTACAGGATTAACAAAAAAGGGGAGATCCTCCTCCATTTCGTGAGTTTAAAATGATAAACATGGCCAGCCAGAAGCATCAGAGTACTTAAAACCCACAAAGTGTTTGAGTTCACCTGGAAAAGATATTGCAAGAAATAAAATAATTTACAAAAACATAAAAAATTACCCCATCCTGAGGGAGTGACATAAATTACAGTTATGGCACATCTATATCAAACTTTGAAGACTATACAGAGGGTCTATGTAAGCAGGCATGTGTATTTTTGGATATCTATTCTTTGTGAGAGTTGTACCTTTTTCGTTTTGTGTTCCAACGCTCCTCTGAGGCTACTCATGTACCATACTGGCTTGAAGTGGCACATCTGTTCCTGCATTATGCTCTGCTCAGGTCTTTAAATACCTGGAGCAAACCCCAGACTCCAGATTTACCTGCTATTTTAATATAGCTGAACTATACTTTCTCCACTTGGCAGTCAGTGTTATTGCACAGGCTGTATAGTTTAAGATCATAAATTTTTCTTCGTGCCCAATAAATGCGCTCTTTCAATAGGTTAATGCTTGTATCCTGCAATTATTTCAAACAGGTGGGCACTCTGACACTTGCCATTAGCCGGTCTGCAACACACAAATGTATTGATCAAGTGAAAGATGGGCTTCTGACTTGTGCTAATCAATGTATCAGTTCTCCAAGGGTTTTTACAGTGTAATGAGCAGGAAATATATATATACCACTGCTAAATTTCTCCCTCTTCAGGGAGCAACTGAATGCACTTACAGAAGAGCTGGTGTACTGATTTGCAGTAAAGTGAAATGACATCTCCAAATAAAATTTTAATCTTAAGTATGTATGTAAAGTTTTAAGGAAGGCTGATGGGCAAACTTGCAAAGTTTGCAGAATTATAGCACTTCATACACAGCTACAGAGCTACTGTGCAATTGTACCTTTTATTGTGAGTTTTCCAAAGTTAACTAGAGCTTGACCTGCTTTTAGCCCCCTCCAAGGAAGCCAAATGATGCAACAGGAAGTGTTTTTGATGATGAATTAGTAGTTTCTGTTCCCAGTAAGCTGGAGCCAAGCATGGTCCTCAGTGTGTTCTTGGGCTTTTTGCTTTTGGAGGTGATATTCTCAAGCTCTGTATCAGTGGCTGCTCTTTAATTTACCATGCTCCACCTTCAGTCTTGGAGTTGCAGCTTTGTGTTAAGTGTCAAGCATCAGTCATGCTTTTTCTGTTAGTGCAACACTACTTACAAAAATGATCAGGTCAGTTCTCTGCACACAGTCATGAAATCAAAGCTTGCTGAAAGCTGGCACTCTAAACATGTTGCATTCAAATTTACAGTCAAGACTGAAAATCTCTTTTTCACGTGACATTTGTTGAGCCACTCTCCTTTGGATCTTTAATTAAATATTTAGAAAATAATACATCTTATCTCCAGTCAGCTGTGTCATTTGCCACCTTCAGTAAAGTTTAGTGTGTTGTCTCTAATAAGGTGACTGATAAGGTGGCACATAAAGGACTTTAATAAGCTGCAGTTATGGTTCTGGGTCAGTTGACCCCGGGTGAGGTCCTGAAGAGTAGCTGAGGTTACCTAAGGTTTACATAGCATGTCAAAAATAATGCAGAGGGTGGAAAAGATCCTCTAAAAACTTTTGCTTATGTTGAACCAGTTTACCTGAGATAGATGAAAAGAAGTATACTTTAGTCAGTCCCTGCAGCTATTACTGTATTATCATGGTTATATTCTGCCCATAATGACAGGATGCAGATTCGAAAACTCTCTTTTTTTTTGTCTGGATTTCAAAGTGAAGGCAACAAATGTGCATATTTGGCTCTTACATGTATCTGAACCAAAGGTAATCGAACCAGACATTTTTAGAAAATCTTTTGATACCCAAACACTTATGTAAGCTTTAAGTAAAATTATAACGGAACACTGTCACCAGCTGACCCATTTCTCATTGCCTACTCTATTCAAAAACTCCTTCTGAGAGGCACAAAAGGAACCTAGGAATTCTTAATCTCAACATTCAATGTGTAATCCACTGGCACAGCGTGTGTCATATATTTTAATGGCCAGTGTACATAAATATAAGTATATAACTGCAAGCAGCTAATGGGTTTACTCTTTTAATGGAGGAAGTCTTGGATACTAATCTGAAGGCCTGGGGTTCAAACCCTACTGATGACCCAACTTAAATTGTTGTTTTATTAAGCAAAGACTTAAATATGATTGAGCTATTTAATCTTCCATTATAAAATGATTAACATTCATCCATCTGTTCTATAATCAAAGATGTTAATAAAGTTATGAAGCTAATAGTATAACAAGTGTTTTTGCTAATCCCAAGTTGTTGGGATAGTTCTCATCTGGGAGCAGTGAGGGACACAGCAGGAGGAACAGTCCCTCTCTATTAGGCGTGATTAGTGTAACTTTAAGCTATAATTGCTTGGATACATTCACACAAGAGACTGCCACCCAGCCATTAAGTATCCTTAAGAGGATGATCTTTTGTGCCAAAAGGTCCGGCAGTTTTTCTAACTTTCTGACAGTTGAGAAGTTTATCTCCACCAAGTGCCTGAAGGGTGACTCGTGCATACAAAGTGCTTCAGATGGACAACAGCATTTTTTTTCTTTTATAGTGGCTGACATTAAGAAAAACAAACAAAGATATATAATCTTTCTAAGCTTGTTCCACTAAGGGAATACCCAGCAGTTAAGTGGCATGAGGGTTTTACTAAGATGAAGGCACCTTGTGCAGCCTACTATCTCCACAGTCATCCTGGATAGTGCTGAGCTTCTCTGTCTGTTTGGCATTGCCACTTTCTGAAACGAGCTAGAAAGAAACCAGTAGAAAACCTGAAAGGTCAGGGGAGTTTCTTCTACCATAGAGTCTGAAAACCACAGTGTACAGCCACAGCATGCCATTCTCAGGTGCCTGGAGGAACCACTCTGGCCAGTACGGGTCTGGCAGCTCGTGCCAGCTTCTGTTGATAAAACCAGCAAACAGTGACACTTTTCCCTTCCTTTCTCATGGCAATGCTTTCTCCTTTCCCTGTGCTGGGGTACTTATTTTCTCAACCATGTTATGCTTGCAGATGAATTTGCATAAGCATTCATGAAAAGTACACTGAGGTGTACTATTTGAAAGATATGCAAATAGAGGATTGAAAAGGTAAAACTGATTTATCTCAAGAACTGTGTTTGTGAGACTGAGGGTATGCAGAACTTCAACATCACAGTGTGCAGATGGAAGACATTTGACAATCTTTTCTGAATACTGAGTTTAGTGGTCAGTTTTGATTTCTGACGAGAACTGAGGAAGCACCTGAGGAAAAGGCTTTACTGCAATTTAACCAAACTGTTAAATGGAGAAAACATCACTGGAGAGGGCTTTGAAGCCAGATCTCTGATATCACAAGTAATCATGTCATTGTAAGTGATCTACCTTAAAATCACACCTGTTGCCCACAGTCTGTTTCCCTGGGCTGAAATATTATTTAAAACTCAGATTTCTGGTTAGTTGGATGGACCTTCTTCTAATTTTCCATTTAAATTTTAGATTGGCCTGAAGCTGTTACTTTTCTATGTCACGAATTTTTAAATGCAATCTTCTTTCTCTGTGTTTTTATTTCTTTGCTATATGCAAAGCCAATATCATATAACCTCCTCAGTTTTATGGTTACGAGGCTAGACAAGTCTTGTACACCTTCAGCATACGTGTGTTTTGAATTACAATAATGTGTCAAAACCTAGGGAGCGCCCCGAATGTTTACATCTTTACCAGATCTATTGCATTGGTGGCTTGGAGTTGTAGGTGATGACTGATTAAAGGATGACTTTCTTTTCATCTGATGTTCCTGAAGAAACTTGGGATTACAGTCAGAGTTATTTTTAATGTTGCACTTCAAACCTTTTTCCCCTAAGTTCTGCCTACAAAATATTGCACACCTGTTCCAAACCATCAGTGCCTTACACAATTGCATCACCTGCAAAGTTCATTTGCACATCTGTTTTGTATCCAGGTAATCATGAAAACATTTTTTTCATCTCTTTAGATTTGATCAGCCTTTAAAGTAGTACTCTCTTTCCAATAACTTTCCTATTCAGATCAGCCAAATATCTACTGTTCAGCCAGTTTCTTATTCTTTTGCCAATGCTTTATTAATTAATATATACATAAGGTGCTTCACCAAAACCTTAACTGAACTGCTAGTTCAATACCTTTTACTCGCAGTTCCACATTTGACTTTTCAGACTTCCTACCTTCAGGGTTCTCGATTTTTTTCAAGACTGTATTGTACTTATTGTGCATTAGTAACAGAAACTGGAGGAGAGTGAAAGGACAACACAAACATGATCATTTGGAAAAAAAAAAAAAAGAAAAAGGAAAGAGCAGAGAAAGCTTTCTTCAACATTTTTAAAGTTTTTAGAATTTAACTCAAATACAAATGCTCAAAGTAGAACTGTAGAAATAAGGAATAACAACAAAGATAAGGAAAAAAAAAACCATATAGGATATAAATATTAAATACAGAGTCACCTAGAAACTTCCCCAGTGTCTTTCCAAGCCAGCTGCCCTCTGGCAGCTTAAGGAACCTGTTCACATCCTCACAGTCTTTATTCAGTTTCAATTTTTTTATTCCATTTTCCTGAGAAAGAACTGAATAGAAACCAACCCAGGACTGCAGTTAGTTTTGACATATTACTTTCTCAGTAGAGAGATAACTTTTAAAGATAAAATATCTATTTTATTTTTCCTTCTGAATAGTAAGCTTTGTGGTTTTTTTCCTACTTACCTCCTTCCCTGTTTGCAAGCTGTATCCATTACTGCCACAAAGAAAGTTTATCTCGTGACCGAAGAATCAACACTCATGTCTTTACCTACAAAGGGAAATAAAGGGGGATTTTTTTTTTTCCCTATCCTTTGCCACCAGCTGTGTAATTGGACCTTATTTCATCACAAATTCAAATGTCTTTAGAATTCTATACTTACATTTGCTTACATTTTAAGTCAATTCTGTAAGTTCTTTTTTTTTAATATTTGAAAAGTATCTCTAAGTGGGGAAGTTCTTGAGATAACAGTTGAAATTAAACCTCTCTATTTGTAAGCGAGCAAACCAGATAATTGCACTATAAGCAAAATGTCAGCCTCTTTGTCCTGCTCCAAAATAAGTAGCAGGTGCTCTGATCTGCATATGCATCAAAGAAAGAAACAGGTATGGATTGAAGTGAATGCAATACAAAGAGCAATATGACACACGGTTCAGATTAAGAAGAGATGCTGCTGTGGTACAATGCTGTCTCTAATGCTTTGGCTGCTACAGAAAGAAAACCACTTGTTTAAGAGGAAAAGACGCTGCATGCCAGAAAATTGCAAAGCCTTCCTGTTCCTCTTTTGCAAGCAGGTGGTTATGTGTACCCCTAGGTCTGTGCACAAATTCTGCTGTAAATTGTCTCTGCATTTAGATGTTGTTTCAGCAAAACTAAGATTTGTAACACACTATATCAGGTCCAACTGAATTTATCTTCTAGCGGAAATAGCCTGATAAGACAGTGTACCCTGCATTCTGGATCACCATCGCTAAAGCTTTCCTCATGTCTTATCTGTTTGCCTCACTGTAAAAATCATGAAACATCAAGTGTTCTCTGGACACTGAGCTATAGGCTGGATTAGAGCCTTAATCCAGAAGATAAGTAGTCTCATCACTACTCTGTTTAGACAATGTGAGATTGAGGCCTTTTTTTTCAGTCCTCCCATAAAACATAAAAAAATATGGAACAGTTTATTCTGCAAAGGTCCTTAAATCCCCAAAGCTTTCTGTGTGATCGCTGGGTTAAGCATCACACCTACTCCCCGCTGTGATGTTCCAGAAGTTGTTGTGTCCTTCATCCCTAAGCATTCAGACCAAGCTGGTGCAGTTAAGGCTCACAGTCCTTTTCAGCATTTGTGAGTCAGCCAAGGTGGCAAATTAATACCTGCTCTAAAAAAACAACTGTTCAGCTACGACGCCTATATGTTTACAAACCAGAATCCTGTGGCCTCCTAAAGACCAAATCACACCCTTAACAGTGATCAGGACTATTTGATTAGTTGCAAACCTGAGGCTCGTGAAAAAATTAATGGTAGATATTGGTAGTACTAAACCTATTTTCATTTATTCTTTTCATCTTTCAGCAGAAAGTCTTCCCGTCACTATGCATTACGATATGGGAAATAAAAATATTTTCTCTATCAATACAGCTGCATAGATTTGTCAGAGCCACTCTGAGCAGGAAAAATTGCTGATCAGCTCACATTATAAAAACTGAACATTGGCCCAAAACACTGAGCACTTTGCAGAGTTTCACTTTATTTCACAAACGAGATTAACTGAATTCAAGGTGGGCTTGCAGACAGGCTATTGTAAATTGGACCTGAAATCATCAGCCACCTACAGTCTGAATTTGACCCCATTATATTAAACAAAGAGCCCTGAGAAATAATTGAGCTGGGAGCTGTACAACAGCCTAAACCCCTGCTGGCTGGCAGTGTCCAGCAGAGAACAAATGAACCCACCACTAATGGTAGTCAACAGCTTCTTCAGAGGACTGAACTCAGCAACCGCTAAAGAAAAAACAATAGTCTGCCTGGTCCTTAAGCAATGAACCTGATGTAGAAAACTGGTCACATTCTCGGCTGGCGTGGATTGTAAAAGCATTTCTGAAATCAAAAGACTGATTAGAATTTAGATCAAGATTTGTCAACTTCTCCTTGTTAAACTGAGCATGCGAAAAGAGTAACAAACAAGCTCCAACATTACCCAGCACATAGGACCCTGCTTACTCCTGTAGGCTTTATAGATGACGTGATCTCCCGGTGGCCCGCATGCGAAGACAGAGTCCCCAGAAGCACTGATGCAGCATCATCATACGTTATCATGTACACAGGTCGATGGAACAGGTGTGCTCCTCCCCAGGTGAACCTGGTAAGTCTCTAATGTGCCGATAGCTCATCAGAAAACACTGTCAGGCTCTGAATTTGGTCCTTCCCCAGTGATGGCAGTTGTCTGAGTGATGGAAGCAGGAGCATTTTTTTTCACTTTTGCATTTTTAACATAGTGGAGCATTAAGTAGCTCCTGTTCTAGAATAAATTGTACAGATCTGCTGCTATGTGTTTTGTAGGCACAATGAGTACTGTGAATCTACAAACATAAGAGTGCTGATGGCTTTCTGCCAGTGGTCACTGTTATCAGCTATGGCTGGTGACATTCATGCTGCAAGTTAATGGAATAAAAACACACTTCCTACCTAAATTACTTGGGAAACAAAGCCCAGCTGATACATGGAGAAAAAAGAATTAAGTAAACCCCACTTAAACTCCCCAGCACACCGTGATTTCTCCCTGAATGTGGCTCCTTTCAAAAAAAAAGCTTCCATTTTTTTTTTGCAGAAGTCAAAAGAGCAGGTAATTAAACGAGAACCTGATGGTGCTGCAGTGTGCCAGGCCTGATCCTGATGCTCCCATGGTGTTCAGGCAGCTGTACCCAGAGTAGGACGAGTACAGACCCTGCACAGCACCACTCTCTGCTGAGCTGTTGGCTTGGGAGGGGGTAAATCCATCTGTCTGTTCAGATGTCACAGAGAGGACAATGCTCTCTTTTCCCATCCGGAGCAGTTTCAAGCTTCACTCATTCCTCCACAGGGCCTTGAGCTGTAGGGCTTGTCCTCATCAGGTTTTGTATTGGGGACATGGGTGGCCAACACAGAAATCTTAGCTAATCTGTAAAAAGAGCTTGCACTTGCTGGAAGAGTCGGGCATGTTGTGAGAAACTCTTTTTCTGTTTAAAGTTGAATGGTGACAATTTTTTTCCTTGATCAGTTAAGGTCTTCTCAGGTTCTTCCAGTTCCCCTTCCAAGTGCAGGAACTTGCGGTGTAGGTCTGAATTTCAGTACAGTCTGATGCAGAGACAGTACATCATCTGCAGCGTGCACGCAGGGAACACCGATAATTCCGGTACCACATAGCAGGTCAGTCTGATTAGGACTCTTTTGCCATACACTGTGTTTTGTCTTTTTTTTCTGCAGCTGCTCATGGAATCTCAGAATTAATTAAATCTCTTCATGTCCTTAGACAGCTTGTGGAATAAGTGGTAAGATATTAGAGACACTGAACTTGTTCATTTGATTTCATCTCTGTAACCTGAGCTCCAATTTAATGCTGTACCTTCAACTCTCTTGAAGATTAATTACTGCACCAGTTAGCAAGACTTTCTTTCATTTATGAAGAGTGTAAGTCAGTAGAAATGTAACTCAGGTATTACTCTGGCTTTGCATGTGATATTTGGTTAAAGATTTAACGATTAAATATATTTAGCACTACAGCACTGTTTTCTTAAAACCTACTCTAGGGCCAACTCAAGCACGGTCATGTTACAGGTGAAGGAGTCTGAGTAACATTTAAGTTCTGCTTTCAGTTGCCTGAATATAGACACAGACACCTCAGTACAGTCACAGATGCCCTCAGCCCCAACTCCCAGAACCACAGAAGTTTTCTGAATTTACACTTGTGTTAGGGAGCAAATATTAATTTCTTAGTTGTTTTTTTTTCCCTTTAATATCAGGGCTGTGTAGCAATGACAGCCTTAATGTCTGCAGGAGCATCGCAGAATTGGCTCTGCAGTGGTGTGATAACACAGCAGAGGGTGCACAAGCAGCTCTGAGCTACAGGGTACCCAAGTGTCCTGTTCGAAAATGCCTCTGCTCTGGACCCTTCCTCTGTCTAAATAAGACAAGGTACACAGAAAACTTAATGATGTGGTAGCTCTGCCATGAGGAAACTCCAGCAAAGAGGCAACCAGCTGGCAGTGGGCTCATGCTTGTGCCAGAAATAGAATTGCGGCAGTGAAAGCAACACAACAACTTGAAAACATAATGAGGTAGTGGCATGGGAAAGTAAAGTGGTATAGACATGCTCTTTGTCTTAAGAATAACATGTTCAAGAGGCTTCAGGTTGCTGGACTGTAACAACTTTGAAAAGTTAGTGGCAGAATAATAGTAATTTTGATTTCTCAGACACTCAGCCAAGCATACTTTCCTGTCAAAATAAAATTGATTCATTCCTATTTATTTCAGAAGTCCATAATAGGTGCAACTCTGTCCTTAAACACAGCTGGGGTTTAAGGCAGTTTTGGCTAATGTATTTAAGTCCAGTAAACCCAAGCACTAGCCACATAAAGAAAAGTTCAGAAAGATGCCATGTGCTATCCTAAGTGTGCAAACCTCAGTGTGCATCCCAGCTTCTTCAATGGTCCTACGGTCCAAAGAGTATAGCTAGCTTTGTAGACAACCACTCCTTGTAATCTTGATGCTTATCACAATTATACATAAGAGAAAAATAACCTCTCCAAAACTGTGCTTCCTTGTGTGCTGAAACCTGTCCCAGTCCTGGCAGTCACTTGTTTTGCCAATGAAACCCTCACTGCTCCCCAGTCACTGGAGTTCTTAGCCTTACTACTAATACTGTCTTTGCTTCTAGCAGTGCTCACTAACCTGCTTGTCCTGCATAACGGCATCAACATTCTCTCCCTTGGGATCTGAAATATGGTGTTTACATGGTCTTTATGCAACACGGACACCAGTGATTCCTTCTAGAAGCTCTTGTCCCAGGAAGGGCAAAGGTGGCTTCTCAGTTCATGCCCTTAGGGTTAACGGATTTCCCGCCGACCCCCCCCCTCCCCCCCCCCCGATCAAATCTCTGCATTGTTTCTTCATACAGCTCCCAAAGCACTGCTAACAGCACCATCGAGAACCCACAAACAGTTGCCCCCAGGAATACTCTGAAGACGAGTATTTGTTTTCTTAAATTACTTTCAGGTTACTTCAGTTGTACACCTTAGAAATGCATCCAAGCACAAGCATCGTTGTCTGCTTCAGCAGGGCACCAGGTTGCCTGTTACAGACAACATGCAACAAGTTTTGCATTAATTCAGACGTCCATCCCTTATCTTGACATCTGAAAATGGCACCTTCTGGCAGCTTCCCCTTTGGTATTGTCTTTCTTTTAAGGATGATGTATAGTGGCAATTTTGCTTTATCTGCTAAGACCACCAGCAAAGTGGCAATCCCATTTTTTCATTGGCAGTATTTTTGATAAGTGATTTGGGCTTTTTTATTGCACGGTAATATGATGTCTGAAGAACCCAATGCATGTCTAAAGGAAAAAAAAAAGGATGTTTGATCTGTGCTGCCTGTGTGCATTAGCAAACATTTGTGAATTTTATATACTGTCACATAGTGTTGAAATTGTAACATTTTTTCGTATAGTTAAAACCAACTTTATCCCAGTGTTGTTTTAGATCTAACATCCTGAGCCTGAGTATTATATCATTTATACCTGCCAAAAAATGCTGGGTTTGACTTTCAGTTCAGCAAGATCGGTGTCTGTGAAGAAATTTTTAATTGGGAAGGAAGCCCTGGAAGGATCCCTTTCTAAAACTAACAATAAAATTTTTGTTAGAAATTTCCTAATCTGAATAACTCATTCTGAATTGCAGTATTAATTGAATCATATTTTTTTCTTTCTATAAAACCTATAGAAAGACACAGTCAGGAATTTACTGAGAATTTTTCATATTTATTTATACTATGATGCATAAGGCTTCCAAAGTATCTTCAAAAGGCAGGAACCTACTAAAAGTATTCAGTAGCAATGGTAATAAAGATGTTATAGAGACGAGAGAGGAAATTATATATATATTGCATAATATAAGCTATATTATATATAAGCCAGGAATAAGTAAGAAGTAGAAAGAGTTCCTTCTGTCCTCAGCTTTGAAGGAGCCAGCGGCTCAGAGCAGCTGATTTGGCTGCTTTTGTTTGTGATCCTGAAGAGGAGGAGCAGGAGAGAAGCAGCTCTCAAGGCTTCCTCTCCCTGGGATAAGTGGTGGCGGCTAATTAGGCAACATTGCTGGTGAATGGCTATGCTGGAGTAGCTAAGCAAGATGCTTGTCGCTGCTTACCATCTTAATAATGCAGCTTCTTATTTCATCTTTTCTAACACCTGCTCATTTCTGCAAATCTATGCTTTCAATTGGAAAAAAAAATCACAACTGATAACATAAAATCTCATCTAATGATGAAACTGATAAAGCATTTGATTTTCCCAGTGCTGAATCCTTAAAACTGGGGTAAAAGGCTTCTCCCTGAGTATCCACGTTCTGGTATATTCCTTCACAGTTCTAAGAGACGAGGAGACTTACAGGTCTTCCCCCTTGAATGATCTAGCCCAGTTTAGGAAGTGGAAAAATAGGGATCTGCATGGAAGACCTGTCTTCTGATGACCAACATGGCTTGTGAATGCTTTCTGTTGTGAAGAAATTAGTGGGGAAAGTGCAGGAGTCTGTGGCTTGTTGGAATCACAGGAATTTGTAGCTCTTAATTTTGCACCATGTGAGGGTTATTCACCTGCCTTGCTTTCCAGAGACACCTATTTTGTGCTATTACACAAGAAGTGACACTAAAGGCACACAGAAGAGTGGGGCTGTACTGTGCTCTGTAAAGCTCTGCAGGCACAGCAACCCTTCACACGTTGTTACGCCATATGATCTCTTTCTTGTCTGCAGCATCCTCTTTGAGCTGAGGCAGAGAAGGTGATTTTAATTCTTCTTTTTCCTAAAGGAAAAGAAAAGAAAAGAAAAAGAAAAGAAAAGAAAAGAAAAGAAAAGAAAAGAAAAGAAAAGAAAAGAAAAGAAAAGAAAAGAAAAGAAAAGAAAAGAAAAGAAAAGAAAAGAAAAGAAAAGAAAAGAAAAGAAAAGAAAAAAGGACGAAAGAACAACCCTCCCTCTCCAGCACTATTACCTCCTTGCTCCTCCCCAGCCTGATAGCTCCTTTACTGTTTGCTTTGGTGCAAGGCTGATATTTTCCTCCTCAGGCTAAAAGGACTAATACGGTTTCATCCAAGGGTCTCATTTGGTCTTCCTCGTATCAATGGAAAGAGAGAAATGTTAGTAATGGGGCCAAGGAGAAATCTATGTTTGGTCATCATATTAAGTTGTCCACATTTCTTTGCCCACAGCTTCATCCTTCAGACACATTGCTCCCCGGGATTTTTCAGAGCTTACATCTCTGAGATTGTTCTACTAGACATCTTTTTACAGTGTCTTTCACTGTAATTTGTAGCCCGAAAGACACTACTCACAGTCTTGATTTATTATTTTTTTTACCAATAGGAGTGACTCTGCCAGAAAAATAATCTCGCTAAATACTTGTTTATCTTCATGGCTTTTCATTCCAGTAGAAAAGTGAAAAAATCTGAATGTTTGAATTTTTCACAGAATGGAAATTCTGGCTCCCCCCTAGCACTCTAAATGGGACTGAGACTCACCTTCCTACCAGCAAAGTGGCTTCTGATTTTTTTCTGTATAAATGCATCACTTTGTGTCACTTACAAACTGATAATAATCAGAAGGTATCTGCATTAAGCATGAGCACACCTGCCTTTTTGGAAAGTTCATATTTTGGTATGGATCCAAACTTTGCACCTGAGGCCCATGGCTAGAGGATGCAAGCAGGTTTTGGAAAATAAACCTGTGCCGTGACGATGAACATCAAATTAGATTATCCTGGAAATTGTAGCAGCGATGACTTTGGTTCATTTAGAGACATGAGGTTCTCAAGTATAGACGAAAGCCAATGGAGGAAGCCACTCAGCCCCACTAGTGCAGAGTAAGGGCAGGGTGCTTGCAGGGGTCCCAGCTCCCCTGGAGCTGAGGTCATTGGGAAAGCTGATTTTATTAATGGTGTTACCCTGCCAGCCTGCATGGCTGAGAGAGGTGAGGTGATAGCCAAACTGCCTGCTATGTAAAAGCAGAGGCTAGCAGAGAGATGCAGAGAGGACACTGCAAAAGCTGCAAACAGCAGATGATGTGAGCTGGGTGGGAGCCCCGTTCCAGTCAACATGTGAAGAAGTGATTCGAAATGTTTGAACCATGCTACAGGATACACCTTGCAAATGGCTGCTCTGCCTAGTCCTTCAGGCAATAAGTCCGTTTCCCCAGATATTTCACTCTCAAATTCATCTGTACACAGTAGAAAGCACTTGCCCATTATGGTAGAGGTCTTGCCGTGAGGGCTGTGGTAAAGCTTTTAGGAGAGCACCGGACCACTATAGTGGAAGGCGCCCAGGGCTCTGCCTCACAGTGGCAATATTGTGTGTATGTGACGTCTTTATGTGATTCTGGTTGAGAACCGTCTGTGCTTTAATAAGGGAATGACTACGCAAGTTGGGTCAGTGGGTGTTTTGCCTGAAGTCAGAGTGACTCAAGGTCCTCAGAGCATATCGCGCGCTTTGCCCCACTGCTGGAGCTCAGGGGAGGTAAATCCCTCTGTGGAGTTACCAGGTACTATTGTGAAAGCTCTTGGGCGCCTTTTTTCCTGCAAACAAATATGCCCCCCTCCCTCCCACTTAAGCAATGCAACACATGGTTGTTTTATTATGGCTCTGTCACTTCGCACAGTCCAGTTTTATTTTAATAATAAAAATATAGAAAATATAATTAGCATCTTTGTTTTAGGGCACCGAGTTTTTAAATTACCACATGTGACAACTGTTATGGCAGTGAAATCGTTAAAATCATGTAAATGCTTAAACCATGTAGGCCTGGGAGATTATAGTTTCATTAGAGAAAAGGCTATAAAGTTAGACCTAGGTAATTACCTTTCCCATTAATGCTGGAAAATTCTTTGCTCCACTGAGAAGTGATTGTGGTGCATCATGCCTTCTGTGCTTTTACATTCAAACTGCAGGAGCCTTTATTTCATCAGCACAAACTGCAAGGAATCAGCGGCAGCCTTCCAGGTGTACTTTGCAAATTGGGGTTTAAATGTGGAACACATCAAATTAAAATTCAATATTAATTATTTTGTCTTGCTAGGAGCCTGAGTAGTTTAAAGCAGCAAGGGTAATTGTCTAACTCATTGTATGTGTCTACAGCGAACTTAATCATTATGTCAGCTTCCTAATAAAAGGTTATTATAGAAACAAAGATCCCAATTTTACATATGGTAGGCAAGGGAGAATTCGAAGAGCTAGTCTCCAAGGTAGACTTGAGGTTCTTGACAAATGATGCCCATGCTGTGATCAGATACTTAACAAGAAATCTCGTTATTAACTAGGCCTGTACAGATAATTAGCACTTGAGCTTCAAATTTTAAATCTGGCTTGAGATGTATAATTTATCAAAAGCCCTAGCTCGCTGTCAAAGTCCTATAATAAGGCAGTGTTATTGATGAATTGAGATTAAGAGCAGATTGAAGAGAAAATTAGGCCACTGGTTAGTCTGAAAGGTCTGATTTCAATATTTGCAGTACTAATTTGGTATTATTTTGGTAAATGGATGTGGTCCCCAAGTGCTGCATAGTATAAAAGAATAAACTGTACGTCATTATTCTAACAAAAAAAAGTGTTGTTTATGCTGAATTTTGCAGCACTAGCAGTCTGGTTTATAAGCTGCTTTACAGGATAACTGTACCTGTTTTTATAGTATTAATTTATTATAATGCATAGAGAATGCCGGGCTTTTATTCAGGGTTAGAAAATGTAGCTTCTTTACATTAAAAATTGTATTACATTAGACTAATGATGATCGAGTATGCCAATCCGTAATTTAGCTGCTGCGTTTATATCTCTGAGTTGTCTTTCAAGCGTTCTTTACACTGGAATGCAGATAAGTACCATTTTATATATTCAAGCTACATAAAAAGAGCAATCTTTTTTTAATGATTGCCAGTAGCACTTCATTGCAAATGGTTCCAAAAAAAACCCCAGACTAACTGTAAGCAATCTATCTATAGTAAACTGCAGCTGCAAAGGTGTTAGATACACATTCATGACCCTTAGTAAGCTAAATCTTTTTGATATACATAATAAAATGACCTATAGGGCAATATCTGATTTCCAGAATTATGCTAGGCAAAACATAAGGCTGCGACAAAATTAGTTTGTTTTTTCAGGGTTTAATTCTTAGCCCAAGCACACAGATAGTATCAAAAAGGGACTACACTTTACCCTATATCCTGTCAACTATATACCAAATGCAACCGCCTATCATCATATAGATCTTATACATCACGTCCATATCCTCCGGCAAAATAATGCCAGCCACCGCCTGTTTCCAGGAAACTTGGCGCGGCCAATCCCGTGTAACCCGTTATTGGCAGAGGCTCCTTTCCTCGCAGTTTCCAGCTGTCCGGCGGGGCATGCCAAGTCGCAGCAGGACCTGAGGAGTGTTTGTATTCAACTGTGGCACCGAGCTTCATGGAGATTTGCCTTTTATATTGTGCACTTGCAGACAAGCGGGATTTCCAGGACCCGGCGGGGGCTCCCCAGTGTTTATGCTGAGGTGGTTAGCTAGTTGGCAAATTGCTTTGGGCCAGGAATGTGTGACAGAAGAAAATGTATTGCATTAGCTTTTCTATCAATAACATCTTAACGCTGACTTATAACACAATTGCTTTCATGCTGATCCGGCCTCCTAATTTTAATTTTAGGATTGATTGAATTTTGCAGTCGGGCGTCTTTGGCAATAGTGGAAAGAGCCTTTTCCTCCTTCCTTAGAAATAACATACTCTTAAAAATATAAACCACAAAATACAAACAACTTCAACTACGCCAGTAAGCCATTGCCTAATGTGTATATACACCAATTTGGAAAACTTTTTATATACATATATTGTAATTATTTTAAGAATACTTAATCTATTGCTTTTGCTGTTACTCTGCTGTACATACTGAGGTACCACTTTGCAGGACCACTTGAGTCTTGCAGGATTTTTAGTAGATTTGTAAGAGATCCAAAAAAGGAGGGTACTGCAATTCTCAGCAGACAGAAATGCTAATTTATACTTTTGTGAGGGTTTTCATTCAGTCGTGTCCAAGAACTACTCATGTATCATGGACTGATTCTGATCTTGTTTACACTGAACATACTTCTGCTGTGCATTAGTGCAATTTGAAATCAGAAGACTCTCCTGGTTGAATTAAGACTTTCATCAGTGTAAGAGGTAAATCTGAGGAGCTTTAAGGGTCATTTAGGACAAAAGCAATCAATAAGCTACAGTTTAACTTTACCCAGAAAAATAATTTAGGAAGTATTTTATGTCTTTAAATGACATTTTCAAGCATGCTCAAAGCTAAAAATATTTAGATATTTTGAAATTTGGAAGACAAACATATACATGTATACCACACAGAAGCATGGGACATATCATAAGGCTCTGTCAATTTAGGACACTTTGGAACTCCTCAGATAAGGTTGATGTCTAATAAGCTTAGCTACCCAATCGCCCAGCTTTGAAGTCCTTTCACATGAAACATTCCCACAGCTTGTAAGGGAAGCTCTGCGCACAAAAGATCAGCAGTAGAACGCGTGTTTCTATATCCGAATATATTCATGTAGCAAATATAATAATGATATAACACTTTTCACGAATCGAGGCAGGAAATAACAGCTACCAGTGATCACCGTGCAAAAGAAAATAATGGAAATGCTTATTATCTAATACCAGACATTTTACATTGTCTTTTTAAAAACAAATGTGTTTGGTACTCAGATAGTTTTTGTGGTTTAAGCGATTTGGTAGTGCTGGCATAAATGACCACATGTGTGCTGTATGAAAAATCACACAAGAGATCCAGGCTTGAGGATTCCTACTGATAGAACTACAAATTGTGACTACTTAGTGCAGTACAGGATAACACAGGATATTGCCATAATAAATTCCTTTACCTAGCCCAGATCCATTCCAATACTATAGTTACTATTGTCATCTGCACGCTTTTAATGATCTGAGTTACAAAATTCCAGGAGGAGGATTTCCTGCACTTCGATACCGCTGGAAAAAAGGAGAAGTTGTGCATGTTCCCCCCCTCCCCGGGTTGTAAAAATACTAACTTGGCCTTACTAGTGCAGAACCGGGATACAAGAGCAGAAAGGCTCCACCGCCGCGCTACCGGAATACACCTAAAAAAAAAAAATTAAACATTTTTAAAGAGAAACCCCAATACTTTCGGCTGTATATATTGGCGTGGCTCACGTTTCGCACTCTCTCCTCGCAATCCGGCGGAGCCGTCCCGGTTCCCTTCTGGTCCCGGCTTCCCCGTCCCGCCCTTGCGTCCAGCCGCCGACAGGGGGCTCCAGCGCACCGCAGAACCGCCCGGGCGCGGGGGGTCGGGGAGCCGGGGCCGGGGGAGGCGACGGCAGCAGCCGCTTCTGGGTGCCTGCGGCTGTTTGCAGCGGGCTTGGGACTTTGTTTACATGAGGCGCCGCTTTCCCCGCTTTTAAAAGGAGCGCGGTACCGTGAGCGCCGGTGCTTTGTCCGGTTTTTTTTTTTTTTTTTCCTGGGAAAAAGCAGGGACAGGGAGGGATGGCTTCGGTCTGAGACAGGGTGGGGACCTCAAACTTGGAGAAAATCAAACATTCCCGGTACGGAATAAGGACAAATAATGCATGGCTTTCACTCTTCCTCTTTTGGTTTCGATTAACCAGCTATTTCCTAATACTCGCAGGTCCTTTAGTACTCAGAAAAGAGAAGGCAGAAAAAACTCATTTCGGTATAGGTGATAGTAAATAAGAGTGCCATTCTATCACATGAACTGGACATTTGCAATTAGCTAATTTTTAAAACGTGCACGGAGGTTGAGTTCTCTCTTTTTTTCCCCTTTTTTAATTAAACGATTCAGGAAGACAACTGTCCGGAAAGCTTAGGGCATTTTCCAACTGGAATACAGCTCTATAGTCTGTGACAATGTACAGTGGTTGATGAGTTAGTTCTAGAGGCTTCTGAATTTTAATGATGTTGGAGATGATATTGTGTGTCCTTCAGCTTGTTAGAGTGACACTAGCACTCCATAAATCATAATACCTGTGTATTGTAAAATCAATACAAAAGTGCTATCTCAGCGCTAAACCTTAATAAGTTTTTCAGTGCTCTAACAGCTTAAACTTTGCTGTAATTCCATTGGACCTGTAGGTTAGGATCAGAGCATGCTTAATTTGTTTTGTAATAGAGACTTTTCTTTAATGAAGGACCGATTAGTAAAGCTTTGGTTGCCACTCTGGTGATCAGTTGGCAGAACAACCTCCGCAATTAAACTCGTGTATCTCTGTCCTGAAGCAAAAAAGCAGGCTTAAACAGTCAATAAATGTTAATCCAGTCAGAACCTGTCTGTGCCTTTGAAGGCTGCCCATGAGCGGTTTTTCAAATCACATTTTTTTCATCTTGTTTTAAATATGGAGGTCCCCATAGAGCTGGTGCGTAGTGTACAAGGCCTCCCACTGCTCTGTAATAAGATCTGGCATACTAACAGCTTTCTGTACAGATCTGTCATCTTTAGGTTTGTTTGTCCCTCCCCATCTCAGCTTATCTATCTATCTATCTAGTAACTGGTTATGAAAAAAAACAATCATTGCATTTTACATTTCCTACATATGAGAGTTAAAAAGCTGCTTTAAAAATCTTTATACAAAAGATGTTACTATGGATGCATATGATTCTTATCATTTGCAAATATCTCCTCCAAACTTTTTTCCATTATTATTTTTTCCTATGTGGGGTGGTACTCAGGGGGGAAATTTACATTTATACATAAATTGCAAAGCATGCATGGGAAGTGTAGAGCTGCCAAACAACTGTCCTTAAAGCTAGCAAAAAAGAAATTGAGCCCTATCGATATTGATGTTGCTTTTTAGGATATGCTGCTCATGAAGCACTGCCAGATATTTATCTAATTCTGTTTTCAATTCTTGTCTACTTGCTTTCTTTTCCTATGAACAGAATAAAAAAAATCAAGTTGATAACTAAAAGCAGAGCGAGGGTTAGCAGAAAGTTGGCTGACAGAGACGGGAGGGAAACATGAGTAAAAGAAAAAGGCAATCCCCAAACTTTAAATGTTTAATCTTTAAATTCCCATTCAGGGAAACACAGCCTTCACTATTAACTTGATTTTCTTCCATTCACCAGACTATTATCTGTCTGTTTCCTTAGCTGCATGCATAGCTGTACATAAAGCATTAACACACATGAGAAAATGCATTAAATTTACCCTAATCATAACTAACATTCACTTTATATTTCTTTGTAGAATTTAGTTTTTGCTCTTCATCGGGACACTGAAAGCATCAGACAAAAAGATGAAGAGACTTATACGGGTCATTCAGTTGGAAATGAAAATGTGCTGCTGGAGAGAGAAAGAGAGGGAGAAGAGGTATATCAGTCTCTTTTGACAAAGGGCCAAATCCATCACTAGCACAACACTCCAACTTCCCTGGAGTCACTCTATCCCCTGCCGGCGTGATGTGGGAGGGTTCAGAGGACACGAACTGATGAGGGAATCATGGAATGGCCCTCTGGGCAGTGCAACTGGTACAGCACGAGATTTCAGCAAAGGCGGGCAAGGGTGCCAGCGCTCTGATGGGCTGTTCTCTGCTCTCTCCTGTTACCTGTCAGAATGGTACAAACCACTGAGCTGGCTTTAGTTTAAGATGTGCTGAGGAAGTAAGAGCTAAGCGTAGCACTGCAGGCAACATTATTAACTACATTTATATTAGTTATAGACACAAAGATGTAAGTATGTCCTCCATGTTTGGTAGTTCAAAATGACTAGGTTTTGATGAAAACTATTCTGAGATTTCTATTTAAAAAATAAAAATATATACATTTTAAAAACTACCGCTCTCCCTTAAATTTTTTTCAAGCCTTTCCCTATTGTGAGACCAGTCACAGGCAGTGACAGAAGTCATGGTGTAACTATCCAGCGAATGTCAGATTGGGTCATGTTCAGCCTGAGGCACACATTTAATGATAATTGGAATCTGAGATGCAATAAGGAATATATTTTGTCCTATCATTTGCTGTATCTCTCTTTTCATTATACCTGATTCCATCTTTACTTTTGATTGTTTAATTCAGGTCAGGTGCTTGACCTGACTTACCTCTTATGCCGCCTCTGATTCAGCCCTCTGTATGTAATTCCTTTAGTAGCTGGCATTATACAGCCAAGATCTATCTTGGGTTTTGTCTTCCTTCACCCTCCTGTGATCTCAACAACGTCACTGTCAGCAGACTTTGGGTTCCCATTCAGTTGAGCTGTGTGCAACCTTGCAGAAATCATAGAGGAGATTCTTGTAGAAATATGGAAACCAAAATTGCAGTCTGCAGCTTTTGATTCCTTCAAAACATGAGTGGGGACTGGGAAGGGGAAAAGGAGGAGTGAGACAATGTCTTTCAGATAAAACAGAATAAACAAAGGGATTCCAAATAGGCAAAGGATATCTTTAAAGATTGGGAAATGCTTGTTCAGTGCAAGAAAGTGTAGAGGCCACACAGTCCTAGGCAATAAAAGCACTATAGCATGGATATTGGTGGCCTGAAAATACTACTATCCAAAAAAAGACATCTGTAAATTTTGTTCCTCTACTATAATACATTAATTGTTGCATTTTAAAGTATTTTTTTTTAAGTGGGATGTGCTGATAGAGGTTTTACATTCCTGTAATTTAATTTTCCAGCATTCTTCCACAAAGAATTAGGCCAAGTGTTCCTGACTACATTTGGTTAATCATGTAGTTTAGTCAACACATCCCCAAATTTAAGAAAACAGGATGTGAGCTGGCAGGCTGTTGAGTACTGCCAAAAAGAAATCAAAGGAAGAAGACACTTCTTCAAGCAAAACTGTACATCCGATATTTACAATCACACATGACCTGCTAAAGCATAAAGAAACGCAAACAGCATTTAAAGAGGGAGAATGTCTTCATGCTCATAAAGTCTCTAACGAGACAGGCAAAAGTGAGCATGAGAGTGGACAGAGACTAGCTGCCGCTGGAGGTGTTGACCCATGGCTGTCTATAAAATCCCTCCAGGTGCTCTCCGATGTATCTGCTCGCCTAGACCAGCATCATATTTAGTTGTGAACTAACCTTGTAAGCAAACAAATCTTGGATGAGCAGAACTGATATTGGTTTCTTAGCTTGGGTCAGTGAAACTGGCTTCTGACCACATGGTCGTGAAGCCAGCCGTGTAGGGTTGCTGGAAAGCAGGAGGATTAGGGATCAGTGCATACCCTCTCAGTTCAACAAATTGAGTTTATTTATTTAAAAAGTATATCTGGTTATCGGGCCAGAATTTCCTTCTGAAGGACTAGAGTTGTTTGTGTAAGGGCGAGTTGTTCATAGAAGCTGGGACTGGGGTGGGGAGGTGGGTTCGGAAGGGAGCAGAAGGGAGACACTGAGCACTGGGTTTTGTTTGCTTTCCATTAGCTGCTAGCACTTGCTGAATGACAACTGCACGATCACAGCCAGAGTGTGATAATTATGGAGAAAACTCGGAAAATTTAAACAGGTCCTCAAGTGACAACTGGAATTCAATTTATGCCTGAAGAATGTGTGCGTCTCCTACAGCCCCTTAACGTGCTTTCCTGCTTGTACACTCTTAGGATGTCCATGGCTGTGGGTCAAAGTCACACCAGCTATTCAGAGCTGGTGCTACGTCAGCACCTGGAAGGGCTAAAAAGGAATTTGGAGTAAACCTCGTGTGAGGCACAGTGGTCTGGGCAGCCTCTGTAGTTGTGAGACACTCAAAGACTCTCCCAGAAATTTAGGAGCCTCTGCCTGTTGTTTCAGTGGACTCGCAGGGTCAACCTTGGGTGGCTGCAGGAGGTGAAACTTTAAGTAGACTGCAGCCTTATAAAATATCAGCAGACACATACCTGAAAGCCTAATGATCAGTTTAACTTGGCTTAATTGGGTTTGTGTTTTCAAGGATATCCTGGCAGCTACTCTTGGAGAAAATTAAAGCTGGAAGAAAATTCTGCTGATCTGAGAGAGAGCCTGAGTCTACCTCTGCTAAGAGAAGAGGCTGACTCCTACTCAGGGAAATGGGCTGAGCTCAAACATCTCAGTGTTCATCAGCCATCAGCTCTCTTTTTGGGGTGATGACAAATCTCTGTGCCTGGGAAGCTGGAGAGTTGGCTCAGTGCTGCTTACTCACTCGCTTTCTCTTCCTTTCAAATCTCATCCACCCATTGCAAAAATGAGTCCATGATGAATAGAGTTTTGAATTGGCTTATAATTGGTTATTCTACTCTATAATATTAATTTTCATCTTCAACTGTTCATTGATCGAAGAACACTGGATGTGGATTGTTAGTTTTCTTCATGGTGCTTATATTGAAGAATGATTTGAAGAACATGTTACTGCATATTGATGACATCTTCCATTCCCTATGTGTTTTCAGAGTATTTCTCTTATTTGCTTCCTTGGAAGAAGCAAAGCTTGCTTCTCTAGCTTATGTTTTTACCTTTTTAATAAACAACTATTGTTAACTGTCAAAAATGCTAAAAAAAAAAAAAAGCTACAAAATTTAAACCATATTAAAACGACAAAGACTCCCCTGAAGAAAAATGAGTCAGCTTTGCCCAACTTACCAATCTTTCTGATTTCCTTTCAATTACTTCCATTTCTGTCTCCACATTGCAGTGTTTCCAGGCGCATGGTAGTGTCCTGACTCCTTGGCCATTTCCGCAGACCACAGTGAAGCTGCAACAGAAACGCCTGGAGAAAGATTATTTGCGCTACTCAGTTGAATTCAAAATTTGTGGACATATATGTATCGTGTGAACACTCCTGAAGCAATGAACCATGCTTATCTGTACTGTGGAAATTTGACAAACAGTGGATTACCACCGGCAGGTGGAAGAGACCCCTCAGTTTGATCTGTGTGTGGCACAAGCCACTGTGTGCCAAGTGGAGGAGGACACTGATGGCTTCTCCACTTGACCATTCAGTGCCCTGGATGCTTCTGCAGCTCAGGGGACACTGATCCCCCCTTTGGCACAGCTGTTCCAAGGGCTCCAGGGACTATCTGAATCCCAGTTGAGCTGATTTGTGGGGCCTTTTTCTATCAAAAGCTGCTCGATGTCTTTCGTGGAGTCAGGATCACACCCTGTAAAATAAATTCATCATGCAAGTGCAACAACCTGCTTTCAAACTTCCCTTGAGATGATTTAATTTAAAACAAAAAGCATCACAAGGCTGTATATGCCTCTCACCTCAAACCTTCATACTTTTAACAATTAAGTTGCTGCAAGAGACTGCCAAAGAATGTAACTAGGCTCATTTAAAATTGCTTTATTTTATTATTGTCTTCCAAGAAGTGGCAAAACTAATTTTAATGAAAATTTGTACTTAGGAAACAATCAACAAACCACACACATGACCACATGCACAGCTTGACTTGCTGCTGGCGTGAACCATGGCATGCCACATTTCAGCCTGAAGCTAATTTTTTACAGCCAAGTTATAAAGCCCTGAAAAGGGGGGTTTATTGTGGAAATGCTGACAGAACCATAGTGGTGCTACTGGCTGCCTCTCTAATTAGTCTAAAGAATGGAAAGTTATATTTTGCAATATGTGGTAAGCACTATTGTCCTGATGTTGCTGGTTTATGCCAGAACTACAGGCTTACTTTGGTGCTGCACATTCTGTTACAAGTTTGAAAAGGCGACTCTGACTCTTTCGCTGTCATGAAGTGTTAGTACTTTCAGTCAGCAACCTTGATTTGTACTTTCAATTATATAAATATTAAAAGATACAGTTTGGATTTGTTTTTGGTGACAGTAGCAGATCCCTGCTGTGTTCACTCTACTTTGAAGAAGATGTGGAGTCCACATGGTGTTTCTTGCATGTTTTCCAGAGACTACTTTTAAATTCCTTCAATAAAAGTTACTTTTATTCCTGTTTAAGTGTTTTGTGGTAATGTTTACAGAGAAACATCCTGCCAGCAGACTAAAGTAAATAAAAGACAGGACACCAGTAACATAAACCACATCATTTTACTACCGTTCTCCCACCACCTGCACTCCCCCATCTCCGCCAGAGCTCCCCGCTTGTAATTACACCTACCTGCTCCGGCTTCCACCGGTTTTGGCTTTTACAGAGCATGGCAAAGGTGGCAGAAGCCGTTTGCCCTGCTGCCTTATCATTTTCTACGGCAAGGCTGCTGTAGTATCACCACAATCAAGAAACTTCTGTATTTTGCCTTCTCTTCAGCAATAATTAGTTGGTTTTAAACTAAGACTCTGTTACTGTGTGTCCTATCGCAGTACTTACCAGCTCTTGCTGCAAGTCTGTGCACCTCCCTGTGCTGGCTACCCTACAACCGGTAACAAAAGAGCAGTTCTTTCTCCAAAGGTAGGGCAAACATAAGGGAAATGGATAGCTGCAATTATAAGATTACACAGTCTTGTGACATAGCAAGCATATCTTAAAACCATGCATAATTATACGAAAATGAGTCGACCCACTGATTTAAATGAGACAACTATGTGATTAAGTGCTGTGCTGTGCTTTCATTTTGCTAATTTGTTTGTTTGGGTTTTTTCTCCTAATACAGTACCTACAGTGTCTTGAAAAATGTTACTCACAGCTGCTATATAATTGCTGTTGCTGCTATTGTTAGTGTGCTGGGGCTGGGCACAGACCTGTGCATCAGAGGAAGACTACAGTAATGTTCTAAACACCCCTATCTATTTGTTTTAAATATACCATTATTCCTTTAAGTGCCTACAGATCCTGATTGGTTATTATAATGTCAGAATAAAATCTTATATTTAAACCTGAAATCAAGCCATTGCAACTCCTCTTTCCTTTTTGGGTAAAACCGTGAATTCATAACAGTGCCTCTTGTTGCAGTCAATGTCATGCTATTTGGCACTACAAGAATTAAAAGACTGACAATAAGAAATTAAACTATTCTCTTTCTTCCAGTCCCTGCTTTCTACTCCATTCCATCTGCAAGGAATGCCTTTGTCTGGTACTTGACAGTACCTGCAAAGGCTTCAGCACTGAATTTAGCACGTCTGCTGAGATTACATGAAAGGCAACAGTGGATTATTTTCTAAATGCTAATCCTTAATGCAGAGATTTGAGCTTGTTCAGCAAAGCAAGGTGTCCATTTCCTTCCTTCTTCGTATTTTATTTGCTGCCACCCAGGCGGGAGGCAGCCTCTCAGGAATGGCCTGATGGGCTCATGCATCGCAGTTTGACTCAACCAGATCTGACCCAACGAGCAGTGCTTGGAATTAGATCACAGTCTCCGCATGCATTAAGATCTACAACCTACAGTAGCTCTGTTAGTCTGCTGAGCAACCAGACTGGCTCTGATTGAAATTACCATTTTGATGCTCTGACCTTCAAATCTCTTAATAAAGTACAAAACGACCTGTCCGCTTGTCCTTCTGGCTGTGGAGAGGCAGAGTGGCACCAGGTGAGTGAGCCAGCACAAGGTTTAACCTAATGCACGCTCCCAAATACAGCATCGAGACAAGAAGAAAAAAATCTGAAGAGCTTGATCCTTATTTACAATGAGAACTTGCTCCCACTGCCACAAATGGGCCTCTTGCACCCCGCAGAGGGTCAGTAAGGGTCCTGCCAGCGCGTGGCTAAATGGGCAGTAATGAACACCTCCTGCGTCAGCTCCAGCGCCCCAGCGCATTTTAAAACCCGCCACAAATCACATGCTGCAACATTCACTCCAAATACTTTGCACTTCGATAAGCACGTACAGATGTCTGGCCACTGCTGAATTATGAGCTTCTCTTCAGAGCTTCGAGGAGAAGGAATGGAAACGAAAAGAGTTTCTTCAAAGGAGGCAGTAATTGTAGCAAAGGGGAATAACTCTCCTGTGTGTTAGTCTGAAGATCACATATAAAGTAGACAGAACCAGTGATACCCACTCCTGGGGCAGTTGTACCCTATGAAACCTGATGTGGAGGTAAAAACAATCTCAATCTTCAAAAAATAAATTCTTTAAGCACTTTATAGACATTTGATGTTAAGTAGTAAGTAAAAGTTACTAGTCTAGTATAAGCAAGGGAGAATTCACTGAAATAAACTGGATTATTTTATATCTGCTTACATTGAGATGAAATTTGGTTTTGCATTTTCGGGGTAAATACAGGAAAAGATCAAGACAACAGCTTTCAAGGACAGTAGATCACAAAATTCTCTTTCAGTCAAGAGATATAAAAGTAATTATGTCATACTATATGCAAAAAACACTGAACCAAGCAACACCCATTTCCCTGCCAGACTTGTTTACAAAAATAAGTAGCCTTTCTGCATTAAACTCCTCATTCTGAAATTCACAGTAAAAGGAATAAAACAATTAGTCAGGGTCTCCTATTGAAAAAAATAAACTGGAGAAATAGGAAAAGCAAACTGAGAAGACTGATAAAGATGAAATACACAGGCATATGAAAAAAGGTTTTGTGCTGTATTATCCATGAAGTTGATAATTGAATCTTATTTATTAAACATTTTCATTATTAAACCTAAAATATATTGATGTTTTTCATGAGAATCGGCAAGTGCTTTTATTGCTTTGTAAAATAGTATTGAATTGTACTCTATAAATCTAATCTCTGTATAGATTTTGAGTGTGTTAACTCACACATTTACAAGCATGCATAATTAATTTTGAACTCTACCTTTTTTTTTCTTCTAGCAAAAAACAAGTCTCACAAATTGCAGCCAACCTAGTTTTGCTAATATAAAAATCTGTAAATTGCAACTTAATGCACCTAAATAACTTGGATCTGGAAATCTCTTCAGGGCAGAACTTCATGTGAGATTTCCAGTAATTCCTGATTTCAGCCATGTGGAAATACACTATAAGCAGCTTTCCCAAGCTATTTACTCTTCCAGATGAAAATATTAAGACTAATAATTAGCATTTTTACTATAGCATGTTGTCAAAGAGGATGAAAATCGTGATTAAATAAGAGCCGAAGAACTGCCTGAAACATTTTAGTATATCAGCAAACAGCTAATCAAACTCTTTTGAAGATTAAGAGAGGGCTGGTTTCATCTAATTGATTTTCAGTAAAGGTTCAGCTTCTTGTACCTGACTGCAGACAAACCCGCGATGAAGACCTCGTGGATGCAGATTTGGGCTTTCGGCCTCTGAAGAAGTGTTGCACACCACTGTTTCCCTGCTAAAGCAGGAACTTCTGTATAGAAGAAAAATGACCAGTGAACACAACGTCCCTTTAAGGGGTGCAGCATTTTGTTCATCCCAGATGCAAAGAGACCCCCTGTCACCTCGATCCCAGAGGTGACGTCCAGCTGTACTTTGTGATAGGTTCAGTCACACTGTGTTGGTGATAGCCTCAGGAAGAGGGCTTTGTGCCAATGGATGCACTGTATCAGAAAGGACAACAGAAAGGGAGCATCCAGTTCCCACACACCTCATAGCCATCGCTACTCTTGATGCCTACAGCTAACTGGGCACCAATGTAATGGTTTCCTGCTTGCTTTGCATGAGCAGGAAGGTTAGCAGTGTTGTAAGGACAGCCTGGCAGAGCCCCAGCCAAGGGCTCTCCATCAGCCGGTGCTCTGGCACTGCAGCAGCACAGTATTCCTGTGCCTCCTGCTAGTGTGGTCAAAGCCAGCATCACAGCTGGGCTGCAGCCTCCCCTCGCTTCTGCCGGCACCTCTAGATAAGGTGTGCGTGTTTTGAGTGGGAAACTGAAATAGAGGGGAAAAAAACAGCATGTGGGGAGATCACTAGACTCAGCAGAGATGAGTCAGGCAGCAGAAACGCACCTGGGAAGAGGTGACCACAATGTCTCCAGCTCCAGCCTTCTTCAAGCTTTTCTCCTGTGATCTGCAAGGGACCAAACTGGCAGTGTGCTGAAGCCAGCACGGCAATAAACTGTTTTTTAAAATGTTTCTATGCTTTGCTGTTGGAGATTTATCTCCTATTTTCACTGATATCAATCATGCATAGCAAATGACTTTTGTGGACCCAAAATTAAAGCAAAGCAGGGCTGTTACAAGCTTTTTTTTTTCCCCTTGAAAAATTGTTTTATACCTGCGACTTTTTTTCAGGAAGAGAGAGCACCATAAAAATTTTATGTGTACATTAGAATGTTAAAAGCACTGTAGTAACAAGCCCTGTGTTTTAAATAAAATATAAGTACTGAATCCCACATTAGGAGAGGTGTAGTGGAGCCTCAAAGGCTCACTCTAAAAATTAAGGACTACTAGCTCTAAACCCAAATAAAATGCAGAGTTGGGAATACCAGAGGGATTAACAGCAATAGCATTACGTATGTAGTAACTTCAGGTGATCACAGATGAGAAATTGACCCAGACTCAAAAGGGATTTGGAAGCTCCATGGGGTCCAGCACAGCAGTGGAGCACACTTGACTCCATGGGCTCTCATCACTGAGTGAAGCAGAGGAGATGTAGACTTCTCATCCCTCTGCCAGCTTCCCTCTATCCTTATGTGGCCCTGCTTGTCCTTGTCCCACCACCCACCAGTGACCCTGTGTCCAGCCCCAAAAGGCTCTCCTTACTCACACTGGGGCCCCACGCAGATGGCAGGGGCTGCATCCCAGCAGCGCACAGCCACTTCCCAGTTGCTCCATCATCTTGACAGCACAGAATCACAGAATTGTTGAGGCTGGAACAGACCTCTGAGATCATCAAGTCCAGCCTATGACCCAACACCACCACATCGGCACTTTGTGTCAGGTCTCTTCAGGGTGCTGCGGGGGGTTGCCTGCAAGGGAAAAGGCAAGAACTGGTGCTCACTGACACACACACTTCTCCCTGGCATGGTATCTCTCCAAAGCAAGGCCATGGGGTTTACCGGTGTATCCGAGGTTAAAATTTGATGGGAATGAACCTCCAAGCAAGTTATGCATGGAAATATTAAGAATTGCTCTGTAGTCAAGTCTCACCAGTAATGTATATTAGATCTGTAGCCGCACTGTAGCTGGGAATTTAGCTCTATTTTTATAGCTGGACTCCATGTTATCTAGTGTACTGGTATCTGCAGATTGACTCTTCCAGTTTACCCTTTCCTTATCATATATGCCTTTGCAAAAGAAGAGTTAAGTGGATCTAGAAGCACACTATTCTAATCTGATAGGCTTTTATCTCCGTTTTATATTCTCTCTCCACGAGCACAAACCACAAAAAAATGTAGGGAGTCAGGATTACATGGAATACATATTTAGTGCTACCCCACACTGCTTTTACTGAGTGATATGGTAACTGTTCTAGCTCTTTGTTAATCAATAGGCAAAAAACAACAGAAAAAAATATACTTTGATAAGCAGAAGATTCATTACCCAAAAATCGAGTAGGAAGAAGAAAATAGTACTTTAGTTTCCTTCTGTTCCTTTTGTTGAACTTCTAATGACATCCTCTCAATGTCTAAAATAGTTCTGAAAGACATGGAAAGCTATGATCTGCATACTTTTCTTTTAGGGCTCTTTAACACATCTTCTAAGAAGTCCCAGAGATGTTAGCCAACCCATTATGTGTAATGAATCTTGGCATGAAACAACAGCACAGCAGCAGCTACACACGAAACAGCCCATACCATAAATTATCTCAAATACAAACCAATTCCCCTTGTTTATCATGTATATAAAGCACCAGTGTTCAAGATTCCCTCTAGAAGTGCTGGACTGTGTGTAATATTACTCATAGCATAACAAGGTCTAGTTCTGTCATTGCAATTGCTTCTTTCCTCAGATGATGAAGTGCAGACATGTAGCAATAGGAAAGCTGTCCAGATAAATAAAAATATCAACAGGTTTAACAAAAAGTCTGGGGCAACTGCACGAAGTGGTGAATAAGTGCCACTGGAGATCTTTTTGAAGTATTTAATTAAGTCACCATGGCTGACTGAAGTCCCTCACTGGTGCAGCACAATGTAGCCCTGCTGACCTCAATGCTGAGAATGCATTGATTAAGAGCAGCTCAAGATCAGAATATAGCAGAGAATGTGCAAAACCTACCATTCTGCTTGGAAATATAAATATATCACAAGCAATGGCACTTAGTACCAGCATTCAGCTGTCTGTGCTATCTCCAGGAAGAAGATATCTGTGTGCCTGGAACACTGCTAAACCTGACTATGAAAATAGCACATTTAAGCATAGCCTAACCTGCTTCAACTATTGCAGAAATCATCCCGCCGAGGATCTAAGGGATGATCAAAATCTCTAGGAATCAGAATAGGGGACTGGAAGCCATAGAAATGCAGAAGCAGAGAGGTTGCCGAACAGGGAGCTCCTGCCTTGAATCCCACTGGTGTGTATTTTTAGGTAGGCAATGCTGCCAGGGTGTGCTGCCAGAAGTTTAGCTGTGGTTTGTAAAAGTCTTTACTTAGAAAATCAGTGGAAACCTCACTCTATATGTGTTGCATTTGCACATTAAATATTATTGGTTTGGTGAGGACTTCCTGATTTATTTCATCAATCCAGGTTTCTGTACTTTTTTTTAACCGTATGACTGGAAAACTGCAGGTTAGATGATTTTTCCCTAATCACCTAAGGTACAAGGTTACATAGGTGCAATCAAAATTGTATATCCTTCCGACTGAGGTTTTGAAGTACATCACATCCAGCAAAGGAGGGAGAGCCTATTATATTTTAATCACAGCAACACGTGAGCATCTGCAACATCCTTTTCACTATTATATATTTATATATATATATATTTTAAAAAATATTTTTTCTGTATGATTCCTGCCAGCCATTAAAAATAATTCCATAGAGCAACAGTGTATGAAGCAGAAGCAGCAAGTATGAACACAGGAAATTTGAAATATTTCCATGAGTCCCCTGCCACTTGGGTATTTGTTACCTCTGGTAGTTGAAAGATTCTGATGGAATTTGTGTATTAGCTGTGTTAGTTTTCTGTGGCAGGATTTGTACATAACAGCAAGTTTCTGGATCTTGTTAGTTCAGGGCAAAAAGTCATGCTTTGGAGCAGTTGCCCCAGCAGGAGGATAAAAGATGATGGTTGGTAATTACATCAGTTTTGCACTGTTGAGCAAATGTTCTTGCAGATAGATTTTGGCTGGCATTTACAGAACATCACTGGCGAATCTCATGATAGCGTTGGAGGAATGCTGCTACAAGTGGATGGAGCTGAATGCTTGTAATGAAAGGATTATGAACAGAAGAAATAAATGAACTGCAGAAACAAATGAAAAGTGTACCAGCTAAGCTACTTAAAAAAGTGGTTTTCGTTTTTTTGAAAAGAGCTATATTTAATCTTGAGTAACTTGGATGTGGGCCAGCAGATTTAGAACTTAGCTTAATAAACCATACGCGGTACCAGTTTTCAGTATCTAGAGAGGATGTGATAGTCTGCATAGGGCCAAAATTAGATAAATGGAAAGAGTTTCAGGAGTGGAGGGGAAGAATAGTAATGCAAAGCTAAGAATACCCCTTACCAGCATGTGACTGACAGCAGTTTGAAGAAAATTGGACAGTAGCCAAAAATACAAGGTAAAATTTGGTAGAAAGAGAACCCAGCGCAACTCCTATGACTGCCTTTATAGTAATAGACCCAATTACAGAATTACAGCATGTTAGGGGTTGGAAGAGACCTTGAAAGATCATCAAGCCCACCCCCCTGCCAGAGCAGGATCACCTACAGTAGGTCACACAGGAAGGCGTCCAGGCAGGTTTTGAATGTCTCCAAAGAAGGAGATTCCACAACCTTCCTGGGCAGCCTGTTCCAGTGTTCTGTCACCCTCACAGTGAAAAAGTTTTTTTCTCATATTTTTATGGAACTTTCTATGTTCAAGCATGTACCCATTGCCCCTTGTCCTGTCATTGGACATAGCTGAAAACAGCCTGGCTCCGTCCTGACACTCGCCCTTTACATATTTATAAACATTAACGAGGTCACCCCTCAGCCTCCTCTTCTCCAAGCTAAAGAGACCCAGCTCCCTCAGTCTTCCCTCGCAAGGGAGATGTTCCACTCCATCATCTTTGTGGCTCTGCCCTGGACTCTCTCCAGCAGTTCCCTGTCTCTCTTGAACTGAGGGGCCCAGAACTGGACACAATATTCCAGATGGGGTCTCACCAGGGCAGAGTAGAGGGGGAGGAGAACCTTTCTCAACCTACTAACCACCCCCCCTTCTAATACACCCCAGGATGCCATTGGCCTTCTTGGCCACGAGGGCACACTGCTGGCTCATGGTCATCCTGCTGTCCACCAGGACCTCCAGGTCCCTTTCCCCTACACTGCTTTCCAGCAGGTCAGTCCCCAACCTGTACTGGTACTTGGGGTTGTTCTTTCCCAGGTGCAAGACCCTACACTTGCCCTTGTTGAACTGCATAAAATTTCTCCCCACCCAACTCTCCAGCCTGTCCAGGTCTCTCTGGATGGCAGCACAGCCTGCTGGTGTGTCAGTCACTCCTCCCAGTTTTGTGTCATCAGCAAACTTGCTGACAGTGCTCTCTGTTCCTTCATCCAGGTCGCTGATGAATATATGGAATAGCACTGGTCCCAGTACCAACCCCCAAAGGACTCCACTAGATACAGACCTCCAACTAGATTCTGCCCCATTGACCGCAACTCTCTGACTTCTTCCCTTCAACCAGTTCACAATCCACCTCACTACCCGATCATCCAGACCACACTTCCTCAGTTTAGCTACGAGGATGCTGTGGGAGACAGTGTCAAATGCTTTTGTGAAATCCAGATAAACAACTTCGACTGCACGGCCATCATCTATCCACCTGGTTATATCCTCATAAAAAGCTATCAGGTCGGTCAAACACGACTTCCCCTTGGAAAAACCATGTTGACTGCTCCTGATGACCCTCTTATTCTTGATATGCCTAGAGACAGCACTGAGGATAAGTTGTTCCATCACTTCAGCTGGGCTGTTGACCATGCCACCTTTCTGGTGGAACACTCCTTAATTCTCTTGAAGTGTTCTGTGGATGTTTCCCTGTTGGCTCCTACTGCCTCAGGAGCCCCTGGTAAGACTTTAGCTGTGCTACTGTATCTCCAGCTTGCCTCAGAGTGGGAAAAGATATTGCACTTTCATTTTTATAAGCAATTCCAAATATTTAAAAATATTAACTAATTATTAACCAACGTTACTCATCCCTGGAACGGAGGAGCATTATTTCCCTCACTACATGACTGGAAAATTACCTGCTTAACCCCACACAGCAACTCAGATGAAAAACTCCATAACTGTGATTCAAGATCTCCTGCTCTCAGCCGTGCGCTCAGCCTGTAGGCGGGTTTCTGAATAGGTGATCTTTTAGGAATTAAGCTCAACATAAAAGGCAGAACATTGAAAATATGCTAGTCTGGGAAATTCTCGGTATTTCTACCAAAAAAAGTTCCTGAAGATTTAACACTTTTTAAAATCAGCCAATTCAATGTATAACTTTCCACAAAGTTTTGTACATTGAATGATGAAAATATGATATCACAATTGGAGCTGGACTCGTGATTTGACCGTGCTGTGGGCTGCCAGCATGCCTGTTAATGGAAGGATTTATTGACAAGAAGTGTTTTAAAACCAGGGCATTTACAATTAGATTAGAATCCGTTCCCCTTCAATTTACCTACCTGCGGAAATGCTGATTTTCAAAATCTCTTCTTTCTTGTGCTGGGTGAATGATGCTAAAAAAGGTGACCAACCTGTCCCCATTGGCAGGTGCCAGCTTGCAGAATTAGCTATGGGCTCTCTGCTTCCCGCTGTCCCAAACAGGCCATCAGACACAGCATAAAGCATCAGATGAAGTTTCCCTTCCAATGCCAAGGGTGTTTAGAATGATGAAACACGTGGTTACCATATGCTTTGCTTTCAGACCTTCGTTTCAAGGGGAAAAATTTGGTCTAATAGTCAAATTGCAATAAATTGCAGAGATTTCTTAAGGCATTTAAGGCTAGCGTATGCCTTGACTCCAGCTAAGGATGTTGTTTATTATACTCATTCCAGGACTGAATTTTGCTGCTGTATTTCAAGGTGAAGCCTGTCATGCAAACGATCTGAATAAGGAGATGACTGGAGCAAGGCTGCTAGAAAGAGACAGTCTCCAGAATAAGGAGGGACAAACCAGCATGTGTTTACATATTAAAAACTTGAGTTTTAAAATGTTCATTAAAAATAAACCCCAACCACCTCTTTCAAATTATGTACTTCTGGTGTTTGTCTCATGGTTGTGAACTGAAGTAGAAGACAGGATGGCTGAGGGTATTGCCCCAGGGACCACAGTCGACTGTGCTAATGCCAAGGGCTCTGGTCAATATGGGTTCCTAGAAGGAGAAAGCAAGCAGCTCAGAGCTCATACTGCTCAGATGGACATTGACACCTACTATCTCTGCCCTGTTGTTGCAGTTCTCTTCACTTTGACTCTCTCTCTGAGGGATGCAGGTATCTTCTGCAGCATTCAGCTGTCTGCAGCCTTTTTGCATGCATCCCATGGCAGCAGGAAAGTTGTGCACTCTTGCTATGAAATACTTCTCATGGATTTCTAAGCACAGTCTTAGAGGGAAGCAATTTGTAGTATCACTGCCCACAACGCGTATTTGCCCAAACAGGTGGAACAACAGAGAAAGTATTTTTTCTCAAGTTTGTGCTCATGTAATAAACATATCTTTTTCCTAACATGTTTGACTCCTCCACCTAGGGCATAATTTGATCATTCTTAACAGCAAAGGGCGTAGTTAGCCTTTGCAGATGTAAAATACAAAAAAGAATGCAGCAATTCATGCGGGTACTTCCTAATGCAGCTGTGGTTTTCTTGCGGTCTCTCCAGTCCGCTGGTAACACGAGCTCGTTCTGTCTTGCTTCTTTTCAGCCCTCTTCAAGCGCACTGAAGTGCAACTGGCTTCATTTTCCTGTGAATCTGCAGTGTGAAAAGGAGGAAACGCAGTTCAGTGGTAACATTTTGGGTGCCATGCGGAAAGGCACCTCAAGGAAAACAAGAGGATAAAGAACCAAAAAGAAAAGAGGAGGAAAAAGGGAAGGCTGAAGGTACCTTGCTTTGAAAAGATAAAATGAGATCACCTTGGTTACGATGTGATCCATAGAAATATCGTGTGTTCATGACCTTTTTTGAAGAAACAGTGCTCCATACACCATACCATCGCCTATATTTGTAATGAATCAAATGACAGAAAAACAAATGTCACTTATTAGAACATTGAGGTTTACTGTTCAAGTGATTAACTGAGAATCATTTGTATGATTAAATGCTGGAAAATAATTTGCTTTCACTGTGAACCTATAGCATAGATCTCATTACACAGAAGTGCTGCGTATTAGTTGAAGCAAATTAACATTCAAAGACTTTCTGGAGTGGCTGCTAATCACAGGCTGTTAATTACTGTCATTACATTTGGCTGCTGAGGAGACTAACCAAGGAATCATTCTCATGATCTTGGTATTTGAAAGTGATCTTCACTAATAAAAACACGTCAGACATACAGAAATTGCAAATTGCTGAATTTGCTGATGCAGTTGAAAATTCCGCTGACTATAAGTACCCATCTGGTGATAGATGCATTCTTGACACAGTTTCAGTGTTTGGACTTAGGAAATAATGAGTATCAATGTCCTAGCTGGGGAATATGCAAAGATGAAGGAGCCCTTTGTATCCTTAATTAAGGGAAGCAGTAGCAGAGCTCGTTCACAGATAAGTGACTGTACATAATAATTATGTATTTATGTGAGGGACTGTTATGCTATATTACTATAGCAGCAATTAGGTTTTCACAAAGTAGTTTTAATAAAAGGCATACTTATGTAATAAATAAACAACTAATTTCCCTGGCAGATTAATTATACATGGCTTAAAATAGTCACCAGGCTCAGAGAAACCTATAGAGGCAAATGTACAACTACATACTTACAAGTGAACAAGTTCTTTACTTGTAAATCAGGGGGACACACACATGAATTTCAGGACTGATGCCTGTGGAAAAAAGCAGGCTCATACATGATTTTTGCATAAACGAAAGATCCAAGCCTGCTGCACTTGAGAGACTTGGTAGAACCAGTCTTGCCGAGAGAGGAGAAGGCTCTCTTGAAAATGTCAGACCCCTATTCAGAGGCCTGTAAAATCCTTTCTTACAGAGTCTTCTAACATCTTATTTTCTTAGCTTGGTCTTTAGCTTAGAGTAAAAAGAACAGGGAGGGGCTAACTCTCTATATCCATCTGTATGGTGGAAAAAAAACATTAACATGTTCTCTCTGATACAGAATAGGCCTAGATAATTTAGAGTTATGTCTGTATAATTTTTTCTCATAACCCTATAAATTAAATTCAAAACATTGCAATGGCATAGCAAAGCCAGATGCTGTAGTATATTAATATTTAGTAAAAATATGGTTTAATTTTTTCAGTTCATGAATTATCTGTAAACAGACAACTGCCTTCTTGAGTATAATCATTATTAGAAGTGATTGTACTATAACGTAAGAAAATAACACTTGATTAGTTCTTTGTTCACAAAATAATTCGTTGCAGGTATTTTATATTCCAGCTGAAGGCATGCTGTAAAAGCCAACAGGATTTTCTGCACGGAAAAAGGGTTACTGCTGTTCTGAGAAGATGGTCACCTAGAGACAATGTATTGAGTTTTACAGTTACAAATGTTTAGGTATTCAAAAACTCAATTACACTTCAAAGAAATGCAATCTCTTGTTGGGTGTTATCAGTAACCTTCACAGGAGGAGGTACACAGGGAATAAAGGCCTAGAGAAATGCATGCCAAAGCAGTATATAAATTCAGAGTAAGTTAGTGTTCTGTATTGTCCATGACCTACTGATGGACAAATACAGATTAAGATCCATGCACATGAAGTTCCTGTTGTGCCTGAGTTAAATAAATGCTATTTATTTTCTTTAATTGATTGGCAAATTCTTCAAAGATGTTCTTCGAAATTATTCGTACTTTCCTGGCTGCAAAGGAAAACTTCTACTTCACCCACAAACTGTGCTCCAGGACTTAAGGGGAGCTGACCTTAAAAGTTGTGATGTCTAGCTATTTTGAGGTGGTGGTGCTGGTTGGGGTTGGGGTTGGGTTTTTTTTTTGGTGGGTTTGTTTTTTGTTTATTTTGTTTGAGTCCCCTGCCCCTACCCTCCATAGATTTGCAGCAATAGATTTCAGTGGAGAAGAGTCAGGTGATATTGGCATGATTTGACATTGCACCTGAAGTGCTGTATTATCTAGCAAATTAATGAAATTTGGACACTCTAGTAGGCATTGTGAGCCTGTCTGTGGGACACCTTAGCCTGATAAAAGCCAGTACAACTTAGTTAAAGCCCACGAGGTAACTTTGAGTCATGTTTCCAGTTTGGCTTGTAGAGATTTCCAAAATTAACCTATTAAAATAATAAAAAAAAAGAGAGCAAAAGATAGATATAGATACTTTTTTTCAAATGCTTTATAAGCAGAGGATCAGCTGAGCCTACTTAGTTCCTCTTAAGGAAGTCTGAATTACTTGTCCTTGGCAGGCTATGCAAGGATGACGATGTCAATCAGTTGTAATTACAGATCTGAACAACAGCTCTGCATTGTCAAACTTTTTGGGCTCACACCACTGCCACAGCACTACTTTGATTAAGTAATCACCGAAAATGCTCTGCAAAGTAATTTTTTTTTTCCTTGGGTTCACTGGACAAGTGTTTTTGAGGTCCACTAAGTCATGTTAAAAAAATATTGATTGCATCTTTGGACAAAAAGGAATGCTTTTAAGCAACATTTTTCCAGGTTTTGGGCAGCTCTATCTGCTAAGTTTATGGATTTGCCGTTCTGCATCACCATTGAGTTTAAAAGCAGAATGCAAAGGTGTAGGCAAGTGTCAGAGGCATGAAGTCATTACATTGCAAATCCTATGCCCTTTGGCATTTCATGTGAAAATAAAAACAGTGTAAACAACCTCTTTTTCCTTTCTAGAGACCTCCCACAAAGCTCATGCTGAAAGGTATTGAAAGGGAGAACTTTCTGCCTGCTGAGTCTCTTCCTAGTTTACAACACAATCAGCTGTGAAAAGTCTCCAAAGCTCCAGTATGGAGCTTCTTGCTCTTTAGCCTTTCCTGCAGGATAACCTATAGCAACAAGTATATGGACCACACAAGGTTGGTAGGATTTTGTTCCTGCTGCTACCAGCATTTAGTGCTGCGAAGTAGAAGCAACGGAGTTGAGTTATAAAATTACATACCTGGGAGGTGCTTAAAGCACTCCCCTAATCCCATCCCCCTGCACTGAGGGCATATCACACTTAGCTACAACTGTGTCTAAACAGTTTCTGTGCTCACGATCCCAGCGAATCCACAGACTTTAAAGGCATGCAAGAAGTAGCAAAGGAAAGCAAGCTGTTTTATCAGCTAGCTAGGGTCCACACTTGTCTCAGGTGAGGAAGACTTGTGTAAATTGCAAAATGTTGGAAATTGCTGCTCTCGATCATCCCCGAAAGATGTTTATCTCACCTTTTTCAGAAATCTTCTCCTAAGAAAAGCTCCTACACAGTCATGTCTGCTGTTTTTCTGTCTGGAGCTATGAATTTTTCTCTCCTAATATATAAATGATCTCTGTGCAAATGAAATGTAAGATATTTTTCTACTATATAACCAGACATTTTATATTTTGTACTTGTGCTTTTGATTTCTTCATTGTAAGAGTATCACTTTTTTAAGAGATAGGTGTTCAGAAAATTTCCCTAAATATTCCCTGCTCTTAGTGCTTCCCCTTTTTTTTTTGGTTGCCATTGCTGGCAGAAATAAGATCAAGATGCCTTAATTAATATTTACTGTGGACTCAAGTAAGTATATCTATTTTGATTTTCTGCTGCCACGGAAGATGATGTTCCAGACACCTGAGGGGTCCCACTTGTATTTTTCAGTAGGAGATGCCTGTGGCAGTCATGATCCCTCCTGAGATCCAAGTTACCTTTGGTCCCCCTTATTGATGCATTTGGTATCTTCTCTCAGACCTCTGACTCCTGTTTCAAGCCAGGCTCTGCACATGGAGACATGAACCAGCTGATCCCTTCTCAGCTGCCCTGACTGTTGAACAATCTGTGCTCACAGGGGTGGCACTGTGGGGGTCTGTAGGAAATCAAAACCACCTCATCAAAACCAGGTCTCATCAAAATGTCCGGTAGTGCCTTAACTTGCTCAAACTGAGTCCTAAGCCTTCTGTACAACCAAACTACCCGTTGTCTTGACTCGCTCACAGCTCTGCTGTGGGCTGGCAGTGTTGTGCAAGGTTTTGTTCTTGCTAAAGATCTAGGAAGAACAATGACCCTTCTTTCCAGCATGGTGGAAGTATGCTCAATCAGCTCAATATATGCCTGGCCACAACAATACACGGCATTTAGAAGAAACAAACCTCACTGTCCTTTTGTTCCCTCCAGAAATTTTGTACAGTTAACTTACCTCATATATTAAATCAACAAAATACACAATAATGTTTAAAATACAGCAATTTTCTTCTTAAATGTCAAATTCTGTATTATTCAAATGCCCAGCAGATTAACTGTAAATTAAAACAGAAAGTTTCAAGCTGTAGAACATGAAATATGTTTGCATGTGTTAAATGGTTTCTTGATCGCATTGGACTCTCTGCTGGAGTAGTCTCCTCACAGAGTTCAAGCAATTAAACACTATTTCTTTCTGCATAACCATAAATTATATGTTCTTTTGGTTAAACATGATTTTTGTGGAGTGTAGTTATCCAGATTGTTCTCAGTAATAAATCTTCTCCTGGATAATTGATTAAATAACTGTTTGCCAGTTCATCTCATTAAAATATGTTCGTTCATTTTTATAAGCGTAGATGACCTTGGAGAACAGAAGCCAGGAAGACGGTAACAATGTGGTAGCCAAACACAGGTACAAAAGACACCTGCCTCGTGTAATCCTTGCATTGCAGGCAAAGCCCTACTTGGAAAACGTGGAGGTGTTTCTCAGGAAAAGCTTTCGGTGGGGATCCTGGGTAGAACGTTTGAGGAGTGCAGAGCAGGCAGTCAGCTGCAAACACACACTGTAGTTAGCTCTGGGCACTTCTTGTAGATACCAATCAATGACAATTAAAGCGGATTATGAAAAAGCAATAATAGATGGTTAAACCTTTACATGATTTAAGTGAGCTAAAGGTGTAGGGCCAGTTTCTTCCTGTGTGCTGCTGATTCCTCTAACTCTAAGGAGGTGCAGTCTCTCTTTCCTGGGGACCTCTGAATCTATTCCTGATAGGAAATCAAGTAAAGTCCAGGGGGGGTGGTTCTATTATTGAGATTCCTCTGTTGCTGCAGATGCAGTAACTCAACCGCCCATGCTCAGACAAGACATAGGACTGTAACAACCCTTGTAATTTTTGCGGATACTTTGGGTCAGATTTAATGTGTCTTTGATTAGCCTTTTTCTAAAAATGATCTTGCCAGAATCCAAAGGCCACAGTTGCTGCCTGAAAGTATAAACTGGGTTGGGACAGATGTTCACCTGTATCTGTGCTTCTTCTCCAGCTGCCCTGATTTTTTAGGAAGATGCATATAAAGTAATTTTCCCTTAGCTATATTAACCTAATTGCCAGTGATGAGCTGTTAATTGAGTCATTCTATTGAATATTTTCTCTGGATCACTTAGTTTAATAATTACCAAATTGCTGAAAAATATCTATGAATTTGTCTAATCACTTTAAAAACTAATTTATAATTTTGGCATTCAGGTTATCATGTGGAAGTATGTTCCTCAGGACTGTTGACAGACTTCTGCCAGTCCAGAAAAGTCTGACCCACTGGCTTGACGTAATTTTGTTTGAAACTAAACAACAAGAATAGGGAACAGTAACAACCCTAGAGAACCTATCATATGACAGCAGTGTATTTAAGAGAGGTAATTTGCATAAAGAGCTAAAAATAACCAGACAGTTTGCATGGGGTTTCCAGTGAAAGAATTATATATACGCTTTAGGAAGTAAGGGAAGTGAGTTTTCACATTTATAAATGAACATAGCCGTGCAAAGCCAGGTATAAAAGCAAATAAAGTTAAAGGTTCCCTGCTGTAACATGGCAAGATTAGTGAAGTGCATTCAGCACACAAATAATGAGCATGCTCAGGGCTTTTGGCTGCAGGAAGAATTCTGGTTCTGGAGGCCTGCACAAGCTGCAAATGCTTGAAGAATATCATAGGAAGAATGAATTGCAGTTAACCAGCTAGACATTATATTAAAAAATAAAAGGCGTGAAAAGTTCCATAAAGATACTGAAAGAAAAGTTGGGGATGACAGGGTAGGTGACAATCTAAAGACATTGCTACTATGAGATACTAATCACCATAAATCAAATCTTCAGCTAGATGTTTGAACTCAATAGCGTCTTTCTAAACTTAAGTTTGGGAAACTGAAATAACAGGAACAACCTACAAATCAAATAGATACAGTGAGGGGCGTATTATTGCTGCCTATTCTAGACAATAACTACTCCCTCTTACCAGTCATCAAATTATTTAGCAATGCAAATGGTGACATTAAGGAGTCAACACAACTGGAGGAATGCTGAGTTCACTAACAGCTACATCATTTTCCACTCGCATACAGAATGGCAAACCTGAGAAAGCACCACACCCCAAAAGGAAAACTGGATCTGGTAGTTTGTGTGTGTAAATATTTAATGACTGAGGCAAAAACTTCTGAAAGAACCAACATTATACCAAAAAGAGTGCAAGCAATGCATTATAGATTAAGAACTGGAGCTATACACACTGTAGGTCTGTACAGAGCTACCAACAACTAACGCCAGAAGAACTCAGGAATCAAGTGGGAGTACATGGGCTCAAGTACGCTGCTTTAATAAAGTGTGCCTCATGGCCCTGACTATCCTCTACAAACACGGGTCTCCAGAAATTGGCAACCTACCACACTTGGTATCATAATAGAGAGATATACACGGGTATGTATTACGGGTGTGGAAATGAGAGGAAGACCTTTGTTGCTAAGAAAGGAACCCAGGTTCCTAAATCACCCAGACTTCAGAGCTAAGTGACAATGGCACTGAATGGCAGTGGCAAGCTGGGAAGGTGGGAAAGAAAAAGACTAGAGCAGGGGCCAAATCCGAGTACAAGTTTGGAAGATGCAGCAACAGTTTGTCAACATCGCTGTCAAATTTTCAAGATGCAATTTTTCATCTTCAAATTGAGAAGCAACCTCAAGACATGGCATTTTCTCTGTGGTGGGCTCACTCTTTCTCCCCAAATACTTCAACGACCCTTAGTCTGTCACTGGAAAGCTACCAATCTGTCAGTCACAACCTCTGATGTCTCACCAGCAATTCTTCCTCTTGCTTTCCAAACGCAATTGCTGCATTCACACCACTTGCAACAAATCAATCTCTGTGTTCTGTCAGATCACCGGCTGCTTTCGGCGTCTCCCAGCCCAGCTCCTCCTCCCATACCACCCCTCTGCTCGCCTTCAGGAGTCCTCTCCACCAGAGCTGCTTTGCTCTTGGACGCTTGGAAGAGGCTTAGCAAAGATTTTCACTTGCTACTCTGTGGTTTTAACAGCACTCTTTCCCATCCAGTGCGGTAACAAAAGATAGAAAGGAAAAAAACTACAAACAATTTTGACTCTCGTTTGAAAAAGGACATTTCGAAGATGCCTGCACAGATATTTGTATCACAGATACATCACAGTTGTTTAGAAATCTCCTTTGCTGTGTGGTGTAATTATAGCATTTTTATGGAAACATTAGGAGCATTTCCATATGGTTTCACTGCCTGCAGAGTGCAGCAAAAGCCACACTCTCTGAATCAGAGTTGGGCTAGCCCTTGCTCACTTTCAGAATCTGTGATCACCTCAAGCAGGGAAGGGAAACTGGCTCACTTCATGCTACCAGCTGTTTTCCCTTCATCTTAACTCATTCGTGTGAGCTGGACGTGCTAGACAACGCAGCAATCCCCATGCACCTGCAAAGCAGCGAGAATAAAACTTAATCCAACGGAGGCATGACAGTGTGCTTTGCAAAAATGGGCTGCCTAACTGGAGGGGGAATCCAAATCACAGGCACTGGAGGAAACTTGCCCACAGCCACACAGGTGACAGTGGCACAGCAAAGCCCAAACCCCACAACTCCAGACTTCGCCCACAGGTCTTCCCCAGGACATCAAAGGGCAGCACTGTTTTGTTTTTTTTTTCCAACTGTCCAATGCAAGTAATATGAAAGAGGTGACAGCAGCAGAGAAGTACAAGGGAGGTTTTTTGCTCCTTATTAATTTCAGTGCTCATTTAGTGAGAGTAACAGTCTCACTGTATGTATGCAAAATCTAGAAAATATACAAGTAGTAAATTCAGTGCAAATACTCTTATTTGACAGAGTTGTATTTACCAAGATTACTTCAGTCCTTGGGGTTTTTGTATGACTTTTCCCATTGCTCTCTTTTTGCCCCAGTAATTCTAATGAATATATGTATGCATGTGCAAGGAACACTATTTCAGTCATTGTCTTACTACAGCAGGTAATGTTACAAATGTGTGCCACTTCCAAAATCGGAAAGAAGCATATGATATCTCTTCTGCTTTGAACAATAGGCCTGCAGCACTGAGCAAGTAAATGTTTTCTGGTAGGAGCAGTATTTTTCCTGTGGCTGTGGGCTGCTGGAATGTTTATCTTTCCTCGAGTTGCCTGGCTATTGCAAAGCTACTTGAAATGATTCATGGGTCTGACAGATGTCTGGTACAGCTGGATGTGTCCTTGATTATCCCAAAAGTCTGGACAACACTGTCATTCACCATTGCCCAAATTATCTCTGTATTGACTGCAGAAGCCTCTGTGACAGTACTGTAATGGCTAATTACCCAGGATACCTTTGATACTTACTTTATAGTGGTTTAAAAGAGTTGAAAAAACAGAGACAGAAAGAGAGGAACTGAAGCAAAAACATATAAGAGTATAACTTTCACTGGTATGTTCCAAAACAATATAAGCTTTAGCCTACATGAAAATACGCTGCATAGGATAATTAAATCCAGGCTACCCTTTTAAAATGGACAGATTTCCAGCAAAATAGATAAGGAGGAAACGTGAAGCCTCCTGACAATGATAAATCATGGACAATAGAAGGAGCTATTAGCCAGGAGAGAATTGTATGTACACTATTCTTGAAAAAAGATGATGAGCAGCCATTTGCCTGCTTTATACGTTGCTGGAAAAATAACACATTCTGCTTAGCAGATAACAAAGAGCGGCACGGGTAGCGGTGCTAAATATGTATATGGCTATCTTGTAAAACTGCCTATAAGGAGGCATGAAAGCAGAGATCTCCTTTTCCCATGGTATCAATTAATGTATTTTGAAAAATACAGTTTCTCCAAAGTAGAAATATACTAGAAAAGGGGTGAAAGAAGATAGGGTACAAAATTCTCACTTTAGTGAAGATGAGGTCTTAATGACAATTCAGGTGAAAAACTACAGCAAATCACTGCTTTTTAGGGCTGTGTCTCTCCTCATGATTCAGCTTAGGTACAGACTGCAAAAGCGCATGTCAGCTTTCCCTCCCTGCCTGAGTTTCAAACAATTCAGCAAGGGCAGGTTGTTCCCCCGAAGTCAGTGGTGACATTCCCATTGGCTTCAGTGAAGGAAGGATTTACTTGCCAGAACCAAAGCCTCCAGTTCAGGCCTTTGTGCCATGTGTGACTGAACTGGAAGTGCCACCTCAGTGTCCTCTGCAGTGGTGAACAGCTGACACAGTCCAGACACCAAATTAGAATTAGGTGACCCAAATGCATCCGTCTGATACTGCCTTAGTGATATCAGGGTAGAGACCAGAAAGAGAAATATCCCAGTTTTGATCATGTGTTCGTCTTGCTTATTATTTATCCTTGTTACCTCAGTCTAAATGATGTATTTGTTAGAAGAAGGTGATGAATTATTGACCAGACCATTTGGATATCACTTCAGATAAAAATAACAACTCTCCTTGTAACTCAGAACTGAACAGGGAATTAAATGCTTGGACAAAGTTGCCTTTTCCTTGTTTGTCACATCCTTCAAAGAGCTTACATTTTTTTTGCAGATATATCTGTTATATGAAGTAATTTACTAAAATATATCTAGTCATTAAAAAATGACAAATAGAATGTTTGTTGTTTAAAATACAACTTACCCATTCATCTTATCTGAGTAGAAGATCACATGCTGTTATTCACATTTCTTGCTATGATAGTATAATTTTTACAATTAGGGTTCCATTACTGTTACTTGAATTTAAAAAAAATTTCTCTTTATAACTCAAAATTTCCCTACCTTTCATTAACAGCAGAAGTGTATTTGCCAATCTGCTACAATACCTGTAAGAATTAAGAAAAAGAATTCAATACTTGGACTGGAGGATCTAACCATGATCACGAGAAAATATTCTCTACCTTTTTGCATGGTTCTGATGCTGCAAGTGGAAAGACATTAAATATGGAGCAAAGCTAAAACACCTTTTCTAGTCCCATTGCTCAAACTGCTGGAAGTTCAGACACAATTGCATACAGACAAATGAAATTTCCAGTTCTTGCAACATGAACTAAATCCTGACTGCTGCAAGATCTTGCAAAACTAAGTTTGTTACAAGGCAAGATAAATGTTTGTCAGTGCAATCCCACTGATTTTGTGCAGCAAGGTGTGTGTGTGTGTCAGCTAAGGACCTGCCCTGACAACACATATTTGAAACTTATAATAAGCACTATAAAGGTTGGGTTAGAATAAACCAATCTAATCCCAATAATCGCTTGTGTTCATTTTAGTTTTAATTTTTTCAGCATGTCAATACCTTGAAGACATACAGAGAGGCTGAGTATATAAATGAAAATTATCAGGAAAATGGCAAATAAAAATTGAAGTACTTTCTTCTGCTAGAAATACAGAGTGTTTCTTATGCAGTCCTTTTGAGCTGAGTACTCAGGAGCAGACTCATTTCTGATACTTGCTCTTTCAGCTAACTAAAGAGAACTGGGTAATGCTGGGAATACACAAAACCCCAAGAATGTTTAACACCAGTTGGATTTGGTGACAGGTTTTGCACTGTCTTAGCTTTCAGCTCTGAGCTTCTCAGTGGCTTTTGAACAACCGGATTAGAGGGTGCAATGACTGACCGCTTAATCTGGGGCCCTACATACCTCATGTAACAGCCTGAAATGAATGTCCATCTTGCAAGCTTTCCTTGAACTCAACAGGTAGGAGAGAGACATTGACCAATTGTGTTCTGATGTAGAAATGTCGAGGCTCTGTTAGAAAATGTGAACTTTTTGTCGAAATCTGAAAAGGTGTAAAGTGAAAAAAAAGCCAATGCTCACGTACTTTGCATTTTATGCAACTCATCAAGATCATCTACTGCTGGGGCTGAACGGATCAGCAGGAAAGGGTGGCACAGAGTAGTGCTATGCCCATCCTCAGCCCTTAGGCCCACTCTTGGTGACACATGTGACAGCTGGGTAGCAGAGCTGAGATGTACCCATAGCAGGTGCTGCACACCATGTTTCAGTACCTCTTTCTTCTGTTACAAATTATTGTTTATTTTTAGGATGGGTTTTGTATTAATATTCCATGTTGTGGTACTAAGGAGGAAGTGCTTGACAGAAACACCAGCCAGGTACCTAAGAAATGAATGCTCCCTGCTTTGGTTGAGCATCTCTGCTGAATCCTTTTGCCTTTTTCAAGAGATGACATATTTTAACTTCTTGTCCCTAAAACACTTCAGCTGAGTTTTGGAGAGAAGACCCGTAACGCTTTCTCAAAAGGCTGTACCTGGGACTCCCAAAACTCATCTATCACCCTTCTTCCTCATCACTTCTGAAAATCTAGACCTCAAGAAAAAGAACAGTGTGGTCCAGATTTCACGTGCCACAACAGACACCGCTTCACAGGTAATGACATCTATCCAGCAACTTTTCAGGAGTCTTGACCCTGAACAGAATTGTCTAAAAAGCCATCACTGTCCCCTTGGTTGGCAAAGTTGTACTTCCCCCCTCTTACCTTGTATCCAATTGCAGGTAGCAGAGCTAATTGTATCACAGTTACTGATGGCTGAGAATTGCAGACGTGTTGCTTTTAGTCCTAAAGGATTTTCTACAAGCCTTCCTGACTGG